>OX637574.1:28116442-28716442 GCA_951800085.1 Comarum palustre | reverse complement strand
ATTATTTGATAATTCCTTGGTGAATGTTCTAATTCCAACATATGAAGGTGATTCACAGAATACATGGATTATACCTACAACGTGTAGTCCTCATGATTTACCTCCTATTCCTCCTCGACCAAGTCCTAGTATTCCTCATGATTTACCTTATATTCCTCCTCGACCAAGTCCTAGTATTCCTCATGATTTACCTATTGCTGTTAGTGGAATTGGATCTACTACTCATAAAAGAAAAAAGTTCAGAAAGTACAAGTAAGCTTTAACATTTAAACTGTAGTTGATTATGTAAACCTGATGGTCATTGATTAAATTTTCTTTTGCATATGTCAACTGCAGTTAATTGGTAATTATGTTTTAAATTCCATATGGTGTTTATGAACAAGTAGTAGTGGAGGCAAAAAAACTTGTCCAAATGTGAGAGTAAGTGATGCTGGGGAGGATCTTGATGTGGAGCTTGATCCTCAATTTGATGCTTGGGATGAATTTCATACTGATGTAGAAGTGAATCCAAAAGCTCTTAGTGATGAGGAGGGAAGAGAATGGAATGAGTGACTGATTTTATGTTGTGTTTGACATTGAAGATCTTAGAAATTCTGTTTGTGAAAAACCTACTTAAATTTCAATTTTAAATGTATTAATGTACTTGCAATAATTTTATATCTATTTTTTATTTATTTTAAATTAAAATATTTGAATACATTAAAGGTTTCTCTTTTTTTGTTTTTTTCACCTCAAGACTTTTTGAGACAAGACTTCGACTCGATACCTCGCCTCATGCTATCACTATTTAAAACATTGATATAAGAGCATATGCACCAATTTTACTCCATCAAACTATCAATCTATCAATTGAATTGCTTCTATCAATTACTATTCACTGCAAATAGCTTTTCTATGTCAGTTTTTATGCAGCAATGCAGCTCCATCAATTTAGCAATCACTATTCATCGATTCAATATTTCATTTTTTGAATTTCATATAAGATAATCAACCAATTAGCAAACGACACGTGGCATTTTCAAGTGTCCTTATCACCCAAATAATGTTATAGATTTCGGATGAGATTTTCGACCAACCAAAAGGTGCCACAAATTATCTTTGCATTGATATCGGCCGGAGATGTTGCAAGTGGATTACCGTACCCAAGAAACACACAATTGTAAATCTTCGGAGGGAAGCCAAGTAGCCATTTGCAAAGAACACAAAGAAATTGTGAGGGAAGATAGAAGGAGATAAGAAGTGGTGCAAATTGTAAAGAAGAGAAGAATGTATTTATAGTGAAAAATTTGACAATTTTGTATAGTTTTCGGTGGTTTAAAAAATAATAATAAAAATAACCGTTGTGGCTCGAAGAGCCGTTGAAAAAATGACCGTTGTGAGGACACGCGTCAGGAATTAAAAAAAAGTGCCTGACAGGCACCCAAGTGCGTGGGTCCCGCCAATTGCTGCTCCATCACACAGGCAATCACAAATCGCTTGCCTCTGCGATCGCTGGCCATTTTAGGTGGGCCAGGTAATTACTTTTCTCCTTTTTTTTTAACCGTTGCATGCAAAGGTTCCTTCAATCTGTCAATTTGTTGACAAATTGACATGATTCCTAAAACCTGCTGCATATGCTCTAAATGCACTGCTCTTGTTTTTCTTGCCATACACAGTTGATATGATGATGCATACAAGGCATACAATTAGAGCAAGTTTTGCAGGTCTGTATTTCATTCAGGGATTGCTGATTTCATAATGATGGCAAATCATACACCTCTTGTCTGGTTTTTATTCTGTTCACACTTCATTATTATTTCTTTTGCAACAATATTCTAAACTTGTTGACAATGATATAAGCACAGGTCCAATTCCTTTCACATGTATGGTATTGGGAAGAAGAATAGAATTGAAAAAGAAAGGACCGAGAGTGTTACATCTATTATTTTTCAACAATCGATGTTATAAATCAATTTGAAGCTAGACAGTGGTTATTTTTAAAAAGTTTTTGATTCATATTTTGCGATGAAGTGATCAAAACATTAACTAAATACAAAATTTTCTCGTTTTTCTTCTTTTTGAATGAATATATTCTCATTTAAAAAGAATATATGCTTTTCTCAATATGAAGAAAAAGAATATAGTAAAGAATGATTTGTCCAACTGCAAAGGCCCAAACCATTAAAGAGAAAGTCCTAAAAGTTCTCAATGGATCGATTTGCCTTTGTCATGTGAGATGCGACATGACGAAGGCAAATCACAGAGATTAGCTAGCATATAAAGGGGATCCATTGAGAACTTTTACGACTTTCTCTTTAATGGTTTGTTATACCCATTTTTTAATTATATTTTTTCATCTCAATCGTCCAGTATGTAAACTTTTTATATGGTTACATAAGTAAATCAATTCTACAAATTTTCAGTCAAATTGGTGATCGTTAAGACATCGAAACAAATCAAATCAATGAATGATCTAAATATGTTGAATAAGAACCGTTCAAGTTTATAATCGATGAATCAAATTTATGAATGTCTTAACGATTTTTAATTTGTATAAAAATTTATAAAGATAATATATATATATATATATATATATATATATATATAAAGGATAAAATGTGAATATACCATTTAAAATGTGATAAAACCAAAAATTTCTCAGATAATCAAGTTCCTTAAACTCCACCCAGCGTATAAATACCTCAAATTACACAACATCTCCGCTCGAATTGAAACAGATCTGCTTTGTCTGAGTCCCTCCGTCTCAGAACACCCAGATCAGATCAGGTACGTCACCCTTTCCTAGATCAATTTCCATCATATTGCTCATGTTTGTTTCAACATTCTTGGGTTTGTTACATACAATAGTACATGATACCAATTCATTATAATGGATTATGTTTTCATGTTTTGGTATTACCTTTTCTTGTATCTAGTTCAACATGGCTTGTTCATCTGCATAGTCAGATCAGTATTTGCTTAATATAGTTTTGTCTTGATTTGTATATACTCTGCTTGTGTAGATCACACAGGTTTATAGGATTGCAGAAGCCACAGTATTGCTACTGTTAAGATCTGACATTTCTTGGATGTTTGAGATTTGATTATCATATTGCCGTTGATTGTTCATATCATTGTTGTAGTCGAATTCTATTATGTGTTTGCAATCTGGATACATGTGCAATGCCTTACTAGGGTAATTAGCTTACTAGATCATCAGTGCTTACTTTTCCTCGGATCCACTTGAAATTAGAGTTGCACCGATGTTTGGCTTGTGCAGATTCAGAGAGGATTAGTTGGTGCCCATGGGAACAGCTGTGGATGCTGTCGCCAACAAGAAGGCAGGTGGAAGCTTAGCTGATCTGAATCCTACTGTAGTGTTTGTCTTGGGTGGTCCTGGCAGTGGAAAGGGTACCCAATGTGCCAACATTGTTAAGCATTTTGGGTATACCCATCTCAGTGCTGGTGATCTTCTACGAGCTGAAAGGAACTCTGGTTCTGAAAACGGAACCATGATCTCGAACATGATCAAAGAAGGACAGATTGTTCCTTCTGCAGTGACTATTAAGCTTCTGGAGCGAGCAATGCTTGAGAGCGGTAATGACAAGTTTCTCATTGATGGGTTTCCTCGTAATGAAGAAAACCGTGCTGCATTTGAGGAAGTGACTAAAATTGAGCCCTCATTCATCCTGTACTTCGATTGTTCTGAAGAGGAGATGGAGAAGCGCCTTTTGGGTAGAAACCAGGGAAGAGATGATGATAATGTAGAGACAATAAGGAAGAGGTTTAAGGTTTTTCTAGAGTCTACTCAAAAAGTGGTGGAGTACTATAATGCCCAGGGGAAGGTTCGAAAGGTTGATGCTGGGAGGCCTATTGAAGAGGTTTTCGAGTCAGTGAAAGGCATTTTTGGCCCCAAAGTGGAGAAGGCAGATTAGTTATGGTGAAGAGGATTTCAGACTTGAGATTTTCACTTCTATGGATGCATTTCCTACAGTTACTTTATGTGTTCTGTATCAAAATCTTAATAATTCATGATTGTTGCCGTTTTGTTTGGTGCTTTCAATTGATCCTGTAATAGGTAATAGTGCATACAGTGGAGTAAGGTTTGGTGTTTTGTCAGTGAGTCGTGACTTGGTTGGTTAAAGAGTTTAACTGGTAACTTTGAGTTCACGAGTTCAAACCTCACGACATATGCAACATATGCAGGTGTGTGAGTTATTAATAATTTTTTTTAGTTTGCTCTATTGTGTATCATTTCCAGAGTGCTGATTTCATAATGAATTGATGATGATGTTATAGTTATATGATATGATTCTTTTTTTAATGTCACTGTAAAACATAGAATTGCCCTTAGTAGATAGCTTTCATGTTCAACTATATGATCCAGACCAAGCTAACTGACCCAAATGCCATTTTGGGCTTGAATCTTCAATAGATTTCACATTCATTTAAATTGGTATGGTTTGGACACTTATAAGCCAACAAGAACCAACTAGAATTCTGTTACTCCATTAATGAATCTGTTGCACGCGGAACCGAGCATTGTATCATACATGTGTAGGTTATATAATCTAGTGTTATAACATGAGCTGATGTATTAAAGCCAACCAAACACACATCTATCAAAAGTTCAAAACCAAAGCCAGCCTCACAGCACCATTTGACAAAAGTCATGGTCTTGTGGATGAGCCATCTATCTATGCCCTAAAACAAACAAACACCCCAACTCTGCTCTGAAACCGAAAGTGCAGGCTGCCCATGATCAGAAATCAAAAACCCATTTCATCGATCTGGGCTATAATAAGCAATAATTGTGTAATTTGCATTCACTCAGCAGATTCATTTCAGGATGCATAATAATTGTGTAATCTGCATTCACTCAGCAGATTCATTTCAGGATGCATAATCCCTGACTTCTGCTGATCATCCTCCATCAGTTACTCACTGCATTCACTCTGTTAAATTGCATTAGCTGAAACTGTCAATCCCAGAATTATAGCAGTGCATAATTGTCATCATTGTAGCAGTATATATGTAGGATCTAAATTGTAATGTTGTATATAAACCTGTTCATGTCAATGACAAATATAAGAAAAACATTCCTCTCAGTTTCTCTTCAGGCTACACACTTAGCATTGCAGTAAAAATCCAATTTTTGTAAGCAGTTCATTAACTTAAAGAATGAAAACGAAAAATACCTGGTTAGAAAACTGAAAGCAGTTCTATCCTATCTTTCTGTTGCTGTAAGAAAATTTCCCCCTATAGTTTTTCTGACATGCATAATTAACTCAAATGGTAAAATGATGAAATGGTCCTGCATGCATTGTTTCATTTGTGTGTTTGGAGCTCAAAGTTGATATTAGGAGGCTGAAGGCAGTTGTTTATACACCTTTTTGAATGGTTTAGTTTGTTTACTGTAAACCTTGGCAAATTGTTTCCAAATTCATATATTCAGGTCCTTATTGGTTTGAAACTTAGCTACTGCATGTTCTTTAAATATTTCTGGATGTTGTACTAGTAAAACTTAGAACCCTAATCACCAAACTATCCGTGAATGATGAAAACATAAGCTTGGTGTGGGATTTGAGTCACATTCTTCATGGAGTAGTTATAGGTTCATGAATTTAACATGATTGAATTCAGCAAAACTAAACCAAAGGGCAAAATGTATCTGTACATATCAATCACTTCTTGTAAACCCATTTCTCCTCCAAAGATTTGTGGTTGGCTACACGAAACTAAGACAACTTAACCAACTTTGAGGGCAAATCCTGGACTTTATGGTATGAACTCCAAACTGAACAATAAATTAGAAAAGAATGGTTTGGTAATGGTTTTCAAACAATATTATTATTTTCCAATGGAGGTATATATACAGATTCAATCATGAATTTAATAGGAAAACAATATCTCCTATATTTATACAGAATATTTAACCTCTATCTACAAAGAAAGTATATATTTGAGAATATTCTACACTCTCCCTCAAGTTGGTTCATAGATATCGATCATGTCCAACTTGCCTACCGAATTGTCAAATACTTTTCTTCACACTCCTTTCGTAAGAACATCTACTAACTGGTCTTTTGTATACTCAAAAGGAAAACGAATGATTCTCCTGCCCAAGTTCTCTTTAATGAAATGACGGTATACTTTCACATGTTTCGTTTGATCATGTTGAACAGGATTATGAGCAATCTCAATAGCAGAAGTGTTATCACAATGCAAGTCCATAGGATTCTTGAGCTTGAAACCTAACATAACGGTAATTGCTAACACCAACAGTGTAGACCAGGTCATGTTCTGGGTATATCTCTCCATACCGCCCCTAAATCCCATACTGCCTGAACTTGTCTGACTCATCTGAGTGATTATTGTTGTCGAGTTTGTTCAGCAGAGTTGGATATGGATCCGGTATGTAAAACTCGGCAGCACTCAGGTCAGGGATGCCGATTTCCCATAATGTCAGACCAATTCTTGGAGGCCAGTAAGTAAGCTTCTGCAACGTGATTTGACTTCCTGGTGTAATAGTAATGTTGTCCTCATTTTTGTAATCTCCAACAATCCCGGGAACCCATGCATACATGTAATAGTTCCCAGGTCTAACATCTTTGATGGCAAAGTAGCCATTTTCCTCTGCTCGAGTCCAAAACTGGTATCTCTTGCTTTCTGTTTGTCATGATCCCACTTCTCTAGTTGCAGCCAATCCCACATAAGCTGAGCTTGCCAGAAAAAAGGTTGGTGCTGTTATTGTACCAATCATTTGCTTGTAAATACCCAGAAACCGATCCTCGTTGGTTTGAAGCAGGAAAAATCGGGCATTGAATGAAGTTGTAAGGCCAGCTTATGACCTCTTCAAGCATCTGCTCTTTAGCATTGTTCCAAAGTGTAGTAGTGGGATCACTACTTAGACCAGCTTGATTAAGATACACACACAAGTCCATAAACCTTTTTCCATGCTTCACCTTGTTGGAATATCAATCCAAGTTGTTTTGAAGCGTAATGACTGCTAGAGAACACACACATTGTTGTCGGGCCGACGTAGGAAGTGAGGTCCTGCTTCAGAGGTCCACCAGCACGAAACTCAGTACTTTGTGTGATCAACCAAAAATCCCACAGAGGATTTGGTACTAATCCAACCATGGACTTTGCCATCTTGGGTTCAGTTGAGTACTGATAATTGTCATCCACTTCTCCATAAAGAGAGGATTGCTTGTTGCATTGCTTAAAAGCTTAGCTTCAGGATAGGCCAGCTGCTGACTTAGGCTTCGGTCGTTAGCTGTTGACATGAACCTTTTTCTAGTATCCGATACCGCCATGTAGTTGAATTGATTTTGAAGCTTGAAAACTAGTCTAACGTCATTGATGGCCAGCTCCGGCAACCCTTCATCTCGCTGGAAGATGGCGTATGCATAGAAGCCTGACCTACCTTGCTGCATTATGTACCTTTTGTCAACTGTTAAAGAGATTATCCTAGAGAAGGTAGGATTGTATGTGTTGATGAAAGAAACTTCTATATGGTCTTCACTCTTAGAAATCACTCTAAATTTTGTTCCCTGAAATCCGTAAAGCTTGCCCCTCCACATCACATCCTAGTAGACCGTCTCTTTGGCCTTGTCTTCAAGTTAATTGTCGATTACGTGATACTTGATTCTATTGATTTCTCCACCAGGGTTAGAGAATGTGAGTTGGACAAGGCCATTGTCCAATACAATGTGGCTTGGGGGGAATGCTATCTTCGTCGACCATTCTTGTGTTTTGAGGACATTAATAGTCCTGAACGCTCTTCTTCGGATGTTGTTGCGGTTTCTAGCGTCGACCGAGAGACAGAGGAGACCAAGTATCAGCAATATTGTTCAAAGAAGCCAACCGCCGTGCAGCCTCATGTTCTTTACAATCCTCAAAGCAGTAGTATCATGCAGTAACAAAAATCTCTCAACTCTGATGCAATTCTGGAATTTGTTTTTGTCTATGAATTTGTTTTGTGATATGGTGGAATGATGGTGTGGTTCTTGATTTGATATGTCATGAAAAATAAATTCAATTTGCTGGATTGGAAATTTAAAATTCGGGATTTGAAATTGGGATTTGGAGATTTGTGGTTTTTGGTACGCAACGATTTGTGGTGTTTTGGGTATAAATTCAGGAATTGAAATTTGGGATTTGGGAATTTGTGGTTTTGGTACGGTAAACAGCGGAATATGAATACAAAATTTGAGTTTTGGAATTCGGGGTTTGAGATTTGTTGATTTGAGATTCAAAGATTTGGTATGGTATTTGATTCAGTAACAATGCAGCAGATTTGTGGTTTTCAGATGCAGTATTGAACCTGCTCTGATACCAAGTAGAAAAGAATGGTTTGATAATGGTTTTCAAGCAATATTATTATTCTCCAATAGAGGTATATATACATATACAATCATGGATTTAATAGAAAAACAATATCTCCTATATCTATACAGAATATTTAACCTCTATCTATAAAAAATATATATTTAAAAATATTTTACAAACAGCATCTTAACCTTAACTGCTAACAAAAGATGCTAAAAGAGAGCCCTTGCTTTGTCTTCTCCTAACAAACGTCCTTGCCTGATCAATACAAATGGTAAGCTCCCATTGAAAGAAAACTCTACCAGGATCAAGTACATGAGAATGTTTTGTTGGACAAATGTTCATTTATCCCTTCCGGCACCTTCGTTGCCAAACTTTACCAGCTGACTCGACCAAAGTTATGTGCATATGAGATATCGAAAAACTTTGAAGTTTCGACAAGTAACTTCATATTTCTATTTCGCATACATAACGTCATAAAATCTTCGAACTATATAAATTTATGAAGTGGGGCTGGGGTGCCGATATGTAGCATGCAAAAATTGATGGACTTACACTGATGTAGGTAGCGAGCTCTGCATTTTCTCCATCTTCCTCCTTTCTTCTGCACATATCAGGTTGATGTCAACTCCATTAATAGGTCACCTGGAGCACTCCTATTTGTTGTTTGCTTAACCCTGCTCTTCCCATCTTAACTACACCATTACTCCCAACAGTCTTGAACACATCCCTCTAGCCACCTTCGTACGAATCTAACCCCTACTCAAGGGAACTACAGTCTTGTCAAAACATATATTCAAATAATGTTATTTACAACTCTTCAATATACTCTTTTAGATCTATTGACATGTGAGTCTTTTCTCTTTAGAGTGAAGATCGACAAATAGATTGAGGCTAGAGTTATTTGTTAGTAGCTATAATTTTTTATTGGATGTTGTGATCGTTTTATAATTGCAATTTATTGAATGTAATTATCTTTAATGAAAAAAATCTAATAGCCTTACTTAACTACATATATAATATTAAAATCGATGGCTTTAAAGTCATATTATCTTGTTTGAACGAGAATGTACTTACTGGTTGTGTCATTTGAATTAATATTCGTTATAAACTTTATTTCTCATCAAATGAGAAGAACAGAGCTAGCATCATAGATAATGGATTGATTGCCCTGCTACATATAATGTAAGATTGTCATATGCAAAGAATCATCAACTCTCATAAGTATCATTAAATTTGGGCTGCTCGAAATTGGGTAGATATCATTTATCATCCTTAAAAAAATTGAAGGATGGGCTATTAGCAGTAGTGATATAGGAGGAAAAGGAGAGTGGCATTTTTGAATATTTGGGGAACCCAGAAGGGCAAAGTTCTGACTCCATAGCTATATGAATCCCCACCTCTCTCAACACAAGTCACATCTTCATCCCCACCTTTGTTCACACTTCAGCACCAGATAGATATCACCAAACCTACCAAAGCTTCACAACAATGTCTCTTGTAACTGAAGAGTTGAGAGCCAAGGCTGACGAGCTCTACCATGGTGATGCATTGTGCCAGGAGAAGTCAAAGTTCTTGCTAACAGAGATGGGCCTCCCCAATGGTCTCGTTCCCATGAAGGACATGCTGGAATGTGGCTACATCAAAGAGACTGGCTTTTTTTGGCTCAAGCAGAAGAAGAGCACCACCCACAGGTTTGAGAAGGTTTCGAAGCAGGCCAGCTATGCAACTGAGATCACAGCCTATATTGAGAAGGGCAAGATCAAGAAGCTGACAGGAGTCAAGACCAAGGAGCTCATGCTCTGGGTGACAATTAGTGACATCTATTTGGATGACCCCCCAACTGGGAAGATCACCTTTAAGGCTCCTACAGGGATGTTCAGGTCATTTCCGGTTTCGGCTTTCGAGCTTGATGAACCAGCTGGTGGCAAGGCTGTGAAGGAACACAAGGGCGGCCCGGCAACTGTGGAAATCTAAGCTCATTGCTATAGATTTCAAGGTGTATGATCTGCGTTAGTACTACTACCATATCCCAGCCTCTTCTTCTGGGATATGTAATGCTGCTGCTGTTTTTTCAAGAACTTTTTTACTAGTGATATTACCTTCAAATGAAATAAAATTTGCTTTTCCCTAGTGCTGTCTATTATATGGTTTTCACTAGTTTTTAGGTCAATCGGTTCTGTGTAGTGAAAAACGGCAAAGTAAAAGTATTGTGTTTTGAATTGGTGCATCATCTCGAGTCACATTCTTTACATGAAGAGGGTTCGAAACCTAAATCTGTGCTGTAATTAGTGACCCATCCAGGATTTCAGTCTTGGAGATATTTGAACTTCTTAACAAAAAAGTCAAGAAGAAGAAGATAACCACCTAGCAAAGTGGAGACGTAATGAGATTTACTATTTAATGCATATACTTGATGTGGAAGAAGGTTAGAGGAGTTGTATTTAAGGATAATTTTTGATAATTAAGAAGGTATTTATATACTAGAAAATTAGAATGCGGAGTGAAAGATAATTAGAAGACTAAAGTCAGGAGAGGCTCATAGCAGAAGAGTGTACATTGTTAGGATCTTAACAAAAAAATGGGAAGAACAAGATAAAATTCATTATTCATTCATGCCTAGTTCTCATTACATAGTAGAATGAAAAATGATTCTAGATCTTATTAAGGCTTAAGATTTATGGTCTTAATCATAATTGGCATGACATGTCACATAAACACATCACAAATTGATAAAAACATGTCAAGTCATTCTTAAGTAAAAATACAATCACACTCTTAGCAAATCCAATGCTCTAGATTATTTTTATCGTATTCTATATTAAATTATTTTCTAAAGCTATTTTCTTTCATTCATGCTTAAATTAAAACATTACATATATAATATGAGATGTGTATGTATATATATATACAAACTTCAAATTATACTTGTTTGAAAATATGAATTTATTTGAATATATATATATACATATAGTTTTTTTTCGAAGAAAAAATATACACACATATTCGTCAGAAAAAAATGTTCATATATATAATTCATTCAAAAGAGAATTCGATTAGAGGTTTTATTTATTTATTTATTATTATTATTATTATTACATCTTTTATATTTAAATTTTGATGAATATAAGTATATATTCATATATTTATTCGATGAATATATGTATATATTTTGATCAATTTACAACATGTATATGAATATTGTTCTATATGTATCTATATTAATTATATAACTGAAAAAGAATGATGAATCAAAAAGTTTAAAATTGAATTTTGATTTACAAAAATGAAAATAAATTTATATAATCTTAATTATGACCCTATAATCAAATAATTTATTATAATGTTATACTATATTAGGAATTAAATTTAATAGTGTTCATTTAAGGTAACTAAATTACCTCGATAGAAAATGAAACTAAAATGATTTGTGAAAGATAAAATTGTATTTTTACTTAAAAATAACATGACATTATTTTTTAAACCGATGATGTGTCAATGTGACATTACATGCCACATAAGATTAAGGCCAAAAATATTAGGCCTTAATAAGGCTTATAGCAGTGCTCTATATAAAAATCATGTCATATTACAATTACATTTGAGTTAGATTTCTAATTATTAGACTAGATACTAAATAAGTAGGTTTGAACTAGGTTAACGGGAAGAGATTTAACTTATACACTTAAAAAAAATAAACCTAGGTTTTTTTGTTGGCTTTTGGGGTTGGTGAAGCATCCCCATAGCTGCACCAGATCCGCCATTGGCTGCAATGTGAGAAAGAGAAGTGCGTTTTGGTTCTATTGCCGTTCACTTTTTCAGGACCTTATTTGGTGTTTGATGCTCGATTTTACAAGGAGTGCTATTGATTACTTAACAATCTGTACCAAAGAATATTAAATGGTTTAGAAACTAGAGACATAATTCACATTGAGCACTCACTGGGTTGGAAGAAGTTCCACGTTGAGCACTCACTGTGTTTGCACAAGATAAAGAATTTTTTTTTCTTTCGTTATTTTTCTTCAAGGATGGTAAATAACATCTACCCACGGAGTTGCCTAAATTTAATGATACTAATAAGAGTTGATGATTCATTACATATGACAATGATACATTACCTATGCATTCCAACTTTCCGATTGCACCTCTTTTTATCCAACGAGAGAATGGACTAAAATTTTCGACAATTAAGAAAGTACCGATAGTATAAAATATAGATATTTTCACATATATATCGATATACATAAAATTTTGAAAGATATTATATAAAAAATTAAATATACTTAGAGATAATCTATATATATATATATATATATATATATATAAAGTCCGGACCTAGAGTGTACCGTGCATAATTTATTAAAATGCGGACGTCCACGTGTCGCCATCTCCGTGTAGAGGAAAAAAAACGAGAGGAAGCGGACAGCGCAGATGGCGACATGCAGATCATGCGCACTTGAACAAAGTGCGGACGTGCGCTTCAGATCCGGACTTTATATATATATATATATATATATATATAATTGTACAAAATATATGATATATGCAACCTACCAGGGTTGGTTAAGCCTTTTTGACATTCCTTGGGTAACCAGGGTTCAAAACTTACGACATTGAAGTAGAAAATGTGACATGTCAATCAAACATAACTCACAAGTAGCAACTACTTATATGTCATAACAACTTAGCAAGTACAAAAATACAAATTTCAAAGCAACTAGTAAGCATATGAAAATATAAAGTTACAAAGCAGCTCAAGCCTCCATGCCTCTATCTCCGTGACTTCAAAAGTTCAAAGCAAGCAATAATGTAGCTCCATCTCCCTGACTTCAAGTCTTCAACTTTTCACTAATATGTGCAGTTGTGCACTTCACCTTTTACCTATAAGAGAAAACCCAACTCAAACATTCATTCTAGGGCTGGACACTTCGTATCGCAATTCTGATCCCGTTCTGGTCCCGTACCGAAAATTGGTGGGACAGGACAAGGCAAAATAGATATAACATTTCTTTAAAATTTAGGATCAATTTATCTCCTCTATGTGTTTTTTAT
This sequence comes from Comarum palustre, assembly GCA_951800085.1. Classification (NCBI taxonomy): domain Eukaryota; kingdom Viridiplantae; phylum Streptophyta; class Magnoliopsida; order Rosales; family Rosaceae; genus Comarum; species Comarum palustre. Next base: position 28,703,077 of record OX637574.1, on the reverse strand, counting down.
TTTTTTTCTATCGTTGCGGGATCCCGGTATCGAACGGGATCGTCCTGCATGGGATATGTTTCTAAAAATACAATCTCGTCCCGTCCCGATAATATTTTTTCAGGACTGGACGGGATTCGGCGAATCCCATCCCATCTTGTCCCATGACATCCTATCGGTTCCGGTTAAACAGTTAAACCGGACTGGGCATGAGATGAGATTTGCCGAATCCCGTCCAGTCCTGAAAATATATTATCGGGACGGGACGAGATTGTATTTTTAGAAACATATCCCATACGGGACGATCCCGTTCGGTACCGGGACGAGACCGGGATCCCGCAACGATAGAAAAAAAATAAAAAAACATAGAAGATATAAATTGATCCTAAATTTTTAAAGAAATTTATATCTATTTTTATAAAATCAATATGAACTCATCCAATATTGATGAAGGTTTTATTGTGTATTAATTTCTCATATATATATATACACCATAGAAAGTGTTAATTTTTTCATGGTATAATTGCCTTAGTTCTATACTCTTAACTCTATATAAGTAGAAAATGAACAAAAATTGTAAAAATAAAAAGGGGGTCAACAACCAATTAATTAAATACTTGTAATTTATATCTAACTAATTAATTAAGATCTCGAGAAAACTCTTAAGCTTGAAAAATCAAAAGAGCTCTAGCTTTTGCTACTTAGATTCGTTGTGGCGGTCGATATCTTTCATATGATCATCATCACCAAATGTGAATGAATTATCTAACTCTTGCCATGTGAAACTAGTACTTTGAATTTAGGTTTAGAGTCTGGGCGTCTCATTGAGCGTGTTTGAGTTCATTGTAAGAGTATACATCCTAATAATCAGACGATTACTATCAGATACAAGTACACTTATACATTAGGGACGGCCCCGTCCTTTCCCGATCTCATACCGTTTCCAAACTACCAGGATAGTACGGTACCTCTAATTTAAAACTTTGTCCCGTCTCGTCCCGATAATTTTCGGTACAAGACCGGGACGAGATCAGAATTACAGTACGAAGTGCCCAGCCCTAGGTATGGTTGTAATTTAAAGACATAACTAAGGGTTTTAGATATTTGGTATTTTGTTTATGATTATTGTTGACACTTGTCTATTTTAGTTTTATCTTTAGAATTATCCTTTTTTACTATCCTTGTGGATTGGGCTGTGGCAAGTTTTCTTTAGTATTAGTAATTCGGGCCTTGTTGGGCTTTTCCTTCGGCTCAATTCTCTTTGGAAACCATTAATGAAGTTTTTCATTAATTCCAACAAAAAGATGGGAAGAGCATGGTTGAGCAAAACAACAAATACTGTTGGGATCGGTGACCTATTAATGGAGTCAGATTGGAGAAGAGGAAGACGGAGAAAATGCAGAGCAGCTACCTACATCAGTAGAAAAAGAAAATGAAAAATTGTTGTGATAAATCGCAGTGGCATTTAGTATAATTTGGAGAATCTACAAGGGCAATCTTCTAACTCCATAGCTATATGAATCCCCACTCTCTGGACACAAGTCTCATCCTTGAAAACAAGTAGCAAGCTTCACAACAATGTCTGTTGTTACTGATGAGTTGAGAGCCAAGGCTGATGAGCTCTACCATGGAGATGCTATCTGCCAGGAGAAGTCAAAGTTCTTGCTCACAGAGATGGATCTCCCCAATGGGCTCCTTCCCATGAAGGACATGGTGGAATGTGGCTACATCAAAGAGACTGGCTTTGTTTGGCTCAAGCAGAAGAAGAGCACCACCCACAAGTTTGAGAAGATTGGGAGGCCGGCAAGCTATGCAACTGAGATCACAGCCTATGTTGAGAAGGGCAAGATCAAAAAGCTGACAGGAGTCAAGAGCAAGGAGCTCATGGTCTGGCTGACAATCGGTGATATCTACTTGGATGGCCCTGGGAAGATCACCTTCAAGTCTCCTACAGGGCTATCCAGGACATTTCCTGTCTCGGCTTTCCAGCTTGATGGACCAGATGGTTGCAAGGCTGTGGAAGAACACGATGAAGTCCCTGAAGCTTAAGCCGTGGAAGTCTAAGCTCATGCTATGCATTTCAAGGCTCAAGGGTGTATGTTCTGTTTTAGTACTACTACCATAGCCCAGTAGAAGGATTTGGCTTTTATTTTCAGGGTCTATTTGATGATCATATGTAATGCTGCTGCTGCTGTTTTCAAGTACTTTTTTCTGGTGCTATTACCTTCACATGAAATAAAATTTACATTTCCTAAGTGCTATCTGTTCTGTGGTTCTACTAGTTTTTTTAGTTCTATCTGGTTCTGTCACTTCTGTGTAGTGAAAAACAGCAAGAGAATTGGTCCATCTTCATGAGTCACATTCTTTACATGAAGAGGGTTTAAGGCTTGAAGCTGTGCTGCATATTGAGAAAGAGAAATGCTTTCGTTCCATCATTACCCAGAAAATGAAAATGAGAGGTGCATTTTTCTTCTTTGGTTCTGTTGCCGTTCGCTTTTTCAGGGCCTTATTTGGTGTTTGATGCTCGACCTTACAAGGAGTTCTATTGATTACTTGGTTTAGAAAGTAGAGACATTATTGACATTGAGCACTCACTGGGTTTGCACAAGAGTGGTCTGAGTTTTGGCTGTGGTAAAGGCTGCACAGGAGTGGACGTATAGGAGGCAGTGGCGAGCAGCTGGGTTGTGGGGTCAGTTGGAATTGGATTTGGCTATTGGGTTGCTTCTCAACGACGAGGTCTGGGAGGTTCTCAGTCCAGGTGGTCGAGATCCGGTTACGGAGGCGACGCGGCAGGTCGAAGGAAAGAGAAGGGAGGCGTTGGTTGTGCAGCTGTATCATTGGGCTGGTCTCATCGGATTGGGCCTCCGATCCCCTAGTTGTCCCAGTAGGTACTAGGCTTTGGCCTGGTGGCTCTTTCGTCCATTTGTGATGGTTTGGGCCTGGGTTCTTTATGGGCCAGCCTGAGTCCTTTAGATTTTATTTTATGTTGGTTTTGTAGTCCCTCCTTTTAAGCGAGGGTTTTAGGTTTTTTATAGGTTTAAGTCGTGTCGTGAGGTAAGCTATAGTTATGGTGTTGTTTCCAGAGACTATGATAATGTCAGTTAGTTTTTGTTGTTAATGTAATGAGGAGGTTACCTATGTATATATGCTGATAATTTTGGCATGTAGTGTTTGAAAGAGTTGTTTCTTCTTGAGATTGACTATAAGGATTTATCGAGGCTTCTAGAATAGGTTAGATTACAATTGAATCTCTATCGGTTCTTATCCATTGTAATCGTGTTAGCGTTTCGAGTAGGTATGGAGGAGAGTGGAGAATTTATTTCCACCACCAATGGTTGAATCCCTCATGGTTGTAATCTATATTCCCGTTTAATATAATGCTTGATATTCTTCTAAAAAAGAAACTTTTCTCTTTTTTTCCTTTAATTTTTTTTCTTCAACAATGATAAATGACATCTACCCAATTTGGAGTAGCCCATATTTAATAATACTTAATGAGAGTTGATGATTCAGTACATATGATAATCATACAATACATCTAATAAGTATTTTCATTAATTAATTGATTTTTATTGATACAAAAAACAAATGCCAGAGTTGTAACAAAAAAAAGACAAAGGATAGATGAGTCATTACAAGCTCTTATGCTACCATGTACACAGACAGATAAGTAGTAAGGGATGCTTAATTGCTTACAATGAAATACTCGATAGAACTACTTATTAATACTATCATACTCACATATTAAAGCGAGCCAGTGTAGAATGACATAAAACGAACTGTTTGCGGCAGCTTAAACCCTGCTGCCCTAACGCCCAGGCTAGGCCTAGCATCCGACTCAAACAAGACAATAAAATGCACATTTCGGTTTGATTATATTTGAAAGTCGTGTATGAAAATGTTGCAGTCTATACGGATAATCAGATTGTTGTTTTTCAACAAGATATGGCAGAGAGTGACCAGGGGCAAGTGACAGTGTCAATGAACAACATGTGGCGCATGAGAGTGTTGGTGTTGGCTCTCCAACTCCACTCTCAAGTTGGTATGATGAAACTGAACGTGAGGAAGGGAATTTCACCCTTGTTCAATCAAAGTCTCAGAAGAAGTTGACGAAGCGTCAAGCTGTCTTAACATCTAATCGGGAGGCTTACTTCGTCGCACAAAAGATATTTCCAAATGAAAGTATTATATTGGAACTTGCGAGGGATCTCTAATGACCCTACACAAGACCTACTGAAAAAGTTTGTTCGGAATCATCATCCTGATGTTTTGTGTATCGCTGAACCGTTTGTTTCTTTGGACTCCATTCCATCTCAGTTTTGGGTGTCTATGAACTTGGTGGAAGTCAGTACTAATGACTGGGGTGTAGGTCTACCTAATTTATGAGTGTTCTGCAAATCGTCTCTTCTTCATACAATTAATGTTGTCTCTATGACTGATCAACAAGTGTCTATGCTCGCACGTCTATGGAGGGCCGGCGACGTCTATGGATTGACCTTGCTTCAGTTAAACAGAATTTTGTTATTGGCCCTTGGCTTGTGTTTGGTGATTTTAATGCAATTCTCAGAGCTTATGAGAGAAAAGGAGGTGGTCTGATATGTCGTCTATCTTGTGAAGAGTTTCAAGCTATGACTGATATTTGTGAGCTTATTCATGTTGATATCAAAGGGGCTGAATTTACTTGGGTTCGTCGTCGTGGTGTTAAAAGTAATGTTGAGGAGAGGCTTGACTGCTGTCTTGCTAATCTTTCTTGGACTCTTTTGATTGTTGCACTCTTCCATGCTTATGCTCATATCACAATCCTATCATGATGACCTTTTCTAATGCTTTTGGGGTACGCCAAAGTTTGTTTCGATTTAGATGGATGTGGTTAGAACATGGGGATTTTCGGGCTTTGTTAAGCAATGTTGGGATTCTGTCCAAATGCATGGTTGTCCGTTGTCTATTCTGCAACATAAATTAAGAGTCTTGCGTAAAGCTCTTCAAAAGTGGAATTGGGAGGTCTTTGGGAATGTGAATAGGCGTGTGGACATAGACCTTGCTGCCCTTGAAGCCCTACAGACTGATATCTCAATTTCAAAGGGTTCAGATGATGATTATGCTAAAGAGTGTGAGCTACAAGCCAACTTGTCTGAGTCTTTGTGTTTACAAGAACTTTTTTGAAGGAAAAATCAAGGTTGCGTTGGATTACAGAGGGAGACCACAATACTACTTTCTTTCATTCTATGTGTCGTGCTCGGCGTGCCCGTTCTTCTATCACAATATTAAGAGATGGTGATCAGGTTTTTCAGGATCCTCTTACAATTCATAATCATATTGTTGCTTACTACATAGATTTATTTTCTAACTATGCAGATTATTATGATATAAACCTTATTAATCAAGGCATTCCCTCCTTGATCACTGCTGATGAGAATATGTCCCTAACTTCAGTTCTCTCTTCTAAGGAGATTTACTTAGCTCTCAAGGACATGGACCCAGACAACGCCCCAGGTTATGATGGATTCAATAGACATTTTGGGCAACTGTCGGTGTCGATGTAACTTCAGCTATCCAATTATTTTTCCGGCATGGATCCTTACCGACATCTTTCAATTTAAGTATGATTATTCTTATTCTCAAAGTTGATCATGCCATAACTATTAAGGATTATAGGCCTATTGCATTATCCAATTTTGTCTTCAAGATTAGTCTGAAGATTCTGTCACTTCAGCTTGCTTCTAGAATAATCTCACCGCAACAACATGCTTTTGTTCCTGGAAGAAACATTGCTGATTGTATTATTACAACTTCAGAATGCTTTAATTTACTGGATTCCAAGTGCCATGGTGGGAATGTAGCCATCAAAATGAATATTACAAAGGCCTTTGATACACTCTCATGGACTTCATTCTCCATGTTTTGGAAGCTTTCAGTTTTCATCCGAAATTTGTTTCATGGGTACGAGCTATTCTGCATTCAGCCAAATTATCTCTATTGGTTAACGGAAGAGCAGTGGGGTTTTTTTTTCTTGTGGCAGGGGTGTATGCCTAGGAGACCCTTTGTCTCCACTTCTCTTCTATTTAGCGGAGGAAGTTCTAAGCCGAGGTTTTTCTGAGCTTTTAAATGGTGGTAGACTGAAACCTATCTCCTCCCCGCGGGGAGCTGTGGCACCTTCCCATGTTCTATTTGTAGATGATGAGATTGTTTTTTGTTGAAGGGATCAACGTAACTTGGCTTTGGTTTGTCTCTATTTGATGAGTATGAGCAGAATTCAGGACAAATAATTAACAAGGCCAAGTCACAAGTATTTGCCAGTAAACATATTTATTACCGTCGGTAGTCCATTGCAAACTTTTTGGGTATTCCCAATGGACAAATTCCTTTCATCTACTTGGGTGTGCCAATCTTTCGTGGGAAGCCTCGGGCATCTTACTTTCAGCCAATTGTTGATAAAATTCGAGTTCTTCTATCTAGTTGGATGGGTTCTATTCTATCTATGGCTGGTAGGCTCCAATTTCTCAAGTCGGTTTTTAATAGCATGTTGGTATACAGTTTTCAAGTATATGAATGACCTATTTCACAGTTGCGGCGCTTGGAGATTTGGTTATGAATTATTTGTGGTCTGGTTTCATTGATAAGAGAGGTGTTCCTTATCATGGAGGAATTGTTGTTCTTCATTAGAGGAGGGTGGGTTGAGCTTAAAGCAACTTACTCTTCAGAATCAATCTCTACTTCTAAAGAGAAGCTGAGAAGTTTTTTTCTTCTTCTTCTTCTTCTTCTTCTTCAATTGGTAGCTCTTTTCTTCGAGCTCGCTTTTAGAGGAATGGGGTAATGCGTCGTTCATATGCAAGCTCCTCTATTTGGCCAGGGTGAGAAGTTTTTGGGCTCAAGTTCAAGAAAACTCTAGGTGACTTATTGGGGATGGGAGATCAGTTTATTTCTAGAGAGATAATTTATTGGGCAGGCATGTTCTAAAGTTTTTTGAAAATAATCATGCATGCTTGACTGGTCTCATGGATGGGTTGGTGGCTGAATACATTCTTAATGGTGCTTGAAATTTTCCATCATTGTTTAATCTCCATTTTCCAGGCTTTTGTGATTTAATTAGTGATGTCCCTATTACTTTGTCCCCATATACGCCTGATAAATTGATTTGGGTTCCATCTACGTCAGGAAAGTTAACTGCAAAAGATGCTTTCCACTTTCTTCGTCCGCGGCTACCTAATACGAATTGGGTAAGCTCATATGGTCTAAATATATTATTCCTCGTATCTCTATTCACTCATGGAAGGTGTTACGAGGTAAGATATTGTCAGAAGATGCTTTGCAACGAAGGAGAATTTCTTTGACATCCCGTTGTGCTCTTTGTGGTGTGGAAGGTGAATCATTACTTCATATTTTTTTTCATGCTCTTACACATCTTTCTTGTGGGGACGCTGGATATATGGGTTTGAGTTAGGTCCTATGCCACTGACTATTATGGATTTGTTATTCTCTGGTCTAAATGGTCGTAGCCAACAACCTAAGAAATTGTGGCTGCTTTGTTTTACTACTACTCTATTGTTCATTTGGAAGGCTAGGAATAAAATTAATGAAGCATGATGGCTATTTTATTGGTGTGGAAGCTCTTCATAGGCTCATTTTGGGGCACATACAGGCTGCTAGTAGATTAGCTACAGGTTGTATGTTTAACTCTTTAAAAGAGCTGCGGGTTCTTAAGAACTATGGTATTTGTTGTCGTCCACGTAAAACTCAGCGTATTATTGAGGTTAATTGGCATCCCCCAATCTTTGGCTGTGTGAAAATTAATACTGATGGTGAGTGGCAGCGTGCATCAGGAAGAGCCGGTTACGGTGGTATTTTTCGTGACTTTCATGGTTCTTTTCTTGGTGCTTTTTCTTCTAATCTTGATATTCCTAGCTCCGTTGAGGCAGAGGTCATGACAGTAATACAAACTATTGAGTTAGCTTAGGTTAGGAAATGAAAACATATATGGCTTGAAGTTGACTCGACTCTTGTCCTTCACTATCTTCGGGATCCTCATCTTGTCCCTTGGCAGTTACGGGTGGATTGGAGAAATTGTCTGCATCATATCTCACGGATGCATTTTCGGTCCTCTCATATTTTTAGAGAAGGTAATTAGGTGGCCGGTGCGCTTGCTAATATTGGTTTGACATTGACAGTCATGTCATGGTGGGATGTTATTCCTCCTTCTATCGTTGATCTTTGTCGGAGGGATGCATTTGGTTTTCCAAATTTTCGTATTTGTTGAACAATCTGGGTTGTTCATGATGTCTTTAGCTCATAGGTTCTTTTTGTTTTGATATAAGTTGTTGTTCTTTCGTTGTACTCAATTTTACTTTTTTCAATAAATTAGGATTGGAGAACTCTCAAGTCCATCTTCTAGCCAAAAAAATATTTATATTTGAAAGTCGTAGTAGTTTAGTAACTAACATTATTTGAGTATTTGTCTTGACTTAAAAGGCTATAGTTTTGAGCTTGAATGCGACAGGCTGCTGGTCAAAGTTGGTAGCAGCGTTGCACTAAGTGAAGAGTAAGAACGAGTCTTCCAGGTTCCTACGGAAATTGGTGTGTCGGAAAGGTAAATTTAGTCCGAGTTGTTTCCGAATATGAGAGTTGTGGGTTTAGACTACATAAGACAATCAAGTTCTCCTAGTTCCATGTAACATACATTCCCTGATAGCGTACGAAGAGCACGGTTAAGAAAACAACAAATAGGAGTACACTCGGCGTAATATATAGTTGGGAACGGTGACCTATTAATGAAGTTAGAAGGGAGAAAATGCAGAACTGCTACCTACATCATTAAGTTCATCAGAGTGGCAATTTGCATAATTTGGAGAATTCATAAGGGCAAACTTCCAACTCCATAGCTATATGAATCCCCGCTCTCTCGACACAAGTCTCATCCTCACCTTGGTTCTCACTCTTGAACACAAGTAGCAAGCTTCACAACAATGTCTATTGTTACTGATGAGTTGAGAGCCAAGGCTGATGAGCTCTACCATGGTGATGCTATTTGCCAGGAGAAGTCAAAGTGTTTGCTCACAGATATGGATCTCCCCAATGGGCTGCTTCCCATGAAGGACATGCTGGAATGTGGCTACATCAAAGAGACTGGTTTTGTTTGGCTCAAGCAGAAGAAGAGCACCACCCACAAGTTTGAGGAGATTGGGAGGCCGGCAAGCTATGCAACTGAGATCACAGCCTATGTTGAGAAGGGCAAGATCAAAAAGCTGACAGGAGTTAAGAGCAAGGAGCTCATGGTCTGGCTGACAATCGGTGATATCTACTTGGATGGCCCTGGGAAGATCACCTTCAAGTCTCCTACAGGGCTATCCAGGACATTTCCTGTCTCGGCTTTCCAGCTTGATGGACCAGATGGTTGCAAGGTTGTGGAGGAACACGATGATGTCCCTGAAGCTGAAGCTGTGGAAGTCTAAGCTCATGCTGTGCATTTCAAGGGTGTATGTATCTGTTTTAGTACTACTGCCATAGCCCAGAAGAAGGCTTTGGCTTTATTTTCATGATCATATGTAATGCTGTTGTTTTCAAGTACTTTTACCAGTGCTGTTACCTTCATATGAAATAAAATTTATATTTCCTTAGACTGGCCATCTGTTCTATGATTCCATCAGCTTTTGATTTCTATGTGGTTTTATGTTGGGAAAAAAGGCAACAGATATGCATCATCTTTATCAGGGCTTGGTACAACTGTTTTGTTTTTAATTTGGTCCATCTTCATGAGTCACATTCTTTACATAAAAGAGGGTTCAAAACTTAAAACTGTGCTTCAAACTGAGAAACAGAAGTACTTTCCTACCATCTTTAACTCAGAAATTGACAAAGAGGGGTGTTTTCTTGGTTCTATTTCTATTCACTTTTTTCAGGACCTCATTTGGTGTCTGATGACTAGACCTCACAAAGGAGTTGTATTGATTACTTACCAAAGAAACTAGGCAGACTAAAGTATGCAACTCTGATATGCCAAAGACGGACATAATTCACATTGAACAACAAAGCAACTAAACGACCTACGGCAAATATCGAGATTTGTAGATCTATTGCTTCTGGGTCCATTGTAATATTGAAAGTGACTGCTATCAACCATGAAGATGAAAGTTTCATCAAGTAGTAATCTTTGGATTTTGGACCACAAGAAGGCAAACAATGATAAGGAAAATTGAAGATGCAAGGTATCCCCAATGGATATAGATTTTTCAATCTATTCCATTCGATCCATCTCTACAGAATCACTTAGTAGAGGATTAGATTGAAATCTGATAACTAATTGTATTTTTAAGGGATTCCAGCTAGCAAGTGCAAACTTATATTACAGAACGAAACATCCATTAATTATTGACACCTTGTGAAAAAACTACAGACAACAAAAACCAAGAATTTACAGATCCGGCCATGGTTTAACAGCTTCAAGGTTCCTTGATTAGAGGATTTATTTTTTCCGGCCATGGTTTTTAATACATTCTGTTCTTGTAGTGTTATCTATTTGTTGACTGATTCTGTATTCTTGACAGGACTTAAAGTTATAGTTCTGTGGAAAATGGAATAGGATTCATCTGAAGTACTTGAGTGTCTATCTTATTTAGGAAATTACACAGACATCCACACCTAGAAGAGAAAAAGAGTTGCCATCAGAATATGCCACACAACGTGGTTTTCTTGACCACTTGACTTGAACCTCCAACAGACAACCAATGAAGTAGCTTTCAGCTAGCAGGTAGAACTGTAAGCAGCTCTAACTCTCAATTCATTAATGACTAAATGTCCCACACCCTTCATTTCTGGTGCCTTTTGGCAATCCTAAACAGTAATTACCATAATTACCATAAAAAAATTTACCTATAGGAGTCACTCTAACAACTGCAGGCAAAAGACCAGTCACAATTACTCTCCCACAAAGCTCAATTCTTCACTTTGAATTTTGCCATCCCATCTTCTCCAGTCTGATACTGACTAAAGTTTTTGCAGATCAATAGAACTCAACCCTCTAACTAATTTTCTCAAACTCATATAAGATGAGAGGCTTAAGCAATGTCGACAATAATACAAGTCTTACATCACATAAAGGAGTTCAGGAAACAGTTGGACTCTAAGGGGGTGTATTAGCTTTAGATTTCTATATACTTTTTTTAAGTGATGAATTTATAAAGAGTTCTTAGATTTATACAGATTTATAAAATTTATTAGATTCATATAGATTTTAAAACCTAAACTTTTTAGGATTCTTGAAAACAAATGATAAATTTGCATGAATTCTCGTAGAATTAAACAAACATTTTAGGATTCATCACTTATTACATAAACATGTAACATAAGTGGATAAAAAAAGTAATAACATAAAAAATTCTTAATGTAAGCTCTACATGTGTACCACCCATTCAGAGACATATTATGGAGAGGGAATAAAAGATTCTTATTCATAAGATATCATTTTGAAATTCATAGACCCGTGTCAAAACACGGTGAAAAAAAACATGTTTATTTATACTTAAGTTGTATGTGACGACTAAAGATAATGATTATATTTATCTATATCTCTACTGTAATAAAGCAAAGTTCAAAATTCTAACAAAAGTGTTGATAGTCTATGTTACACATATTAAGTAGATTGAAAGAGTTGATTACATGTTAACAAATCAAAAACAAGACAAAAAATTGTGTAGAATATATATATATATATATATATATATATATATATATATATATATATATATATATATATATAAGGCACGTACAAAAACCAAGTGAATGAATATTGTAGTAAAAAAAATAAGATAAAAAATATGTATAAAAAAGAAAGAATGGTAGTGACAAGGGGAGAGGGAGAGAGTTAAATACATGTTATAATAGAGTATGAAGCAAAAAATAAGACAAAAAATTTGTGTATAATATATAAGGTACGTACAAAAACCAAGTAAATGAGTATTGTAGTAAAAAAAGATCTAAAATCATGTATAAATAAAGAAGAAAAATGATAGTGGCAAGGGGAGAGAGAGATGGAGAAATAAATGAATAAAATAAAATAATAAAAGATAAAACTTGTAAATCCACAGAAATCTTATGCCTAGGGGGTTGGATCTAAAACCACATAGAAATCACACCAACCTACCAACCATGCATCATTGTACAAAGCATCAACCTCATCAAGCTGCTTGAAACAATCGACAACATTTTCTGGTTGAGGAGGTCGTATGTGCATGTTATCAACCTCTTCTCTCAAAAATGCCGAATCATCCTCTGTCCTCAAGCACTTGTACTCTTATCAGGAAACTGTCCTTCCCCACAGATTTCACTACAGTTGCCGCAAACCAAGAACCATGAAATCCTTTATCATCACTGCTAACCTCAACCAATGCTCCTTTGAGGTTAGCAGATCCCATCACTCACAATCTGATCATTCTGCAATTTAAAAACCTCAGCTCAGAAAGAGAAATGCGCCGAAAACGCTATAACGAATGAGAAAAGAATACCACACAGCAAAAAATAAACACAATGTGCTACCAAAACAAGCAACATCAGTACACTATAACAATGCAGAACCATATAAAGTTCATGTCCCTGAGTACTTGCCAGCTTCATCAGTATTAGACATAAGACTCCAAAAATTTTATAATAACCATTACATTCTTTCTCACACAATACAAAAACAAAAATGACATCATAAATCAACTCTTGAGTCTTCAACAACCTAAACATTTCTTAAGCACTCAAATACACTCAGATCACTTAAACAGCTACAAAAGGCTCACAGTCCAAAATTGTTCATTAAAAAAATTTCACCTTTGGGTTAATTTTGAAAAATATTAACACACTTTTAATCAGAATGCAAGAAATTTCAATTCTCAAATAATGATCAAAACATTACTGACCACTCCAACTTCTTCCATCGATTCTTCACCCGGCGGAGACGAAGGAGGCGTTTCCGGCATGGAGGCCAAACCAGGAGCCAGGCTTCGGCTGAAAGTTGAAGACTTTGGGGTTTCAAGGCATTTCTGAGTTTTTAGGGATTTTACTGCCCACAGATTTCACAGAGCTCATTGGTTTTAGTACTCACCTTGTGGGCTTTTTACAGCCAAAATTGGCGGGAGTTAACATCTGCAATTACCAAAATGTGTTTTTTCAAAGTCCAAACCTTTATAGCTGTAACACTTCTGACCTCTTTGAAGTTCAAATCTTTAGCCATGAACTTGGCTAAACTGACCATAAACTTGTCAATTTTAGAGACCCAGTTGGCAAAATGCAAGAATCTCAAGCAGTTTAATCAAGTACTATCTCAGATGATCCTCACTGGTTTCGTTAGGGACACATATGCAGCAAGTAGAGTCCTCAAGTTTTCAACTGACTCTTCTTTCAGTGACATTGATTTGTCATTGAGACTTTTCAACCACATTGAGAACCCTAATGGGTTCATTTGGAACACTATGATGAAAGCTTATATACAAAGAAACTGTCCCCAAAAGAGTTTGGGTCTTTATAAATCGATGTTGGGTAAGAATGGGGATAGAGATAACTATACTTACCCAATTCTAGTTCAGGCTTGTGCTTTGAGAGGAGCAGAGTTTGAAGGGAAGCAGATTCATGGTCATGTTTTGAAGTTTGGGTTTGGTTCAGATGTGTATGTGCAGAACACATTGATCAATATGTACTCGGTTTGTGAGAACATGAGTGATGCACGCAATGTGTTTGATGAAATGCCTGTGTTGGATTCCGTTGCGTGGAATTCGATACTGGCAGGATATGTTAGGGTGGGGAATGACGAGCAGGCAAAGTGTATATATGAGAAAATGCCGGTGAGGAACACGATTGCTTCGAATTCTATGATTGTGTTGTTTGGTAAAAGAGGTTGTGTGAGTGAGGCTCTGCAGCTGTTTGATGAAATGCCCCAGCAGGATATGGTTTCGTGGAGCGCAATGATTTCTTGTTTCAAGCAAAATGAGATGTATGAGGAGACATTGGAAATGTTTGTGAAAATGGTTGCTGAGGGAGTTATGGTGGATGAGGTTGCGGCAGTTAGTGTGCTCTCGGCATGTGCACATTTGTTGGCTGTCCACACAGGGAAGTTGATCCATGGTTTAGTTGTGAAAATTGGAATTGAAAGTTATGTTAATCTTCAAAATGCTTTTATTCATATGTATTCGAGTTGTGGGGAGATAATGGTTGCTGAGAAACTGTTCTGTGCAGCCTACAACCTTGATCAGATATCTTGGAACTCAATGATATCAGGGTACTTGAGATGTGGTTTAGTCGAAACTGCGCAGAGATTATTTGATTCCATGCCTGAGAAGGATGTAGTGTCTTGGAGTGCTATGGTATCAGGCTATGCTCAGCACGATCGCTTTTCAGAAACTTTGGCATTGTTCCAGGAGATGCAGCATTCTGGCATTAGGCCTGATGAGACCACTTTGGTAAGCGTCATCTCGGCTTGCACTCATTTGGCTGCCCTTGACCTAGGCCAATGGATTCATGCTTACATAAGGAAAAATAGGCTTAAAGTTAATGTCTTTCTTGGGACAACCCTTATTAACATGTACTTAAAATGTGGCTGTGTGGAAAACGCGTTGGAGGTCTTTGAGGAGACGGCAGAAAAGGGAGTTTCCACTTGGAATGCCCTTATTCTTGGGTTGGCAATGAATGGTTTGGTGGAGAAGTCTCTTGAAATGTTCTCAGAGATGAAGAAATGTGGTGTGGCACCTAATGAGATAACATTCATGGGAGTTATAGGAGCTTGCCGTCACATGGGCTTGGTAGATGAGGGGCGCAACCGTTTTGATTCCATGATGCTGGAACACAAGATAGAACCCAATGTTAAGCATTACGGGTGCATGGTTGATCTTCTTGGACGTGCAGGTTTGCTCAAGGAGGCAGAAGACCTCATTGAAAGTATGCCAATGACACCAGATGTTGCGACTTGGGGTGCCTTACTGGGGGCTTGTAAGAAACATGGGGACAATGACAGGGGTGAGAGGATAGGAAGAAAGCTCATTGAGCTCGATCCTAACCATGACGGGTTCCATGTGTTGTTGTCCAATATATGTGCTTCGAAAGGTGATTGGGATGGTGTTCATGAGATTAGGGGAATAATGATGCAACATGGGGTGGTAAAGACCCCAGGCTGTAGCATGATCGAAGCAGATGGTGTAGTTCATGAATTTCTAGCAGGAGACAAAAAGCACCCTCGAATGAAAGAGATTGAGGTTATGCTAGATGAAATGGCTGAGAAATTGAAGAGGGAAGGTTATGCACCAGATACAAATGAGGTATCCTTTGACATTGATGAAGAGGAGAAGGAAACTGCTGTTTTCAGACACAGTGAGAAACTGGCAATTGCCTTTGGACTAATCTCTATCAGTCCACCATCGCCAATACGGATAATAAAGAACCTGCGAATATGTAATGACTGTCACATGGCAGCAAAGTTCATCTCAAAAGCTTTTGATCGTGACATTGTGGTGAGGGATAAGCATCGGTTTCACCACTTTAAGCAGGGATCTTGTTCCTGCAATGACTACTGGTAGTATGTTAGTACTGAAGTTGGTCTGAACATTATTCACCTAGATGATCTTCTCAGCTATAGAAAGGCTCCATCTACTGAGCAACATGATGCTCTGACGCGAACGGTTTGCTGTAACATCACTGTGCACAGTGGCGTAGCTGCATGAGGTTTAGAGGAGTCAATTGACCCTCATTATGATCTCCAACATCTATTTCTTATATTTTCACATTCAAATGAGAGCATACATTATTCGCTTTATTTTGCCATTTCTAATATGATAGAACATATAGTTTTTTAGCTAGTTTATGAGACAAAAACAAAAATATTATATTTTTTGTATTTATTTTTCTCATTTCTACACCTATAGTTACTTATATTATAGTGTTTATATTTTCTGATTATTCATTAAGTATATATTTGAGAAAGAACAATTTTTGTTTTTCTATAGATCATCGACGTTGTAAATTATTAACTATGCATGTAAATATGATCCCTCTTAATAAATTTTCTGGCTACACTGACTGTGCAATCAAGTAACTGCAATTGTCAGAATCTGTGAGCCTGCGGGCGTTTAACTTGCTATTGTGAGGTGAGATGTTGTTTTGCTCCGATTGCCTTCATCAAATTCAGACAAAGACATGGAATCAGATAACTAGAAATACGTAGATGATATATCTCTCCTTTTCTCATTACAGAAAACAAAGTAGCTTCTTTCCTTTAAAGGTGCGAGCCGCCAACCCGAATAGGCCCATATACCCTGAACCGGCAGACGTGGCTCGTCTCCGCTTAGCCCATTGTTTTTCTTGGGCCTATGAGCTTTCGGCTATTCTTTTATGTGTGGGACCCGCCAAAACCCGCGTAGGCCCATATAAACAGAGAAATTCAACTTGGCAAATTGGAAAAATGTATTCCGCAGGAGCCAGAGCATAGTAAGACGAATGTGTACGATGTGAGAGGTCACTGGTTCAATCCCTTGTTAAGTGAAAAACGCCTGATAGAGAAAGGTTTGACCTTAACCTGCTCTAACCCCCGGAGTGATAACCCACTCGTCTATCATTTTTTCAACCAATAAAAAGAGAGCATAGTAAAATCGCTCTTGCTTTCAGTTCTGAATTTGGTTAGCACTATACTGACTATTATCATAAAGGTTAGATCTGAGTTCATAAGAATGGTCAATCTTTCTAGCCAGCGTGCCTCCTCTTTCATGCTCGAACTAAAATCTTTGTAAAAGATGATTTTTTTTCATCTTTTTTATACGGCTCGAACCAACCAAAACTGATTCTCATTGCAAGATAGGCCTTTGAAACTGATGTCATGTTCTTCCTTACCATGTCCAGTATAATTTTGTTTACAACAGTATGAAGGACATGCCATGATGCCAATCAATACCCTTACGTCAATCTCAACGAGTCTCAGTTCATTTGCTTCAGCTTCTGTTCAGGTTCCATCATCTTGGTCATGTATACAGCAATCCAAATCAGTTAAGTATTCGGCCTCTTTCATATGCCAAATCAGAAATTCCAAAACTCCATACACCCACTTTATATGAGAACCCATCTTATCTCTTACAACAAAACTATAAACTTGATTTCTTACCTCAATCCAACTTTGTCCTGCCTCTTTCTTATTCCCTGTTCTTCTCATCAACATTCTCATATTGGCGTATTCTCCCCATTTACCTTCAGCGGCATAAAAATTAGACAGCATCACATACGTTCCTGCCATGTTTGGCCTCAAATCTAATAACCTCTGAGCAGCTAGTCTGCTCAAATGGGGAAGCTTATGTGCTCTGCAAGCTCCAAGCAGTGCACCCCAAAAAGACTCATCAGGCTTAAATGGCATGCTCTCTATTAACTCATAAGCTTCCTCAATTCTCCCAGCACGGCACAGTAAATCCACCACGCAACTATAGATGTCTTTGTCTGGAGTAACCTTATAATCATTTACCATTAATTTGAAATACCTCAAGCCTTCAGCGACAAGTCCAGCATGGCTGCAAGCACTCAGAACTGCCATAAAGACAATTCGATCTGGCCTGATACCTGACTTTACCATCTCATCAAACAATTCAACAGCCTCTTTTCCATAGCCATGATCCCCATATCCAAGCATCATCGAAGTCCAGGAGACTAAACTTCTATCAGACATTTCACTAAATATTTTTTGCGCGTCAGTAATGCTCCCACACTTGGCGTACATGTCAGTAAGTGCATTAGCCAATGGCAAGTTCTTGTTAAAGCCTCTACGGATGATTCCACCATGAACTTGTTCACCACATTTCAAAACTGCCAATTTAGCACAGGCTGCAGTAACGCTGGTTAATGTGAAGCTATTCGGACTAAATCCTTTGGACTCCATACGAGAAAATATACTTAGAGACTCTGTAGGATCTGATTTTTCATATCCGGAAATCAAGGCATTCCAGGTAATCAGATTTTTTTGACTCATTTCATCAAAGTACTGTTTTGCCTCTGATAAACAACCAAACTTGCAGTACATGTCCAGTACGGAATTCATAACAGGAAGATGGAACTCGAACGCATACTTGATCACTGCTGAATGTATTTGCCTCCCAAAAGCTTGTGAGCCGATTAAAGCACATGCCTTAATCGCAATAGAAAAGCTAAATGGGTTCGGTTCCACTCCCTCCTGTATGTCAATAAAGTTAAAGTATGCATCCATTAAAACGTTGAATACCTCCCAATTCATTCAACAAAATGTACGAGAATGATTCAGCCACTCACCAGCAACATTTTGCGGAAAACTTGAAGACCACCAAAGCCATCACCTCTATGAGTAAACCCAGTGATCAAACTAGTCCAACTCACAGCATTCTTCTCATGAAGATCATTGAACACCTTGCACGCATCATCCATACTAACACCACAAGTCCCATACATGCCCATAAGCGCATTCTCCACGTAAATAGAACCCTTCATTCCATACTTAACCGTCAACCCATGAACCAATGCACCACACGAAAGTGACTCCATCCCCTTACAAGCCTTGAGCACACTCGAAAAAGTAAACGCATTGGGCTCCATATCACTCCTAACCATCTCACATAACACACCCCAAGCGCTGCTGTGGTGACTGCAAGAAGTGTAGCCAGCAATCATGGCAGTCCAAGTGACCACGTCTCTGTCAGACATTTCGTCGAACACCTTGCGTGCTTCTTTGAGGGAGCCCCTTAGGAAGTAGGACTTGATTAAGTCTGTGGCTAAGAGGTTGGGGCCCTTTGAGAAAAAAGGTGGGTTTGATTGGGAGGTGGGTTGTTGTTGTTGGGAGCAATGGAGTGAGTTTCTGATGATGGGTGGGATTGGGTTGAAGTGAGTTCTGGGGAAAAGTTTTCTTGAGGTCATTCTCTGGTGTAGTTGGACATGGTCAAGGCTTTGAGGTCCAGTTCATGGCATTGTTCATTTGATTAGGCTTAAGTTTTGATTGTTTGTTGAATCATGAAAATGCCCATATTGTCACGGTCGATACGGTTAAAATTTCTAGAGATGCACCCTTCATACTAAACAATGAGTGACAATATCTCGTGTACTGATTGCCTTACTACATTAGATAAAAAGGTAGTTTCAAAAAATTATTCCGTGCACGGTAGTGCATGTGACCTATCTATCTCACACTGTCTGATTACGTTCCTACCGTTAGATATATGTACTGTTTATGTTCGTTTTTTTATTCAGCGCACCGAATACTCTCTCTCAAATTATTGTGTTCCAAATGTTGATTGCTTTGGGAAGATCTTCACTCATGAAAATTTTCAGACTGAGTAAGTGCGTCTTGTTGCAGTCTATGCACACAACGAACCTCATCGCACATTTAGCTAAAATAAAATGTCTTTTTATAACTTGTATTTCACTTTGGGCATGGGGTCATCTCATATCCAATGAGTTTTATAAAAATGATGGTCGTGTGAGTTACCATTTCGAGACGGGAAACAATCATGTAGGCATTGCAGCTTCCGCCTCATTTGTAACGTAGCATGTTTCCACTATGCATTGGACATTGTTTCTAATTGAACATGATTTTTCTGCAAGTCACTCGTTTAAATCCTTCTTTTGTCAACTGTTCGTGTAAAGTTTCGTGTGTTTCTTTTGATCCTTACCACTTGTTTGGGAAAAGCATTATTGTTGCACAAGGAGGCTGCAACCATGACAGACTTGGAGAATTTGCTCCTTGAGGCACCAGGACGAACCAGTGCAGCTGTGAAAAACCGCCAGCAACCTCGAGCTTCTAGAAAGCAACATGGAGGTTCCTTCTCTGATGATGAAAGTGACTCTGAAGACTCAGATGGTGGTCGTGGTCAAGCAAGCAGGAAGCCCTCTCAAGTGAAAATAGAAACAGGAGAAAGAAATCAGTATTTCAGCTGAAGCAAGTAGCAGTAGACAGGTGTCATCGAGTATGGGATTTTTCCAAATATATTTACATCTCATTCTGTTATGCCAGCTGTACATGACAGTCTGGGAATTTGTTTGAATTCAGTTAGGCTGATGTAATCATGAGTCAGTCCTTGATTCCCCTATAAATTCTGTTTTCATTTTGGTTTTGTTATACTGAGCATTTTGTAATAAAGGAGATCAATATTTTCCAGGTTTTCTCTCTACTTTTCTTCCATTGTTGAAGCTTCATTTGTTTCTTCAGTATTGCAACTGTGATTTACTGATGTTGATGATGATGCTATTATGGTATCAGAGCTTCGGCTCTTGATCCTGTAGCTTTGTGTGTGATCATAGTAAGCTTCCGCAGTTTTTAAGATACGATCAGTAGCCCTAGTTTTTCAGATCTATGATTTCTGAACTCTTTCCTTACTTCACAAGTTTGAGTTCTTGAATTCTGATGAAGCAAAAGTTTAAGTTCTTGAGTTCTTGGAGTACATTGCAATTTAGCTGGATCTGCATAGTTGAGCTGTGATGCGAGAATAACAGATTTGTTCTGAACAGAAATAGCGATCGATTCTTCTTTTAAAATTGTGAAGTGTCGATTATGTATAGATTCTTCAACTTTGATGAATGAGAGTTATTCAATTCATATCAAGTGCAGTGTGTGATTTGTGCGATGATTAAGTGCAGTGCAGAATGTGTCTAGTGTAAGTTTGAAGTGTTGATTCATATCAAGTGCAGTGTGTGATTTGTGCGATGATTAAGTGCAGTGCAGAATGTGTCTAGTGCAATATTAAAGTGTTGGTGTTCATCAAGTGCAGTGTGTGATTAGTGCAAAGATTAAGTGCAGTGCAGGATGTGTTTAGTGCAATATTGAAGTGTTGATGTGATTAGTGCTGGTTCTTGTTCATATATTGTTTGTGTATTTCAGTGCAGAGTTAATAGACAGCTTGCTCTTCAGTGTGAAAGTTTCTGATAGTAGTGTGTAGCATAATGGCTCAAGAGACAACTACAACTGATACTTCACAAACAAATCCAACTATTGCTTCTCGAACTATCATAAAGACTCTTACTCAATCAGAAGTTAATTCATTACTCAGCATGATTACAGTAAGACTTGGAGAGATGAATTTCATTAAGTGGAGCTTTCAGTTTAAGTCAGTATTAGAGGGGAATGATCTATTTGGTTACTTTGTTGGTACCTTTCCGTGTCCTCCACGTTTTGCTTTATCTGAAGAAGGTACTGTGACAAATGAAGTTACTACAGCTTACAAGCAATGGAAAATGGTGGATAAGCACTGCTTAGTTTACTCATGGCTACCTTGGATGATGACTTGATGGATATAATTGTAGGATGCAAATCATCAAAAGAAGCATGGCAAGCTATTCAAGAGAGATTTTCTTCTGTTTCAAGAGCAAGTATTATGCAGCTTAAAACTGACTTGCAAACTATCAAAAAATGTGTTGATACTATAGACAAGTATTTGATTCGTATCAAACAGGCTAGAGATCAACTTAATGCTGTTGGAGTGTCAATACTTGAAGAAGATATAATAGTTGTTACTCTGAATGGTCTTCCTGAGGAGTATTCCATGATTAAAACAGTGATAAGAGCAAGAGACAATTCTATTTCTTTTGCTGCCCTTAGAGCTCAACTGTTGGCTACTGAGAGGGATATTGAGGCTCAATTCAGTGTTACTAGTAGCATGTCAGCAATGGCAGCCAGGGGTACTGGTAATACTTTCTATAGAGGCAATTCCAGTAATTTTTCAAGTGGCAAAGGAAAAGATGACAGGTCTAGTAATTTTACTAGACCACATCAGTTTTGGAACAGTACAACAACCTCAGGTTCAGTTTCTAATTCCAGTGGAAATATGTCTAAAGGTTCTTTGGAGTGCCAACATTGTGGAAAAAGAGGTCATTTAGCAGATGATTGCTACTCTAATCTTGAGTGTAGCTACTGTCACAGGAGAGGGCATATAGCCAGTGTGTGCTATAATAATCCTAACTCAACCAATTACAGGTTTTCTCCAACTACTACCTTCAGGCCAAATTCTGGAATGATTCCAGAGTGTCAAATCTGTAGTAAAAGGGGTCATACAGCTATAAATTGTTTTTCAAGGCTAATGCTGATACTAACAAGTCTGCAATTGTTTGCCAAATATGTGGCATAAGAGGTCATGCAGCTTTGAACTGTTCTCACAGAAGCAACTATGCCTATCAAGGTGCTGATCCACCTGTGACCCTCACTGCTATGTCTGCGCATAGTCTTGGTGCAACTTCTTCTTATGTCTCTTCTGAGGCAGTGTGGATAGGTGATACTGGAGCCACACATCATATGACTTCTGATCTCAGAAACCTTGCTATTGCTCAGCCTTATGAGTCAACCAGTGCAATCAAAATTGGAAATGGAGAAGGTTTGGATATTAAACATGTTGGTTCAGCACATATTACTCCAGCTTTTCACACTTTTCAACTAAAGAATGTTCTTCATGTTCCTAGTTTGGCAGTGAATCTTTTGTCTTTTAACAAATTGTGTAAAGACAATAAATGTTTTATTGTCATGGATGATACTGACATTTGTATACAGGACAAAAGATCAAGGGATGTGTTATATCAAGGGAGAAGCAATGAAGAAGGTCTCTTTCTGTTTCAGTCTCCATCAATAAAGCAATCAGCTACAGCTTACCTTGGTTCAGTGGTGAAATCTTCTCTATGGCATCAAAGACTTGGTCATCCTTCTTCTGAAGTTGTGATCAAGATGCTTGATTTCTCCAAAATACCTATGCCAAATGATTCTTCTAGTCATTTGTGTCTTGCTTGTCTGTCAGGAAAAATGCATAGATTACCTTTTCAAGAGTCATCTTCACAGACTTCTTCTCCATTTGAAAAGGTCCATTCTGATGTATGGGGGCCTGCACCTTGTTTGTCAGTTGAAGGTTATAGATATTATGTAACTTTCATTGATGACTATACAAAGTTTGTATGGCTTTACCCTCTAATAAATAAATCAGATACATTTGCAACATTTGTGAAGTTCAGTGCATTTATTCAGAATCAATTTCATTTTTCTATCAAATGTTTGCAAACTGATGGTGGGGGTGAATTTACCAGTAAGGCATTTAGTCAGTTTCTTACTTCCAAAGGTATTCTGCATCAAGTCACATGTCCTTACACTCCTCAGCTGAATGGAGTTGCTGAGCGCAAGAATAGACACATTGTTGAGACTTGTATTACTTTAATGACAGCTGCTAAGTTACCAAAACCATTTTGGTTTCATACAGTTGCTCATGCTGCTCATCTTATCAACAGAATGCCATGTAAATCCTTGCAGATGTGTTCTCCTTATTACAGATTTTTTGGTACTCATCCTCAGCTTCACTCTTTGAAGATCTTTGGTACTGCCTGTTATCCCTATTTGAGACCTTATGTAAAGGACAAACTTGACCCCAGATCTGTCCAGTGTGTTTTCTTAGGATATGCTTTAGGTTTCAAAGGAGTCTTTTGCTACAGCATTGAGCTAAATAAACTATGGATGTGCAGACATGTAGTGCATGATGAAACTGTGTTTCCATATCATTTGAGGGTTTCCAAACCTAGCATTTCTGGTTCAACAGTATTAAAGAATCATAATGTTCATCAGTCTGCTGTTACTTCCAAAAGGCCGATTTTTTGGGATTCTAAGGAGGGAGCTAATAATGTGAATTCTGATGAGAATATGACAAATACAGTAAGTAATACTGTTAGTCAAAATTCTGAAGAAAATGAAATGCTTGATACTACTGCTGTTTCTAATAATGATGAAGTAAGTATAAATACAGTTGAACATGTCAGTTCAGTTGCCTGTGCGGATGGGAATTCAAATCATGCAGAAGTAGAAATTGGTACTATTACTGTAGAAAATATAGAAGATACTACAAATGTGAGTCACAATTTGAGCACTGCAGAAGCAATATCTGGTTCAGAACATTTAAATGATGAAACATTTGTAAGTAGCCTTCCTTATGAACTGTCTTTTGTTGAGGATCCAAATCAGTCGTATAACCAGCATTCAATGCTTACTAGAGCTAAAAATGGAGTTGTCAAGAGAAAAACATTTGAGGATTACTGTGCTTATTCATCTGTTGTTCATCAGGATCTGTATGATGATCTTTCTCTTTTCAGTGGCTTTTCAGCAATAACCAATGTGACAGAGCTTATTGAACCTATTTCCTTTAAATATGCAACTGGAAAATCTGACTGGGACAAAGCCATGCATGAGGAAATTTGTGCTTTACAACAACAAGGGACATGGGAATTGGTTCCACAGCCTGCAGATAAGAATATTGTTGGGAGCAAATGGATCTATAAAATCAAGACAAATGCAGATGGAACAGTCTCAAGGTTCAAAGCCAGATTAGTTGCACAAGGGTATAGTCAAGAGAAAGGATTGGATTATGCAGAAACTTTCAGTCCTGTGGTAAGACACACAACTGTTAGGATAATTCTTGCCTTAGCAGCTATACATAACTGGGAAATGAAGCAGTTAGATGTCAAAAATGCTTTTCTGCATGGTGATCTTAAGGAGGAGGTATATATGCAGCAACCACAGGGATTTATTGATCCACAATTTCCTAATCATGTGTGTCTGCTTAAGAAGTCTCTATATGGGTTAAAACAGGCTCCAAGAGCTTGGAATGAAAAATTTACCAGTTTTCTGCCAGCTCTAGGTTTCTCCTTTTCTCATTCAGATCCTAGTTTGTTTATTAAAAGTTCAACAGCAGGTGTGATTGCTCTTTTACTTTATGTGGATGATATTATAATCACTGGTTCAGATAAAGAGGGGATAGCAGATATAATAGTTGAACTTGGTGAGGTGTTTGACATGAAGGATCTTGGTTCACTTTCTTATTTCTTGGGTATAAATGTGCAATACAGGAGCAGTGGTATTTTTCTTTCTCAAGAAAAATATGCAAGAGAGTTGATTGTCAAGGCTGGTTTAGGATCTTGTAAAAACTTCAGTAATACTCCTTGTCTTCCACATGTTCAGTTACTTAAAGATGAAGGTACTCCTCTGTCAAATCTATCATTTTACAGAAGTATTGTAGGAGCTCTGCAATATTTAACTTTCACAAGACCAGACATTGCTTATTCTGTCAACACAGTATGTCAGTTTATGTCAGCTCCTACAGATGTTCATTATGCCTCAGTTAAAAGGATTTTGAGGTATCTTCAAGGCACAATATCAAAGGGACTCTTCTATAAGAAAACTCCTACTGTTTCTTTTGTTAGAGCCTTCTGTGATGCAGATTGGGCTGGTGAAATAAATACAAGAAAATCTACAACAGGTTTTGTAGTTTATCTAGGTACTTGTCCTATCTCTTGGCAATCAAAGAAACAAGGATCTGTGTCCAGAAGTTCTACAGAAGCTGAATATATGGCACTTGCTAATACAGCAGCAGAAATCTCCTGGATAAGACATGTGTTGTGTGATCTTCATATCAAAATTCCAGCTCCTCCTTTGCTTAAATGTGATAATCTTTCTGCATTGGCACTATGCTCTAATCCAGTTTTTCACTCAAGAATTAAACATCTTGATAATGACTTCCACTTTGTCAGAGAAAGAGTTCAAAAGCAGGATTTGGTTCTAGAGTATGTGCCAACTGAAGAACAAACTGCTGATATCTTTACCAAAGGTTTGTCTAGTCCAGCTTTCAAAACACATTGTACCAATCTCAGCTTGGTTTCCCTTGCTGAGCTTGAGGGGCAGTGAAAACAGAAACAGGAGAAAGAAATCAGTATTTCAGCTGAAGCAAGTAGCAGTAGACAGGTGTCATCGAGTATGGGATTTTTCCAAATACATTTACATCTCATTCTGTTATGCCAGCTGACAGGACCCACCCCGGGTTAAACCCCTTTTACCCGAAGTAAATCCTGCGGGGACCACCTCAAGGGAACTTCTTACCGAAACCCCCTTGAAATGGCCAACCCTTCCTACTAAACTAACTAAACCGGGTTAGTCAGAGCAGTCTACAGAGAGGATTACCCCAAAGAATTTCAAGCAGCAACGGAATTATCGACTATGCCTCGACTCTCGTACGCGCTCGACCTCCTCTCAAGAACCCTGCATCACTGGGCATTTAAAAACGAAAGGCCCAGGGGAGAAACATTTAAAAAATGTTAGAGTGAGTGGACGAAAATCACATATAAAAACTTCATTTCCTGTACTGTTCTCCCAAAAGTATATCAATTTAAAAATCATTTATGCATGCCCACAATGACTAAATTTCCGCAAATGCATGATAAGATAAACCAGCAAGGAATATGGGAAGAGAAATGTTCACCAAACATAATAAGTCTGACCTCTCAGACTAGGGTCGGAGCTAAGAGCTCTAGTAGCGCCCTCACGCTACGATATGCTAGCTAGATAAAATAATACGGTCAACCCTTATAATATCAACCTGACCTCTCAGGCTTGTCTGACCTCTCAGACCAGGGTCGGAGCTAAGAGCTCTAGAATATGTGATAACGGTCAACCCTTATAATATCAACCTGACCTCTCAGGCTTGTCTGACCTCTCAGACCAGGGTCGGAGCTAAGAGCTCTAGATAAAGTGGAAATGGTCAACCCTCATAGTGCACTACGTAGTTTGCCTGACCTCTCAGGCTAGGGTCGGAGCTAAGAGCTCTAGTAGCGCCCTCACGCTACTCTAACTAGCATATTTATTGGTCAACCCTTAAAATAAAAATTCATAACAAGACAATAATCAAATTCTCTTCCCAGAACAATTAATTAAAACAATTCCTTGTCATATATGCATAAATCCACTTTCCGACGAAATCTCGGGTTCAATTCTATTCAAAGGACGGCCATCACCGTCTATCACCATTTTCGGGAGAAATAGTAAATCGAGTAATAACGTAAATACGTTCAAGAACCCGAGAGATATATAATTCTCGAAAACAATCATAAACATCATGCAATTAACTCAATAATTAAGGCATGCATTTATTTAAAATAATATGTCCACTCACAGTACTATTGCGACCTTCCCGCTCGGAAAGCTCCTCGAGCGAAACCCTCGACTACCGCGTAATCGAGCCCGTCTCACGTCCGACCAGAGACTGTACAACAAATCATCAAATTAGTCAATCACAGTTGACTTGGTCTTTTCCTAGTTTGACCAGGAAATTCCTATTTGACCTCAAGTTGACCAAGTTCCTTTTTATGACACTTTAACCTTTTTGACTTCCTTTCCCGATTATCGACTCTTAACTCAATTTACCGAAAGTCCGACTCCGCTTCCGAACATTTCCGTTATCACTTAAATTTGACGTTAAGGTGTCACGTATTAATCAATAAATTTAACTTCGAGTCGATATACCGATTTAACATTTCCTCATAAAATCCAGTTATCAATTCCCGATAACAATTTAACATTTTACCGAATTAACCAACTAGTGTCCAACTTCATTGAACTTCAACCCTTTAACCATCTTTCTGAAAATACAACTTCCCCAAAGTGAAAGCTTTCCTTTAATGGAAACTTTCCCAAAATGGAAAGTTTCCCAAATTAACAGGTTTCCAAACTTAGAAGGTTTCCCAAAATGGCAACTTCCTAATTACGTCCAATTAACCGTAATTAATCCAATTCTTTAATTTACGGAAACTTTACGACAATTAGGTTATTGAAAGAATCAACTCCTACCTCTTCGGCATTCAGCCGGTTTTACCGTATCACCGGAATCTACGTCGGATTCCGGTGACTTGCCGGAATTTCGCCAGAGTTTCCCCGTTTCTCGATCACCAAGTTCTCGACATGAAACCACGCAAACAACACTAAGTCAGCAACCCAACAATGATTCCAATAACACCAAACAATAAAATACAGCATTCAACTTCCTTAACATGAACCTTGCATTCCCAGATCATCTTAACACCAAATTTGAATACATATATAAAACTACCTTACTTCCCCAGCAGCCATCTTAATCATCAGTCAATAAACTTCATCTCTAAGTTAAGCACAACCAATTAAACTAGCTTCTGTCAATATCAACATAACTATTTCAAAACCCAAAATTGCCAAAACGTCTCCAACCATGGCAACCGTAATTGTGTATTAACTTTTGATATCATAACATATACTAACAACTATAGAACCACCACCTCTATCACCGCCGAACACAGTAGCAGACCAACACTGCCCAAAAACCCCAACTTCTCCAAAATACACTCAAACTCGAATTCAATTATATAAAGAGTTAGAACACGAAGAGTAGGTCATCTTTCATACCTCACTTTCCTCCGCCGGTGACCGAAGAACACCGAACCATGACCCGAAAATCTCGACTGCTTCTCCTCTTCGAATCTCTCTCCACTAAGCCCTCTTGGAGAATAAACACCACAGGGACGTCCACAAGCTCACGGCGAAGCTACCAACACCTCTCGTGCTCGCCGCCGTGACCTAGATCGGAATAACCCGATTGCACCCTAAAACTTCTCTCCTCTGATTCTCTCTCACCGGAGCTTCTCTGCCGAAACCAAGACCACAGATGTGTTGGGGACGGCGAGGCGAAGCTCGGGTCACCGGTGCGCCGCCGAGAGAAGGACATTTGAGGGAGGCGAAATCGGAGCACAGTGACGGAGTCGAGAGGAAGAACAGCCGGTCAACCCTTCACTTTCATTTCTGACCAAAGTTAACTCCTCTTAATTCCTTTTATACTCAAATCAACGGTTAAGATCAAAACCCTAATAGATCTAATGGTTCAGATTAAAGAAGGTGAAAAGTGAAAAGGTTAAATGGTAATTCTCCCTTTTTACCGGATGGATAATTAAAAATTACCATAAACTTCTGAAATTCACAGAAATTAGCCGGAAGCTCCGAAAAATATTCCGGAAATACCGGGAGACTCGTGTTGACACGTACTACAACATCGAGTCATCAATTCAGGTATTTGGTATACTTTTAAAAACTCGAAAATTAACTCGAGCGATAACTTATCGAATTACCGATCGTAGTTAAAAATCCTCGGTAACTCGTAAACCTCGGTGAAAAGTAACTTTTGTTAACTTTAAAAGATTCGGGGTGTGACACCAGCTGTACATGACAGTCTGGGAATTTGTTTGAATTCAGTTAGGCTGATGTAATCATGAGTCAGTCCTTGATTCCCCTATAAATTCTGTTTTCATTTTCGTTTTGTTATACTGAGCATTTTGTAATAAAGGAGATCAATATTTTCCAGGTTTTCTCTCTACTTTTCTTCCATTGTTGAAGCTTCATTTGTTTCTTCAGTATTGCAACTGTGATTTACTGATGTTGATGATGATGCTACCTCTGAAGAAGAGGTTTGACCATGCTGCAAGAGGCAGTGACGAAGAGCACGATGATGCTTCTGATCATGAGAGCGAAAACAGTGATGAATCTGATCTCTACAAGGATGATGCTGATCTAAGATGGCTCTCAGAGATGACTGAACTTGAAAGAGAGATGATTCTGACAAATAGAGCAGAAAAGAAAGATGGTAAGAAATTTATGGAAAAATTAAGATCAAAGAGAGACAAAGAAAGATCAATCCAATCAAAGAAAGAAACTTCATCTGTCCCATTCTCCTGTGGTGTACGCTCATCAGCTAGGACTGCTGAAAAATCAGCTGCTTTGGGTGATGCATTGAGTCAGTTACGAGAGAAGCGTCTGAACCAACAAGACTCGAAGGCTCGCAGTAGTCTGATTGACTCGGATCAAAATGAGAATCAAGGGAGGTTACAAACTGAAGGTGTAGGATGAGACCCTACAGAAGTCTAACACATTTGCATACTCAGCAACAACTGTGAAGCACATGTTGCAGGAGAAACAAGCCTCAGCAAGACCGGTGAACATTGCAGTTGAGAAGGATAGGTTGAGGAGGCAGTTGAAGTTGCAAAAAGCAAGTGTGATTTGGAGGAAGTTGGTAGGATTAAGAGAATGTTCCTGGAATTGGAAGCATCCAGGCAATCCCAGGATAAAGATTCCAAGGTCATTAGGTCATTAGGTTTGAGAATTATAAGAATGCTTTGTTATAATATCCAGACCTATAAGTTATACTATAAGTTACACCACAAATTCATGATAGCAATGTTAAAGGTTCATGAGTTATGAGTTAGTGGTCTTAGGAGTTAGTAGCTCTTAAGTTACAAGGTTTTGAGACTTGAAAATATGGATGGTTATGGTGTCATAAGTTATGAGAGTTACATGGAGCACCATTATAGAAGAGCACTAATGAGGGTTCCTCCTTAAGCCTATAAAAGGAGAGGTCATTTGCTCATTCCAACACATCTCAGATTAATCACATCGATCATCTCAAGCATCTTCATCCTAGTAGAGAGTGAAGAGTGTCCGCTCCAAGTTGAGAGTGTAGTGTAGTAAAACAAATGTGAGTGAGTGTTTCCTTCAAGTGGTGTTCTTGAAGTTGTGTATCTCTTGTGTACCCATTATTTGATAGTGAAAGTTCTTGTTGGTGCTGCCCCGTAGACGTAGGCACGTTGTCGAACCACGTTATATCCGGTGTTCACTTTCCTTTATCCTTTATATCTTTGCATATTTGTGATCTGTTGGTTTGAGTTTGTCACTTCTATTGTATTATTCTTCCCCAACAGTGGTATCAGAGCCCTGTTTATAGGGAGTGAGTGAAAATGGAAGGTTCAAGGAGTACCATGGTGCGACTCAACCACACAAATTGGATCACATGGAAACCGTGAATGGAGGACATTCTCTATTGCAAAGATCTGCATGAGCCTATCGAAGGAGCTGAGGCAAAGTCAGAAGACACCTCGGTTGCAGATTGGACGAAGATGAACCGCAAGGCAATCGGTCATATTCGAGAGTGGATGTATGATAGTGTGTTCCACCATGTGGCGAATGAGACCGATGCGCATGAGTTGTGGACAAAGTTAGAGTCATTGTTCGAGAAGAAGACCGCCGTCAAGAAAGCCTTTCTAATCAAAGAACTTGTCAATATGAAGTATAGCGATGGCCTGAGAGTCACTGAGCACTTGAATAATTTTCAAAGTTCAATTAATCAATTAACTACCATGGGTATGACGATTGATGATGAATTACAAGCACTGCTGTTGTTAGGTCGTTGCCGGATAATTGGGAGACTTTTGTAGTCACTATAAGTAACTCTGCTCTAGATGGTACATTAACTATGGATAATGTTAAAAATAACATGTTGAATGAAGAGACTAGAAAGAAATCTTCAACCTCTGAAAATAGCCAAATCTTTATGGCAGAGAATAAAGGAAGGAGCAAGAGTAGAGGACCCAAAAATCATGAAAGGAATGCAAGCCGTTTAAGGACAAGATTCAATGGAAAATGTCATCATTGTGGCATCTTTGGCCACATGAAGAAAAACTGCAACAAATTTAAGAATGAGAAGGAGGATGGCTACACCTACCAAAGGAGGGAAGACAAAGGTACCACTGCCGCTGCCATATCACATGAGGAATGTGACGTTCTTTGTTTTGAAGGTGAATGCCTACATGTCGATGATTCTTCCAGTTCTAATGTTGCATGGATCGTTGATTCCGGTGCCTCTTTCCATGTCACTCCACACATGAAATTCTTCACTACATACAAAGGAGGTGACCTTGAAATTGTGAAGATGGGCAACGAGGGTTATACAAAGATTGCAGGAATTGGAAATATTTGTTTTGAAACCAATTTGGGCTGCAAGCTTTTGTTGAAAGATATTAGACATGTTCCTGGTCTACGTCTTAATTTAATGTCAACCGGTGTGCTTGATCGGGAAGGATATCACCATCATGGAGGTGATCAAAAGTGGAGGCTTACCAAGGGATCACTAATGGTGGCTAGAGGGAAATTGTGTTGTACCCTCTACAAGACTTATGGCATGATATGCAAAGGGGAGTTGAATGTCGTGAACGACTTTTTCCCAAGTCTATGGCACAAAAGGCTAGGCCATGTGAGCGAGAAGCGATTGCAAGTTCTGGCAAGGAAATCTCTCATTCCTTTTGTCAAAGTTACTTCTTTTGACTCTTGTGATTATTGTTTGTTTGGTAAGTAACATAAGATTAGCTTTGCTAATACATTCACCAAGAAAGAAAGCATCTTAGACCTAGTACACTCAGATGTGTGTGGCCCCGTGGAAGTTGACTCACTAGGTCATAACAAGTATTTGGTTACTTTCATTGATGATGCTTCACGAAAGGTTTGAGTTTATTTGTTAAACTCAAAAGACCAGGTGTTCCAAACCTTCAAGGAGTTTCATGTCATGGTTGAGAGGGAAACAGGGCGAACCCTCAAGTGGCTCTGCAGTGATAATGGTGGAGAGTACACTTCGAACGAGTTCAGAGGTTATTGTTCGAAGCATGACATTAGACATATGAAAACAGTACCTGGCACCCCACAACATAATGGTGTAGCAGAAAGGATGAATCGCACCATTTTAGAGAAAGTGAGAAGTATGTTGAAGACAGCGAACCTGACAAAGAGGTTTTGGGGCGAAGCTGTGACAACCGCATGTTATCTGATCAACCGAACACAATGTGTACCGCTGAGACTGAAAACCCTAGAAAGTGTTTGGACCGGTAAGAGCGCTTCATATTTGCACTTGAGAGTGTTTGGGTGCAAAGCTTTTGCACATGTCCCAAAGAATGACAGATTGAAGCTAGATGACAAGGTCATACCATGTATCTTTCTCAGGTATGGTAATGAAGAGATAGGCTACAGGCTATGGAATCTGATAACCAAGAAGTTGTTCAGATGCAGAGATGTAGTGTTCCATAAGGATCAGACTGTTGCAGATTTTGACAAGAAGACAATTAATAATGAAGACAACCTCACTTATTCCTCAACACTTCAAGCTGCAGGTGTCGCGAATGAAGCTGCAGGTGTCGCAAATGATGTCACGAATGAAGCTGCAGGTGCAGCGAATGATGAAGCTGAAGCTGCAGAGGCGACGAATGATGTCCAGGAGACTGCGAATGATGTCTAGGAGACTGCGAATGATGTCCAAGAGGCCGCGAATGATGATTAGATTCAAGAGGATCATATTCCGGGGGAGCCTAATCAAGAGCAGCCGTAGGCGAATGTCCAAGTACCAGTTAGAAGATCTCGAAAAGCGCCGAAGTCAAGCGCTAAGTACCCTTCTTCTCAATACATTTTGCTCACCGGTGATGGAGACAATCTAAATGCCATATATATTCTGTTAACCAGTGATGGAGAGCCTGAATGCTTTGAGGAAGCAAAGACTCACGCAGATAGCGACAAGTGGATGTTAGCTATGATGTCTGAAATGGAGTCTTTGATGAAAAACAGCACCTATGAGTTGGTGGAACTTCCCAAAGGCAGAAAAGCACTCAAAAACAAATGGGTGTTCAAGCTGAAGAGGGATGAGAATGACAAGTTTACCAAGTTCAAAGCCCGATTGGTTGTCAAAGGTTTCGGGCAAAAAGAAGGAGTCGACTTTGAGGAGATCTTCTCACCTGTTGTCAAAATGACTTCTATTAGAGTTATTTTGAGCATGGCGGCTAGCATGAATCTTGAGGTGGGGCAGTTAGATGTGAAGACTGCATTCCTACACGGTAATTTGGAGGAGGAAATATATATAGAGCAACCTGAAGGTTTTACAGTTGAAGGCAAGGAGCACATGGTTTGCAAGTTAAAGAAAAGTATGTATGGGCTGAAACAAGCGCCAAGACAATGGTACAAGAAATTTGACTCTTTCATGGTGAGTCATGGGTACAAGAGGACTGATGCAAACTCATGTGTGTATATTCGCCGATTCGCTGGTGGTAAATTTATCATTTTGTTGCTTTATGTTGATTGTGGGGTAAGATGTTCCTATTATCTGCAAGTTGAAGGCAGATTTATCAGTCTTTTGACATGAAAGACTTAGGTCCAGCGAAGCAGATATTGGGCATGAAGATTACTCGTGACAGGAAGACAAAGAAATTATGGCTGTCACAGGAGAGGTATGTTGAACGGGTTCTTGAAAGGTTCAACATGAAAGAAGCAAAGGCAGTGAGCTCACCTCTAGGTAATCACTTCAAGTTGAGTAGGTTGTTATGCTTAACTACACGAAAGGAGAAAGACAAGATGACATATATCTCATATGCATCAGCTGTTGGTAGTCTTATGTATGTCATGGTATGTACTCGCCCAGATATTGCTCATGCAGTTGGTGTTGTTAGTATATATTTATCTAACCCTGGAAAAGAGAATTGGGAAGCTGTTAAGTGGATACTAAAATACTTAAGGGGCACCTCAAAGTTGTGTTTGTCTTTCAGTGGTTCTGAACCCGTTTTGGAGGGTTTTACAGATGCAGATTTAGCTGGGGACCTTGATAACAGAAAATCCACTTCTGGGTATTTATTTACATTTTGTGAGGGAGCTGTGTCATGGCAGTCCAAGTTACAGAAGTGTGTTGCCTTATCTACCACGGAAGCTGAATACATAGCGGCGAAAGAAGCGGGCAAGGAAATGGTTTGACTGCAAAGGTTCATTCGCGAGTTGGGTGTGATGCAAGAAAGGTATGTGGTGCATTGTGATAGTCAAAGTGCTATTCATTTAAGCAAGAATTCAGTTTATCATCCTCGCACCAAACATATTGATCTCCGCTACCATTGGATAAGAGATGTAGTGTCGAAGAAGCTCTTGCAGTTGAAGAAAATTCATACCAACAAGAATACTTCTGATATGTTGACTAAAGTTGTGTCGCATCAGAAGTTGGGGTATTGCAGCAAGTCCGTTGGAATGGATTTCAAGTAGAAGTCTCATGTCGTATTACCTCGGGTTAGTCTGGAGGGGAAGATTGTTATAATATCCAGACCTATAAGTTATACTATAAGTTACACCACAAATTCATGATAGGAATGTTAAAGGTTCATGAGTTATGAGTTAGTGGTTTTAGGAGTTAGTAGCTCTTAAGTTACAAGGTTTTAAGACTTGAGAATATGGATGGTTATGGTGTCATAAGTTATGGGAGTTACATGGAGCACCATTATGAGAGCACTAATGAGAGTTCCTCCTTAAGCCTATAAAAGGAGAGGTCATTTGCTCATTCCAACACATCAATCAGATTAATCACATTGATCATCTCAAGCATCTTCATCCTAGTAGAGAGTGAAGAGTGTCCGCTCTAAGTTGAGAGTATAGTGTAGTGTAGCAAAACAAGTGTGAGA
The DNA here is from genome assembly GCA_951800085.1 of Comarum palustre. Classification (NCBI taxonomy): domain Eukaryota; kingdom Viridiplantae; phylum Streptophyta; class Magnoliopsida; order Rosales; family Rosaceae; genus Comarum; species Comarum palustre. The sequence goes on along the minus strand of OX637574.1, from coordinate 28,668,031 downwards.
GAGTGTTTTCTTCAAGTGGTGTTTTTGAAGTTGTGTATCTCTTATGTACCCATTATTTGATAGTGAAAGTTCTTGTTGTTGTTGCCCCGTGGACGTAGGCACGTTATCGAACCACGTTATATCCGGTGTTCACTTTTTTTATCCCCAACACATTTATCCACGTTATATCTTTACATATTTGTGAATTGTTAGTTTGAGACTTTGAGTTTGTCACTTCCGATGTATTATTATTCCCAACATACTTCAAGATTGAAACCGAAAACACCAATCTGAAAGCTGGACTAGATGAAGGAATTACTATGGGCCTGTTTGGTACAGCTGTGGCTTTGAAAATAAGCTGGCTGTGGCTTATTTTGAGAATAAGCAGCTGACAAGCAAAGCTGCTGAGTGTTTGGTAAATTGGCTTTTTATAAGTGCTGTGAATGATAGAAGCAGAGACAGACTGTTTGGTAAATTAGCTTTTTAAAAGTGCTTTGAGTTTGTAAATTACTAATTTAGCCTTACAATATATTTTTACTTTATTTATTTGATAATGTTTTATAATATAATTATTCATGAACCCGGCTATTGCTACATTCATCCTACTTTGGTTATCTTGATCTTGATCTTGTTTGCATTTTATACAACTTAAATTTCGTTGCCTTGCCGTTAATCCCGTTCTAGTACCGCCAATTAACAATCCAAAGCGACTTCTTTTTTCAGTGAGTTCAGAGAAATCCATACAGGAACTCTCAAATTTATGGACTTTGACAATTTAAACAAGATACAAAAGAAAGCTAAAACATTGCTTGGCTGAAAGCCTGTGACTTAAGGAAACTCTACATTCTTCTTCAGTACTCACGCTTCAATATAATGCAGTGGCATATAACACTAGTCAGTGTCAAAAGATTGGCTGTGATCAGTCCTAAGAATTGATGTTATATCACCTAAGAATGAACTCTATCTCAATGGTGTTAATGTCCTTCATAAATTGGATGCAAGGAGCGAAACAAAATCTGAGGCTGTGAGTTGAGTACAGTATCACTGCCAAAAGCAAAGGCCATAGAAACAAATCACAAATGTGATTCCAAATAGGAATGACTGCTAGCATGAGTTCCAAAGCTAGAATTCTAGACGACCAAGCAATTCAAAATTATTCCCCACATCCCCAGCACCATACATTTGGAAGCCAAATCTTGGTAAGCATAAAAGAATGTGGGCAAGTGACAAGATGACTATGGCTTTACTAAGTGGAAAATCAGACATCCTAAGTGGTGGTTTACTGAGATATCCATCTAGCAGACCAGAAACCTATTGACATTGATTCCCATAACAGCATGTAGAAGATGACAGTAAATACAATAGGAAACGTGAAACCTCAACATCAAATATGCAATCAAGGTACCCTAAAGAGGATCCTACTCATAGTAGAAATTCCAATCCATCAAGCAACTTTGAGATCATTTATCTAAAATCAAACATGCAATCAAGGTCCCCTAAAGAGTAATGATCCTGCTCATAGTAGAAATTCCAATCCATTGGGCAACTTTGAGATCATTTACCTTAAGATGAAAAAACAGGAAGATCCTGCTCATATAGAAATTCCAATCCATTGGGAAACTTTGAGATCATTTAACTTGGACTAAAAACAGGCTAACATGCAATCATTGACACTAATAGACCTAATCCAGATCCAAACCAATATTAATGGAGAGATTGGATTCAACCAGAACGCTCAATTGATAACCCCAGAAGCATTAATAGAAATCTGAACAAAATCTAGACTATCATCACACAAGAGAAGAACATAAATAAAGCAGACCAACACTCTATGCCTTGATGGCAAACTTCCTCATGGGGTAGTACATCTCCCTCTTCTTTTCACGTTCAGTCTTCAAAGATGCCTGCACAACCATATACCATAACCAAATCAGCCCACATTATGCACTCCAGTACACCAATTCTTCACAAATCCATTACACCAAGCAATAAATGTATATAAGCAAACCAGAATGTGCAAGATGTTTACAAAATCATTCTGCAGTTACATTACATGTCATTACAGAAACATCAAATCATCTCATTTTTTTTTGCTTTTACAGTTTAAAGAACAATCACTCACTAACTAGAGCTACACGTCAACTAAAGATTCATATTCACAGTATAGACTTCCTAGCCCTGAGTTCATATCATTCACAAGTTCAATCTTTTCAAATAAACAAAGACAAAGGTAAAAGAGTACCTGGTGCTTGGTGAATGGCCCTGGTCTTCTTGGGACAAAGATCAAGAGGCAAGAGCTTCTTGTTCTTGTACACTTCCCTCAGAGAAGCTTTTTGTTTCTGCGAGATCACTGTCAACACCTGAGCAATCCCAAGCCTCACAACCTTGCTGCACAACACATCAAAACCCACCATAAAAATCAAATCCAAAAAACAAAAGCAAACAGAGGATAGGGATTTTGGGTTAGGCTCTTACATCTTAGAGAGCTTGTTGGGTGCGCCACCAGTGACCTTGGCGACACGGAGGAGGGCGAGCTCTGCCTTGAGATCCTTGAGCTGCGCCAAGAGATCGGCCTTGGACTTCTGCCTCAGCTCATGAACTTTGATTCTAGCTGTTAACGATTCAAACAACACCAATCGAGATCAGAAATTGAAAGAAGAGCGAAATCGAAGAGAGAGATTGGGAGGGTTACCATTGAGAGACTGCTCCTAAGCAGCTTTCGGCTTTTCAAAGCTGGGGCAAGCCAGCTTTCGGCTTTTGAAAAAAAGAGCCCGTCCTTTGAAGCGAAGCCGGGTCTTTTTCTATTTACCAAACAGTTCACCCTGCATTGCTTTGTAGCAAAGCCGCTTGGAAGCCCTGCCAAACGGGCTCTATGTTGGGCAGAAGCTCGACTATTCAAAGTATCTAAAGACCGCAATTTCTTGAGACAATCATTAGCATTAGATACAAGGACCATAAAAGTACATAATACCAATATTTCTTTACTCAGCTCAAATGGACTCGAGCATGCCACTAAAATTGCACAAATAATATTTCCATTTGACCAAAACGAATATAAAAGACAATTGGGACATACCTCGACGATTTGACTGAGAAGAGAAACCCAGATTTCAATTCACGAATAACTCTTTTCTCTCACTGCAAAAGACAACAGAGAATATGGTCATATACAAAATAAACCATACCTGGACGATTCAATTGAGAAGACTCAGAAGAGCAACAGATTTTCGTTTCACCAATAACCCATCTCTTTGTCTCTCTCACTGCAAAGAGCGACAGAGAAGCCCATTGTGCAGAAAAAGCCATAAACGCCAGACGTCAACGACGAAGACACACGGCAGATGTCGAACTCAGTACTGACAGTAGTAAAAGACAGATCAAATAATGACAGTTGTGAATAATTGCTTACCGAGGGTAAAACTGTCCATTCATTTATATTGATTGCTAGGGGAAGTAGTATTTGACTACCAAATGCAGTTATGCTGAGATAGAAGTTTCAGACCAATTTTAACCGATTATTTATTTTAGTTTTTAACTATTTTGAAGAGTGTTTAGTTTTATTTTTTCAGAGTACTAACAGACTAGCTAAATTTAAGTTATTTTAACTTTAAGCTATCTCACTAGCTAAATTTAGCTAGTGAAATAATTAATTCAAATGAGACTAGCTGATTTGATAGATATTTTAAGTGATATATACATACTTTTAAATTATTTAACTTTTATTTAAAGAATAATATTAATATCATACTCGTTAAAATAGAGAGTATTGATATATACACATTTCTAAAATGGTTAGTTAAAATAACATGTTAGCTAATTTGACAAATTTAACTTAGCGCATTGCTAAAGATGCTCTCAGAAGGCAAGTAAGAATATCTAGAATAATCATCTCAAACAGACAAGTGAAAACTGTTGCATGTAATTTACATACGACAGATCAGATTAGGTGCGAGGTACCCTCTATACTTGTAATTTTAAGTGTCTATTCCGACCAACTCAACTAATTAATCGGCTGACAAAACCATTCATTACTGTGTAGAACATATGACATGACTTTACAATATAGGCTTCCAGTTGAAGGCTGTTCTCTATCCAACTCTTTCCGTATCCTATTTTAATGTGGAGGCTGTACAGTTCAACGGCAAAGTTGCCTTGAAAGAATGAGTTTCTTACACACGAATTTGAGACTTGGCCGCACCTCTGGAACACTTTTTCCGGCCACTCTTGCTAAGTGCGCAAACACAAATCTCAAGAAGCTCGTAATCTTCCTCCCAGAATAATAAGGCAGCCTTCTCTGGATTCTGCACCAGCATTTTAGTTGTAAGGAACCCGGCAATGGTCCACGTTTGGTGAAGTCGAGATTGCTTTCCAATGAATTTCCCAGTTCTGGTATCATAATATTCAGGCCAGCGGTCAGCTCGAAGCCTCTTCTCAGCTAAAGCAACAGCCTTTTCAGCAAGTTCTGTTCTGCCCATCTTGATGCATGACAATGTGAACTGAAATACGACAGCTATAGCATTTTAGAAGGAAAATCCCATAAACGAATCAATGCATATTAAGAAACAAGAAGAAATTCAAATCATGCACGCAACACATTTTGTTTGCATTCCACAAAACATATAAATTTCCATCGACGCAAAACCTACCTGCCACAGAAGTGTGGGCCAAGATCCACCATTATGATATGACCATGGACTGCAGGAGTTGATAACAAAATTAGTACAGTTGTAGACATCAAAAATACCCTGAAATATACAAACAAGGGTATGAAACCAACTCACGTATTCTTTGGGTCGCTGCCAGTGATTATACGCCACTCTTCACATTCCAAGGCAGGATAGCATATCTTAAGTGGCATATGCCCGACAAGATCATCCCACTTGGCTTCAACCAAATTCAATATAGCTTCATTTTGCTTTGGAGTACCCAAAGATGAAACAATAGACCAAAGATTTCCAAGAGTGAAAAACCTAAAGTCCATGTGAGCTGGTTGTAGATTGCCAATAAAATATCCACCTTCCTCTGGAATCCAGTCCATTAACCATAAAGGAATTTGATCAGGGTAGATATTGAACTTGTTGGTGGCTTCTGTAGAGTACTCCTCAGTCTTATATCGATATATCTCATTCATCTTTCTCATATCCACCCAGTAATATTCTCTGATGTGGAATGACAAAGCACTGAGTCTGTTGTTGATAGCCCTTACCAAATTCTTGGATCCATCATTTACAGCAAGCATTTCGTGGGAGCACCGTAGAGCCGAGTAAAATAAGGCCTGAAGAATCAAAGCTCAAATAAATCATATGCCAAAGATGAGGTCACATACAAATAAACTTGAATATGATGCCGTAAGTTGATATAGACTTAAAAAGATGGGAACACATCACAATTGGTATGATATCAAACAAAACTGCAATATCAGGATACAGCCCAAAAAAGCTTAGAGTCAGCTAGCTAAAGTTAAAAATTCAAGAGTAGCTGCTTTCTCTTAGTTTGAGAAGGAAACCACCATCATCAATGATTTTGTCCTATATATTCTACGTCCTTAAGCATGATATCCAATTAGTCTCCTTCCAAGCAAGTTATTTTCATTTCAGGCACTTAAAGAATGGAATATTCAATACTGGATCTGAATTTATGGCAGTAAAATGAAAAGAAAGCAGCTAATTAGAACATAAACTAAGAAATAACGTAAACGAACCAATAAAATTCACGCCTAATAACTCAATGGCTTAAACCAGCTTTCTAAACTATGAAATAAATGAACTCACTTGGATCTCAAGGGGATGACCATGGATACCCATCCGACGGTCTATCATACAAGAACCATCTGTGACCAAAAGAGAAGGGAACATATCGAAGCCATCAGTTAAACACAAGTTCAGGATCATTTTCAAGCCTGTCTGAACATCCACCCTTTCCTGTAATCCATAGTCACCAGTAATCTTTCCGTAAGCCCTCAACAGAATAATCCACCATAATCCTGTCAGAAAAGTTGATGACACAACAACAAATCGTTAGAATAAACAGGTAAAAAACTAAATTTATTGGAAAAAAAATCCCTATATGAAAAGCACACCAGCATCCAACACCAGCTGGGCGACAATAACAAAAGACTGTGTGCAGCATTTTTCAAAGAATTACTTTTTTTAGCAGCACAAATATATACTGTACAGATATACTTACCAGAGTCCACAGGTGCGACACGGCCAATTGCTGATTCACCAAAATCTGGATCCAAAACTTCTTCAAACTTATTCTCGTCAAGAGGAACAGTTCTAACTTTAAAACTTGCAGGCATCAATCCCTGCCCTGGGCTATAGCAATCAACAGTTTTCTCCCAACTCTAAGTGAAAAGAAAACCATGATTAGAAATTTCATGAAACCCAAAACTTTTGCATGGTATATGTTGTTGACAGTGTTGTCAGCAAGAAAGGTTTGGGAAGAAAAAAAATGTCTAAAACACAAAAGACATCAGGACTCAGTTGACTATATACAAGGGAAGGTGTCACAAAGATCAATAAAATGTTGGTTTTAGGAAAAAAAATGACTGATAGCACTTGTTGAACGCTACAAGTTACCAATGGTTAGATGGAATATAAAGGAACTAATGGTTATCTAATAACTTCTAATTGACAACAAAAAGGTGTCACAAAGGGTTCTCATTCAATCTTAATCAGTTGATCATATATTAGAATAGGACCACAAAAAAAGGAAACATAATAGTGGAAGATCAACAAAACAACAAGAAAAACCACAGAGACACAATTAGTTGTGAACGGTTACCTGCAATTGCAATGTATGAAGCAGAAAGTTTCTCACAATCTCTCCTTCTCCTTTAAGCAAGAAAGCAAGCGCCGACGGAACAAAATCCCGTATAAACACCTGATCGTAATTCAACGGCAACTTATCATGCGGATCATTTGCAGCCACAGTGCCAACAGGACTCCCACAATACGTCACAACCGACTCCCTCAGCAACCTCCACGCTTCCTTCTCAATCTCTGAAAACTCTCTCTCCAAACTCAAAACATTAGCCTGCTCATCCACACCCTCCACATTCTCATCAGCAACTTCTATCCTAGACTGCTCCTCCCCCACAACATTCTCATCCTTATCAATCCTCTTCACCACCAATGGCTTCACATTAACACCACCCTGCACATAAATCCTCTCAAAGTTGTTCTCATTCACCCTAGTCTCCACCGATGTTGAAAACTCACGACCCTTGGATTCAATACCAGCAACAACACAACCACCTCTAGTACTAACCAACCTAGACACAACCTCAGATTGGCCAAAACTCCAATTGGGTACCCTAAAAGCCTTCTGGATATCACTCAAAACACTCCCAAATCCCAAAACACGACAAGGGTATGTATGATATTGGCTCTTCTGCTCAAAATTGACACAAAACTTAGATAAAGTTCCATTCTTTGATAACCCATTATGGATTTTAACAGGGGATAACCCAAAAAGCGCAGACTTTCGAATACTAGTCATGATTCTACAACTGGGTTTCATTGCAGAATGACAAAGAAAACTAAGGGAAATCATAGCAAACAAGAACAATCAGCAAAAATCAAAACCTGAAGATTGCAAACTATATGATGATGATGCAAGATAGAGCTATTTGTGGGGATAGAGATGGAGAGGTGGGACTTGCGTTGAACTTACGGAGAGGGAAGACGATCATGGAGAAATTGTAGCAGGAAGAAATGGGGTGGTGTCTGAAAGTTTTGGATGATAAAATTGGTGGAGAATAAATATTGAAAGTTTTGGTTTTTTATTTTGGGTGTGTGTTGACTGGGAAGGAAGGGCAACCGAGATAATTTTTATTTTTAAAAATGGTTTTTCTTTTTAGATTTAGTTAATTAAGCTAAACCCTACTCATTAATGATTAACTGAATTAGCAGTAAATTGTATCTTTAGAAAAGGATATATCTGATTCTCAAGTATCTACCCCACCATCATATATATATTTGTCATTTTATAAGGTTTAAGAAAATAAAAATTTAGAGTTCTTCTGGTATGAGAGACATTCTTTGAATAAGAAAACGTACATGATGGTTTATATATTGATCTTCATTATCAATAATTTAATTGGAATAAAGTTTTTTAATTTTCACTCACATTTGGTGCAGTGCAACTCAACAATGTAACCTTCCTATGGTGAGATAAATGTCAAACTTGTAGTCCTTGAAAACCAACACAGAACCGTTTTTTGAGTTATTAATGAGATAGAGAGAAACATAGGATTGACATCATCGCCTTTAACAACAAATTAAATCTTAAAGAAATTAATAATGATTGGAAATGACCCAATCACCCAGTCATATTTACTCATCTCAAAATGTAAAATTACGTGTTGAATTAATTAGCTTGTTGGTCAAACAAACCCAAATACTTAGCTTTTGAAATTCTATTTGTCTTTAAGATTTCAAAACTAGATATTTTTAGCTTTTAGAGTTTGGAGTGGCCCGCTTTCCCAGTGAAAATAAGTCTAGTTAAAGGATTATTTTCTTAAATATCTTGTATTTACTAATCTTGGTTAAGGCTGCTGTTCATTACGTACACACAAGGACCTTTCAGACATTTCCATGTGGACTTCAGAAGTGGTGACTTGTACAGGGAGGCAGGGATCCACCTATCTGTTACCTTTATATCTCAAATTAGAGTCAGTCCCCAGTTCTCATGAAGACATGAACCACTTTTATTTGACAATCTGAAACTACAAAAAGGAATGTGTAACACATGATGCATATTTTGTGTACCAAAACATGTTGCTTACCTTTTTTGGTAAATTTCATAGTCATATGCGTAAAATTTCACATTATGTCCTCCTAAAGTTCTGAGTCAATTAGTTCCCAATATTGTCTCACTACATATAGACAACACAAAGTACTGAAGAGTGAAGTTGTACCCTTGAATATTTACTCTAAGGTGGCTAACTTGGTGGTCAACATTACCTTCCCACTAGTTACTCTTACCCTTACAGGATTAATAGGCTGTACCTGTGCCTTCATATTGCGCAGCAATGTAGGGTGCACTGTGTGAAGCATCAGAATCAATCAAATTGTGCACTCTCTCTTCTTATTACAACCCTTCAACTTCATAGTACTAGTACTTTCATCTCCTAGGGCATTTAACTGTACTGCTGGTTCATCCACCAAGGTTTCTATCTGATCAGCATCAGCATCAGCATCATCCCCTTTAGGCACAGGCTCTTCCACTCTCATATCTTCCTAGATAACCTCAATGACCATTAGTGGTTGCCATCTTCTGTAGTTGTGGCCAAGTCTGAATATCTCATCCCAAAAAAACATTGGTTTCTTGCTCTTCTTTTTTGGTATTCAGCTTGAGTAAGCCTTCTGTTGTTAGCTGCTCCATTGACACCCTGAGGAGCTGGAGCTCTAATAGGCTGATGAGCTCTTGGTTGCACATGTCTAGCAGGTGGTGCCACTGCTCTAACAATTATTAGTACCGTATAATGAGCCCTTGTTAGTCTCTCATTTTCCTCATAGAGCTTAGCTAACTCATAAGTTTCATATAAGGTTTTTGGTTTCATTACCCTCACATCAGTTCAGATGTTGTCTTTCAACCCTTCTACAAAGAATGACATTAAATTCTGTGGAGAATACCCAGAAGTTCATCTAGACACTTTGGAAAACTCTTCCATGTACTGTTTCACTGACCCTACTTGATTCATCCTAGTCACCGTTGATTCATAGTTTCTCCTATTATAGTCACTGAACTCTCTCATTAAAAGTTCTACCAAGCCTGCCCAAGAATTGGGAAATTCCTGTCTAAAATTGTGTCATCTATCTAATGCCTTATCAGTTAAATGTAGTGTTGCTAGAGCTAGTTTTCTCTTTTCAGGAACTTGGTAGAATTCAAAGATCTCTCAGCTCTATTAATTCATTCCATAGTGTCTCCTCCACTAAATGAAGTGAATTCAAGCTTCATATGTCTCATAATGGGTAAGATGGGGTCAAATTTCATTAGGGTTCCATGTTGATAGGGGAAATATGGCTGATATGTAGTGGTGGATGCTTGAGTAAACACAAGCTGGAGTCGATAGCTGTCATTTGTTGTATAGGCCATAGAATTAGGTGTATGAAACTGAACAAAATGAGGTTGTGAGTGATTAGGGGTAAAAAAGTATGGAGCAAAATTGGGGGTCAGTGGGTTTGTAGGCATAAACCCTTGCTGGAAAAATGGGGTTGGTAAAAACTGGTTGGTGGAACAAAATTAGGTTGGTATAGAGTGTAGAAAAATGGTGGAAGACCAAAATTAGTGTACTAATAGGCCTAGCTTACTGGTGACCCATCGCTACCCGCACCCTAGGATTTCATACAACTAGATTGTCCTTTCTCAAAGCAAGCCCCTTTTTCAAAACAAGCCCCATTCCCTTTCTCTCTTACAGGCTTGGCTAAGTAGCAGAAGAGACAATAAGGGTGTTCATCACCACTCCATGGTCATTGGTGATTATATGGATGCTGGTATTGAACTACATCAATGGTTCGGTCACAATAGGTGGTGGGATTCCAGATCTAGGGTTTGGGGGTGAGAACCACCATGTGAGCTCAAAGCTGAGGTTGCCAAGGCTTGTGCAGAGCCGACAGAGTTTTGTAAGACACACAAAGCAGAGTCAGCACCACCCGGAGGGATTAACCCAAACTTGAGTGGAGTTGAGCAAGGCTATTCAACACAGATTCAAAAGCTACGAAATTGTCAGCTTGTGAAGCAGCGGTTATTTGGCCAGCCCCTTGAGGAGCCTTGTTCTTTGCCATGGTATCCAGAGTAGGGCTCTGATACCAGATAATAGGGTTCTAGAACTAAGAAGAAGAAGAAAATGCAGAAACAAGAGCAAACTTGAAAGAGAAAACGTCAAATTTCCATAGATGCATATGAGCTACAATATTGATCTTATAGTCCATGATCACCATCAGGATTGAGCCACTTGGTATTCATCCAGCAGCATAATTAACAAACCCTAAACTGATTAATTAACCCTAATAGCTACTTAACGACTACTAATGAGATGAACTCACATGCCGATCACGTGCTCTCACTTCAAACATCTTTCTCTTACTAGCATCAGTAAAGGTCATATCATTTGTCTTTTTTGGTGTGGTAGAGGTCATGGTTGTTGTGTGTAGCCGTTTGGTTTGAGGTGGTTATGTTCTGTCGAGGTTGAGGGCAACAGGGTTGTTTCTTCTTTGTTGGATTAGAGAGAGGCAGAGACAGAAGGTTTAGGTTCTATGGCGGAGGAGCGGTGGAGACCGCGGTGGAGACCGTCAGACTAAGACCACTGGCGGGCTCGATGTTGGCAAATCCGGAAGAGAGGCAGAGTGTTGTGGGCCTTGAGTCTTTAGTTTCTTGGGCTTGGTGGATGTGCCTTATGACCTAACCTCCCTTTTTTTCTTTTGGGTGGGCACGTGTTGGGTCAAATGAGGAATAACAATTTTCTAGCCTGTGTTGTTGGTTAGAGCGGAGTTGCTATTCTGGTATGTTGAGTGTAAACGTACACCATTGAGTCTTAGGCGTCAAATTCATCAGGATGATGACTCTATTTTGACAATTATATAGGTCTAGAAATTGATTTATTTGTTTTATATTTGCATACTGTCCACCTTTTTGGACCATAGTTTTGAGGTTGTTGTTTAAATTCTTAGTTGTTAGTTGCACTGTATGGTTTTTGGGCTATGTATGCTTGACCGTTATAGTTTTTTTGCTCTTTGATTAATCAATGAAATTTTTCTACCTTAAAAAAATAACAACATTTAAAGGAATGAAAAAAAATAGAATTAAATTCAGTTTACCCCATTGAAGTTTAGGGGCAACTTCATGTTAGTCCTTAAACTTTCAATTTCATCAAAATGCCCCTTAAGCTTTCCAAATTTAATCAGTCGTACCCAATTTAACAAACTCTGTCCAAATTAGATGTTAAGTCTATTAATATGACCCATTGAAAGGGCTAGAAGGTCATTTATTTCTAAGGAAACAAAACACACACGACAATGCTCTTTCTTCTTCGATTTTCCCCCATAAAATCTTCTCAAATTTCTCTTAATGACATCTGAGCAATCTTCATCATCCTTCCATTAATTTCAAATGTTATAATATTCATTCACCTCTTAAACATTACCTCTCTCGCCGACCCCCACACTACCACAGCTATTAGATAAGAAAACCACATATGCAAGTTTGACAGTATCTGTTAAATTGGACATGACTGATTGAATTTGAAAAGCTTAAGGGGTATTCTAATGAAATTGAAAGTTTACGGACTAACATGAAGTCTTCATGGGGTTAAACTAAATTTAATTCAAAAAAATAACTATCAAATGGTGTTTCAGCTCGAGAGAATTACGTGCTCCATGAACGAACACGGGAAATCTAGATGTCGTCTATCTCACAAGTGCTTGTCCAGCTGCGCAGAGGCGCTGGGGCTTGGCTATGGCCTCACCAGAGTTTTTCATGTGCGGCCGGACGGGCTGTTACTATGGGCCCATTCTCTTGGTGATTGGTTAGGGTCGAGAGAGTTCTGGTTTCCTTGCTCACAGTTGATGGTCGTGACATGCAGTAGGCTTGTGGAAGATGGTGGTGATCAATCAAATTCAGCCGGATCTCTATGCGGTATCTATTGTGAGGTTCGATTTGTGTGGTTCTATGGTTCAATCCTCGTGGATTTGGCCAGAGACAAGTTAGGATTGTGACTCAAATCTGGTAGATGTGGGAGGAGAGGGGTTTTGTATCCTCTCGCAGCCTAGAGTTGTGGTGGTGGAGATACCGTGGCAAGGTTGTGTTGTGACGGCGATCGCAATCCAGAAGTGACAGCTGACGAAGATTAAAGGTTTGTTGGTGGTGTATTGGATGCGTGTGCAAGAGTCTACATTGGCTGAGATCATGAATTGGGCTTGTTTGGCCCTAGACCGATTGTGGTGTGTTGGGCTTATCATGGTTTGGGCCCTATAGGTGTGTTATATTTTAATATTTTCTGGTTTTATTTGCTTTATTGCATTTCAATTTTAGTACTTAGCAACTTTTTGTCGCCAATAATACCCTATATCATTATATCGTAGGGAAAAATGGGCTTCGTGCTGGTCTATGAACCCTGTGTGCCCTATTCGCTCTAGGTATGTAGTGTCTCTTTTGTCTCGTCAAATGGTCATAGCCTTCTAGTGGAAAGATGAAACTAAGTGTCGTCGGGTGTAATTTTTGGCGGCAACATAGTAGGAAATATGTTTTATCAGATATTAGGATATGCAAACGTGTTACATGTCAACTGTTTTTTTCATTATGTCACTGTTGTTTCAAAGCAAATAAAGTTGTCATTAGAGTAGTACTATTTGCTAGTTAGTGCTTGTTTGAGTACATGTACTTCATTGTAATCAAGTGTTCAGACTTCATATCTCCTCTTGTATTCGACAGTTTCATTAATGAAGGCTCAAGGGCAGCCACACTAGTCATGTTCAAAAAAATAACTATCAAACTAAATGATAGGGAATAAATGAAAAATGAAACCTTTTAGTTAGCAAAAAGCATATTATGATTAAAGATAGAATTGAGTAGAGGTTGTAGCCTGAAGGCGTAGTTAGTAAAATATGGTACGCGAATTATACGTTAAAAATTCGTGCGTGTATAATTCAGAAATTATAAATAAAAAATATGTTTAAAAATTAGGCCAAAAATACGGATACGGTAACTTTAAAAATACGATAAGTACGTGTGTTTAATTCGGGATGTAATGAAAAATACGAACAATAAAATACAGATACATATTTGTCATTTCTAGTAGTTATACGTATTTTTATTTTATGACATTTAAAATATAAATAGTAATGGTTTTATATACAAAACATCGATATATGTTAAATATTTAATAAATAAGAAATGCAAATAAAACTATAATAATAAAGGATTCAAAATTCACTTTTTTTCTTAACTGACTTTCATAGTTAAACAAAAAAATACATTTGACAAAAAAAAAATTAACAAAAAAATATTTTTTAATTATGGTGTTTTTTTTTCGTTTTAAAATATGAGAAAAATACGTATACGCGAATAATTCGACTAACTTTAAAAATACAAGAATTTTTCCATATTTTTAAAATAATTTAGAAAACAGATGTATAATTTAAATATAATACGTATACGTGTATAATTCACGAAATAACTAACTAGGCTTGAACAGAGTGATATGCATTAAGAAGGTCTCTAAGACCATCTCCAGCAGCTTCTCCAAATTTCTTTAAAATGGAAAAGAAAAAACCAAAATCTCTAAAAAAATTGGTTTAACTCTAACAGCTTCTCCATTTTAGAAATTTCAGCATTTAACGGAACAATACAATATGCTATTTTAATATTAATTATAACAAAAAATATTTTATGTTTTATTATATCCATAAAACACTTAATAAAATATTATAAATATATTTGTTTCTAATTGGACCACGTGAAGAATTAAATTTTGGAGAAAAACGACTTTGTTGCAAATTTGGGGAATTGATGTTTTTTTCTTCTCTATCCCTATTTTAGAGAATAGTTAGAGGAAGCTGTTAGACCACAAAACACACCAAAATTCTTCAAAATTGAGAATTTCAAGAAAATTAGGAAGTTGCGTGCTGAAAATGCTCCAACAGATTCGTGTAGGCAATACACAATTGGAACTATGGAACACACAATCAATCACCACATGCAAGCTCAAACCCATCAATCTCTATATATTAAGCAAAGCAAGGGTGTTTACTGTTTATATGAATAGTAACATGTCACTTCTGTCTCTCATTTTTTTGTATTTTTTTCATTATCACCTGTCTATAAATAAATTGACAATTTTACCCCCAATTTTTATATTATTTCAGTTTTACCACTCATTAAATTTTTAATGTCAATTAAAGGATTTGTTAAAAAAAGTTTAATTGAATTGCATAAAAAATAATTACATTTTTGGCAATAATATTAATAAAAATATTCATAATAATAATAATGACAATAATAAAAAAAATTGAATCCGTTCTCTATATATTAAACAAAGCGGGGGTGTTTACTGTTCATGTGAACAATAACATCCCGCTTTTGCCTCTCATTTCTTTACTTTTTTACATTCTCACTTGTATATAAATAAATTGATAGTTTTTCCCTCAATTTTTATATTATTTCCCACTCATTATATTTTTAATGTCAATTAAATGATTTGTTAAAAAAAAGTTTAATTGAATTGCATAAAAAATAATTACATTTTTGGCAATAATATTAATAAAAATATTCATAATAATAATGACAATAAAAAAAATTGAATCCATTCTAAACTTAAATAATTGTGTTGAGGATATTTAAACCAATTAATAATTGTATCATTGTTCAGAGTTTATATTTATTTCTATCACTTTTCAAAATATTGGTTTTGGCAATTCATATGAGTATGACATGTGGGTTTAGGGTTTAGGAGAACAATTTATTTCTCTAAGTTTTTAGTTCAGCCTATGATATATATATATATATATATATATATATATATATATATATATATATATATATATATATATATATATATTGATGAGTGTTCATTATTTGTAATTCTAGACATATTGGTTGTTAATATAAATTCAGTATTAATTTCATCTCAATTAATTGTGTAATTTTTTTAGAGTTTCAGAGAACTGTTGTTGCAATATTAATCGGATTATAAAAAAATCACAATAATTAATCAAACATGTAAAAACACACTTCGACATGAGTGCGAGCGCGTGCACGGAGGCTAGATGAATCAAAATGAAAGCGAGTGTGCTCTAAAACTAAATAATTGTGTTGAAACACATTAGGGTTTAAAAATAGTGAGGATAATTTTCAAAAAAAATAATCATGGTTGTTAATTTAAATATGAGGTTAATATCATCTTAAATAATTGTATTATTTTTATTTAGATTTTAAAGAGTTGTTACACATTATTAATCAAATTATTATAAATTTAATAATAATTAATTAAACTGGCAAGACGCACTTCGTCTCGCGCTTCTTAATTGGCTAGTAACAATGAAACAATCCACAATTCCTATTCCAAATTGTACAAATCCAAAAATCTAAATCGACCTCTCCTCTCCTCAGTCACTATTTCCTCGGGTCCTAGAATTCCCGGTCCTTTAGATGTTACGAAAGAAGTTGAAGAATTCACAGTAGTTTCATGAAGCTGCTTCAAGCAATTCACTCGTATGCCAACAATCCTCCTCTTGTGTCTTCGCTTCTTCCTCAGATCAGACAGATCTTGTGAAACCCACACACAGTCACTTCACAAACCAAAATCAAACCCAAAGCTCCAAACTCCAAAACCATAAAAGAAGCAGATTTCAAGGCTTAACGGCCACCGCTGGCTCAGCCAATCCACGAATCAAACGTGGGAAAAGAAAATGGACATTATTGTTGGCATTGGGCCTCAAAGTCCATCACTTTTTGTTTCTTTTCGTGCTATATGATTAGGCTACAGTGAGGGAGATCCCTTGCTGATGATATTATATGAATGATTGGCTGTGGATATAACCAACACAACGCATAGAAAAGGAAAGCAGGATAGGGAAACATGGTAAGGTTAGTGATGATGCAGTACCAACAACAGCACAGACTACCTTCTTTCACTCCTCTTCCTTCTCTTTCTGACTTCAATGGCACCAAACTCCAAACTCAACTCCAGGTTCTCTTTCTGTCTTTCACAGATCCAAGTCTCAGAATGTTAGAACCTTCATTGACTAGTTGTCCTTACTATCTATACATAATTTTCAGTATAGGAGAAAAGTATCAAAGCCAAAAGAAGCATTACATGTTACAGCATCAAATGGAAAGAAGACTCCTACAGTGAGTGGCGCCACCCAATTCATTTGATATACTGCTTTTCCATGTTTTGGATTTTGTTCTAGTTTTCCATATCTAATACCATATCACCACAATGGCAGGTGAGCCTCGCTGAGAAAATGTCAGGGGAATCAGTTAAGGGTGGTGCTGATATTTCTTCCAAGGTATGCTAGGGGTCACATTTAGGCCCTCTACAAATTCATAAATTTTACAAGAAAGTATAAATCTTGTTGCTATATATATTTCTAATATATAATCAGACTAAAGGATTTGCAGTTCCTAGGAGGAATGCAATGGCCTTAATCTTGTCAGGTTGCATTTTCTCTCAAGTCAGTTTGCAAAATCCTGCATTTGCTGTACAATCTGTTGTGTTAAGGGAATACATAGATAGTTTTGATGGCTACTCATTCAAGTACCCCAAGAATTGGATTCAAGTCAGAGGTGCTGGAGCTGACATTTTCTTTAGAGACCCTTATATTCTTGATGAAAACTTGGCTGTGGATTTGTCCTCTCCTTCATCCTCCAATTACAAGAGTGTTGAAGATCTGGGGCCGCCAGAAGTAGCTGGAAAGCAAGTTCTTCAGCAGTATCTGACAGAGTTCATGTCTACAAGACTTGGGGTAAAGCGTGAGGGGAAGGTTCTCTCTACATCTTCAAGAGTTGCTGATGATGGGAAACTTTATTATCAAGTTGAGGTGAGGTGATTTTGATGTTGTAAATGTTAGTCCTAAAGATTATTAGAACTGTTTCCTTACAATGTGCTTTGAAATGTATTTCCAGGTGAACATAAAATCATATGCAAGCAACAATGAACTAGCTGTTATGCCGAAAGATCGCGTAGTTAGTATGGAATGGAACAGGAGATACCTTACTGTTCTAGGAGTAGAAAACAATCAGTTGTATGCGTTGAGATTACAGACACCAGAAAATGTATTTGTGGAAGAAGAAAGTGATCTCCGCCGGGTCATGGAGTCATTTAGAGTGAACAAGGTGGCTGCTTAAGTACCATGAGATTGTACAAAAATTTTGTAATCCAAGGCTCACTTTTCTTTTTGTACCAATTTGGAGATCCAGTTTCAAGTTCTATAAAACATTCCTTGTTCAATTTATCAGCAATTTTCTCATGTAATCCTCGAGCATAGTACCAACAAACTCCAATGATATGAAACAGACTTCTCTTTTATTTTCTTCTGTCATTTTGTGAAATTTCAGCACTGTTAGGGACCAAAAAAATTGTATTACAAAAAAAATTACAGATGAAACTATCAGTGACATATTCAGCACATTACCCACACCATAATGTACACAAATTAATCACATTTCAAACAGCTTTGAAAGATAAAAGAATTTGGTTTGCTGAATTATGACCTCACTTCAAATTGCCCTGCTTTAGTCAGTGCTCGAAATCCCTTGTATGGTCGATTTGGTAGATTCCTCAAATCGAGTTTATCTATCTGCAAGCCGGAGAGAGCAACACCCATGATCCTAAAACTCGCTTGAAATGTGGGAAACACATGAAGGCGCTCTAATCCTGTCTCAAGCACTAATGTTCCAGACATTGAAGGGGTTTTATCTTTAGGAATACGCCCAATTGACCATGAACAGGTCTGCATAAACAATAGGGACATAAAATCAAAATACGACCAGGAGATACACATTAGTAGGTTCTGGGTGCCAAGTGAAGATTTTTCAATGAGAAATCATAACAGCTTTGGAAAAGTATTTCCTAATGTGGATGCCTATCATGTCAAGGTAATGAGTCATTTGCCAATAGTCCAACACTATAATAGTACCTTATTTGCAAGGATGTTTACTATTCCATGATTTGAAGTCAAATCAACTGATAAAATACGTGGAGGCAGTTGAAATTGCACAGCTATTGAATCAATGGTCTTTCCAGGGTCATTTTGTATTCCAACCATCACACTAACTCGACATATCCCAGCATCAGAGGTTAGCTGTGGCTTTACATAGATTGGAGTACTTTTCAACTTTCTAACCCTGCACAGGACACATGGGGTTTGTTAGAATCAAAATAAGACAAGGACAGAGATCATGCAACACTACACACTCTAATTTGTATAGTGGGTTTTTTTCGCTGAACACAACCAAATTAACCATTCAGATATTAAACATCTCTGTAATGGACTTTATCTACCCAGCTAAAGTAAGTCCCATACTTCCATATAAAGTATTCCACACATGTATCCCTTTAACACCATACCTGTAACTCATTAGCTTAAACTGTCCGTCAGGAGGCACAAACGACAGAATTTGCTGGGATTCTCAAGGTCGAAACCGAACACATGGATGGAATCTTACATCATCAAGAATAGAGGGGTTTGAAAAGGAAAGAGTCAAATCAGGTACGCCTGATAAATGGGAGTTCACTTGAACTTCACCGTACATCTCGCATTTCACCATGACCCCATCCCTGAGAAGCACAAAAACAACATACTGTATGTGAGTACGAATCCTTGAGATACAATCGTAACAGACTAAATATTAACAATTAAACCTGCAAGTTTCTGTACAATTATTTCTTTTCCATTTCACCATCCATAAATGATACCTGGAAAGTGATAACTATACTACATCATTCAATTCTTCAAATTTAGACACTACTTTTCAGATTCATCTTATTCAACAATATTGCAGAACACCAGGATGAGATCTACCGGAAAAGGCATATGACACAACATGCATCTAGTGTTTGTGACACTGTTCATAAAAGAAAAAGAAAAATCAAAAGGTATACCTGTTTATTATTCTATCTATTTCTTCAACAATATCAACATAAACTTCATTGTGAGCATATTTTGGATCTGTTGTTCGCCATGGAATCAGAGATGATGTTGCACCTGGAAGCGTATCACTCATGTTAGAACCGTTGCCTGTCACAACACTCAACATCTTGTTGACAAGATTTGGTGGAGCAATCATCTCTCTCAGAATATTAGGTTCTGTAGTGAAAGGGAAGCCATTGTCAATCATCTCATCCAGAAGCTGCAAATTGCAATATATATTTTGGTAAGTCTATTTCAAGCAAAACTGATGGAATATGACAAATTTGAAAACACCAAATGATATGTAACAAGCAGACAGGTCCTAGTCACCAAAGAATCACACTATCACAGCCTTGGAGGATAAAATTTTAGACTTGTTCAGTTTTTGTTAAGACTGCATCTAACACAAGTGTATCACACAATGATAAAGATCAATGAATTAACATGACCCTCACAACAGACACATTCTAAGAGAAAATATAAGTATGCCACAAGATGAGTTTCGAGATTGATTTCCAATATGTAATAAGAAGCAAAAGTATAATCAAGACAATAACCCCATAAACAATGACAAAATTATCTTTTATCAAGTCTTCATTCAGGCTGCCAAGACAATCAGTGAGGACATCAGCTACCCTGCACAGGAACTATAATTGATGGTTAGAGGCCAATCAGTTTCATGCTAAATTGTGAAACCATACTATTAACATAGATTCAGCAATGTAATCACCTCAATGCCCATCAAAGGTGGCATTTCAACTTGGGCACAAGCTAAAAATGTTATCCCCTCGCAAAGAATTTGGAAAAGGTAATGTGTTGGTGAAGCAATTACTGGTTGGAGCTGATAACAACAGTACACACACGGCGTAAGAAATATGCAGAACTCAAGAAAATATCAAATTACTCACAACTGAGGTAAGAAAAACACCCATACAGTCCTTCAGGGAAACCGAGAGCCATAAGTTATATGCACAACTAAAATTAAGAGTACATAACTAAAATAGAACCAAAGGAAAAATTACCCCTCTAAGTATTCATTAAAAGAAGTGAACCAGTACAATAATTTGTAATGAAGCCAATGCTCTTAAAGGTACATTCTATTTCAATCATATATCAAAAGATGCAGCAGCTACCTTGGAGGAATCACCTTTTGAAATGGCTTGTTCCCAGAACCATACACATATGGAGCGGTCCACACGCTGCCCAGTTAGCTGTTTCTCCAGCATTACCTCACTGTGAAATCCAAAAATTTAACACAAAATAAAAGGTATGCCTTATCCTGCTAAAACCAGGAGAGCTATAGAAATATAAGCAACTTCAAACAATCACACAAAAGGAGCCGAGAGACTCTTACCCCGAATCAGATAGCAGAAATATGCACTGCAACATCTCTCTCTTTTCCCTTAGGTTGTTAGTTATAGCTTCTGAGGAGGAACACAACCATAAATTAACTCATTAGACGGAAAACTTCAGAGGAGAACAAATAGCTTCAAGGATTCACAAATCCATTTCTCTCTCAACTCTACCCTCATACTGTCATGCATTCTCTGTCGAACAAACTTGTCCTGAAACTAACTCTTAACTGCTTGAAACACAACAAAATTCTTGAAGCAGATACAAATCTAAGAACCCATACACTTGTCCCTTTCTAATACCAAATCAGCCTTGCTTACCTAACAAATAACCCAAATGGAATCTACTCAAGATTGCCTCAAACAACAAACCCATCACTGAAAATAATATCTTCAGAAAGCAAAAGCATGCAAAACTCAACACCCATGTAACACCTATTTGAAGTCATTAAGAGCCCATCACCTAAACACCAATCCCTCTAGAGTTTGCACACAATTTGGTTTATCAAACTAAGTAGCAGACTCTAATCAATTCAAGAATCTATTTTTCTTAAGCAATGTCATGTACATGTCAGCTAATTTGATTGAATACTTGCAGGGTTTGGATATCAAAGATTCAATCTTTCTTTACCTTCTGGGTTAAAGCAATGAAATCTAACAAGAAAAAACCAAAGAAGAAAGGAATACCTGCTTAAATCTTCAACAGCTTAACCCTTCCTCGTCTTCTTCGTCACCCTTTTCTTTCAGATTCATACTTTGCTTTGCTGGCTACTGACTGGGTCTTAAAGTAGCCCAAAAATTTACCCGACTCAAAAGCCCAAATTGATTCCCAACCTCTTTAGGGCGCCAAAAAGGCGAGCTTTGAATGATGACGACCAAAACGCAGCGTTTTGGAGGGTGGTTATGAGTGGCTGAAGGTGATGAGAGGCCAAGGAGTGTGTGGGTCGATGTATTAGCCTTATCTGGACTAAACGTTCGACGGAGAAGAAAACCCAAAATCCCAAACAATGAAAAAGATCAAAGCTTTTCCAATTTCAGACCCAGAAAACAATAAGGGTGTTTGATCATGGCGAAATTGGTGTGTGTTCAGAGGCACCCTTCTGTCTCTCTCCTCCCTCCTTCTTTCTCAGATTTCAATGGCACCAGGCTACTCCAATTTCAACTCCAGGTCCTTTATTTCTGTCCTGTCTTTCTTTTTAGTATTTTGATTAAAGATGAATGCTTTATATGAAATTGTTAGTACCCATGTGTTGGTTTTTGCAGTACAAGAGAAGGGTGTCACAGCCAAGGGTTGCATTGCGAGTTTCGGCTTCGAGTGCGAAGAAGATTCTGATAATGGGGGGAACTAGATTCATTGGTGTCTTCTTCTCAAGGCTCCTTGTCAAGGAGGGTTATCAGGTATCATCTCATTTCCAAGTTTCGATGTTGTTTACGACATAAACGATATGCACCATTCCTAATTATTACTGCATTACCTCACTGCTCCTTACTCTTCTACTTCATAATCTGAGCGTCTTTGGAAATGTTCAGGGCGAGAGGCAGAGGAGATTGTACCCATATTGGATGGACATCCGAAGTTAGAACAGTAAGCTCTTAGAAACCTGATCAAGTCATTTTGTTTATTGATGGTCGGTTAATGAAGCAATTTTAAAATTCTCTCTGTTTTTTTATTATTATATTTTTTATAGATGATCTGTTGTTCCAGATATGATTTTAGATCAGGACTAAGTACAAGCTAAATCTAAACTAACAAGCGCATTTTGATTTTATTATATTGTTTAAATCATGGACTTATTATTTAACAAGAAAATAGAATATAAAAGTTTACATCATAAGATATCTGGTCAGAAAATATGAAATTCTAGCAGCTACTGTCATAAAATCAGACACCTTGTTCTGTGACTGTCATTTATGTAAAGAATTATGAATAAGCCTGGTTATGGTCAAACATGTTATGAGATTGGAGCCAGCTAACACATATAGGTTTTTACAGAAGAACAGGTAATTCCATAGGTAGAGGTGTAATTGTGAGTCAAAATGGAATTAAAAAAACTTTTTTAAATTAAACCCACCTCTTTACATTCTTTTAAAATACACTCACCTATTAATATAGGTTGATTTATTTAAAAAATCTATTTATATTTAATCTTAAAAATAGAACATATTCAAGAATGAAATTGCAAGATTTGCCACTAAACCTTAAACCCTAAAACCTTAAAACCCTAAACCCTAACCTCTAAACCCTAGCCCCTAACCCCTACACCCTAAAACCCTATACCTAAAACTCAGTTCCTCCATAAACCCTAACCCCTAAATCATAAACCCTAACTTAAAATCATATGCCCAAAACTCAATTCCTCTATTTGTAACCTAATTTAAAGGTAGAAAACAAAATGAACATCAGAAGGGTAAAAATGACAGTGAAAAAATTGAAATAAATTTAAATTTATGAAATAAAATCTATAAGGCAAGCTAAATTATTGTATTGTGTGTAAATTTAAAAACAAAAAGTGAAAGGGTTTATCTTAAAAGATGGTGATTTTTTTGATTTTTCTCTAATTATCTCTAAAAAATGAACCATGAACTGGAAATGTAATTTTTGGAAATATGAATTGTTGGTGCTTAAATAGATATTTCTTAGATTTACTCACTAAAATGATGGAACTGATGTTTTGATGCTAAACTGTTCTTTCCAACCATTTAAGATAGCAATGTTCAGATTTTAAACAATCCACTAATTCTCAGATACATATACTGCTCTTTAGCTGGTATTTATCTGAAATTTGATCAATTACCTCACTTTGAACTATGTCTTGATAAATTAGTCTGGGGTTCAACTCCAAAACCAATTGGCAATAGAGAGAGTAGCCCAAACCCTTATAAGCTCATAGACAAGGTCTCATATTCCCGATATGAGATATATTTCATCACGCCCCCGTACGTGTGGGGAATCTTCAAACCTAACACATGAACAACAAATTGGGTGGTCGCAGAGTTTATGTGGTCTTTTGACTTCATACGTGGACGTGGGTATAACCCACTCTGATATCATGATAAAGTAGTCTGGAGTTCAACTCCAAAAGCAATTGGCAATAGAGAGAGTAGTCCAAACCCTTATAAGCCCACATGTAAAGTCTCATATTCCTGATGTGGTATAAATATTTTAACGATGTTCTAAATATCTTACTTTTTAATTATGGGAGTGTGAACTTCCTGCTGTATAACTTTCTTTGTATTATTCATGTCTTCCTATTTCTGTTGATAGACCGATGCAGCAAGGGAAAGCTTGAGACAGAAAGCTTGCTTGAATCAAGGGGGTGTCAATTGGACTTCTATAAGGCCAGTCTACATCTATGGAGCACTGAACTACAATCCTGTTGAAGAGTGGTTCTTCCACCGGTTGAAAGTTGGCCGCCCAATTCTAGTTCCAAACTCGGGAATACAAATAACACAACTCGGTCATGTAAATGTAAAATGATGTAAAATCTCCATATATTTTTGTTTAGTATATTTGTAACATTATTGGAGCTTCATTTGGTCATATGTTTTGCAGGATTTAGCCACCGCATTTGTTAAGGTTCTTGGTAATGAAAAGGCCAGCAAGGAAGTGATCAACATCTCTGGAGAAAAATATGTCACCTTTGATGGGTTAGAAAAAGCATGTGCAAAGGTATACTGTAGGTTACTGACAGAAACACACCTCACTATCTTCTAAAATTTGAAGTTTCTCATTAGTCTTTGATTTTGTTAGGCTGCTGGGTTTCCTGCGACCTTTACTTTCTAGATACACAAAGAATAGCTTGCATACTATATAGTTGACAAGTTGAAGAATACGGATAAGCATTTCATGAACAATGACAAAAAATGTAGTTTTTCTTATTCATGAAGATAACATTGTGTTGTTGACTGTAGAATTGCTGTAAATCCATATATAATTAGGATTTTTATGTAATTAGGATATCCTGTATTTATGGGTAGATTGTTTCCTATTAGAGTTAGGTTACTCCTTTGTACTTGTATATATGCCCCTATTGTGGGATGAATAGAATGATTGAATTAACCCTGAATTGAAGTATTCTTTTCTACTTGGTATCAGAGCAGGTTCAATCATTTGAACTTGCTTTGCATCCTTTGAATCCTGAATCTCGAAGAACACCCAAACTACCACCACAAACCGCTGCGTACCACCACTACCACTATTGAAATCGAACCATCTTGAAACCCTAAAAACTCAATCTTGAAAAAAAATCCGAATTCCTCAATGGCAGGACCTATAATTGAAGGCGAACAATCAGATCCTCAGAAAGCAATTATGACAGAGCATCAACCATTCCACAAATCATCCATCACCACTACACCACCCAACAAGACAACTCGACGTTCCCAACAAGTGTTGTCTTGAATGAGTCCAACTACACCATATGGGCTCCCCTCATGAAGATGCGCATTGGAGCACGGGGAAAGGTTGGTTATCTGACTGGAGCAAAGGCTGAACCCGCCATGAATTCTGCAGAATATGAAGCTTGGGCCACAGACAATGAAAAAGTGAAAAGTTGGCTCATTGACTCCATGGAGTCTTCTCTTATGAACCGGTATATTCGTCTTCCTACTGCAAAAGATATTTGTGAAGCTGTAGAGCAAACATTTTATGATGACTCTGATGAAACCCGAATCTTTGAATTGAACAAGAAGTGCTTCGAAGCAAAGCAGAATGGACGGCCTATTCCTACCTACTACAATGAATTGGTGGCCATGTTCCAGGAGATTGATCAAAGGGTAGCCTCTCAGAATGATAATGTTGCAGCTGTAGTTCAAGAGACTTCAGCAATGTCCCGGTTGCGTGTTCATATGTTTCTGAGTAGACTTGACTCGGAGTATGATCAGGTGCGCAGAGAGATCTTGCGAAAGGAACCAAAATTCTCCTTGGAGCAGAGCTATGCTTACATTCGCAAGGTACAGTCAGAGAAACAGGCTATGGGGCGTTCTATACCTACCGAATCCTCGGTTATGGCTGTTCAACGCAAGCAGGGTCCTCCTCCGGGCTTCTCGGGTCCTCCTCCAGGCTTCTCAGGTCTCATTCCGTGAATCCGAGCCTTACTATTCAGGGGGAGTTCCTGAGTCTTCCCTTCAGGGGGAGAGAGGATGTGAAGGGAATCCTCAGTGTATCTTTGAGTTTGACAAATTTGAAGAGTTGGAAAACTTGGAGGCTCGTTTTGAAGGAGGAAACTTTGATAAAAATACGAATTGTGAGCAAGCAGCAAATATTTCGAATCAACAAGCGATTGCCGAATAGGGCGGTGTGAGTGCCGAATCAAAAAATGCGATTGCCGAATCAGAAAAGGCAATTGCCGAACAGGGCAGTGTGAGTGCCGAATTAGATAATGTGATTGCTGAATCAGAAAAAACAAGTTCTGAATCAGAAGCTAGCACACAAGACATTCCCCCTTCTACATCAACAATTAAAGAATTCGCTCAGAATGATCCACCTCAGGTAACCCCAAAGTTAAACGAGTCTTCTGGGTTAGAAAGTGTAGAACCTAGGAAATCACAAAGGGTTACCAAGGGTGTTTCTAAAAAACAATATGAACCAGACATTAAAGCAAAAGCCAAATATCCTGTAGCCAATTTTATGTCTAACCATTGGCTATCTGAGTCACATGCACTTGTTGTTGATCAATTATCTACTGTATCTATTCCTAGTAACATGCAAGATGCATTGACGGATCCAAAATGTACAGAGGCGATGAATGAAGAATTGGAAGCCCTTCAAAGGAATGCAACGTGGGAGTTAGTACCCATGCCTGTCGGAAAGAAGACTGTAGGGTGTCGTTGGGTGTCGTTGGGTGTTTACTGTGAAGCTTAAGGCAGATGGAACTATTGACAGATACAAGACAGGGTTGGTTGCCAAGGGATATACACAACGCTATGGAATTGATTATGAGGAGACTTTTGCACCTGTGGCAAAGATCAATACTGTCCGAATTCTAATTTCACTTGCAGCAAACAAAGATTGACCCTTGCACCAGTTTGATGTGAAGAATGCTTTTCTCAATGGGAATTTGGAAGAAGTGTACATGGATGTGCCCCCAGGTGTTAAGAATAACCCAAGTGACGTTGGCAAGGTGTGTAAATTGAAGAAGTCTTTGTATGACTTGAAGCAGTCTCCAAGAGTTTGGTTCGGAAGATTTTCGAAATCCATGAGAGCCTTTGGATATAAACAGAGCAATTCTGACCATACCTTGTTTATCAAACGCAAGAATGGTAAGATTACAGCTCTGATTGTATATGTTGATGACATGATTGTTACATGAGATGACCTGAAAGAGATGAATGAATTGCAAGAGTATCTGTCAAAGGAGTTTTAGATGAAGGATCTTGGACAACTGAAGTATTTTTTGGGTATTGAAGTTGCAAGGTCTAAGAAGGGGATTTCGCTTTCACAGAGGAAGTACGTCCTTGATTTACTGGCTGAAACTGGGATGCTGGACTGCAAACCAATTGAGACACCTATTGAGATGAATCACAGACTTGGTATTTATCCTGATCAAGTTCCGACTGATAAAGGAAGGTATCAACGTCTAGTAGGAAGGTTAATTTATATTTCTCATACTAGACCTGATATTGCTTATGCTGTGAGTGTGGTTAGTCAGTTTATGCATTGTCCTAGTGAAGAACATATGTATTCAGTTTTGCGTATTTTGAGATATCTGAAGATGGCGCCAGGTAGAGGGTTACTGTTTGAAAAAAGGGTGAATTGGAAGTTGTTGGGTACACAGATGCAGATTCGGCTGGCGATAACACTGACAGACGTTCTACATCTGAGTACTTCACTTTTGTTGGAGGAAACCTTGTCACTTGGCGTAGTAAAAAATAAAAAGTCGTTGCCAGATCGAGTGCAGAAGCTGAATTTCGAGGTATGGCACATGAAGTTTGTGAAATGTTATGGATCCGTAATATCCTAAAGGAACTGGGTTACAAGCTTAAGAGGCCTATGGACTTGCATTGTGATAATACAGCTGCCATTGCAATTGCACATAATCCAGTTCAGCATGATCGCACAAAACATGTGGGGTTGATCGTCATTTCATTAAAGAGAATCTTGACAGAAAGGTTATTCGATTTCCATTTGTAACCTCAGAGGAGCAATTAGCTGATGTTCTTACTAAAGGAGTATCTAGAAGTGTGTTCGACAGCTCGATTGACAAGTTGGGCATGATAGACATCTATGCACCAACTTGAGGGGAAGTGTAGAATTGCTGTAAATCCGTATATAATTAGGATTCTTATGTAATTAGGATATTTATGGGTAGATTGTTTCCTATTAGAGTTAGGTTACTCCTTTGTACTTGTATATACGCCCCTATTGTGGGATGAATAGAATGATTGAATTAACCCTGAATTGAAGTATTCTTTTCTACTTTGACATGATGCAGCATTTCTTTGCATCGATTGACAAAACAAAGAGCGTGCTTGGGTGGAAACCCGAATATGACTTGGTCGATGGTCTTGCAAACTCCTACAACATAGACTTTGGCAGAGGAACATTCAGGAAAGAAGCTGATTTTTCAACAGATGACTCATTCTTGGCACGAGTCTTGTTCTCCAGAGCTAGTACTCTAATCTCTTTCCTCCCTTGATTTGTAATTTCCCTTGTATTATCAATTTCCATTCAAGATCAAGAGGAAGTCAAGCTCTTCTTTTTGTGATGTTGCATATCCAGTAGTTTTGCACAATTGCACAAGGGTCTATATCTAAAGTCTCCTATCTTACTGATCAATGGCTCAAGGCAGATTTCCTAGTGAATAGCAAACCATGTTACTTTCCTGGTGTAATGAATGTGTGTAGCTGCAACGATGAGAAACGATTTCTGGGTAATGAATTTGATACTGAAACGATTTCTGGGTAATGAATTTGATACTGAAACGATTTCTGGGTAATGAATGTGGGTAGCTGCATCTGTGAGTGTTGAAATTGTTTCGAAATTGGATTTGGCGCTTAATACTAGTTTGAAACAAGGTTGACTACGATGGGAGAACCAAGGCCTCGCTGGGTGGTGGTAGAGCTGGAGTGTGAGATTGAGGTGGAGAACCAAGGCCTTGCTGCGTCTTCACCGTCTTGTTTCTGATTGGACAGTTGCATGAGACAGGTGGTACGGTTGTTGCACCGCAAGAATTTCTCGTACGGTAGAAGCTGCCACTTGTCTCTCCCCATGCGGTGGGGAGCAATGGTGTTAACCCAGAAACATAACTATGTTTTATCGAGAAGTGTATTTCGAAGGGCATTTTACTGCAAAGATACATTGTTATTGCATTTCACAGTCGTCGTAATGGAACGTGATATCGGTGCGAATTTAGTTTGTTTTCTGATAGTATCAGTGACGGAGCCAGAAATTGAACTTTAGGGGCTGAGATAAACGTAGCATACAATAGTCATTGGTTGGAGGTTTTACTGACTGAATCAAGATGAAATTACAGTACAATCTATATAATATAAGAGAGTGATCATGTGAGAATTAAACAAGCTTGTCCCCTTCATGCTAAAGGGTAGCTTCGCCTTTATCGTTACTAGCCTTCGCGCAAGCGTTGCGCGCGTGCCGAAGTGCTTTTTATCGGACACATGTATTATTATGCAATTTTTAGTAGTTCGATCATTATTGTGTAACAACTCTATGAAAACTCAAATAAAAATAAACGCATTTAATTGAGATGAAGTTAGCCCTGATAATGGTTGTCTAGCCGAAGTGCGTTTTTGCTAGTTCGGTTAATATTGTACAACAACTTTCTGAAACCAAAATAAAATAGCACAACCATTATACCTTAAATCCGAACTCCTAACCCTAAACCCTAAACCCATAACCCCTAATCCTTAAATTCAATGTGTTTGAGATTTGGTCATATATTTGTTAATATGCATAAACCTTAAATCCAAACTCCTAAACCCTAAATGCCTAACACTACCAGAAAAAAGACTTTAGCCGACGAAATAACCAAAAACAGGCCGGTGAAATTTTTTTTCGTCGGCTAAAGTGGACTTTAGTCGACGAAAAAAAATTTCGTCGGCTAAGTTAAATTTTCGTCAGCTAAAGTGGAATTTTAGCCGACGAAATAATTTTTCGTTGGCTATAGTGGAATTTTAGCCGACGAAATTTGAAAAGTTTAGTAGGCAAAATTAGGGTATTTCGTCGGCTAAAGTTTCTTTTAGTTACAAAATTGCACTACGGATGTTTCGGTGTCTGATTGACTATTGTGATACCAATTTGAAGAAAACGGCCTTACGAGTCAAACTCATTGCTAACGCTATGATGTATGAGCTTTTTTGGCCATCCGAGTTCGTTTAAGGCTTCAAAATGACGTTTTCCTAAACACTTAACACACGAAAATGCCCATATCTACACCTATATGAGGTATTTTGGCCGAACCTTCAACACAACAAACACTCACCATAATGAGACGCAACTGTCCATCAAAAATTTTAAGACATTTACCCCTCTATGATAGGGCTCCCATATAGATAAATAATGGTAAATAGTAGGCATGTTGTGATTCCAGTCATAAAATTCACAAACAAAAATACGACCGTTAGATATTATCAATATGTTGAAATATGCCTATGGTAAAAAATTCAACTTGATCCGATAAATTTAAGGGCTTCATCCGGACGGTCAATCTCGTAAATCAAACCCCTAAATTGTGTTGACCGCAACTATCGGCACCAAGAATTTACCAGAATTACGTGATTTAATATCTTATTTCATGACTTTTTTACGTTTGAAGTTTCTACGTAGAGTTTGTTTTAGAAACAGAACATTTACTTAAAGCTTTATAAACAAGTTATACAACATTAGTAAGCCTGTTGTGATTCGATGATCAAAGTTGAGAAAAAAAATTTCGACCATCCGATATGATCATTATGTTGAAATATGTCTATAGGAAAAATTCAACTTAATCTGACAATGTTAAGGGCTCGATCCTTATGGTCAATCCCGTAAGTCAAACCCCTTAATGCACGAAAACAATCATTTGACCGTCTAAATTACGTATTTTGCCCGGACCTTTAACTGAAAATAGTTTCAAATCGATGAGACGCAACCATTGGTATAAACATTTTATGAAAAATAACCACCGGAGATAGGGCTACCGCTAGGGAGAAAGAATGAAAAATTGTGTTAACCGTAACTATCGGCACCCAGACTTTACCGGAATTACATGATTTTTCAACCGTAGACGTATTTCACCATTCCGGTCATATTTTATTTCATGACTTTTTTTCATTTGAAGCTTCTACGTATATGGTTTAGGATTTAGGGTTTTAGCCGACGAAATTAGGGTAATTCGTCGGCTAAAGTTAAATAAATTAGGGTTTTTCATTTTTTTTTTTTTTTTTATTTCTTGTATTTTTTATTACAATTTTTTACTTCTTTTTTGTTTTTACACCGGTGATGGAGAAGGAGAAGATGAGGTGGAGAAGAGGATAGGAGCAAGGCTAGGAGGAGGAGAGACGAGCTAGGGGAGGAGGAGAAGGTTAGGAGAGGGAGGGGAGGAGGCTAGGAGAAGGATTTAGAGGAGGAGGAGAAGAATTTAGAGGAGAAGGAGGAAGAAGGAGAAGAATTTAGAGAAGGAGGAGGAGAAGAATTTAGAGGAGGAGGAGGAGGAGAAGGATTTAGAGGAGGAGAATGAGGAGGAGAGGGAGAGGAGGAGGCTAGGAGAAGGATTTAGAGGAGGAAGGAGGAGGAGAAGAATTTAGAGGAGGAAGGAGGAGGAGAAGAATTTAGAGAAGGAGGAGGAGAATGATTTAGAGGAGGAGGAGAAAGAGGAGGAGAAGAGGTAGGATGAGGAGTACGTTGTTGCCGCCGGAGGAGGAGAAAAATGAAAGATATAGAAAATTTTGAACTTTAGCCGATGAAATTAGCCGGTAAAGTTTCGATGCATATAGTTGCGGGTAACGCAATTTTCTATTCTTTCTCCCTAGCGGTAACCCTATCTCCGGTGGTTATTTTTCATAAAATTTGTATACCATTGGTTGCGTCTCATCGATTTGAAACTATTTTCAGTTGAAGGTCCGGGCAAAATACGTAATTTAGATGGTCAAATAGTCGTTTCCGTGCGTTAAGAGGTTTGACTTACTGGATTGACCGTAAGGATCGAGCCCTTAACGTTGTCAGATTAAGTTGAATTTTTTCCTATAGAAATATTTCAACATAATGATCATATCAGGTGGTCGGAATTTTGTTTCTCAACTTTGATCGTCGGAATCACAACATGCCTACTAATGTTGTATAACTTGTTTACTAAGCTTTAAATAAATGTTCCGTTTCTAAAACAAACTCTACGAAGAAACTTCAAACGCAAAAAAGTCTTGAAATAAGATATGACCAAAATGGTGAAATATGTCTACGGTTAAAAATCACGTAATTCCGGTAAAGTCTCGGTGCCGATTTGTTGCGGTCAATACAATTTAGGGGTTTGACTTACGAGATTGACTGTCTAGATGAAGTCCTTAAATTTATCAGATAAAGTTGAATTTTTTACCATAGATATATTTCAACATATTGATGATATCTGACGGTCGTATTTTTGTTTGTGAATTTTGATGACCGGAATCACAACATGCCTACTATTTACCATTATTTATCTATATAGGGAGCCCTATCATCGAGGGGTAAATGTCTCAAAATTTTTGATGGACAGTTGCGTCTCATTATGGTGAGTGTTTGTTGTGTTGAAAATTCGACCAAAATACCTCATATAGATGTAGATATGGACATTTTCGTATTTTAAGTGTTTAGAAAAACTTCATTTTGAAGCCTTAAACGAACTTGGATCGCCAAAAAAGCCTATATGTCATAGCATTAGCGATGTGTTTGACTCGTAAGGTCGTTCTGCTTCCAGATTGGTATCACAATAGTCAATCAGACACCGGAATATCCGTAGTGCAATTTTGTAACTAAAAGTTACTTTAACCGACGAAAAACCCTAATTTCGTCGACTAAACTTTTCAAATTTCGTCGGCTAAAGTTCACATACTATAGCTGACGAAAAATCACTTTAGCCGACGAAAATTTAACGTAGCCGACGAAATTTGTTTTCGTCGGTCTGTTTTTGGATATTTCGTAGGCTAAAGTCTTTTTTCTAGTAGTGTCTAATAATCAAATAGACGATGAAAAATTAAAATTGCTTGTAGTTATGAAAAGAAGAGAACGCTCATGTCACTACCTAACTCCCTTAGAAGAATAGATCTAGTCTTAGAGACCGTAATGGTTACAGATGAATTCAGAATGCCATTGCTAGACTGACCAGTCTGACCGGCAAGCCTAAATCGATCCAACCTTCGAGCTAGCCCACCCAAAACTGTTACAAATGAGGGTAACAAAGCATCCTCTTATGCCTTAAGCCCATCAAACTTACCGCATGACCCGAACCCTATGGCCCAAGAATAGGTCCAGAAGGTAAGATCCACTAGACTAGGAGCCTAGTCTGTCCATTATAGCACACTTGTCTAGGGGTGGACTCGGTCCAATCGTTTCGGTTGTAGGGTAAGAACCGAGAACCTGACCACATTTCTTGATTATATAGTTCTCAAAACCCAAAACCCAAACCGCAAAGTACATACAAGAAACCGCACTCGTCGGTTAACCGAAATTTGGTATGGTTTCGGTTACAAAACCTATTTTCCGAAATAACTTTCACACATGGTAAATGAAAGAAAAAAATTAGGATGCTTGAAGTTATGAAAACATAGAAATACAAACTTTGTGAACCAACTCTACATAGGGAATACCTACGTTGCATGGAAACGGACGCGAAAACGTAGAAGCGAAGCGTGAAAACATTTTTTTTCAAAATTCGATAGAAGCGAATCATTTGGAAGCGTGGTAATAAAATAATATATATTATGTTATAGTTAAAAACACATAAATATCACTAGTTTTTCTAACCTTTTTATTTATTGTAAATAATAAATACAAATCAAATAAAAGTAAGGTGTCGAGAAGTGCGATGATCACACTAATTAGAAGGTTCACCGTCCACATGGGCAATGCTACATACACATTCACAATGTGTGTGAGTCTAACACCACAATGACATCTGTCTTCTTTGCAACAAAATCCATATAATTTATTTATCCTTCTTTTCTTTGTCCTGCATAAATACAGATCCGTCTCTCTCTCTCTCTCTCTCTCCAAACAAACTGAAAACAACATGTTGTAATTAATGTTTCAATTCGTCTCTTTTTCTCAGTCACAATGATCACCACTCCATTCTTTTTCTTACCCACACACCCATCACTCAATCCAGTGGCGGATACAGGACAAAATTTTACATGGGGCAAAACTTTTAATTAATAAGTGTAGTATAATTTGTGTTTAGTTTAAAGAAAATTTATTTGAACCAAAATTAGAATGTGTTTGTTTTTGTTTTTTTTCAAAAAAATTGAAACATAACACCTATAAAATATATAATAAAATTGTGAAAATAGAAAAGAATATTCTTAAAGTGATTACAGGGAGGAAAAATTCTTATTTGGATGAGAGGTGTTGACGTGTAGTATAGTTTGTGTTGTACATGTAACTTAGACAAATTATAAAATCAATGTGAAACTGTGTCCTCAGGTAAGTTAATTAAAGAAGGTAAAAACAATTTCACGTCTTCTTTAATCTTCTGCCTGGTGTCTTCTTCAATCTCTTGGCTTGCCTCTCGTTCATCAGATTTTCCCTGCAAAAGCTTCATATCTCAAAGGTAAAATGGCTTGGTGAAAAACTTGAGGTTGGACATACAGCTGCATAACCTCACCTACAAGTGGATCCTGACTCAATCAATCTCACCCAACAACGTCGAGAAACTCTTTGCCCAAAGCTCTTCGATTCCAACAGGTTGACAATCAGGTCAGGAGACGAATGAATCAAACTGGATCTGGGTGTTAATGTTTGGGATGGTTTGGGTGGATCTGAAACTCTACGACGGAGGTGGTGTCGGGGCCTCCTTCGAAGTCGTTGAGAACTTCACCTGGGTCATTCGTCAGTGGATTTGGCGTCAAGCTTCCGACTATTGCCACCATGCAGCCTCCACTTAGGAAGAGTGCGCTTCCTCCGTGCTTCAAACCAAGATTTTCTAGGAAGCTCGATTCCGAGCGATTCTGGCCGTTTCCGTGACGGATCCGCTTTGCTTCCACGGGGAATACTATATGAGAGAGAATTATGTTAGACTTAAACACTTTAAAATATAAATATGTTTGTGGAAGTCTACTATTTATAACTCATAATCAATAAAAACATGACACATAATGTAAAATTAAGTATTAATAAGTAAATGAATATATTTTGGTTCGGTTCGGTTTAATCGGTTTTTAAAAAGCACAAAACCGCAAACCAAAACCGCACTAATCAGTTTTTACGAATTCTAGAATCAATTGTCTTGGTTCTATTTGATTTCAGTTGTTTGATATCGGTTAGGTACAGTTTTAACCGGTTTTGTTTTGTTATGCCTAAAAGTCCACCCATACTCTTGCCAGTGCCACCGACCAGCCAAGGACCCTCGCTGCCAGCACGATTTGCATTATGAACCTGTTTATTACTATTTTCTGTGTCTTTTAGGAAAACATTACTCACACATCCTCAAAATCTTAATCATGTTTTCTTACTTTATCTACCACTCAGTTGATTTAATACTAAATTTTCCTCAGATCTCAGATTTCTTTACTCATTTGATGAAGAAAACATGTTGGTTTTCTAACTAAAGGATGTTGTTTTTAGAAGTCCTATTTTCTTTTCCCTTTGTTACTAAGTTGTAGATTAGAAATATGTTGTCGTTTAACTTTGTATTATATCGATCTAGAGCTTAACTACGTGCATTTCTTTGTAAATTAATTGGACGATAGGCTTCCATGGTTATTATCATACACATACAGAAAGTCAAAATATACATTTTATTTTCACAATCAATCATACACAGCAAATCATGATAGCCATTTTGCATTTTAATGTCACAGCCACTCATACATAGCAAGTAGGCTTACTAATCGAACATATAGTAACAAATCACCTATTTCATATTAGATTAAAACTTATAGCATATACATTGATACTAGTTAGTATACTGCACATTACACAAAGTAGTATAAATTACTACTCCCTCTGCAGTCTACCATGCATGTACTACTTGTTCTAGCCAGCTTCTGACTCTCATTAGTACGTATTCCCCACACTGCTAAGATCAATGGCTTTTACTAGTAAGTTTGTGTTTGTTTCATCACTGTTGATTGTGTTCCTCATGATCAACATCAAACAATCACTGTCTCAAACTACAGACGAACTGATCAATGAGATATGCCGGTCGACGGAGGACTTCGGGTTCTGCAACGGGACTTTCAACTCACACTTGAAGGCCCCAAATGCTAATATAGTTGACCTAACCCAGATAACCATAGAGGTAGCATCAACTCAGGCAACACAAACTCTAGACTTTATCAGGAAGACACTTTCTACCACAACAGACCCGGGTTTGAAGAAAGCTCTTAGCGAGTGTCAGGATGCGTATGCTCAGATCACGCAGTCTTATGGCTCGGCGGCGGTGTCATTTTTCCAGAAGGACTATCAGAGTGTGGAGAAGGTTGAGCGCCCGACCGCTCGACTCGAAGCGAGCTGCGAAGCGACACTCAGCACGCCGCCGAAGGATCAGCAGCACATTTTGGACGATAGAAGCAAGCAGATGAGGATTTTCATTGTCATGTCTGTGAATGCAGTGGAGACACTCCTCCGAGCGAAGAAAAGTTTCAATTTCGCAGAGGCTTTTGCACCTGCTCCGCTGTAAAAGCACCATCCAAGCTAGCCACCGTCCGATACATGCAGTTTCATAGACTTTCCCTTGCCATACGTGTTGTGTATGTTTTTCATTTATGTTCGTCGATCAGACACAGTACGTGTTGTGAAATAATGGAACGGAAAAATAAATTAAAGATCACAATATATTACGATCAAGGACCAAAATATTAGCGATTACGAAAATTTTGATGGTTCGGAAAAAGAAAATTTCGATATATATATATATCGAGAATATAACGAATTTCGATGAAATTTTTTGTATATTCGATCAAAAATAGATTAAATATAAAATATTATAAAAAATGAAAATCAATATCGGTGATTAAAAAAACAGAAATTTCGTGAAAATATCAAACCGTATCAATACCTTGGCTACATACTCGCCTAATATATATATATAGAGCAACAATAATAGGTGAACCATTTTTTAAGGAATTACACATATAAAACTTAACTTACATATCAACTTAAACTTATATATTATGTGAAAGTATCTCCAACAACTCATGTAAAATTAAAATTATCTCTATTATAGAGGAAAAATATCATTTTCTTGCTCCAATGGCTCATATGTTTCCCATCTATAATACATAAACTGTGAATAGAGAGAATGAGATCCTCTATATTTGTAGAATTCTCCAGATTTGTATATTCAAGATGAAATCTCTAAAATTTATTGTTTTGCCTTATAAAATTCATTCTCTCTCCTCAAAAGAGAAAAAAACCTCATAAAATTAAAACATTTAACATGAAAATTGAGATTTGATTGTAATAAATATATAATATTAATATATATTAAATTATTATACATAAACACATCTAATTTACATAATAAAATAGAAGAACTATTGGAGTTTAGCTCTAATTTTTATAGAGATTTTATGATTTCCTCCTTTATAATAGAGAATCAATACAAGAGCTATTGGAGATGCTCTGATATATCGATCAAACTATTGATCGATATAAAATGATATGCATTTAGGGTTTAATCATCATATCTATAGATGTGTGCAGAAACTCAATCTGACCCTTGAAATGGTTTAAATTCTGTTTTACACATATCCAGCTTAACATCATCTTCTAGATTCGAAACAATCACTCATCCATAAGTAGGGGCGGAGGCACACAGGGACAAAGTGGGGTCCATGCTCCATTCACCCTTCATTGGTAAATTTTGATTCATCAGTGTCTCATTAGTGTCCCACTGAACAAAATACAAAAATATGCACTATATAGGAGTCGAACATCTCAATGAAAGATCCAAGGCTAATTCACTAGATCACCTCGATCACATGTTCACATTGCATAAATATTCTATATATTCACATATACTTCTTTTTTTCAAAAGGATTATTTTTTGAAATAGAAAATTAACAAGCAAGAGTCTCACTCATAATGAACTTCAAGACTGAACTCACTTAACCAGCTTGGAAATTCACTTAATTTTGCAACCTATATTTAAGGGTATTTATTAGAGTTGTGAAAGCCAAGATTATGAGCCACTTATTTTATGTTATAAACATTGTAAAGTCACAGTGAGTGATTGTTTGATTTCATATATCTAGAATGATAATTTTTCTAATATAGTCGATGAGACTAGCTATCATGCAACAACTTGAACACATAACACTCGTCGAGAACCAATATCATTGTAAATTTATTATTATTATTATTATTATTTATGTCACACTAGCTGAAAATTTCTGGCTACGCCACTGTCCATAAGTCAGACGAATTTAACTAGTGATATAAGTTTTACTTAACGTCTATGAGAATAAGTGTTTGCTATAACATATTAACACCCTCAACATATATATATATATATATATATAAAGAATGTTTTCATATAGATAGTATATGGACAAATTCGAAACAAAAACTATCGTTATCAAAAAAAATAAAATGGCAATTTTGTCCATTTTTTCAATATTTGTGAGCAACGTACGTCCTCACAGAATACTAGAAATTTGAGCTCTAGCAGTATTGATAAACTAGAAATTTGTCAATTTTAAATAAATCTTTTGCTCCAATAGAATATTTAGAAAGTTGACAAATTGATAAATTAATAGTGAAAATTGATAAATTTTGTTGTAGGATAATATTGAGGGAATGAATTATTCTTATCTTATTGATAGAATGAAGCCCTTTTATATATGAAAATACACGAGTCTCTTGAGCTATTACATGGGCCAATGTGCCTATTACATGAATATGTGTAAACCCCTATTATAACATGGATTACTACATAAAACTCGTATACAAGGCATGGACCGAGACACACACATATATCAAATATCTTAGAACAAATTTATCAATCTTGGAGAGAGAATTAGTTAAAAATTTGCTAATATAATGTAAAAGTTTGCAATGCTGCTAAAGCAACAAGCTTAAATATTACTATTTTAAATCTAGATATCGATAAATTTAATAATATATTTATCAATACTACTGAAGATACTGTAAGACTATATAATACTGTAAGATCAGCTCCGAGAAAGTTATTGCACAAAGGAAGAAAATAAAATGAATGCAATATGTTTTCTTAGAACGATATTTATTTAACACGTAGCATATATGATCGATCATTTTGACTGAGTGCAAGTAGTTTGTATTATAATCGAATTCTTTTTAACACGACGTATATAGGGGTTAAGTGCTTCGTACCTCTTGAGTATATAAGAGGTTCAAGAAAAAATTTTCACACCCAATTATACATAGAAAATCAAGAAATCTCTGGTGTACATGATAGTTTTGACTGGATATATATAGATGGTATATATTGTTGCTTGGTGTCTCTATGCAGCGATTTAGATTCGATTCAAATAGTATATGTGTTGCATAAAGAATTAGTACCAAGGCATACACATACTCGCTTTCTTTCGTTGCATCAAAAACGGCTTTTGCAGCAGTTCTGCTAATCACGAATTCACCATTGCTATTCTTCCTTTTCTATCCGTAATCCTCATGAATAACAATCCTTGTTTGCGTTTTTGACTTTTGACTCACGAACTGAACTAGGTCCATATCAAATTTTGTTACTCTGGATATATTGGCTGAATAGAAGCCATGCATTTCACATATTCATGTTAGATATAAACTTAGCATATCATCCCTGCAACGACAATTAGTAATGCAGTAACTGCATATTACACAAAGTAGTATAAAACCACTACTCCTTGCCATCTAGCATGTACCAGCAAGTAACTTGTTCTAGCTTCCAATTCTTATTAGTTCCCAACACTGCTAATATAGATGGCTTTTGCTAGTAAGTCTGTTCTTGTTTCGTTATTGTTGGTGGTGTTCCTCACGATCAATATAGAACCATCACTGAGCCAAAGCACACAGCAACTGATCGAGAAGATATGCCGGTCCACGGAGGACTATGGTTTCTGCAGGAAAACTTTCCAAGCACACTTGAAGTCCCCAAATGCCGATATAGTTGCCCTAACACAGATAACCGTAGAGGTGGCAGTAGACCACTCAACCAAAACTAACAACTTTATCAGGCAGATCCTTGAAACATCAAAAGACCCGACATTGAAGAGAGCTCTGTCCGAGTGTGAGAATGCTTATCGTCTAATCATGCAGGCATTTGACTCGGCAGCGGTTGCATTTTTCAGCAGGGACTACAGCAGTGTGGAGAAGGAGGAGCGCATAACGCCACGAGCAGAAGCGAGCTGCGAAGCAACACTCTCTACGCCACCGATCAGTAAGCAACATGCCATTTTGGACGAAAGTAGCAGGAAAATGAGGATTTTCATTGTCATGTCTCTGAATGCTGTGGAGGATCTCCTTCGACCAAGGTCTTTAGGACCTGCTGCTGCACCTGCTCCGGCTCTGCTGTAATGCCATCATCCAAGGCATTTGATTCAATTTGATATTGTCTTTCCCTTGCAAAACTATTACATGTAACAAATAAGATCATGATTACGATGTGATAGCATGTATTGATTCAGTTAGACATCAAACGGCATTATTTTCCTTCGCTACTCTTGCAATAAATTAATGTACCTCCTCTTCTTGACAATGATTTTGTTATTTCGGAATAATCGTTTTGACATGTAGCTGGCGATCACTATCGTGTTTGATCTTGATCAGACATATCAAGAAATGAACCCAAACATTTAAGGACCAAAACATTTTAACAGCTCTATATATTTTTGATGTTCAGACTTCACATTAAAATGATTAAACTGATAAAAGTATGCAAGGTAATGTTGAATCCAAAGAATGCTTACATTCTTCCAAGATCAACCACACTGTTCCTCGTAAATTGGCTATTCATTAGAATAAAACATCTGAAAACAATGAACATCAATTCATAAGATATTCTTCACAAACACCATACTGAACATTGAAGTTATAGTCAGCTCAAGCCGAGCAACATACATCTAATATGTTGTATGCACGAAAGTTCAAAAGATTTACATCTAAAGATATATTGATCAAGCAACAAGTACATAAGATACATGTCTCGACCAGATCATCGGGCCAACAAGGCAACACGATCCTTTTGTATTGCCTGTGTTAGGTTAATATCAAAGAGCTCGCACCGGATAGGCATCTCCATCTCATAGAAGGGGTTCTTCAAGACATAATCGGTGTACAGCTCATAGATGTGTTTCAAGAGACCTTCCATGTGCTGTGTACCAGGCTCACTGACAACAAAGAACTTTGTTCCTGCAAATGTGAAATAATCTTATTGAAATGTAGTTTTACTTGCAAGGATAAATTGTACAGTCATAGGAGGATGCAACTAGTAATCCAACTGAAAAGAAAGTCCCAATGCACAAGATCGATACCCCAAGCCTAAAATAAAAGATACAGTTTCCCTGTTAAAGTAAAAGTAAAGCATATCCGAAGTGAAACAAACATAACTTCTGGATGATGGATTTGATATTCTGGTTGTGATTACAAAACATAGTACATATCTATGGAGTGTTGCATGTTAAGTGTAGACATCTAGTATCTCTCAGACCAGAACCAAAAAAAGGAAACTTGGTAATCTCTTATTGTATGGTCCATCAAAAAACTGAGCAAGCTTAGTGCTGCTTAAAGCCTTAAACCCAATAACAAAAGTCTTACAATAAAAGAAAAACATCCATAGCAAAGGAGACCAGAATGTGACAACACAACGAAAATTCATGTGGACAGAAATCTCTCTGCACAGCTTATCTTACAAAACATAGAATAACAAGCTTGATCTTGGTTAATTGTTATGACATACAAGTGACAAGAACAATACTAGCTACTGGCATTCTCAAACATTAACATATAAAATCGTAATGAGAATCTTCAGAATTTTCCACAGAAAACTGAATTTGGACTCGAGGGATTATGGGACTGATACCTTTCGTTGAATATCATAACCATCTATGTCGTCTAATAAAAATCAACAGATTTTAAACAAATTCAGAGATTCCAAAAGGTCTGTTAAGGATTGTCTGGATACCTCAACAGGCCTCAGCAGTTTAAATTCATTTGCACCTCAATTTTATTCAAGTCCTTCAGAATAGCAAAAGTAGGATCTCCTCAAATTCACTTGCACCTCTTAGTTATGCCACATAAATTCAAATTCTCTATTAGAAAGCAACAACCCCAAAATCTCTTTCACTCGCTCTACTACAGACCACCCAGCTGTCCCGCAAATGATTATTGCCGAGAAACAATCTTTCTTATAGTTTCACCTAACTAAACACCATATGCTAATCCAAACAGAATGACACGGCACTCTATTTTGAAACATCCAATTTCTAGTAACTCTCAAGCTCAAATGTCATACATATTATTGAGTTGCTTCAATCACAAGGCACTTCCCCAAAACACAAAAGCTGTTGGTCGGTTCAGCTGACTACCTATATATATATATATATATATATATATCCCAGTGCTACGAATGGCACAAACTCTACGCCAATCCGACTTCTAGGAAACCAAATTTCTGTATCCTCTAAGCTCAACTCAAGCTCTGGAACCCAAACCTTAAAATCAACTTCGCACCGAAAACAGTTACACACAAAGTAAATCTAAATGAGAATTCACTGACATGAGCTCATTAAATTTCAACAATGCAACCTAAATTCACAGTGAAAATTCGAAAACACAAAAAGATTGAATCTTTGGAAATTACCGGTAAGGGACTGGAAGCAGTTGAGATCAAAGGTATCAGCTTGAAGAAGCTCGATGCCGGCGCAACCGGGAACCGGAGACAGTTGCTGAGAAATGGCGTGC
Source organism: Comarum palustre (assembly GCA_951800085.1). Classification (NCBI taxonomy): domain Eukaryota; kingdom Viridiplantae; phylum Streptophyta; class Magnoliopsida; order Rosales; family Rosaceae; genus Comarum; species Comarum palustre. The sequence continues at coordinate 28,625,015 of OX637574.1, read as the reverse complement.
ATTGAGTGCCACAAGCTCGCAACCCTCAAGCTGTCATTTGTGTCCATCCTTCCCGCCGATCCATAGTCCTGTATTTCCAAAAATTCCCATCAGAAATCGTCGCCGGAGTTGTGATCGGAAAATTGAAATGAGAATTTCATGAAGGAAGAAAGGGGGATGAAATTGGAGTTAAAGGGTGTTTTGGGTATTACCTTGTAGAAGATCAAGCCGCCTGATTTGTTGATGATGTAAAGGCTGTAAATAGCTGCCATTTTCCCCAGGCTTGTTTCTGAATCTAAATGAGTTGAAGGTTGAAGGTAGCGAAATTCTATAAAGATATGATTCATATATTTATTTTGTAAGGAAAAAAATTATACAAATGTAAAAAATAAAAATATGTGTGCCGACAAATGAATTATAGAATTTGAGATAATAGATCAACTAAACGTTATTAGGTTTTTTATATTATAACTTATCATTGTAACATATGTATTTTATCCTTATATGAGGAGAACCTCTGATGAAAAAAGAGCAGACCAATTCCATTGTCAATTTACTTTTACACGTTATCAGCACAATACTCTAACGTGAGCTAGTAGCCAACTTTCAAGCAAAACAAACAAACAACAAGAAAACCTAGAAAAATTTCATGGTCTTTGTTTACACCTAGATTTGACATAGCCAAATCGGTTTATTGGTCTCAAATTCAATCGAAGTTAGCTCGGCCATATGGACGAGGTAAAATGAGTTCGGCCGTATGGACGAGATGAAATGAGTTCGGTCGTATGAATGAGATGACATGAGCTCGGCCCTATGGACAAGTTGAAATGAGTTCGACCGTATAGACGAGATGAAATGAGCACAACCATATGGACGAGTTGAAATGAGCACAGCCATATGGACAAGTTGAAATGAGTTCGGTCGTACGGATGAAATGAAGTGAGTTTGGCCGTATGGACGATGTGAAGTCAGTTCGCCCATGGACGAGGCAGAGTTATCTCGGACAATGTAAAGTGAATTCGGCCGTGGATGAAGCAAAGTTTTCTCAGCTGTATGGACAAGGTGAAGTTAATTTGGCCATGGATGAGGTGAAGTGAACCCGGTCATAGACAAGGCAAAGTTTGCTCGGACGATGTAAAGTGAATCCGACCATGGACGAGGTCAAATAGCTAGCTCTCGGACGTATGGATGAGGTCAAATAGTTAGCTCGTGGACGTATGGATGAGGTCAAATATTTAGCTTGGTTATATGGACGAAGCAAAGTTATCTCGGCCGTATGGACGAGCTGAAGTTAGTTCGGCCATGGACAAGGTGAAGTTAGTTCGGCCATGGACGAGGTGAAGTGAACCTGGTTATGGACAAAGAAAAGTTAGCTCGGACGATGTAAAGTGAATCCGACCATAGACGAGACAAAGTTATCTCGGCCTTATGGACGAGGTGAAGTTAGTTCGGCCATGGACAAGGTGAAGTGATGGACGAGGTCAAATAGCTAGCTCGTTGACGTATGAATGTGGTAAATAGCTAGCTCATGAACGTATGGACGAGGTCAAATATTTAGCTTGGCTATATGGACGAAGTGAAGTAATTCGTCCGCGTGGACGAAAATGAATAAGTTGGGCATATAGTTTGAGGAAAGAAAAGAGTCCATAACATTTATTTCAGACAAGTGAAAACAAAATAACAATGGAGACTCGGACGAAGTCCAATACATCAATTGTGACCGAGAGATCGTGTCAAGGAGAAAATCACTACAAGGAATGTCTCTAACCAAATCAAAAAAAACTTATGATATGATTATCTCAGAGTTCGGCCAAATCAAGACAATCATGTGTGATCCAACCCAAGAAAAGAAACAAAATATTGATGGGATTTCTTGACGTAGAGAACAAGCTAGCTAGGGTTTTTAACTTGTATATATAGAACCTTGTAGCTCATTTGTAAAGGGTCATGCACCACACAAACAAATCAATATACAACTTTTCATACAAACTTATCTCTCTATCGTTAAGTATTCTATCGTTCCTTTCAAATTCCAAGCCAATTTTATTTCTTAAGCTTTACTTTGATTCTGTTCTTTACGTTCTTGCATTTTAATCTTATCGTTTTTTACTTTACATGCTCTTTACTTATCGCACTTAGGAGTAGTTTTAGCATAGAATTCTCGTCCATTGATCTCTTTCGGCCAGTCCGGATTGGGTTGATGTGATTCGATGTCCACACACACATCACTTCACAAAAATTCGACAACCGAGTCTGTTTCACCTTTGTGTTCACGATGATTTGCGAGTATTTTCATCTAATAGATCTCTCGCCCGTCACCCGAACATTCGAGTTCACCCAAAGGTAAATGATTTCGAGGATCCCGGCGACGCCTAGCCGAAAGTCCTTAAAACACAGGCATCAGGACCATACGGCCGAGAGGGTTCATTCCTCGACCTACAATCACTTGAAGAAGTCAGATCAAACACACTACATCAATTAAAACCTCGCTTGGCCGTTGGCCGCGAGTTGGCACGCCCACGCACAACAGAAGGGCATTGTAGCAAAAAACCTCGGCCTTGCTTCGGCCGAGACCATTTTTGAGCAAACATCTTTTGGCACGCCTAGTGGGACGAACTAATGTGTTAGGTGTTTTCCACAATAAGCCACTTAGAGCCAAACTCAAACGGATCTAATTTAATATACGACGTCAGTGGTGGATATAGTTATGCGGCATACCAAAGCTATGTTGATTTAAATAGTCATGCCGCATGGAATTTGCAATCAGCCGCAGTACAATCTGGATTTGGTTCGAGTCACCAATTTAACTTTGGCCACGGGTATTGTTCCCAAACTTTTGGTCGAGATACATATGTTCAATATGACCAAAGTTCGTCTAACCCAAATTTTGCAAACAAGAAATCTCATTGCCGTATCAGTCGAGATAGTTACTGTCAGTCGGTGGAGAGTTCAGACTATTATGAGCAGATGTATCCAAATGGTAGTGGTCATGGCCCAAATGGCCAAACTAATAGTCGATCAGGTTAATACTTTTATGATTCTATTTTAGATCATTCTCAAGCTTCTAGCCGATTTATATATGAACATTTTAGCCAAGACAATGGGAAAAGTTGTAGTCTGGTCTTTGATTCGGCCGATCAAGACAGATACTTTGAGTCGACCGAGACATTGGACTATTATGACGGCCAAAGTAAATACAATGGTTGTTACATGGATGGGGCATGACTCGGTCAGTTAGCTAGGGATGTGGTTAATCCACAATCCGAAATTCCTTCGAAATATCAAATTGATTGTTGGAAAATCTTGGAGTCTATACAGAAGAATAAAGATAGTTTACGAGAAAGTCTCCAAAAGAGCCAAGAAGAGTCGAACGAAAATCTTCAAAGGCAAAAAGAAAAATTCGAAGAGGATTAGCGAATGCATGAGGTAGAGGACTTGGAAAAAATGAGAAAATATGATGAAGAATATCGAGCACGACAAATTGCTTATATGACTTCAATGGTATCTCATGCACCTTATCCGTTCATTCAATTGGGTGAAGAAATGTGCAATTTGGTTGTAGAAGATAAAGTTGGCCTAGAAACTTCACAAATGAATGAATCAAAGAGTGAGCCTAAAATTTGTCATTCAAGTGCATTAGAAGTGATAGACAGTCATGTGTCTGAGTACGAACACCGATTTGTGAAAGATATTGAACATATTGACATGATTGTTAGAGACAAAGCTAACCTTGAAAAATCACAATTGGCCGAACAAAAAGTGAAAAGTTAAGATTGGTTATTCAACTTCAGATACAAAACATGAAATTTTGGATTACACTATGGGTGAAAATCAAGAAACTGATACAAGGGATATGAACAAAATGTTTCACAGCCTCCATCTACATGGAGTAAAGGCCGAGGATGTGAAATGTTTAAACTTCTCAATAAAACATCGTTGGCCACCTCCACTTTCATTGCATGGTTGCATTTTTTTAGTTGTCCAACTTCATCTTTCATGAAAACTCAGCCGAGTCAAAGAAGAGTTTGAGTGACTCGTTAAAGGGAAATATTCGGCCGAGACAGCCTCCAGAAGGGCCGGTTGTGAATAAGATGCATGACTTCAGTCGAGTTGGCCGAGATGTATGAAGGCGGCCATGATGATCGAGATGATGAGATCAGTCGAGTATAATTAAGAATGAATAATTTCAACCGAGATGAATGAATTCAGTCAAGGTGGTTAAGGTGAATTACTTCGGTCGAATTGGTCGAGATGCATGACTTATTCGTGTAGATCAATATGTATGAGTTTGGCCAAGATGAACGAGTTCGACCGAGTTGGTCGAGAATATGATAGCCGAATTGCAAGAGTACGGCCGAGATGCATGAGTATGGCTGAGTTGATCAAGAGTTTGATTTCGGCTGAGTTGGTCAAGAGTGCATAACTTCGGCCGAGATGAATAAATTCAGTCAAATTGGTTACAGTGCATTAGTTTAGCCAAGTTGGTCCATATGGTTGAGTTCAGTCAAGATGCAAGACTTCGACCAATTTGGTTGAGATGAATGAGTTCGACCGAGTTGGTCGAGCGTATGATGGCCAAGAGTTTAGTTGAGTATGGTCGAGATGTATAAGTTCGGACGATTAGGTCAAAATGTATAAATACGGCCATGATGAACGAGATGATGAGATCGGCCGAGTATGGTCAAGAATGCATAACTTTAGCCGAGATGAATAGATTCGGTTAAGTTTGTTATTCGTTCTGAGACCCATTGCTAGCCAACCATTCACTGCGTATCAGTTAGTAACTGGACATACGCCTAAGATTTACGTATAATTGGTTGTGCATCATATGTGCCTATTGCTTTTCCACAACGCATCAAAAATGAGATCTTAGAAACGAATATGTATTTTTGTTGGATATGCACCTTCAACCACCGTCATTTGGAACCATTACAGGCGATCTCACCGCTCGATTTGCGAATTGTCACTTTGATGAGACAGTCTTCCCGTCGTTAGGGGGAGATAAGAAAAAAGATTTTCTAAGGGAATGACAGGAATTGTCATGATTATCCACTCTGTCTCATCCTGATCCCCAGATAATTCATATCTAAAAACATAACAGTTTCGATGCCTGATGCGTTTAAAGATAACGCCAAAATGACGAGATCATACATACTAGCTGTAAAAGCCTGAAAAGTAAAAAGTCTCCAATAAAAGGCACTTTGCCGCAGATTGAGGCGACACAACCACACGTAGTGGAGGTGTGGTTAAGGTCGTGGCTAAGGGAATATGGGGAGGCCACTTGTTTCGATCAATAGAGCACGAAGGGATTGAACCAGGTTCTGTTGAAAAATGTCAACAAAGAGCATATTGGTCTACATAAAAATGCAATCCAGAAAGAGCTAGATACTCTAGCAAAGAGACAGGTATTTGGTTTGGTAGTGCTAACCTTACCAAGTGTAAAGTCTGTAGGACATAAACAACTCTTTATTAACAAGCGTAATGAGAAGAATGAAGCCTTAAAGGACAAGGCTCGTCTTGTGGCGTCAAGGTTTCTCTCAACGCTCTGGATTGACTATAAGAGGACATGTTCCTAGTAATAGAAATGCAGCTCTTAGATGTGGTTACATATCTCCATGAGGATCTTGATTGAGAGATATATCTAAAAGCGCATGATGGCCTTAAACGATCCAACTCAAGTAATTCTAAACCACGAAGTGCGTTTGCAATTGGAATTGAAACGCTCACTTTATAGAAGTGACTACTTGGTTAAGAAGGGATACAAGATGATGAACTACGCTCCTACGTACTGATAAAGAAAACGAGTTCTGGACTTACAATTATAGCTATTTATGTTGATGATACGAATATAATAGGTACTCTTGATGAAATAAGAGAAATCGCGAGCTAGATTAAATCTGAATTGAGATGAATGACCTTAGGAAACTTGGTTAGCAACGAGTTTGTAGAATAATAATCCACTGGTGTGCATGTGTCCAAAAGATTCTCAGGTGATTAACATGGACGAAGTGCATACTGTTAGTGCTCCCAGTCATCGATCGATGTTTGGATGTAAAGGAATGTCAATTTCATCTCAAGAAAGATGACAAGGAAGTATTGGGACTTGAAATTTCCTATCTAAGTGCAACAAACGCATTATTGTACTTAGGTCAATGTACTCGATCAGATATTACATTCTCAGTGAACTTGTTAGATAGATTTAGCTCAGTGCCAACGCAACGTCATTGGAATGGTATCAAAAACATATTTCGATACCTAAAAGGAACCATTGACTTTAGACTATTCTATCCCTATAAAAATAGAGATGAAACAACAGATGAAATTGCACATCCTGAAGGACAAATTGATACCCCAAACGATGTTTTGGTTGGTTTTGCTAATGATGGGTACATGTCTGGCCCACATAGAGAACGTTCCCAAACTGGTTATATATTCATCATTGAGAACACGGTGATATCTTGGACATCAACCAAGCAAACCCTTGTGGCTACCTCATCAAACCACTCTGAGATCATTGCTCTTCTTGAGGCGGTCAGTGAGTGTATATGGTTAAGATCTTTCATTACACATATTCGAGGAACCAGTGTTTTCTATACCACTGAAGAGCCCACATGCATTTATGAAGATAATGCGGCCTCCATCGAACAAATGAAGCTAGGTTATATCAAAGGAGATATATAGCGCAAAACACATATCGTCAAAGTTCTTTTATAGTCAACAGCAACAGACTATCCTTAAGATTCAGGTGAATCAAATAAGGTCTGAGGAGAATGTGACAAACTTGTTTACAAAATCCTTACCTAAGGCCACACTTGAAAACATGTCAAATGTATTGGAATGTGAAAACTTTCCAAACTCCCTTGGTTCATGTAAGTATCAAGGGAAGGGTGTAGACTTTAGGGGGAGTCTAAAGTGCTCAAGTCACCCTCAAATGTAATGGGTGTGTTGTGCTCTTTTTTCCTTTCGACCAAGGTTTTATTTTATCCCATTGGGTTTTTGTTAATTGACAAGGTTTTTAACAGGGCAACAACAAATGCACAGTTTCGTGTTTGACTCGGCACAATGGAGAGAGTTAAAGGAAAAATATGTTTGTGCCTTCGTCAGTTCGTCAAATGAACAGACGAATAATGAATTATGAAATTAGAGATAATAGATCAATTAGACGTTACTAAGTTTCCTTATATTGTAACTACTTTATCCTCTATATATAAGGGAGAACTTCTAATGAGAAAGCGCAAACCAATTTCATTGTCAATTTACTTTTACAACAAACTATATAATAGTTTTTATTTGTTATTAATTTTTAGTTTTTATTTGTTATTATTTTGATCTATAATATTATTTTTTGATTATTTTCAATTTTGAATTAAAAATATATACGATTCGGTCCAAACATGACCTAATATATTATGAGTCTGAATTGTGGGTCAGACTGAGTTTTACGTTTAGGTAAATGGGTCAATCTAAACATGAGCCCGTTAAGATATGAACCGGTCCAAACACAGCCTGATTGAGTGGGCCCCGCCGATCAGCTTTCCACGACACCGTTCTCACCGGCTCCAGTGACCTATCCTATCCCAACGGGGAGTGGCGCCATGACGTGGCGTTTGCTTGGTTCGACATTTTCGGCTGAAAAATTGATCAACGGTGCGGCTGTGATTGACCCTAAATGAAGAGCTGAGCACATTGACTCTAATCCTTGATGTTTCAGTTAAGGTGCTTTATTATCCTCAACAAAGGAGACTAGATTTTATTGACAATCCGTGAATCATTCAACACAGCATGCATTAAAGTCCATCAAAAGAAGAGGAAGCAATAGTAAGGTTCAACTCCATTGATTGGAACACTAAACCGATACAAACAAATTCGTATGTAGAATGCAGGTCGAATTATTTAAAATCTACAGCTGTCAATCACTTTGTAATAATATCTAAACAGATACATTCTCAGGGAGAGTAAAACATTGTAAGAAATCCATAAACAGAAGATATGTGAGCCATCAGACACCTTGCAAACAGGTTGCTGAAGATTACTGATCATTTAAGCCTGCAAACAGAGTAAATACAAACCATAAGTTTCAAAACAGAGAAGAGTATGAATAGTATGACTGCAATGAAGAACAGGAAATACCTTGTTGGCAATGTTGTTTGAGAGCCAGTCAAGACCCTCATAGAGCCCTTCACCCGAAGTGGCACATGTACTCTGGATATACCTGCAAAATAACACTTCATATAAGATATAATCCGAAATCAAATGCCCCTTTTTCTATAGTATTGCAAAATAACACACTCTTGATGTTTTTAATATAGAGAGTGGACATAGATGGGAAAGGAGGGAGAGGATATCAGTAATCTTCAACATACCAGTGGCGTTGACGAAGAGAATGGAGACCAAGTTTGTCAGTGATCTCTGCAGCATTCATAGCATTTGGAAGATCCTGTTTGTTGGCGAATACTAGAAGCACAGCATCCCTCAACTCGTCCTGTAAATTCAAGCAGTCACACTATGTAAACAAAGCTTTTGAGGGAAGATGCAAATTAAAAACCAAAGCATACAGAAGCTTTTGTACCTCATTCAACATGCGATGCAGCTCATCCCTAGCCTCAACGACACGGTCACGATCGTTACTATCAACCACAAAAATGAGCCCCTGTGTATTTTGGAAGTAGTGTCTCCACAACGGTCGAATCTACACATGCACACAATGTTGGTCAAATAAAATATCACCGCATAATAAGGAAAGGGAAGTGGAAAACTGAAAGATAATGCAGCTCTAGTAGATGCAGCTTGTATCATTAAAATTCAACATCTAGTGGCTCGAAGGCAGCAGTCCATATACAAACTGTCAGCAACTACAAGTATCTAAACAGTTGTCAATAAATATACACAGATGTAAATGTTTGCCAGAGTGGATAATTTTTCCTCACGTATTAAGAAAAATCTTGAAAGACAAGGTGACCACAACAATCAAGCTTAGGATTATGTTGTGTGCAAGTGTAACAAATCTAACCAGCACATGACCGTCCATAAGCACATAAACCACATGAAATGTAATACAGAAGAATAAACATATATAAATAGCAAGGTATACTGCAGGCACATTTCAAATTTTTGCCAAAGAGTGGATAGCTTTTCCTTGTAAATAAAATGGAAAAACTTGAAAGACAAGGTGGCACATAAATGTAGCTTAGGTTAATGTTGTGTACTAATGTAGCAGATCTAACCAGCACACGACCGTCCATAAGCACAGCAACCAATGAACGATAACTATCGAAAAAACAAGTTACGCTATGTTATAAGCACATGCGGAAATTTTTTCCAAATCATGAATAGATTTTCCTCAGAAGTACTTGAGGAAAAACTTGAAAGACAAGATGGCACAAAACTTTAGCTTAGGTTAATGTTGTATGCTAGTGTAGCCAATCTAACCAACACACGACCGTCCATAAGCACATAAACCTCAAGAACTATAACTACAAAAATGCATACAGCATATAGATCTATTTGTACAGATTCAAAAAAAGTCCTACGATCCAATCACATCCTGAAAGGTAATGACATTGATTTTCATATTGTTTCATACCTTGTCCTGACCCCCGACATCCCACACGGTAAAGCTAATGTTCTTATACTCCACAGTTTCAACGTTGAATCCTGAGCAAAATTACAAACACAAATTACTTGTTAACATCTATACATGACCTATAATACTTGTTACACGCTCTTATAGAATAAAATGCAAGGCAACAGAATCATACCAATGGTAGGAATGGTGGTCACAATCTCTCCGAGCTTGAGCTTATACAATATGGTAGTTTTACCCGCAGCATCGAGACCAACCATAAGAATTCTCATTTCCTTCTTGGCAAAAAGCCGACTGAACAGCTTGGTGAAAGACAACCCCATCTTTGAAGTCGCTGCATAGAGGACATCCAAACCAAAAGTTATCATTGTTCAATTTGATGTAGCAACCATTTTAACATACAGGATAGTTATAGATCTCAAATAAAAAATCATCAAATTCCAAATGCGGCCTAAACATACAACCAAAAAAGCTACACGATCAATTTCTTTCCAGTTAAATCGTTCTGAGCTCAGATTTCACAAGTTTTTTTAGCAAATTAGATATAGAAAAGCCATAACAAGCAGACAGATTATAGATCTGAAAATCAAATACAAATTAAGCTATGGATTAAAACTAAGAACAAAAGTTCCGCCTAGATTTTGAGATAATATGAAATCCAAACAGACGCAGATCCAAACACAAATCCAGTTCCAGAATCAGAGCTAAACACAATGCATCATCACGATTAAACCAAAACCACACTGACCTATTATCATACAACCGAATTCAAATTCACGATTCATTATAATCCGATATTAAGCTGAAGCTAATCAACATTAGATAGAAAAAATAGAGAGAGAGATTACCTTGGGGGGCAGATCTGAGAAGCTGCCCTAGAGAGGAATGGGTTCAGAAATGAGTCTGTTTTGGAATATAAGTATACAACGCGGAGATAACGGCAGGATTTAACGACGTTTGCTGCTGTGTGATGAGTTGGCTGGCGTTTATTGGGATGTTTGGTGCCGTTAGGGTTTGGATTGGTATTGTGGTGTAGATACTCCAACGTGGTTCTTTTTCTTTTCTCTATATTTTCCCCAATATTTAGCAATAATCTTTTAGCAAAAACTTATTATGAGTTTAAGAAAATATTAAAATGAATAATTGTTAGTATTTATAATTAAGTTATTGTTCACCGTTAAATGAATTTTATATTATTTATAAATATATAATATTCATATTTTAAAAGGAAAAATATGTATTTTAAAACAGGCAGGGCCGGATCTATAACAGGCTCGGGCCTGGTTGGGCCCATAAAACCATTTTTCTAGACCCGACATGGCCCATTAGGATAACGTGTTTGAGCTGGACCGTTAACTTATTCGTGCCGTGTCACTTTTAAACGTGTCGTGCTTATGTCATGTCTGTACTTTTTACGGTTCATCTACAAATGTGGATGGATGATTGTCGTTGATTTGTAGATGGATGATTGTCTAATTGGTAGTTGAGGTAATGTACTTTTGCGGTGTTTGAATAGAGCGAGATCGAACGCCGCGATTATTAGGAGATTGAGCGAGTCAGCATTTTTGATGTGTGACTAGCGTCTGTTATACCGGCCGGTATAATATACCGACTGGATATTAGAGTTATGGTTGGAATTGTGGTGCACCGGATACCGGCCGGCACAACAGAATTTTCCATGAGTGACCTCAATTGATTATCGAATTGCATGCGCCTTTTATTTTAGATCATCGACGGCGCGTAACAAAACCGATCCACAACCCATAATTCGTTATCTCGAGATGAGGATGATCTTATGGATGTGGCAAGATGAGAAATTTCTCTTGTCGATTTAGCAAACGATAATTTCTGGTATCGGTCAAGAACTCACGACTGAACCTAAATCCGGAATACAAAAATGACCACACCATGCATTTGTTAAAGCCAAGATACTGATGATAGGAGAAACACAATTGCCACAATAATACTGACGAGATCTATCTCAACTGAGAAACAAGCATATCATCATAATTAAGTTCATAACATTTAAAACCACTAGAATATTAAACACATCACATTACACACTGAATTCGTTGGACCTGACACTCGAGGAAGACAGTACTAAATTAAACTAACTTTATAGATGATGATATAGTGACATTTCCGAAACTGAAGTGGGGCGATTCGACGATGATTCGATATTGATGATGCTTAGTTTGTACCTGTCTCATGGATACAACACAGTAGTGAATCTTCTCATCATTTGTGCAGCTGCAGCTCCAAGTCGTTTTTCTCAATTTCCTTGAAAACAGCATCTGGCATTGTATCTGCATCTGTTTCTTTGCCCTCAAGTTTTGCAGTCTCCCTGGTCTTTCCCCAAAGAACAGAATACAACCCGGCCACAATCAAGATCGATCCTATAGCACTGAACCACCAATTTCAAACAACAAACTAGTTAGTACCTTGCAGCACAAGTAACTAATCGAAGCCAAGCTCGCTAGCACAGATTCATATGGACTGTACATACTTACGTTCCGAGATATAATTTCTCACCCAGCAGCACCCAGCTCGTAACAGCAACAACAATGAGCAGAAGAGGGCTGAACACTGACACATAAAGAGGTCCTTTCCTTTGGATACACCATGAGGTGAAGAAAAATGCTACTGCAGAACCCATAATCCCCTGAAATGAAAGAAATTGTATCATGCATCGTTCGCGATTTAGTACAAATTTTAAGTTAATCGTTAAGATTATGCAAGAAATAGTTGCATACTGAATATAGGCCTGCGGTAAGCTTCATGGGGTCGGTCAATGCCCATGCGTGTGCATTGTGGTCGACACTAACAGCAATGAGTCCACACTCCACACTCGCCATCAAACACATCAATGTAGTGCTTGTGTAAGGAGCTGGGAAACTATCACTCACTTTCGCCTGAAATAATAACAAAGATCAATCAAGCTGTAAATAAGGATTCAACACAACAAAACTTAGGCTTTGTTTGATTCGCGAAATCGAACAAATGAGAAACAATATGCACTTACTTGGATGATGAACCACATAGCCCAACCTAAGGTGCTGACGAGAACTAAAATGGGACCAACAAAGGAGTTGGAGTTGTTGCCAGAACTCGACTCTCCCATTTTCTGAGCATAACTCCAGTGAATTTTGGATTCACCTATGCCAATGTTTTTCCCATGGTAGAATGAGAGTACCATCGCTCCGCATACACACACTGCTGTTCCCATCACCTTAGCTAGCCCTGCCTTGCTCTTCATTTTTGCTGATTCTTGTCTGAAAGTTTTCCATTTACACACATGTTCACTCTTTAGACAGATAAAAATAGAGGTAAAAACACATTAGGTAATACATGGTAAAGTAGTAGAAATTAACCTGAAAAGGACTGCAAGGATAAATGTCATAGCTGGGAGTGTATTTGTCAATGCACAAGCAACGGTTGCAGAGCTTTTGTTCAATCCAACAAAATACAAAACCTGGTTGGCAGTTGCTCTGCAATTTAAGGATTCCAATCAGGACAGTTTTGTTACCATAAGCTAATACCACATTAGCAGAAATATACAAATTTTTGAGTACTTACCCGGTTAAGGAACATAGGAATATCTGGAAAAGAGTAGGCATTGTGATCTTGGGTCTTGTTTTCCTATTAGGAATAGAAACAAATAAACATCAATTTTACTGTCCAAAATTCAGAGAGAAAACAAATTCAAGTAAACATCATTTTCACCAATATTAGGGAGTTTTAAACCTTTACAGTAATTGTACTTATAGCCAAGTCTGCATATACAGACAATTAAGCTGTGGCCAATCTAGGGTTCTTGCTACTGCACGTAATTACGATTAGAGAAAGTCCTTTGTTCCCACACAGGGCCTGTACCATAGGGTTTCTACAAATAGGACTTCTGCATATTTGGGACTGTGTTTCATTTGTTCATACTTGATCAATATGGAGCTAGCTAGGTTTTAGTTTGTAGATATGCTGCTGAGCTAATAAACCCTTGGACGTTGAAGCCTGAACTGCCAGCTAGCTCTATATGAATTTTACTTAGATCGCGATGCATACTTATTCCACAAGAGTCCAGCTCCTACCACCTGAACGAGCTAGCTGGCTAGCAATGAAGGAAGACGATCAATAAGGAAGAAGAAGACAAATGGTTAAGCTATATGTGGAGACCATACAAAAGCTTATATGACTTAAGCTGGTGCCAGGCGTCTGAAGAATCCTGGACTCCTGAGACGTTAGAACTAAGCATCATGATGACAGAGCCTAGAAAATGAACAGAAAAAGTTGAAAGCAGCGTGTGTGATATATATGCATCATATGCATGGCCAGGTCTTCTGTGCTTATTGCGTGCATCAATAACCATTTTGCCAAATCTGAGCCACTCACTTTTGATATACAATAAATTCTGCACCAGAGAGAGTTCTAGGGATTTGGGTTTTCCCAGGAACTATATACGTAGTTTTCATTTATAAATGGAAACTGTATACGGTTACACAACTACTCGACTAGACAAAATAAACTCTTGTACGCATTCCTGGAAATTAAACAAATCAGCTGTTGGAACAATGAAGAAAGAACAAAGAAAACGAAGATGATGCAGATTCGACCTCAGAGCTGGGTTTGAGTAAACATCTCAACCATTTTAGAGCTCCGAACTTTCATCGACGAAACATTTAAGTTGAAATAATGAGACGTTTAAGGTGATAACAAGAACAAGAACATTCTCTTCTTCTGTTTGCTTACCATTTTTTTATTCATAACCAGACAAAAACACATATTACAATTTGTTTTTTATACGTACTATGGAAATTTACTTTGAAATATAACAAATCAGTCAAGCAGCAGCTTATTATAAGTTTATAACATAAAAAATTTGACCCCCCATTTATATATATATATATATATATATATATATATATATATATATATAAACCCTTTAACTCTAACTCATGCATAAAAATGAACAGAGATATATATAGCAGTTTAAACACTTCATTACCATTCCATCCAATAAGCAAAAGGAGCTATGGCTACTGTGGCGAAGACTTGACGATAAGCGACAAGAACAAGAGGGCTCATCTCAGCCTCCAGAGCAAGCTTTGAAGTGATGTTCATTCCTGCATAGCACGCTTGCACAAACACCATGGCCAAAAATGGCAGATAGCTGTTATCATACCCAATAGCCATTGCGTTTTCTAAAATATATAGTACTTTCTGATGAACCTTTACTATATATCTGCAGAAGCAGCAGAACAGCTAAGAGGATACAGCAGAATGAAAACTATATAGCAAGAGATATTTGGAGAGTGAGAAATGAGGTACTGGGAGTGTGTATATATAAGGAAAAAGGTGAAACAGAAAGGTGATAGAGAAACTTGCGTGAAAATAAGAGAAAAGAGAAGCCGTCGGAGGATTGATTGCGCATTTGCCCGTTGCTTGCAACACTTGGGCTTATGCATGCATACATCTGTTTTTGCTTCATGAGTTGGTTGCCACTAGCGCAAAGAAAACGTCTTCAGTTTTTTTTTCTTTTGAGGATTGATAATGGGGTGGACGTCACACCAAGTGAGCTTTCTAGTTCAAACCAATAAGCATTGGGATGTTATTAGGTGTAAGATCTATCTTGATCGTTCAAGATTTTCATCAATTCGATTTACACACTTTGTGATGGTAGTGATGATCAAGGATCACACTCGTAGAGAATACATAACTCATCACATTCGAAAACACTGTTACATAAAGATGAATAATATTCACTCACGCTATCTTGTAATTCTTCATTTGTAACGTCTATTTCTATAATTTTCGGTTTAAAACTCAACAATAAACCTTGTGCACGGGAATGCGTTTGGTATTCATCATCACATTTCGACTCAGATGTACATTAATTATGTAATATCATATCTGATGCGTTATGAAACAAATTAGAAAGAGAACTATGTTGTCTAAATTGTTAACTCTTGGGTTTGTTATATAGGATCTACCATTAATCATGAAATCACAAAGACTACGTACACACATGTAAACACAACTGTCACTTACTACAAAAATTAATTCAGTTAGCACGGCTGAATGCCGTCGTTAAAAGTCAGTTCGCTGTCGCAAAAGGGCAATAGCGATGGCATTTTTGTCGTCGCCGTTGAGGGCGTGGTCTTTGCTCTTGGCTACGGCAATGAGCCGTCGCCTCTACATTTGTGACGGTATTTTACGACTGCAAAGACCGTCGCTTATTCGGCAACGGTAAGTGTCCCTATTTAAGAATTTAAAAAATAAAAAATTTGGCAAGTGTTTTCGAATATTCTGTCATGTGTGTCTTTGCCTTATGTAACTTGGATTACTAGATAAAATAAGATTATATTTCATTATCTATACCGGAATGATATTCTGTATTTCTCTATATAAAGAGACTCCTATCAATGAATAAAATGATTCTCTTTACTATCTTTTCTCTCTCTACCCTATTTACTTCTTCACGTTATCAGCAGCTCTTGAGTTGATAGCCACCATCTCCTTAGATTTTTTCTAACCGATATTTATTATCCAAAAAGGCCAGTCACCCCCTCGGCTCCGCCTCCGTCTGACCACCGTTGTTCAACATTTTTTCAACCGACGTCCAACCGTAGTCCCCGGTTATCGTCCACCCATATTCGGCCGTCAATTTTCATGGTCTCCTTCGGCTTTAATTTTTCAGTTTTTCTTTCATATTTTGAAGTTTTGAATAAGTTTTTATGAATTATATCTATGGTGGAATATGACTAACCATATGTTTTGTTTTTCATGTTTTTACTGCACATAAATAAAAATGAAATTGGAATCACGCGAGCAACTTCACCGCACACGCGTGGCATTAAGCATGGATATTGCAAAATAGCCTTTATACACGCAGTCTATTTGGCAGATAGGAGGAGGAAGGAGCCTTTATACATGTTTTTAGGGTAATTCGTTGGCTATAGTTAAATAAATAAATAAATAAATAAAAATAATATCTATAGACGACGAAATTTAATAAAATTTTGTCGGTTAAGATCCAAAAATTTGTCCGCTAAAGTCCAAAAATTAAGCGACGAAAAATTTCTTCGTCTGCTAAATAACTGACTTTAGCCGACTATTAACAGTAATTTCGTTGGCTAAAGTCTTGGCCGACGGTTTTTTCCCGAAGACTTCTTAGCCGACGATGAAATTTAGGGTTTAGCCGATGAAATTTAGGGTTTAGCCGACAAAAAAATTTCGTCGGCTAAAGTGGTTGTTCTGGTAGTGATGCCAGATTTGCTCCTAGGCCAAGCCGCTTCCAATGAAGGAAAAAATTGACATTACTCTACAATAACTTGTAGAGAGAATCTTACACTTTTCTCCATGCAACTACATGAGAAAACAAAAACGGAGTCAAGCAACTATCATCTTACTCTTATCTCCAAACTACAACGTCAAAAAGTAGTCGAAATATAATCTCATCAACCACGTAATCAAAAACTAAGATTTATCATCACTGCTGTCTGAATTCAAATTTTCAGGAAAGTAAATAACAACAATTCAAATGCACACTCTCCACCCATATACCTTGGCATCACTTGCAACAAACAGGCTTTCTTCGACCTCTGTAATATCATGGATTCAAGCCGACTTAGAACTCTACGACACAAATTTACATCTGTATTGCCACAAATAAAAGAAAAACCAATGTTCACAAAGGCAAACACAGAACCAAATAGGAAATTCCGGTTACTCGTAAACTACACTAATCTTTTTCAATTCAAAGTTTAATATGAAAACAGATAAACACAGATGAAGCCTTCCATAATACCTCAAAACAAGAAGCTACCGGAAAATGCATTCTTCGAAATCCAAATTCCAGGAAAAATTGTAATCCACGAGTCAATAAAAAACGATTAATACAAAGTTTATAAATTAAAGAAACCCCAAAATCCTCCCCTAGTCCACTCTAACAAAGACATTTCCAACGTGCTAACTGATTTTGCTTTCAAATAACAAACTAGATTCAAATGAACGAGCTAACAAAAAGTGGAAGTGATGATATATCCAAGAAAAATATGCTTACATTCATGAGGGTGGAGGCAAGCGGGTTGAGTCGAACAACATCTTGAGCCTTGAAGAGGAGAGGGTCAAAGCTGAGAGAGGAGAGGAGCCGAAGCAGAGAGAGGAGAGGAGAGGTGCCGAAGCAGAGAAGAGAAGAGATCTGGAGACGAGTCTGTCAATGTTGAAAAGTGAAAGTTTTGCGGCTTTTGCCTGTTTGGCTTGTATTAGGGCTAAAAAAATCAACAGTGAGAGGAAAAAATCAACGGTCAAAATTAATTTTAATTTTTCTACGACAGGAAGGGCCTAATGGGACGATAAATTTCAGTCCCGCGTTCCGTCCTATTGTTTCTCTGACGGGACGAGACGAACATTTTTTGTTTCAAATCCCGTCAGAATCAGGACGGGACCGAGATTTCAAGTTTTTCTGCCCACCCCTAACCTTTACGATTGATTCTGGAAAAGCATTGACATTTGTTTTGTCTTCCACTAATTATAACGCAAAATCCAACGGGTATTTTTGGGTTGGGCTTTACCAGTTATTTAAATCAGTTGAGATTTCTGAAAGCTTTCCTTGCTGAAGTAGGAGTCCTACATCAAAGGATGCCTTACCCAGCTACGAGGATGCACATGCACAGAAACACTTCGTTGCCAAAACCATACTTGCAAAGTCACATTAGCAGAAGTCATTACATTAAAATGAGTTTTGTGCCCCCAGGTGTTTCCATGCATCAATTCTAGTGTTTATGAGGTCGACTATACCTGGTATATGATTAGGTTTCGTATCCACTGCATGACCAAGTGTTGTCTTTGTTAACATATTTCCTATTTTTTCATCTTTATTTTACATTTTTTTAGATATACGATCTTCCAGAGCAGAACATGCATAAATAGAGAACAAGCAACTCATAATTGATCGAGTTCATCATTTTCATCATTGATTTATTAGTAAAAAAGAATTTTCAGATTCATACTTATTTAGTTGAATCTGGGATTGGTGTCATCAGTCCTCTATATGTAGCGCAGTGTATGAGACTCGGTACATATTGAGTTGAATCTAGAACTAGACGCAGACGTATGTGCCACGAGCACAAGTAGCCTGTCCGTATACGCATCACGGGAGGATGCACTCACTAGAGCTGGCACAATTTGGCTGGACAGCACCCCCGTTAGTTACCGGTGCAGACTAGTGCCGGATACTTCACAAGTGCATATGTGATTTACACAAAACAAAGCTTCCGACGCATGGAGTTCCTGTGCATTCTGAATTCTTGTTGCAATAAGTCTGACTCTCCACAGATTTTGCTTCTGAGATTTGGGACAAACCTGTATGATTAAACATAGAGTTTAATTTCCAATTCACACGTACAGTTGGTTTGTTATGATCTTTGGTATTAAACATTACGGTAGATAATGATACTCACAGGATGCAATGACAAGGAGAAACAGTATCCAGCTAATAGCCTTCTCCATTTCTATATCTCCTTGCTAATCTGATCTTGAGAACTTTTGTTTTCTGTTGTATATGTGAAACCTTTGGAATTTGGCATATATTTGTAAGGATTGCAGGCTTGGTGCCAATTAAACTTTCTCTATATATATTCTCCATTTTTTAGAATGATATCTATATTCTCAATTAATTTAGAGGTTTTATTCTAAACGAGTTATCTCTGTTTTGTAAACAAATTTCATTTATATAGTAATGCAGCAAAAGAAAGATCCTTGAAATTCATGTAATGGTAACTGATATCTGCTTTAATTTGTTCACTATCTGATTTTTTAATTTGTTCACTCTATATGATTGGTGGATATTTTCAGGCAGGGCGGTTGGGTGAGGCGCGTGAGATTTTTGATGAGATGCCACGCAGGAATGTTGTTACTTGGACTATGATGATATCTGGGTATGTGCATAACCAGCGGGTGGATGTTGCGAGGAAGCTTTTTGAAGTGATGCCTGAGAAGAATGAGGTTTCGTGGACGGCAATGCTGATGGGGTACACTCTGTGTGGACGGATCACTGAGGCTTCAGAGCTGTTTCGTGCAATGCCGGTTAAGACAGTTGTTTACTTTGATGCAAAGAGAAGGTGTTAGGCCCAATTTCCCTTCTCTCGTAAGTCTCTTGATCATGGCACACAGATTCACGCCCAGTTGGTGAGAAACCAATTTGATCTGGATGTATGTGTTGCCTCTGTTTTGATCACAATGTGTGGCAACCTTGTGAAGGCAAAACGGGTCTTTGACAGGTTTAGTGAAAAGGATGTTTTTATGTGGAATTCGATTATCACTGGTTATGCCCAGCATAGGAGAGGAAGCTTTACAAATTTTTCAAGAGATGTGCTCTTTGAGGATAGCACCAGATGATATCACCTTTATTGGAATGGCTGGAAGTAACTGTTAGGGGAGACACCATGTTAGAAAGGCTCTGTGTGACTGCTTGGAGGCGAGGCTTCTTTGAGTCTTGCAGTAAAACCATGTACTAGCACATTTTCAACTGGAAAGACATAACATTACATAGTGTTGCATTGTTCTGTTAAAAAAACTTACTGTGCTACTTCTGTAGTTCATATATTAAGTCAGAGCTGAACGCGATGTGATGCATAGCGAGGACTGAGCCGAGTTGGTGGGAACTTGAAGCTTCTACCGTACATAAGTTCATTAAAAAAGGCCATCTCATCTTTAAATATTCATTGCTTTAGCCTTCAGCTCTGAATACGCTTAGTTATTTGCACTAGTTTGCTGTATTCGAACTCTAGTTTCCTTGAGGCCTATCAACTATCAAGTAGTGAGTGTGTTTGTGCATACATGCCCTTTTAAGCCAGAGAACTTAAATAAAATTAAGCAGACTAACTGCTTTTTGATTTTGATTACTTTTTCTGTTATAGTGTGTACTTAAACTTGTATTAAGGTTCTTTCCCAAATTCATCAAGTGATCAAAATTAGTCTAAATAATAGAGAACTGTCGAGTTGCAGATTCACACTGTAGAGTCATCTTTGTCGTAAAGGGTGACTCAAATAGTGGAGAAATTCTCAGATAAGATCATATCAAATTAGGCGGAATTTTTTATACAACTTTTATGATACAAATAAATGACTCTACGGCGTCATTTTGCAGACCTTGTATGATCAAGGCGGGCGGAATTTTTGAATACACAACACTGGACCATTGGGTTGTCTCCCTCAGAAACTTTCTTCAGTCCATCAGAGGGGCATGGATACATATGGATGCCTCTCAACTTACAATGAGGCAGCAAGATTGTTCAATGCAGGATTGCGCAAAACATGCGATGAGATGAGGTTGGAACTAAAGGATGCCAAAGTAGTATATGTAAATGTATATGCCATCAAGTATGACCTCATTGCTAACTCCACCAAATACGGTAAGCCAATTTCTTGCTATACAAATTTGAACTCTGCAACTTCAATCTCGTAGTGCAGGGATTCAACATACAATTATTTTTGCCCCCCCCATGTATAGATTTCACTAGTCCTCTTATGGCATGCTGTGGAAACGGAGGTCCTCCATACAACTACAACATGAGGCTATCCCGGTTCTCAGGTTTTCCAAGATGGATCCCAATTCATAGGTTGGGATGGGATTCACTACACTGAAGCTGCAAACACCATTGTAGCCTCAAAGATACTATCGACAGCTTATTCTATGATTTCTTTGTTCGTAGCTACTCACTTTCTTTTGTTTCCAATTTCTATTTTTAAAGATTCAAGTGCACGGTAGACATTGGAGAAAGATTTTGGATTGTTAGAAATTGTTACAAACGTCCGTGTATCAGATTGAAACCCCATGGTCTTGCAAATATCGTTACAAGTTGCCAACCTGATAGCAAAACTTTTCTGTAGTAAGAAGTTGCACGCCAGCATTCTCAACTTTCCCACAGCAAGTTGTGAGAAATGGAAAAAAAAGTGGAAAATAGGTGGAAACCAGAAAAATTAATCCCACCAAATGGAGCAGCTATTAGAAAGTTTATCCTGTTATCTTCAAATTTCTTCACTAAACCAGTACATTGACCTTAACATGTTATGTGCTATCATGTTCTTCAGTCATAGCTTCATTAAACCAGTAAATGGGCCTTACGAAAACAAATTACATGACATAAACCAGACCCAGGAGGATTACAAACTCACTGAAGCAAGCCAGATCACATTTTTTCCTAAACTACTGATTTTTGTCAGAGAAATACAAACCCGTCCTCCTTGGGGCACTAAAATGCCCAATGGTCACCATACATCATGCAATTATAACAAAACCTGAGTTTAGCACATCCACCATCTTGGTTACAGCATCGCCCCGAAAACAACTGATCACAAACCTTACAGACTGTCACAGCGGCTAACAGTTGCATTCCTTGGAATAAAACTCCGGTACGGGCATTCCAATTCACCTAGTTCATCAGCCAAGGAACAAATTATACATGTACCTGTTTACAGTTGCAAGTCCGTTAACGAAACAATGATAAGAAATGATAATGGAACCCAATAACATACAAAAAGAGAAGCTGTAGATGCAATGGTTATAGCTGTACACAAGTTCTCCAGATAAATCTAAAAACACCAAGGACGCTCAGTAGGTGGAGGGAATAATATGGTCATCCTGCTGTTTGTGAGGAATAGATGACATTAGACACTAGTGAAACAAGAGCAAAATGTCTGACGAAAAATCTAACATATAGCAAATAATTTCTCAAGTTCGTATGAACAATTTGTTGGAGAGGAAAGATCCCACATCAGAAAATGGACAAATAAAATATAACTTATAAGTGGATGAATTGTATCCAATTGTACCGATGCCTTTTGTGATTAAAACTCAACACCTTAAAGGTGGTTAAGTTGGGACAATATCGGTACAATGGTGATCCATGGGCCACACTTGTCCCAAGTTGGTATCAGAGCGGGTCTCTCTTCAATTACTTCTCCCAACGTAACGGGAGAAAGTCTCCCATCATAATGAGCTCAAATTTGGGTTCATCGAATCAAATTGCTGTCGGAAAAATTCTGATTGGCCCATACCATACCAAGTGCCGACAGTGGGTCTTGGATCGCATACCCCAATTTCCAAAATGGGAATTGGACCGCATGAATGTACCGATTTCCGATATGAGAATTGGACTGAATGAATTTCACGTGTCAAACCTAAAAAGTTAGGTTGCACGTGAGGGGGAGTGTTGGAGAGGAAAGATCTCACATCAGAAAAGGGACAAATAAAATATAACTTATAAGTGGATGAATTGTATCCAATTATACCGAGGCCTTTTGTGATTAAAATTCAATACCTTAAAAGTGGTTAAGTTGGGACAATATCGGTACAATGATGATCTACGGGCCACACTTGTCCCAGTTCAAGTCAATTAGGGATCCAAAACTGTTGTTCGAAATTCCGGATACAAAAATCAAAAGCAAATCATGGCATCAAACCCTAAAAACAGAAAAGGGAAAGAGGACATACCATCAGGATTGGGGATGAAGGCCAGGTCCAGGCTTCTGAGGGACCTCAGGCACATGTGTAAGTGATCACATGATACTGAAAATTATACAACACCAAAAGATCTATGTCATGAGCAGAATGCATATCTTTACCAAAATATACAAACTAAAGAAGCTGTAATGGTTGAAACAATGACTTAGCCACATAAGTATACAGTTGTCCAGAAAAATCTCTACGAACACCAAGAAATAACAAACCATGCATAGAAAATCAAAAGCATACCAGGAACCGATGGACCATCGAAAAGAAGTGACTCAAAAGGACATAATTCCTGACAAGAAAAATTAATTGTGCACAGGCATTAGTTAAAAACCCTAGAACAGATAAGGGAAATCAGACATACCATTACGATCGGGGACGACGGGCTGGTCCAGGCTTTCGAGGACCATCGCTGATTGATTGTTTTTTTTCGATCGATTCAATCAGATCTTTTTCTTCCCCTATAATACAATCCAACGCGTATTTGGGTTGGGCTTTACACGCGAATCCGGGTCCATTCTGTTTAAGCCTGAAAATTGGACCACATACGAACAAGGTTTTCTATTTATAAAGACTAGGCTTCCAGCACGCGGCTTCACACGTGCACAAGTGTGTTGTATTTGTTTGCAATTAAGCGCTATTTTTTATGTAGTTATATAATTATTAGTGTTTATAAATTTCAAATAACGATAGAAATAACATAAAATTTGGATGATTAATTTTTGTTTGGAATCCAACATAGAAACATACACCGGCGGTAAGACTTACCCTATCCAAGATTTTGGTTATTACACAGTTTGACTACTCCAAAGTTGGTCCAATTAGGTGCACACAGTTGCTACATTAAAATTGAAGAGAAACTAAAGATTAACACACTCAGAATCAGATTAACCACTCACAAAAATTAGGCATATAATAAAGAGGCATTCACATTTTTTCTGGTATTAAGTTCTAATGTTAATCTTACATTCTTTGCATAACATAAGTTTTGGCTCTGACCTATATAACAACAAATCCTCTACTTCCCTATCAACTATATCAATTATCTATATGTCACAAATGAAGAACTTCAGAACGGATGAAGTATGGTAGGAGGGCATCCGAGGTTGAGTATTGCTGACATAAAATTTAGCGAAGAGTAAATATACACTGACATCAGATCATACATTTAAGCGATTACCAATCACTCTTGCTGACCTAACAAAAATTTCAGAAGAAATAACTTCTATGTTTACTCTGATTTCATCACCAACCTTCAAAACTTGAGGTAATATTCAGCCAGAAAATCAGGCGACCGGATTGTGGGTTCACTTAACTGCGACCATGCACCATCGTTATGTATCCTTCCTTGTAGTGCCATGGCTGAGAATTTGGAGGTCTGGTTCAAGAAATTTATCGGGGTCTTTCAATTCGTTTTCAAACATACAGTAATAGCTATTTTCTACTCACAATGTACTAATAAAAATGATAAATTCGAAGCTAAAATTATAACAAATTTAAGAAAATATTATTGAATTCCCGCAAAGCGTATTACGAAAAAAGTATTGATAACAAAAAATAATATGACAAAATGTTAAACCTCCAACATCCTAATGATATGTGACAATCTTAAAGTTCAAAGCTTCACTGGAAAATCTTTCTCCTTGCATTTTTGGATGCAAATTCATCAAACCTTCATAACCAATCGTGTCTAAAAATCCATGTTCGATTGAGAGCAAAGCAAGTCCATTCAACCAGATTGTTCGTTGTGATTGAATCAATTGTTCCTCCCTCTATTTTTGTTTTCTCTTCATACAACCAGATTTATACTTTCAAGGTGCCATACCTTTCACTCATAACAAAGAATATGACAAAATAATCAATATAAAGAACAATCAATCTAGAAAATTCAATTAAAAGTTTTTGAGAAACCCTAAATCTAAATAGAAATAATTTAATAAACAATAGTTTGTTATGTGTATAAGAATTTCAATATTCAATTATGATAATTTATTTAAGTTAAAAACTAACTTGAAAATTGAATGGATTAAAAAACTAACTTGGAGTATGAATTTGATAGCAGTGAGCGGCTTCGGTGATGCGGCAACTAGAGAAAAAACCAAAAAGAAACGACAAACAGTAAGGAAAAATACAGGATAGGTTTAATATAATAAAAAATTTATTTATTTTATTAATATTAATATTAATTATATTTTTTAAATTTTAGTGAACCCACCTAAAATGAGGCCCGGCCGGTTCTAGCACGCCACAAAACTTGCACTCGAGCAGAAACAAATAAATCACAAATTACCACACTGACAGTATCATTACATTCACAGTCGAAACAATTCAAAAGAAAATACAATTGTTTGGGGTTCCATCTTATTCGATTATATTATCCAATTAGATCTGAGTGGAGGAGGGTTTTACCTTCTGAATGAGATTAGTCACCAACCTCTGGACATCGCTGACCCACCCTTGGTCTTGGTGTTCCCGATCAGCGACTATGGGAAAAGTACGACGCCTCCTTTCAACTCCTGGGTCTGCATGAGGAGGATTATGAGTTTATGACTCTGATGTTAAACTCCGGCTGTGTGAGAGATGATCCATGGAATGAAAGGTCAGAGAACGTAGAAAGAGACGAAGAGATGTTTGAAGGCTTTCGAGTTCTTTGGCTGTGCTTCTTCAGCTTTGATAGACTTGGTGGGTGTGGAAGAAGACGGGTTAAATATCTATGAGATTTACTTATATATTAATTAATATGCTTTTAAAATTTATTAAATTTAATTATAAATTAAATTAAAAGACAAAATTAAATCTATATATACTCTAAACCAGATCAAAAAAATAAAAAAAAAAACTGAAAAAAAAGTTAACAGCAAAAAAATGGTGAAAGAATATTGATGTGAACAGTTAAACCCCGTCGCTTTCTATATAGAGAAGATGCTATAAAATATCATAATTTGTTTTGCTGATGCCTTCCCTATTACGTCACACATAATATTCTCTTTCGTCATGATTATGCTGGTTATTACTACCTACTTTTTTTTTATTTTGTTTCTGGTGAACTAGTTGAAAACTCTTTCTGATCTGTGCAAAGTTCTGATTTGTCACTATAATTTCCTCTGGATTTGATGATACAGAACACAGGTATTGACAGAACATGTTAATGCCCAGAAGCTGGTAGCTTAAAGGCTGCTAAATTTCTTAATGCATTACAATACAGAATACAACATGAAGCAAATGTAGGAAGGTGCATCCACTGTTTATTGACTAACCATCCAATTCCATGTTTTCACACACAACACTTGCACAGTTCCTAACTTCCTAGAGAGAAAGCCTCAGGTCTAAACCATTCGCTCCTTTATCTTCTTCCTTTTCTTCTTGGATTTTAGAAGGGCTTGCAGCTTGATCAGCACTAGTAACCTTATGGTCTTGATCAAGGAAGTCTTCTGGTTGGAATGCCGGATCCACGCGCTGCCACCGGTAGCCTTCTCTTGATCCTCTTTCTTATTCTGATCTCTCTTCTCCTTGAGCCATTTTGAGCTTCCCCTGAGTAGGTGACACACCTGCCTTGTACTCTTGATCAGAGCTAAGAATTGCTCAATCTTTTCCTCCTCATCTTCTTCTTCAAATTCCATCTTCCTTTTCTTTCATTCTTTCAACTTCCATACTTTGTTACACTGTATTTTTGTGCTTGATGTTTGAGAGAAAGATAGACAGAGATGTTGCCTGTTGCTGAAGTTGTTGTGTGTCACTGAAGATATAGAGAGACGCAGTTGGCTTTGCTCATGGATTAATGAACTCTAAGGGAACCAGTGGTATATAGGCCACTTCAAGTTATTGGGAATTTGGATCATTGTTCGCGTCACACCCATACCCGATATTGTATTTCTGTAGTCTGTACTATCCTTAATGTGTATTGAGCAGATATTGCAACACACTGCTTTCCAAAACTTTGTGTTGTGTAGCTAGGCCTATAACAGCGTATGATATTTTCTGGTGTTATTAGCAATATATATGCAAGTCGGTAAGTGGTAACTGTTGGCCATTACTGTCAGTGCTCCAATTTATTACTCCAGTCTTTTTGGTGTTTATGATTTAGGATCTATAATCATTACTTTCGTTTTTGCTTTTCCTCGTGACTTTGTCATCTATCTTTTGTTTTTTTGGCTGGGAATATGCAATATGATGATGCTTTCAAATGTCTTTAAACCAGACCCAATGTTTTGATGTGCATGATCAACAAACTATTCATTTTCAAATTAAAGTTCCTATAGATGGTTTTCTTTGC
Source organism: Comarum palustre (assembly GCA_951800085.1). NCBI lineage: Eukaryota > Viridiplantae > Streptophyta > Magnoliopsida > Rosales > Rosaceae > Comarum > Comarum palustre. The sequence continues at coordinate 28,597,673 of OX637574.1, read as the reverse complement.
AGATGCCATGTTAGTACATCACTCATTATTCTCTTCTTTCGTCATGATTTATGCTGGTGGTTACTCCTAACAGTTACCAACTTATTACCTACTAAGAATTTTTGTGTTTCTTTTAAACTAATCAAACTCTTATTCAAGTTGCTGCTATATGCTAAGTTCAGATTTGTCACTGTGACTTCCACTGGATTAAGGGACAGGGAGCACACAGGTCAACTTACAGAGCTAAATTTGTAGCTTAGTGGGTGCTTAATTTCTTAATACATTACCAAATGGAAAGTCAACCTGAAGCATACAGAGGAAGATGCATGCACTATTAGGTCAATATCGACCTGCCTTCCAAGTTTCCACATACTACACTTTCACAGTTCCTAACTTCCTACAAAGAAAGCTTCAGGTCTAGACCATTACCTTCTTCATCTTCGACCTTTTCCTCTTCTTCTTGAATTTTCGAAGGAGAATCTGTACTGTCACCAGCACCACTGGCTTTATCATCTTGATCAAGGAAGTCTTCCGGTTGAAATGCAGGGTTCCAAGTACTACTCTTCACTGGCTCCTCTTCCTTCTTACTCTGATATTTCTTCAATAATGGCCAGCTTGAGCTACCCTTGAGCAACTCACACACCTGCCTTGTACTCTTTATCAGAGCAAAGAACTTCTCCATCTCCTCCTCTTCATCCTCTTCTTCGAATTCCATCTTCCTCTTCTTCCTTTCTCCTTCCATAAGGTAGAGAAAGACAGAACTAGAGAGCTCTCGAGAGAAACCAACTTGGTTTCTTATAGCTGAAGGAGTTGTATGTGTCAGTCAGAGAGAAATTACTTGTGAATTCATGAACTGAAAGCGTGCTGCCGACTCATTTATAGAGTCAAGTCCACCTTGTTTAATCATCAAAGTCATCTGTGGACGATAATGCCCACTTTGCCTCAGTGGAAGAGATTTCAACAGTATCTGCAAAGCCATGGGCAGATAGGTCACTTTGATGTTAGTGAGGTATATTGGTGGCGTCAGACCCATAACGTAATGCTTTCACCAACTATTGCGTGCCATAGAATCAGTGACATACATCAACTTGGCATTTTCTTCCTTGGGTTTTGATTCCTTCATAGCAATAGTCATGCATAAATCATAGAAGGGTGTACCATGTGTTTGCTTGCCCAGAATAGCCTAGTGCGTTCAGTGTGTATCATGTTGTGTTCTTTAAAACCATTGTGGAACTTGTTTTAAAATGAACTAAGACGGGTATAGCATCGATTACATTGCTCTCAATAGAATGAGCATCTATTTTCCTATATAGGCAAAGTATTCGGTGCACTAGATAACAATACATAAATCTAACGGTAACAATCAGCCGGTGTGAGATGCACGAATTACGTGCACCACCGATGCACCGAATAATTTTCGATAGACAAAACTTTGATCAGTGTAACTAACAATGGGATCAGCATCTATTATTGTTTATGGTGAAATAATGGAGCTCCAGTCTTGAGTTGATCATAAGCAATTTGCCATTTTTCATTTGGGTGAAGCATTAATCACCGAACTAGCCAAATGGAAGGAGTGACTTGCAAAAGCAACCAACAATAATTTGCAACGACCAAGCTTTTTCCATGGATTCAGGAATATGTAGCCTGCATCACATTCATTTGCAAATCTCAAATCATAGAAGTGGCCATTACCCGATTCAAAAGTGATAAGATCTCACAAAGGATCCCAATGCACAAAGATCTGGTAAACAGTTCTTATGAATATGATTCAATGATTACGACACTGCATTATCAATCTCAAACAATTCGTCTGCAGAAACATAAAGCTGTGAATGCAGGGTACATGAAATGAATCATTACACGATGAAATGAATCATTACATGATGAAATGAAAATCTACAACTCACTCATTTAACTGTTGATGATGAACTCTTGAAGGCTTTTCTAGTCCTCTGCCCAAGGAACCCCATGGTTTGCCCACAGATAGTATGCTCCTACTGGACCTCTACCCCCTAACTCGTAAATCTCAGGGACTATATTCTTCTTGTCTATCTCATCCAGAACAGGAGATAGAATATTCCATGCAGCCGCAAGCTCATCACTTCTCAAAAATAGATGGCTGTCTCCATCCACAACATCGAGGAGAAGCTGCTCGTATGAATCAGGCATCTCCACATTGTACCTGCCATATATATTGACATCAAATATGCACATTTATGCAAGCTAACAAGTAATTTGACATCAATTTGCAGATAATGCATGTATTGCAGTACACTTTGCCTAAAGTGCTTACTTGTCCTTGTAAAGCAAATTCAGTTCTGGAGAATCCAACTGCAGCCCCAATCCTGGAATCTTATTGTTCACTCGGACTAGGATGGCTTCATCTGGTGTATCACGCAGAATCAGCTCATTAGTGGCAAGGTCTATATTGTGCCCCATTCGCTCACGGTAAAGATTTCCGGGGACATGACGGAACTGTATGCGTATCTCCACTCTGCATAGTTAGCAAGTAGATTGTAAGTTGTTAACCAAGAACAAGTTTTAACTTAAGCCCAACTTTATCAATCACTAATCGCTCACTGTACTGTAAAAGATGAATGTACACTAAGCAGAAAACTTTATTCCATGATTGTGTTCTATCTTAAACCACGTCGTTTCTATTACTATCACATCACTAAGAAAAAGGGGGCAGATAAATTTGAACTGACATAAAGAGTTTTCCATATTGAGCACTAGGCGAATATATCTAACCTGTGTTTCATGAGTCCCATGCCAGTTTTGATTAAGAAAGGAACACCATCCCAGCGTGCATTGTCAATATACAATGCCGCTGAAAAGTATGTGGGGGTCAGGCTGTTCATGTATACATCAACCTTATCACCAGCTCTGGCTTTATACTGGCCAAGAATAACATTACTAGGCTCCAATTTCCGCACTGATCTCAAGAGCTTGGCCTGGAAAGAAGCTTCTCATCAGAAAAATACATATTATAGGCATTGCAAGCAAGTATAAAATGCAAGAATACCTTCTCATTTCGGATATCTTCACCATCTAGACTTATTGGTGGTTCCATGGCAAGCAATGCTATTGTTTGAAGTATATGACTGTGTACTATGTCACGAATAATCCCATATCCATCAAAGTACCTATAAAAGAGAACATAATCATGGACATTCCATATGGACTCGATATATTCACAGAGAACAGTGATACAGCCACCAGGAGAGTAATAGGAAAGCATACCTTCCTGCTTGGACACCCATGTCTTCTGACAAAATGACCTGCATTATTTGAGTGTTTTACATAACATTTGTAGATATAATGAAAGGAACATTAGATCTCGTTGTATGAATAAGAGGGTTGAATTACCTGTACATTTCGTATATATGTACGGTTCCATAGTGGCTCAAAAACTAAATTAGCAAACCTTAGGACTGTGAGATTTTCAATAAGGTTCCGTCCCAAAAGATGATCAATCCTGAAAGAAGAATGTATCAATTGTACGAGATACACTCCATAAGACTACTGTTTGAAACATTTTGAAATTACGAAGAGATTGCTGCAGACCTATATATCTGTTGCTCCTGAAACTTTGAAAGGAGAGACTGTGTCAACCGATGAGATGATAATACATCAAAGCCAAAAGGTTTCTCAATGATCACTCGATTCCAGCCCTTCACGGATTGGGCGTTATCAGCAACAGAACACGCAACATTTATAAGTGCCTCTTGTGGCACAGAGAGGTAAAATATTCTGTTTGCTTCAGATTTTCCCTGAGGTACGTTAGCTGTAACAGAATCAATTATCTATTGCATCTAAATAACTCTTAAAAATTACATGAGCACTCAACAAAGGGAAATGTTATCTTAATGTATGTAAATTCATTTTACCTCAAATTGCCTCATAAGTACATCAAGTTTTGACATGCCTTCTCTATTATCATACCCTCCATTGATATAGTATGTTCTGCTGAGGAAAATATCTGTTCTGTCTCCACAATCTTGTCTGAAATGTATTTGAATATCAGATAGTTATCTTTGAATTCAGACGACTTTACTAAAAGAAAAACTTAAGTCACTTTTATAGCACATGAAATGAAAACAAGAATATATATAAACTAGAAGGCATCTCAGGGAATTTAGGGGTGGCAGAGGAAGCATACTGATGCTCGACGCGACAAGTTAAATTGGAAGCAATCATGGATCTCAGATCTTCATCTGTCATATCTTTCCTTGAATAACCAAAGATACAGACATTCTGCAGTCAGAAGTTAAAACATGAAGAAGGTTACTCTCTTTTAATATATGGAAGTACCAAATGACTGTTCATTTTATTTTTTTATATCATCCAGAATTAGTTTTATGCTACGACCATTCTAATGTTGTTTGATGGCATTTTCACAACAGAAAGTCCTTTAATATACAAACAAACCGAGGTATGACAATCATCTTACTCCTACCTCAGGAAGAAAGCCACTGTAATAGAGAGCAAAAAGTGCAGGAAAAATCTTTCCCCTAGCCAGCTCACCAGTTGCTCCTATGACTGCAATGCAGAGTGTGGGTCCCTCACCACACTCATAGGGAATTTTGGAGGAATGAGTTTGTGGGATAAAAGGAGATTCCACAGAAGTAGTTGAGACATCAACAGATACATGTGGTTGGGAACTTGGCACGAAACCTTCTTCGACCGGTGAGGTTATTTTTATTGTTTCAGGATTTGAATCTGCAGATACACCATGTAGATCTGTAAACATTCAGATACAATAACAAAGTACAGTGAAACATCAATTCTTTATACGATCTAACCCACCGAGCATTTCTTTGATGTACCATACCTTCTTGTAGTTGATCTTTGACTTGATTTTTAATACTCTTAAACTCATTGGTCGGTCCAAGTTTTCGCTTATGCTTTTCCAAGTGTAGATTCTCAACTATCCATCGTTTTAAGCCACCAAATCTTCGGCAGAAATGGACAGGGCCTCCGTGGAGCAGAACTCGCCTACCTGACTCAGAATGTAAGAAGGTTGCTGGAGCCTACATATAACCCAGAAAAGGATGAATCTTTCCCTAGTTCACACATGTGGGAACAAGACATCAAAGTACGTTACAGATGAAAACTGGACAGGACTGAGCTTGAAAAGTTAGAAGAGCCTCATCCCTCCCCCATTTCCAATTACCCAACTCCCCTAAAACCACAATTTATAGCATCAAAAAATAGTAAATTACAATGAATGCTACCAGCACAACCCATACTCCCTCCTCTAATATCAAAAATACAATCAAGCAATACTTCTAAAATAATGTAAATAGAGATCATGATCACAATAAAGTTACTAGATTATATCATCGTTCAACATGGCATCTGAATTGCTATTGCTTTACTCTAGACCACTAGCGTATAAGTAAAAATATGCAATAGAAATAGTAAAACAGCACACGATGAATAAATTAAAGAACTAAACTTTACAGGCTTTCATGCCCACCCATGATTTGTTTACATCTAAACAAAAAAATGAAGATCCGCAGAAACTAACAATGCCTAAAGTTCAAATTCTACTTCCCATGCCAAATTCAATACTTGAAACACTAAAACTTCAATACCAACTAAAGATATCACAATCTTGGTCCATACCAACTAAACTTCAACTTAACAGTACAATATATTGATTAAGGGTGAAGTAAATTGTATTATACATAAAAACAGGCCCAGAAATATAAAGATGATTAAGAGAACACACCCCAAAAGAGAACTGGTAAGCACTGGAACAGAGATAGCTTGGCCTTGAAACTTGAGAATCCACAAAGGGTACACAGGCAGCTGAAAATGACATCGACATCCGTTGACTTCTTTCTCAGTTCAGGTCTGAGATCTTTCTTTCTTAAAGTTTCTGAGTCTGTTCTCAGTAGAAGAATATTACTGGGGGACAACTGTAACCAAAGACTGGTTTTGGGTGCACCTATTGAGGAGTGGATGGCCATGATTGAATGTGTCTGAAAAATAAACGGTTCTGATGATTTCAGATTTTCAGAGACATGTTAATTAGGTGAATGTGTCTGAAAAATAAACGGTTCTGATGATTTCAGATTTTCAGAGACTTGTTAATTAGGTGAATGTGTCTGAAAAATAAACGGTTCTGATGATTTCAGATTTTCAGAGACTTGTTAATTAGGTGACTCGTACATATCTAGTGTCTACTGTCCATAATACCATTGAATTTAGGGAATTGTCGGACTGTGTCCTTATCCAAAGTAAAAAAAGGGACTGGAAAACCTTTCTACTTTCTATTTTTTATAAGAGAATCAAAGAGTTTCACTTTTATTTTTATAGTGATTCGAATACATAACTTCGTCAATAGGTAGTATATACACTTATCACTGTATTATAACCACTTCGTCAAAAAACACTTTCTACTTAAACTTTCAATATAGAATATGAAAAAAAAATGATTCAAAGAGTATAACTTTTTAAAAAAGCAAAGTTTTAGTATTTCATTTTTTAAAAACTTCAAAACGGTATCTCACGTTCTTACTCTTATTGAAGAAAGGTATCTGACACCGTTAGTTTCGTTAAAAAAAACAAACAACAAACATTTTTTGACCTGAAAATACTAATTTACTCTTTGTTAACATGGTCTGACCTTTTAGAGAAGCAGAGTTTTGATGTCTTGCGTTTCTAAAACTTCAAAACGGTATCTCACGTTCTCAGCCCGACTGAAGAAAGATATATGGAATAGTTAGTTCCGTTAAAAAAATCTTTTTATGCCGTTTTCATCTCTAAATTCTATATCTTTAAAAATAAGAACAATAATTAATTAAAATTATATGTAAGAGTGAATATAACTTGGTAAATAGAAAAGAAAAGAAAAAAATTGTCATCTTCGTCTCCATCGGATAAAAAGAGAAGGGAGAAACGTCGCCACCGGAGAAAGAAAGAAGAGAGATGCGCCGCTAGAGGAGAAGAGATAAAAGAATAACTTCGTCGTTGAAAAATAATCTTGTCATGGTAGTCATCGTCATTATCGAATAAACTTTGTCAAACCGGTAAACTCTTCTTAAACACAACTGTTTGTAGTCAGCACTCAAGGAAGTTCTCCACAGTCAAAGCCAAAACATAGTTAAGCTTGCTGTAACCCTCCAAAAATCCATAACGATCAAGTAAACCATGACTTCTCCAATCCGTCACGACGACCTCTTTCTCTCTCTCTTTTAGAGAATAATACACTTTCGATGTTAATACTTGACTTTATGTGTCACACCCCGGTCCTAAATTTTTTTACTACGGGTGGTTACTGTAATACCCCGTATGTAAAACGGTTATTATTCGGTATTATGAGTGATCACAGATTTTCTTTATCCGCGTTCGGAGATGTGAATTGCAGTTAATCGAGTTTATTTTTGAGTTTTTCTGTAAAATGGTAAATAGTGAATTAAAAATTCTAAAGTCGTAGTACGTGAAGATACGAGCCCACCGGTATGCCCAGATTATTTTCTGGAGCGATAAGCTATTTTCTGTGGATTTATGAAATTTACAGTTAAGTTACGGTTATTGTGCCTGATAATTGTTTTACCGTAAAGTTGACTTTTCGTAGAGTCGAGAATTTGGGAAAACTGTCTTCATGAAAGTCGTAGAGGACGTCGATACGAGTTCGTGGACACGTAGCACGCTTAAATCGGAGTTCGTATGAAGACGTTATGGTCAAAAAACAAAAGTTACTATTTGGTAAAAAGTCTATATATATAGAGGTTTACTGGGGTGGAACGATGAAAAAGTCAGAAGGTAGAAAAAGTTACTGTTCACAGTCGAATTTCTCCCGAAAACCCGACTTTTTTGTCGGATATTCTTCACCGGATTTCTCCTCCGTCCGACGGAGTTAGAGCGTATGCTTGGTGTCCAATTGAAACCTATTGTGTCATCTTGAAGTTGGGGGTGGCGACCAGAGCTAACTCGTCGCTGTTAGGGAGAAATTACGGCGAGAATGTGCTACCAGAGCACTGTTCATCATCACCAGAGTTCTCCCTCTTCAGGCAACCTTTTGGTGAGTTCTTTATATGGTTATGTTGGGCTTGATGAGTATTATAATCTCTTAGAATTTGGTAGCTTGATTCGAAGTGTGTAGGGAGAATTAAGGATTGAAAGTTTTGAAGTGTAAAATTCCGGGTTTATTACATTTTTTTATCAATTGACCTAGTTAGAGGCTGAATTGGACTTCGAGTTGAACTAGAAAGTTGTTCCAACTAAGGAGACGAAGCTACTGTAAAAATTTGGTGGCGATCGGAGGTGGCCAGAATTTCTGCCGACGGCGGCAGAGTTGGAGGTAATGCTGCCATTTTTAGACAGTTTTTCATGCCCATTAAATAGTATAAAATGAGAGGAGTCTATGGTTTAAATTTGGTAATTTTTGGAGTAATATCGGTTAGGTTTCGGATTTTCCGAAACTAAACGATATTAACGGTTTGTAAATTAGTAATCGAGCATTTAATCTATGTTGTGGGAATGAAATTATTACTGATGGACCATTATTATCATGTGTGTGTGTTTGCGTTATATATTGAGGTAGTAAGTTTGATCCCGGAAATGGTTGTTATCCTGGTTTGGGTGTCCATAGTAAATCCGAGGGATGGGGTAAGTGATGTATTTGGGATTTAACGGAAAGGGGTGTATGTATGAAGTGTGGCATGAAATGTTATGTTAAATCTAAAGTGTTGGGGAGTTTTAAGTTATAGAGAATGTTGTGGTTAAATGGTTGTTGTTGTTGTGTTGGCAATATTATTCATAATAAGTAAATAAGGATATGTTATGGTAGAAGTCGGATTATAGAGTGAGATTGATAACCGTAAGTACGGTTTGGTTATGGAATGGTCTGACTTATTACTATGGGTGTCCATAGTAATTTTAGCATATTTTAATATGATATCTTGTGACGAGTTGAAGTGGAGAGTGAAGTAAAACGTTGTGGCATGATCTGTTTATATTTAGTGAAACTAATCATAGAATTAGTCGTGTGTGACTATAAATGTCCACGGACCAACGCTTGATTTGGTTTGACAGTTGACTAAGTCTAAATAGTTAAAAAGGGTACTTTGTTAACAGGAGCTTAGCGGCACTTGGTTGAACTACGAGTGGCTTAATCCTTCTCAGAGGGTACGTAGGCAGCCCAATCATATTCACGGGTGTAGTCACAAATATTAGAAATAACCTAAAGTCATCGGGATGCGCTAGCTAAAGCAGTTAAAGGTTATCCATTTCAAGGGAGGTTGCGGTAGAATCTCCTTTGAGGTGGATCCCGCATGATTCACCTCAGGTTAAAGAGGGTTAATCCGGGATGGCTTCTGACATTATGCACTTGATAGTCAACATTAGTTAACCATATCCACCTAAACTATTTTGTATTAGTTATATTTTCCAAATCTTTATGGTTCATGCTAAAATTGGAGAACTTCTGTGATCAATTGGTGGTTCTCAAAAACAAAAATAGCCAGATGTGCTCAATTTGATATTCGGATGTTGCACTGGATCCTACAATAGTCATATATACTATGTGATCTTGACGATGAAGACGGAGTCAGGACCGAAAGTCGATTGGAAGAGGGGGAAGAGCTCAGATAGGAGTGATGGTGTAGGGGATGTTGGTGACTCAGAACTAACAGTGTTAGATACATTCCTTAGTAGGGGTAAGAACGTGAGATACCGTTTTGAAATTTTTGAAATGTGAGACACCAAAATTTTGCTTCTCTAAAAAGTCAGACGTTGTTTAGATCAATTTTCCAAAAAACAAAGGGTAAATCAATATTTTCACATAAAAAAATGTATGTCGTTAGCTTTTTTAATGGAACTAACGGTTCAATATACATTTCTTCAGTCGGGATAAGAACGTGGCATACCGTTTTGAAGTTTTTGAAATGTGAGACATCAAAGTTTTGTTTCTCTAAAAGGTCGGACACTTTTTAGATCATTTTTCCTATAAAATATTGATCATCATCTAAAATAGATTGATATTATTTCTATAAGGGGCTATATCCTATCAAATTTACAACCAAGACCAGCAGTTATATTGGTTGACGGCTTGTGTCAATTACGACCAAGGTTCTAAAAATCGGCGCCCAGGACCGCCTAGGCACTGGGCGGCAGGTCACCATTCTGATTTTCTCCGAATCTACTGAGTTGGGCGCCAGTGCAAAAATCGGTCGTCTAAACGGGCTGGGTGACGCCTGGGCGGTACCTAGGCGACGTAAAAACCGAACGCCTAGGCGAGCTGGGCGGCACCTAGTTGGCCTGATTTGGCGATTCTACCACGTACTAGTTATTTTCGCAACTATCAACAACTACTGATTTGGTGATGAATTTCAATAACCAGCTAATCCTTTCTTAGAAACAAGAGATTATATGCATCTATTCTTGTAAGGGTTATAATGATAATGTCAATTAGTTCTTTAACATTTGGGTTATTCATTATGATTATGATTCTCTGCAGTGGGCTCAGAAATAATAAATCTAATGTATTCCTTTATGAAAACTTCATGTCAAACGATTCATAATCGTATTGGATGATGAAAATTAAAACTGAGAACCAGTACAATTGATTACGGCTTCTGTTTATGATTATTTGATTGATTAGTAAATAACATTCAGACTCCTTTCTTGATATAAAATGGGAAAATCTTGAAATATATTTTGTAGAAGTAGAAAAACATGTATTATTTGCATCCTTGTCTGAATCATTATCCTTGAAGTTTTAGGGTTGACGGTCTTGTGCCATGGAACTTGAGTTATCCACAAATCCTTGTAAATCCGAGCAGATTTTCTGATGTGACATTTCTTCATTCAATTGATCATAACTCAGTCTAGAAGTATGAAATTGAGATCTGTAAAATCCTACAGAAAGTAGACATTTTATCTTTCTAATGATGTAAAGCTCATTGTTTGATTCGATCTGAGTTGTTCCTAGCAATTCGGTGAATTTGATTGTTCTGCACTGTCAGATTCTGGATAGTTTGGATTCTGCACTGACAGATTCTGGACAGTTGGAATTGCAATCGCTTTTCAATCATTGTTAGCTCTATTTAACTCTTCTTCTTCTCTCTATGACAAAAACCTATAAAACAATAAAATAATGTAAATCCATCACAAAATAGGAGAACTAAACATAATAAATGTGAAGATTATGAGGCATATAAATATAGGATAATATGAGCACATTAAAGATCACTTGAGAACTAGAATTGCAACAAAAGCATTTTTCTACATTTATGATTTTCGAAAGTTGCAGATCTGCATCAGCAAAAATACTGATTTAGACTCGAGTCAAGTTTCTTTTTGAAAAAAGATTTCAAAAAGCTTGCAACAATAAGAACACGTTTAATCCTAATGCTCTAACTCAAAATAAGATCATCCTCCATAAAAAAATCACCTATATAGAAATCATAAATCCCATAGTTGACAGAAACAAAGTCCTATCTTGCATATAGGAACTACTGCTACATAACAATGATTCTAAATACAAAAGAAAGTCATGAATAGAAGAACCTATTATTCAGAATTAAGTAACTAATACCTCTTATCAAAACATGTATGTAAACCTTATACTTCAATCTCAATATCTATATAACATTATACCAAAACAATCAATAATTATTGGCAAACTCTAACACCAAAACACATATACAAAATCAGAAAACTGCTTTACTGAATGGCTGACCAGAAAAGTGTTTGGCTAAAAACGATATGGTTTGATTGGGATTTAAAGCTTGGTGTCTTCATAACATTTGAAGTAGACAGCCTAAAGATTAATCAGAAATTGGAATCACACAAATAGGAATTTGCTACAATTACTTATGATTTTTCGAAGTTCAGACAGAGAAAAAAAATGCTTAAAACATGGAATTCTAACAATTACTCAAATCAATGAAACAATAAAAACAAACTAAGAACACATACTCACTTTGAATTAGAAACACAACTGATCAGAACATCAAAAGAAACGAACTTGAGTTCTTCTCCTAGTTTCCTACAATACCGATCTCTCTTCTCTCTCTCTCTCTAAGTACGAAGGGACAGCTGAAACCTATCTCAAGATTTGGAATACTCAGCCTATTGATAGTGATCAAGAAAAGGGGTACAACTTGGCATCCAAGATCAAAACAGCGAAAGCAAAATTGAATTGTTCATCTAAAATCTTACCCGTTTAGGGTTTTAGCTTTGGCGAGTCACCCGATAAGAAACTTGTTCTCCATTCTCTTGACACATCCTGCTTCATAAGGTAGGTATGCAATTAATTACGATTTCTTAGCAACGTTCTGGGTTTTTCTAGGGCGGTGAAGAAGAAGTTGAGGCCGTCATTCATAGTAGAACGACAACAACTTCTTCTTTTTCTACACTTGGGCTTGGGTTTGGGTCAAGATTATTGGATTTGGGCTGACTAAATTTGGGTCTCCTATTTAACCTAAAATAAAATAAAAACAGCTAAATATATATAAGAAACAAATATATTTATAAATATAAGAAAACAAATAAATAGATATATGCAATATATAAAACAAATTAAATAAATATATAAAAATTTCAGGTTGTTACAAGCATGCTCTCGGAACTGATGGAAATCTTTCCTAAGATCTCCAGGGCTCCTGTGGGATCTGTATGGAAAATGGAGGTTGTGACTGCTAGGATGAAATTATTAGGGTTATATTGATTAAAGAGAACTTGTTCAACATGGGGCTCTAGATCACTAGGGTCGTCCAATATCTCAACCATGATGAGTGCGTAGAATAGGACTGGCAAAATGTAAAGAAAGGAAACAAGGACCCGCCTTTTAAGTTCTAACGCCAACTGTTATTCCTACTTCGAGAGTTCAGGAAAAATGAGTATCACTAGTTTCGCTATCCGAGACCCTGCACAAGTAACACCGGCATCAGGAGTCATGACTGGGGTGGGCTCAGTCTTCGACTCTCTGATGTCTAAGTTAGTGTCGTTGTGGGTAAGTGACTTGGCAGAGTTTGGGCTAGAAGAACTTTACTGTTCTGGAGCCTTATGCTAGCTATATTGAGATGTGTTGGGAACTGCACCTTCCCTCCCCGATGTGGGACTGACAGAGAGGTCATCTCCAGCGCCTCCATTTGAGGGGCTGGAAAGTGGTCCGGGAAGGATTTGATTGACACGTTCAGTTCCGTTTCTAGCAGTTTATGCACCTGGGTCGTCATTGGAGAATGATTATGGGACGCTAAGACCTCTGACGACCGGACAATAGGTCTATTTTCCGGCACAAGAGGAGGGTTTCCACCCTATGTTAACAATATCATAATATGCATGTCATAGATTGCTCAAGTCTAGTTCCTCTGCAATGACTTGTGGCACTGTTTTAAGTCTTTCCTGCTCAGATGGTTGCTTTAGCAACTCTCTTTGTTTCAAATACACAGGTAACTCGTTGTTGATCCATCCATGCTGACTTCTCTCGTGAAGGATGCAGTTCTCTAACCGGGCCAACTCCCTCTCGATCCAATTCTTAGTTATATCCTCGTGCAGCTCTCTTGCTATCTGTTCAATCTCAACAACCGTCGGTCTCCTCATCAGGTAATGGTTCACTCTTTCTTGCATATGTTCACAGTCTTCTTCAGTGAAATCGCAATCCGATAACATTGAAATTGGAACCTCTCTAGTAAGCAGATGCAGGAGAATTTCTCCTCCATTGTTGTGGTTCCTAATTATGCCTTTCACTTGCGTAAGTTGGCATGAAGATTTTATCTGAAAGTAGTCCGGGGTTCATTTTCCACTCTGACATAACTTCCAACTAGTTTTCTTTCCCAACTATCAGGCTGCTTGGACATCAACTCTTCCACTAAGCTCCTTCGCAAGTAGACAAGCTTCATATTACTAGAAACTATAGATGCAAAGCACCCTTCTGATTCATCGACATTCTTAGTTGGACCAGGAATCATCTCCTCCTTTTCCTTGGAGTAATGATTCTCCTCGTGCAACTCAGATTCCGTTGTCATAGATGAGCTCACTAACTTTGCTTCTTTTGATTGACTGTGGGGAAATCGTCTCTACTAAGTCCATCTTCTTTATCGTCGCTAATTTCGGCTTCTGTCTTCCGTTTCCCCAATCCTCATACTCTGAATGATCATCCATGTGATCTTTGCCTCCTCTTGATCTCTGGTTCTTCTTCATAGTGGTTGATGAACGCAACGAGCTTCTATCTCTTGGAATTTAATGAATGAATGAAGCAAAAGCAACGGCCTGTTTTATAGAATACGAATTCCTTTCCCGATAAGGATAGGATATGATATACATGCACTATCAGCAACTAATTCCTTCTACAATTTGTATTCCCCAATCTTCAAGGTAATCATCTTAGCCAACTACTGTATTTTTACAGCTGCATTTTAACAATTTTGGGTGGGGGAAAAATTGTCATTGCGATTTGCTTATTTTTTGTTACAGTCTTTGGAACCAAATCAGATGAAGTGTATAGAGCATCAATGGAATCATCCAGAGACTGCTGTTTGTCTATCGTCACACAAGACTCTGCATAATTGGATTTACGCCTTTAAGGGACGGAAATTTGAGATGGATCGAAGCAGCAAAATATCTGCTAAAGAATGGTCGAGCATTGAAGAAAATGACAATTTATACAGCAAAAGACCTTCCTTCTATAAGTACTCTCTTGTTTCAAAAGACCTGTGAAGTGGAATTTATCAACATGTGATTTGGAGTCTATCATGTAGTATAGTTGGGTACTTTTAGCATCTGTGTTGATGGAATATTTCATATTTTCAGCAATGTTCAAGCTGTTTTTTTAACTATTTGGCACTGCAAAGTTTTAGGTCTTTCAAATCAATTTCAGCAATTTCATATCTGATAAAAAAACAAAGTTTTTGTGATAAAATGAGCTTACACTGCAACACATTTTCATCAACAGTGAAATACATGAACATGTTTTTGTGAAATTGTCAAACAAAACAGAACACAAGCTGCATCCCTACATGGGTTTCCGACGAAATATGTATCTCTCATTAAAGAGAGATGACCCACATTTCATTTTGCAGCTAAGCTAGTAACGTTTAAGGGTACAGCACTACCTAAATGGCGGAAACAAGACGCTTAGGATTCATCGCCAGTCCACAGAAGGCAGTGGAGGATATCTACCCTCTAGGGGAGGCAGTAGCGATGGCGGTAGATTTCCCCACGACATTCCCATGTTATTTCTCAGCACCGCATCTGTCAAGCAACATGAGAACAACTCAGGAACAAAATGCCGGCAGAAACAATTAGTGCCGGAAACTGTTAGAAAGCCGAACTGATGTCTGTTGAAACGGAAAAACAAATACATCAAGTCTAAGCAACACAGAGTTACCTGGCAAGGAGCTGCCTGCAACCATTTGACTCCCTTGAAAAGTTGAGGACTGACTATTATCAGTCACACCTATCAAGAATTCAGCTCAAATTACATATCATGAACATTATATATACCTTGTCCAAGTAAAGTTAGTTAGAGAATGCCATGATTTAACTACTTGTTTCAGATATGATTACCTGATGCCCCTTGAGTAATTGTATTCTGCTGATTATTCTTGGGGTGAAAGTACTTGCAAGCATCCCCATATTGGCAAAATCCCTATACAAACCCAGATTTCAAATTCAACTCCAATCCCAATATAACTGCAACCCCAACCCAACACTTCAACACTAGTCAAAGAAAGATCAAATTTTGGCACCAACCCATTACTCAACAAGCCATCAAACAACTTGGGTAATCAAAGAGAGGAGAAGATTGCTGTACCGTGTTGACAAAGCAGTTGCTTGCAAACCCCTCTTCCCAAGCCTTGTGCATAAGCATCATTAGGATCTGCAATCAAACAAGAGCGGAGTTGATTGTTGTACACAAATACAAGGGTGAGAGAGCAGTGAAGAAGGTGGGGTACCTTTGAAGGAGTCAAACCATTGAGCCTTCGCTTGAAGGTGTTTGAGACTCTGAAGATGTCGTCAGCGAGCGTACGGAGTGTCTTGGAATTGTTTGTTGCAGTATTCGTAGTCGTAATTTCCTAAAGGCATGCTGCAACTCTCTCTTCAATCTCTGTCCTCAAAGTCTGTCAGTTGATTTCTGGTATTTCAAACCAAAAAAATGTCTTCCATGTCCATGTGTATGTCGAACAAACCAAATTTATTTACTAAATCATGTGTCCGTATTACATCCAAAACAAATCATGTGTCCGTATATATCCAAATTCGTTTACCAAATCATGTGTCCGGTATACATCTTCACGTTGAAGATGAACTTCGAGGGTCAAGATTTTGAAACATTGTCCCAGTTTATCTCGTCACGTACTGATTAGGGAGAAATCGGTCAGTCACCATCGGATCTGACTTCATTTAAATCCAATTGTTGAATATGTTTTAACTCAATTAATTTCAACTCTTAGATTTAAATGAAGTCACCGAACCCTTCTTGATCAATAGCTGACTTGATAAACAGCAACAGGCCATTTGAATCATTGTGTTGGATACCAACATTGACACAGCACTAAGCCTCTTGTGTTAGCCCAATTAGAGAGTTAGCCTAGTTTGTGAAAGTAATTGTACTTCCCATTGGGTTCTAGCCGTTGACAGCTAGCTGATCTTTAACTTTTATTATCAACCTATATATGCTGTAAGAAGTGGAGTTGCTCCTCATCAATGAAATGAGTAATATCTAGTTTATTTTAATTCTCTTTCTTGTGTTTCGTTCACAACACTGCAAGAACTTAGATCTAAGATAGACTGGGTTTGAGAGAGCTTATAAGCTCATTTGCTTTTAAGCACCAAAGGTTTTGGTGTTTGGTAAGTCTAAAAATAAGTTATTTTTTAAAAAAAATATAAAGTGTTTTGAATGAAAAAGGAGAAGCTACAAACACACACCTTCTGCTTATAAGCTAAAAGACAGCTTATATCTTATAAGCCCAGCTGCACCAAACCCAACCATAGATAGGAAAAACTTCCCACCCTCAGATTCCGATTTGAGAATAGAGATGGTTTCTGTGAAACTTATCTAAGTCGGACTAGGAAACACATGCAAACAGGGAATGATAGCTTTCGTAGGGAAGGGGAATGGAACTCGGAATGTAGTAATATCTAAGCACATCTTGTAAACCATTTTCATTTACTTTTCTGGTCTGAATCTAAACCAGCTTCATGATCTGGAGAAAGCAGTGAAACATAGAAAGCTTTCCATCAAACATTGGAGCAATGCTACCTTTCAATAAATTTAGCTGCCAAACTGACCACAATACATAAAAAATACAAACACTAGGACATCCATCTGTTTTTACTGGAAACAGTCAAAACACTGATACAGATAAACATATAGATAGAGCTGATAGTCGTCTTCTATGGGATGATGCAATCTTGATACAGAGGGTAATACCCATGGAGGTCTGGACAAGCCAAGATTAAATAGGATACATCTAAATCTGCTTTCACATGAAAAGGTCATACATAGAGATGCTTTAAATAAAATGGAAAAGGTAGCAGGCCAAGAGAACTTGCGGTTTCATATCTCGGACCAAGCTTGCGGTTTCTTACATTTCACACTAATTACGCCATGAATGGGACTTGCTTTCTTGCATGCTCTGGGACCAACTTCATCAAGATCTCAGCAGGGACCCCTTTCAATTCTAGTGGATAGCAGCACAAAGTAAAATTGAGAGTTAGAACTTCATATGATGCTTAAAAGAAGAGCAATTTTTTATGAGAAATAGATTGTATGTCAGAACCAGTATCATACCATGAGATTTAAAGTTGAACAAAGGTGGAAGGAAACGTCCATTTGGCAGGCGGGTGTTCAGGTCACGAAGTTCATCAAAGAAGGGATGGGTCAAGGCATCCAGCTGCATGAGATACATAAAGGTAACTGAGATTCACAATAATTAATAGTTAACAACAGGAACATAGACAAAAAAAAAGCACATATACTCACAGCTGTGCACCGCAAGTTAGGAGAGTATTGCAATAATCTTGAAACCAAGTCAACAGCTTCTGGAGGCATACGCTTGTGGAAGATCTACAAAATTAACACATAAATTTGTTGTCTAGCATATAAATAAATAATTAAATAAACAGAAGCAAAGATTCCTTCCTAATACCTTGTGCCATGGGTGAGCTTTAATTTGAGGGAATTTAAACTCTGTATAGTTAGGGTTCATGCATTTGATTTCCTCCCTTGTTGGAGTGCCCAATACCTATTGACAGATAAAGCAAGAAATGAATCAACACCATGATGAAAGGTTCAAGTTCACATCTTCGCACAAGAATAACAAGAGACAAATGATATTGACAACACTATATCTGGGTATTCTGGGTCATTTCCAACCAAATACACAACTGAATTACATAATGGTACGGATACAAAAATTACCTTGATAATCTCAACAAGCTGGTCAACTCCACTCTCTCCGGGAAACAGAGGCTGATGGGAGAGGAAAAAAATTCCTTGTATTAGTTTTATAGTAAACAAATACTTCAGAAAATGCAAAACCAAAAAAAACACCAACCTGTCCAAGCAATAACTCAGCAAGAACACATCCAACAGACCAGACATCAATAGCTGTCGTATACTCAGTTGCTCCAAATATGAGTTCTGGTGCTCTATAGTATCTAGAGCAGATGTAAGATATATTTGGCTCTCCTTTTACCTGCTTGACAAATCGACATGATGAATACACTTGCAAATATATAATAAAAGAGCAAAAAAAAATAAGCATACCAAAACTTTTGCACTTCCAAAGTCACACAACTTTACTTGGTGGGTATGTGGATTCACCTGCACAAAATATGATATAATGAAATTACAATTAGCACTTTCATCCTATTTACCAGAGTGAAAGGCCAGTCTTGCCTTATTAAGACAAAAGGCATACATATTACATACCAAAAGGTTCTGAGGCTTAATGTCCCGATGACAGACTCCAATGCAACGGTGAATGTAGGACAATGCCCTAAAGATCTGCCAAATATGAACAAATACCTTAGAGGCAAGGAACTAAGACAATACTTGATGTCCAGTTCTGAGACTCAACCAATCTAAGCTTGGGACTTGAGTCAACAGTTTCAATTGTCATGTCTAAAAGTATGAAACATACTGCTCAATTTTTTCGTTTTGAGACGACAGGAACTTTACTGTACCTGGTATGTGTAGAGTTTAACATATATGAGAGGCATCCGTTGGTTCAACTTGTTGTAGTGTTTAATCACACGATGAACTGTTTCAGGAACATACTCAAGTACCAGGTTGAGATAAAGTTCATCCTTTTCAGTTGTTGAAAAGAAGCAATGCTTCAAAGATACAACATTAGGGTGGTCAAGAAGACGCATGGTTTGCAGCTCACGGTTCTTGTACCTCTTGTCTTGTAGAACCTTCTTTATGGCAACAGTTTCACCAGTCTCTAAGCACTTTGCCTACATGAAGAATCAGCAATCAGAATGGAAATTGCTAATGACTCTAAGGCTCCTAAATTCTCAATTTTTACAGAAAAGGACTAAATTCTCATTTTTTACAGAAAAGGACTAAATTCTTAC
This sequence comes from Comarum palustre, assembly GCA_951800085.1. Lineage (NCBI taxonomy): Eukaryota > Viridiplantae > Streptophyta > Magnoliopsida > Rosales > Rosaceae > Comarum > Comarum palustre. The sequence continues at coordinate 28,578,149 of OX637574.1, read as the reverse complement.
TTGGAACACAACTCCAAATGATCCATGCCCGACAACACGCTCAGCCATGTAACTAATTGTCTAATTACACAAACAAAACATTCCATTAGAGTAGATTCACAACAAGAAATCTGGAATAGAAGAACATTAGTGATTCGCAGCATTCGCAGACTGAAATACAAAAGATATTCTACCTGCTTTGGCTGACCATTTCTACCACCAATGGTTGTCACAATTATATGGCCCGTCTCTGTTCCATTACCATCAACAACAGTAACAGATGCTTCCATTTCCTGCATAAATGAGGCAGCACCTTGTTGTCCTCTATCAATAATTCAATAATCTAAATAATGCATGATAAGAGAACAGAAAAACCCCTTGACCAAAAGCTCACATACATTGTCGTCCCTAATTTTCATGTCATTCATCTCCTCGGGCAACTTATCCATGCCAGCAGCGTGACCACTCGGTTCTCTCAAACCCGCTGTAGGTACAACACCCACAGAAGCCATCCTTATCAAACTTGTTCTGCTCACTCTTTATCTCCCCTCGATAAACCAACCATCAACCTACTGAAAGCAAACAACCAAAGATAATCAACATCTCCACTACGAACTCGCCACATGTACGATCTAAACACAATCTCCACACCCATTTTCCAAAACCATAAACTACTGCTTTCAGAAAAAGAACTATGTATGAAAATCAACTCAGTTCAAGCTCAAAAACCAAAGTGAACACTGGGCAAAAAAAACCAAAGAGAACACTGGGCAAAAAAACCAAAGTGAACACTAGGCAAAAAAATTAAACAAATTAACTCATAATTGTAAACTAAAACCAGTAATTTACATGTGAACACAAAAAAGATGGTCATAAATGAACACCAAATGGAGAAGGACGCAATAAAAGACCAGTCTTTGACCTTTCTATATATACCACAAACACAGAGATCCAACAACTAAACACCCAACAATTTAAAACCAAGTAAAAATAGCTGTAAAAATCAAAACGCCTCCCAGAAATGTCCAATCTTTGTCTCCCCAAACACAAATATAGAAACTCAAAATAAAAAAAGAGGGTCTGAAATTGAAACCCAAGTACGAAAACAAGCCGATCCACACACCCATAAGGAAAACGAACACAAACCCATCACAGAAAAACTTGGGAATTGAAGAAAGATGCAAGCTTTAGAAGAAAAGGGAGGAAATTGTTTGTACCCAATAAGCTGAAATTGGGGGAGATCAGGAAGGAAGGATCATGAGAAGAAACGCCGGCGTATAGGGGGAATCAGAAGCGCAGATCCATGATTTCAGAGAGGAGGGAGAGGATCTAGGTGTGGTTTCCTTTTTTAGGATTTAGGGGTTTTTTTGTTGAAGTTTTGGGTTTTTTTTCTTGTGTGGTGGTGATGATTTGATGTATTGGGGGGACAGTCAAAGAAGAAAAAACCCAACCTCTCCCACCCCATATTATTGAAGCTCTTATTTTTCAAAGAAAAAAAAAAGGAAAAATTGTATTTGATTAGTTTTATTTGTTATTTGGTTTTTGATTTATTTTTGTTGGTGTTGTTGGCTTTCTTTGTTGACCATTCAAACTTACTTTTTCTATGTGGAGCTTTAAACAGGTGGGCAAGTACAGACATTTGTTGAAAGTAATTTTGATGTTGGCGCCTTTTGTTATTGGGCACCCCCACATTTGTCCATAGCTTTGTGACTTCATGTACAATATTAAACATGAGCTATTAGTGTAGTTTGATGAATTGCATTGTGTGATAAATCTAAGTTAGGACTTAGGTGTGAGGATACACATTTTTGTTGGTCAAAGCACAAGTAAGCAACTTTTACTACACAAAATACTATCAATAACAAATTGAACTATGTTATGTGTTTATTGTTCTCAATTTATTATTTTAATAGATTAAACTAACTTTCAGAAACAACCAAAAAAACATGTATATGCAACAAGCCAACGAATTTCAAGACATCAGTACAAACATGAGAATTCGGTGTAATAAAACATAAGATTTTAACTGTCCTGACCCAAGTTTACCTTCCTAAACCTGAGTTAGGACGTGCGGGACCCATCTCAAGAGATATTTACTCGAAATCCCCTTGAGAAAGGATAACCCTCTTTCCAAACCATTTTCAACAGTCCAAACGGTACCGGAATAGACCTCACTGCCAGAGGTTATCCCGATTCCCGCATTTAAATCTCAAACTATTCATTTAGAAGACCTAGGGTTCTAATATTATTTGTGACTGCACTCGAATCCTGGTCAAGTTTCCTACGTACCCTGTCCTCAGGGATCAAGCCACACGTAGCTCTTATTTTAAATAACGCCCTAACCGGGCGAATCCCGCTAATCAAATTATCGGTCGATTTATTAATAAGGATAGCAAACGCCTAATGCATATACTGAGTTTAACCTCCTAAATGAGGTATCTACTGACCAACTAACCCTCGGGATTAACCCGAACATAACATCCAACCTTTATAAAACAACCATACCTATACGAACAGGATATAACGGCAATCACATTTATAATCAACATCCACATCTAAAATATATGGTAGAGTGGCATCTACGTAAATAACAAATTCATTGAGGATATAATGGTCAATTTATTCTCAAATGACACTCTTGTAAATACATTAAACTGCCAAGGGCAGTAGGGTCATTTTAGCCTTAATGACAGTTTGTAATTAATCTGAGTACCAGGAGCATTTTAAGAATTCAAGCCTTAGTGGTAGCCCTTATAAATAAACAAATCAGTTAGGGGCAGTCTGGTCTTTTTAACCTCAATGGCAGCCATGTAATTATACAAATCTGCCAGGGGTATTTTAGTAATTTCCAAATCAATGGCAGTCTTGTAATTATACAAAACTACCAGAGGTATTTCTGGAATTTTAACCGTAATGACACCCCTGTAATTACCCCAAACTGCCAAAGACAGTTTTGACATTTCATACCCGCGGTAAAACGGTAAAATTCTAAATCTACCGCGGTAAAAATCCAGGGATTTACCCCTTTTTACCTACAATCACCCTGCCGACCTACAACCGGTTTCGACCATTCTTCCGGCCACCTCCCTACCCTAACCAACTCAACATCCACAAAACACAACAACAACTGCAACCAATCTAATCAAAATCGAAGGGAAACAGTGTCTCACCTTTTCCTCCACCTCTGCTTGTCACTGGCTCAAGCACAATATCTCCTCACTGCCCAAACTAATCCACCAGGACCTCCTCTGCCTCCTACAGCCTCGCCTCAACCTCAGCGGTCCGGAATCACGTCGTCGGAGGCTCACCGGAGGAGTTGCAGGGGAAACCCAGAAAAACAATGAAAATGAGAAGAAGAAAAAAAGATTTTTCGATTAAGGCTCCAATCGAATGATCAAGAGCATGGAAATGAAGAGGAAGAGAAGAGGAACAAGAATATATCATTCACACGCCTTGGCACTGCCTGGAACGTCGGATTTCGGCCGTTGACCGCAGCTCCAGTGGAGCTCGATCTCTCCTCTCGGTGGACATCTGGAGATTTCAAGGATAGGGTCAGATAGAGGAGAAAGAGGGGAAGAGAGTGGTGGTAATCCGCCGGCGAGCGGTGGCCAAAGGCGGCGGAGCACCGCTGCAGAGCTCATCAAGGACGAACGTTCGGGTTGACCGAGTTGGGGCAGTTTTGACTCGGTCAAAACTGACCCTATATTTAAAGAGAATTGAACGGTCAGGATTAGATCTGGAAAGATCCAACGGTCTAGATTTAAAATTAAAAGTTACCATGAGCGGTAAATGGATAATTTACCATTTACTTTTACCTCGCGGTAACTAAACAATAACCCCAATAACTTATGCATACGAACTCCGATTAATTCAAAAGACATACCCACGGGTTCGTATTAACGTCCTCTACATCTTTCCCGAAGGAAGTTTCCTCAATTTCTTGATTTACCGCAAAGTCATCTTTTTACGGTAAAGTAATTAACATTTATTACTTCCGTAAACTAAATAAATCCATATTAAACAACCCGTAGCTCCGGAAAATATTTTAGACATACCAGTGGACTTGGATTAACATAATCTACCACCTCGGGACATTAATTCTATCTTCCTCCAGAATTGAGAGTATTTTGATATTAAACACGAATATTAATTCAGGAAAAATTAACAGTGCGGTTACAACCCTCTGTAATCCGCCTAATCCCGATAAAAAAGTAAATTTTTAGGACGGGGTCTTACAATAACATTTATTATTTGAGCCAAACTAACTTTCATGTAGGTAAAAATCAAAGGACCCTTCTGCCCACGAATAACCAATCTGTGAAACGATACTGGTTGGTTCAGACATGGGCGCACAGTGATCTAAGGCGTGACCAACTCTAATGTTCCTTATGTTCATCCTTTTGTTTTTTTACAACTCCTCTTGACATCTCCCTCCTCGTTTGATTTATTCTAGAGCTCCACAAATATTGGAGAGAGAAAAACCCTAGAGAACTTTCTAATGCCGCGTCGGGCAGCGCGTCCTTTAAATGTCGTCATCGGACGTGCGAACTGTAGGTAACAACAAGTTTTCAATCAGACATGGTGGGACGAACAGAAGGTCTCATTTGTTCTCGTGTCCCACCTAGGCGGCGACAGACGCTCCGAATAAGGGAAAGGTTGCGACAGACTTCTGGTGCGTGGTGGAGACTGAAATCGGATGTATGGCTTAGGTTGGCAATCATCATGTTTTCCCTGTTATGGGGTTACGATGGACTAATGCAAGTTGTCAGGTTGGATCATTTGTGGCATTCGATTTCAAGTTGACACTGAGATCTATATCGATCTGGCCGACGAGGTCCACTGATGGTGAGATGTGGCGGCGTGCTCCAACGGACGCCGAGATGTGGGTTTGGCAACTCAAACGGATCACATTTGACCCGTACCTCCCTGTTTTTCTTTTGGGCTCTTGGGCCTGCATTCGGCTGCTGTGCCTCAATTGGTGGGATTCATTCTTATTTCATTTTCAGAATAAGTGTTATATTTATTGTTTAGAATGCTTTGTTATTTTAATTAGATGTGGCATTATGCCAGTAATAGGGCCCTACTGTTATTTGGTCAGACGATGCGGGCTATGTCCTGGACTGCACCTTTTGTGCTTGGTTGCTCTGGGTAAGAGACGAGTTCTTTGAATTGTTAAATGGTTGTCACCGCTCTGTAGCAGGATGAAACTAAGGGCCACTGGATGGTTTCTCTGATGGCAACATAGTGGAGAGACTGATAGACATAACATCTTATGACTCTACGTGAGCATTATATTTTCAGTATGTCGTCAATATTGTAAAGCAAATAGGGTAGTTAATGTTGAACTCTTTGCTAAATGACGTTTGCTAGAATACATTGGTATAGTTGAGTATTGTGATTTTTCATGAATGCTCTCTTTATGTTTATTGTAAGGGTTTAGGCAAAATGTACTCCCATATATTCTACAGTTTCAGCAATAATGAAATCTTAAAGACAGACATGCTGACCATATCTGTAAATGTACCGGATCTTATCCAGACCCGCTCTGGATCCGTGGTTTTTAAACGGGTTTTGATCGAAAATTTGACCCGTTGATCCGTTAAGGACCCGGATTCGTGAACCCGTTTACTAAAGTTTCTATTATGGATCTGAATCTGAATCTGAATCAAGATTGATCCGGTCTAGATCTGATTTTCAAATAAAAAAAATCAAAGGACCCAATAAACACCAATGGGCAATGGTTTTTAAGTAATGGTTGTTAAGTAATGAATCACAGCCATAGGAACAACACTGGTCTCCACCTTTACCAGGGTGCCCCTGTGGTTAGTGGGAGCGCCCAGATTGAAGGTCCTAAATATTCGAATATTTGTGCACAGCGCCCTTTGCCGGTAAAAGATAAGGCCCAAGCCCACGCCTCGTGAAAATGACAGTGCGACAATAAGCGAGGTTTTTCCACTTCCGGGCCACCAAGCTCGTACGAAATCAAAGACGACTCTTGTTTCAAGCTTGAGTGGTCATCCCTAATCAACAATATTAGGATTGATCATTATCTTAAGCCCCAGCAGTCTTATCATTACCATTATCCTCCTTGTAGTACTTCAACTATTTTGGTAAACTCTGACCCATAATGATGATATGAAAACCAAAACTAACCAATTCTCTACCGTACGTACATTCATGAATCCGTATAGATAGAAAGAGTCCACATTTATTGGGTTCGTACAAGTACTCGGAAAACATGTACAATGAACCTCAAAGCTTGGAGTCATTTCGCCTGGTCACAAAACAGCACCCGACTACTACTTTCATAGTCAACAGTTTCAAGTCTAAGCTTCAGATAATTGAGGCTGGTTCTAGAAATCCAGAAGTTTCAAAATGAAGGCGACACTTGTTGCAAATGACGTCCAGGCACAATTGTTAACAAGGTTTGAAGTCAGCGCTCTGCATTAGTCATTAAGCGCCACTCTGGGATGAGAATTGGGGGGCTCGGCCAAGGGGTATTAGGAAATCCTTCATGATCTCGTACTCTTCTACACTTATACGGGCACCATCCAGCACCTATTTAGTCAATGCCAGAACAATAAGTACATTTTTTAGTATAAAAGTGATTACCCAGAGTATATAACAATTTAAGATCCACCATTATGACATTAATTACTAAACTTATCTTTTATGCTCTAAGACACGTTGTCTGAACCGTTTTAAATTCTTGAATGTATGTGAAATAAATAGCATAGTGAGTCACCTACCCTCTGAATCGGTACCCTTCTATTTGTCATGCGAGGAGTAAGTGCCGGCATCCTACAAACAGAGAGACCCTCGATAAAAAGAAGAGCAATCACTTGCCACTGTTTCATTCTGAATGCTGGTAGTGCTTCAATAAAGGACATTGTATTCAATATGAAACCCTGTAGAGAAATTTCAGAGTGGCAGTGAGCAAACAAAGAAAATCTATTTAAATATGCTATACTAGGGAGACAAAACTAAGATTAGATTTAGTAAGGTAACCAAAGGTCTCCTAGACTGAAAAATGGAAAGGGATTAAAGTTCATGCCCGAGTACCAAAAACAAATGCAAACAACATAACAATTGTGTCACAGTATTTAGCAGTAAACATAAACTAAGAAAAGTTTGTTTGCTAGAAACCAGAAAGGTGCAACATCTTTCCCAATCTCAGTTATTTTACATCATATGAGTAATTTCCTAATTGATATGTTGACTTCTGACAAACATGCTCCTTGATTACAAGTACTTGGAGAAAATGAATTGTCCTCAGCCTAAGTCCTTGAAGGAGTTGCAGCCGTTTATTACTTTTGTAGTTTTGTTTATTCTTGTTAAGCCCCTTCACATTGTCCCACAATTATAAACACTAAACAGATACTTCCCTTGCTTTCAAGATAAGAAATACCATGATGAAGAGCTTTAATATATGGGAAAATGACCAGAAGCCCTAATCAGGACATTATAAATTGAAAAATAAGGGGGAAACTAATGCAAGTCCCTTCATTTCACTATTGAAGGTTTAAAATCCATACCATTCCTTTCTCTAAATTGGGAACCGCTAGCCCTAGTTCAGCAACAATTTCTGGTAGAGCCCGTGAAAGAGATGCACCCACAGTTAGCTTGATTTCTGAAGACCGACCGTCTGCCAACACAATCTTATGGGGATAACTTCTCCCATTGACGTATAGAAACTCTTCATGGGAACTATCATCCTTGCCATATATATAAGCCAACGTAGATGATGTTGTCCATGTAAAGAGTGCATTCCACATTGTTGCAAAAGGAGATAACTGGAATAAATGAAACGATACATATCATTAGCTTAAGAAATAATATGAATACATTATCAAATTTAACCTCGTCATGCCTCCCAAAACACAAAACAAAAAAAAGATTAACTCTTACAGTTAAATTGAAACCATCTGGTGGAGCATCAAACCAAGAATCCTCAGGATTAAACAAATCATACTGTGAGCTTTCGGGTTTTTTTGGCCACTTTGAAAGAGTGTCAGTATCCTCTGTAGAGTCTTCGCCATCCACACTATCCTCTATGGAATCTTCTTCATCCTCACTATCCACTATGAACTCTTCTTCATCCACACCATCTCGATGTGGCAGTATAATAATTCCGGCTTTTGACACTGGGAGTTGAGAGGACATGGGATAAGAACTAAACGTATTAAAACACACATGAATTTAAAATTGAATCATTTCACCTACAACAAAGACTTAATCGATAAGATAACATACCAGCATCACTAGTATCAGATTCTCCAGTTTCAACAGCCTCGGCTGCCACACTCAATGCTAATGCACAGGCTTCTGCTGACTCAAACCATTCATTAACTTGCACAACTGAACTGCCTACTACCTCGGGAACCTCTTTTGCTTCATGCATTTCACTAACCTCACAAATATTTTCACACTTCGTACTATCAATCGTCTTATCAACCCAAGTAAAAGAGGAACCAGCCTCACTTGATGAAGAAGATTTGTGCAAGCTGCCAAATGCACCAGGATTTTCTAGTCCATTGTCCATATCTCTCACCTCACAAAGATTCCTCCTCCCGGTACTATCAATCTTTTCGTCAGCCCAAGTAACAGAGCGACTAAGTTTCTTTTCCCCTGAATGTTTAAGAGAAGATCTCAGTCCAGCCTCACTCAATTTCTCTTCCTTCCCAACAAAGGATTCCTCTTCCACTTTAATCTTTAACCTAGACATACCTAAATCCCCGACATCCATCACACCCACTTCACTCTTACTAGAACCACCCGATGTATCCAACACACTAAATCCGCTCTCCAAGTCTTTACCTTTTGATTTCTTTAACTCAGTATCAACACCATTCTCCGCTACGTTTTGTGGCATTTTCGACACACTATATTCGTCACAAGCTAGTAATGTACTCATGAAGTCCATATCATTCAAAATCAACTGGCTCCCACTGCCACTAGGCTTCTTCTTCGTATCATTTCCTTTTGACCCTGTAAACACGCATCCTCACTCATTTTAAGAAAACAATACCACAAAACAATCAACACAAAGCAACTTGATCACACATTATAACCCTACAACTCAACATTCATACACACATGCATACCTTGTTTGCTCTTTTTTGCACCTGATGGCTTCGCAACCCTATCCCTCCTCGGCACATATCCCTCAATCGCATTCGAAGGCCCAAACTCCTCAAACTTCCCACTGAAATTCTCACTCTTCTCTTCAATCTTCAAGCTCGAAATCCCTAAATCCCCAATTTCATTCTTCTCCTCCTCGTCTTTGCTCCCAAACTCTTTCAAAACCCTCTCAACCTTTCCGAAATCCAACACGTCGCACCGCTCCTCGCTCAGGCCCTGAGCAAACGCCTTGCTGTCAATCACACACTTGGACGAGCAGTAGAGCTTCGTCTCCCTGAGATCGTAGACCTTGTGCTCCTTGAGAGATATGCGGTAGTGGCCTTTGCGGCTGCGGGAGGCTTCGGGAGGTAGGGCGTTGGGGCAGAGAGGGTAGCCGCAGAGGGCGGCGATGGAGCGCTCCTTGACGACGTCGGTGTAGTCGGAGAGGGAGATGATGGAGCCGGCGAGGTAGAGGCTGTCTAGGGTTTTGACGCCGTCGAGGAGCGCGAGTTGGAGCTTGTAGACGGCGTCGTTTACGGACTTGGATGGGTTGTGTGGTTTGTGGTTTTCCATTGTTACAGAGGAGATGGTCAATTTGGGGGTTTAGGGTTTTGATCGGGTGAGATTGAAAGTGAAATTTGGGAGTTCGCTTCTCTTCTTTTCCAGAGAAGAGGGCGGGTTGTGTTTCTGTTAATCTGTTGCGAGGACGCAGTTATACCCGGAGTAAACCGACCCGTTATCGTGCAATTACATGAGAAGTGATGACACAGTAGAAACGTCTTTTTAACTCTGAACCAATCTTTTTTTGTTAAGAACATTGGACTTTAGTGATAAAACTGAAATACAAATTACAATCTTGAAAGATAATGATGGTGGACATAAATTTCTCACTCTCCACCTTACCTACCCGAAACAACAACGATTACAGTGGACAAGAACCGATATCAATAAGGGTTCAACTGTAACTTAACCTAATCCAGAAATCACGATACATTCCTATAATCAACCTCAAGAAGAAACAACACTTTCAAACACTACATACCAAACTTACCAGCATATATGCACAGGTAACCTTCCCATTACATTGACAACAAGAACTAACCGACATCAAAATAGTCCCTGAAAACGACACCATAACCATGGCTCCCCACGACGCGACCGACGACACCAAACTACTAAAAAACACATAAACCCTCGTTCAAAGAGGAGGGACAACAAACAACCAACTAAACAAAAGCCAACAACCTACTAGAAAAGCCAAGGCAGATCTGAAAAACTAGTCTGCTAAACATTGCCACCAATATCACCCATCATCCGCACCACAACCACACATCGAATCACCTCTCCTAACAGATAACGAAGTCTCGACGCTTCACCGCCCTGTAAACACAGATCGCCATCTCCTCAAACTGCTTCAATGAAATCATCCTCTTTTTAGTCCACCACTATCGCCCTTCCCATCCTCCAAGCCTGGTCAATGGTCATCCAAAGAAAGTCCCGTCCGACCACACCCAGCAGGCATCGGCGTGGTCGTAGACCAACAACCGTGTCTCGGTGCAGTCAAAGAGAGGGAATTTTTTTTACTAAAACCAGGAGCTGGAGGTCGCCAACAGCGCTGAGATGACGAACTGAAGGTCGCCCAAAATGCCGAGGAACAAAGGGAGGCCGACGAGCCAATAGGGTTTCTGAGGCTCTAAACTAATCTTTTATCGGGAATGAGGTTGAAAAATCCACCTCATCAGTTACTTTAGCGAGTCGATGACACACCTACTTGATCAGTATTTAAACCGAGATTTTATGAGAGACTCGAGCAAAGAAAAAATAAGTAAGATTTGTGTTATGGCAGTGCACAAGTTTCTTAAAAAGGAAAGCAAGGAGCATGTACATTTAGTTTGCAATCGATCAATTGTCAAAGCAACAAAGCAAAGTATTTTGTACTATTTAAAAATGACCGAGTTGTTTGGCTTAATATGCTGGTGGGTTTGAAAGGTGAGGAATGAGGTCTTACATGGTAAGAAAGGCTTGGAGCCAAGAGTTCTAATTATCAAGTGTATGAAATGGCAAAATGAGATTACTGATGTAGCTTTGAAGAGTAAAAACTCAAGGATGAGACAAAGTGGTGCAACTGGTGAACGAAATAGTAATGAAAGTGCAGCTTTTAGCTAGAGGAATGAACCTGTGGCTAGGTTGTTCTTTGATGGTGCAAATGATGTTGACAGAGGAGTAGTGGGCTTAGGAGCAGTTGTGTTGGGGGCTCATAGGGAGATGATGGGAGCAATGACAATTCCTTTAACAGCTAATCTCAAACCCCATGTAATTGAAGCTTTAGCATTATAGAATGGCCTAAAACTGTGTAGACAAGTTGGTGTAACAAATATTGCAATTACAGGAGATGCATATATTGTAATCAAAGTTATTGGCAGAAGTGGGTTGGATCTTAACAAGATAGGAGGAGTTATGGGTGCAGTTAGGAACTTAAAGACAGATTTTGAGTGAGTCTCGTGGAAAAATGTGCGAAAGCGCAACAACTATATTGTTCACACACTGGCTATGAAGGCTTTGAATATGGTGCAGACCATGTTTTACTATGAGTCGGGGCCTCCTTGGCTTCATGAAACTATTGATGAATGTTTTCGAATCTAGTTATAAGACCTCTTTTTTTAAGAGTTTCCTGTTATTGATGCATTTTTAGTTGAGTTAATAAAATGTTTATTTCAATCAAAAAAAAGTTCATCATATCATTTATATGCTTTTAAATCTTAATTTTAAGCAGTTATTGTACATAGTAACTAAATAGATAACACATATATGAGTTGACATTAATGTAATTTGGTATTTCTTAATCCATAGTGACAAGTAACTAGTTATTTAAAGGAGTCAATAATAGAAAACACTATTAGTTATTTAAAGTAGTCGATAATAGAAAATACTATTTGTTAAATGATGCTTGTTAGAATGCATTAATTTTATAAACATATTTAACATTATTTTAGAGTATATAGAGGAGTTGGTAATAATTTGGCTTGGGGATACTAGGAATAAGTACTGTATGTGTATTTGAGTTGCAACTACAAACTTTTTCAGTCGATTGATCGAAACCAGTCTATAAACAAGCACGATGTCAGCAGTAGCCAGTAGGATAACATGAGTGTGCTTGTTGTTGTAGTTCAAGAGTTGAGTCCAAGTATCAACTCATTAAAAGTAATTTAGACAAAACATAATTTGGTGTCGTCTCTTTATAGTAGTAAAAATAAAGAACTTATTTATGTTATACATAACATTTTTATATGGGAAATACTTGTGTCAATATCGGTATTGACGCGTGCGTGCATACTCTTCTTTATTTACATACTTCTAACAATGTAAATTATAATCTTAGCCGTTCTAAAAGTTTAATTAACCAATCAAGATCATCTCTGTAAAAAATCAATTTAAAAAAAGATCGTTTGCTCAACCAAATGCATCAATCAAATGGACGACAGTTCATGAGGCTGCTAACTTTCACCATAACTGTCCATTTGATTGAAACATTTGATTAAGTAAACGATCATTTTCTAAATTGATTTTTTGCATATGCGATCTTGATTGGTTAATTAAATATTTAAACGGTTAAGATTATGATTTACATTGGTAAAAATATGTAAATAAAGGAGAGTATGCACGCTTGCGTCAATACTAGTATTAACACAAGTATTTTCCTTTTTATATAAACATTTGTCTAAACTAATGTGATCTAAACCGGTCGGATGCAATAACTAGATGATTTAGATCCGATCGGCTAAGTCCAAATATAAATACTAATCCTTGCCGAAGAAAAATACCCACTCATACTCTGATTCGAAGTGTACAACCTTGCAAGGCTGCACGCCAGAAAAGAAAGAAAATAAAATAAAAAAACCCAAAAGAGAAAAACACAAGACGTCGTCGTTTTTGGTTCATGAAAAAAATATTAACCCAGTTACTCTCTTCTTTCTCTCATCGTCTTCGATTTCTTCTCTCTCTCTAGCAAGGTAAGCTTCCTTCTCTGAATCTGGATTCGCCTCCCGGATCCAATCAAACCCTAAAAATCATTCTCTCTCACCTAAAGTTTCAAAATTGAACTCCCAATCGCACTTGGGTCTCTTTCAGTTTTCTAATCACGGTCTCAACAGGCACAGTTTTTTTGGCTCAATCTCTTAATCTAGGGTTTGTTTTCGTATCTGATCGTTATAGGTTTTTGAATCAAACATGGAAATTTGATACCTTAGTGTTCTGGTTCTGATCGTATCGCTAAGATCTGCTGCCTTACCGTGTATCAATTTACGTTCTTGTTTGTACTAGCTGGAGTTTTTAGGATTTCGAATGCTGTGTTTTGGAGTATTAGCTTGTAAGATTGATGCTTTACACATTGTTTATACGTATTCGATTCGTAATAGCATCTGTTGATCCATTATGTACAGTTTGTGTACTGAAGATTGTAGGATTTAGAGTTCAGAGAGTTTAGAGTTCGAATCGGGTGGTTTTTAGGGTTTTAGTGTTGCCCAACTAGGTTTTTTGTGGTAGGTTGTTGCTGATCCATGTTAGTGGAAGCTTAATCCAATGATCAATCGTGCTAGGGTCTAGTTAAATTATGAAAATTTATTAAGTATGAGTTTAATACCACACGCTGAACGGATGCTTTACGAGTCTTGCTAGGCTGTATGATTTTAGCGGCGAGAATGTGAGATAGAGTACCTTGATCTGTTTGAACAATAGTGAGAGAAAGTAAATTATTGCACTTTTTATTTTATTTTATTTTATTTCTTTCTGCAAGTTTATTATACTGTTGGTTTGAGTGATGGTTTAGGCTGTGATGTAGTGACTTGGTAATTCTACTGAGATGATATATTGAACCTCTTTTCTTGCATGCAGTAGCAGGTTTATCTCATGAGAGCATTGCTACTACTGAAATAGCGAGTGATTATAGAGACACCTATGGGGACTGAAAATCCTGGTCGACCAAATTTCACTCCAAGACCTACCACTACACCTTTTGCTCCTCCTCCGACCATGACCCCTTTTTCATCTTCAGGTCCTGTTGTCGGACAAGAGGCACCTGGTTCTAGACCTCCTTCACAGACACATTTCTTTTCGTCTGGGCCTGTGGCCGGATCAGATGTTTCTACCTTCAGACCTGCTCCTCCGGTTCCCCCACAGACTACCATGCCTTTCTCATCTTTTGGGCCTCCGGGTGCACCGCAGGCCTTTAGGCCTAGCACTTCAGCTAGGTTTAATGATCCATCTGTGCCTCCTCCACCAACAAAAAATGCCCCACCAACTGCTGGACCTTTCTCCCGTTTCCCAGCTCCACCATATTCTTCAACACCACAGTTTCATTCGACAGCGCCACCACCCCCTTCCCTTCCTCCATCTATGGGCCAACTACTTTTTCAACCTCCTGGAGGTCAAGCACCATATCATCGACCACAGCAGCAGATGCCTCCTGTACAAATGGGATCCCCACCTCAAAGTATTATTTCTGCTCCACCAAGTGTGAGTCTTCATCAGTCTCCATCAGATTTCTCCTTCCCAACTCCCCAGCCAAATGCTCAGACATCTTTCCCAGGATATCCACGTCCAAATTCACAAGCCTCAGCAGCACAGTCTCCATTTGTTACTCATTCAGGAGGCTTTCCTGCCCAACCTGCAGCATCTTCCCCTTTCGCTGCTCAGCAAGGTTACGGTATCCCTCCACCAGTGGCAGCTCCACTGGGAATGCAGCATCCTGGATCCGGACCTCCACTTGGTGGTGTCCAAGCCTTGACAGAGGACTTTAGCTCACTATCTGTTGGATCTGTTCCTGGATCAATTGAACCTGGAATTGACCCTAAAGCTCTGCCAAGGCCTTTGGATGGTGATGTGGAGCCAAAACTACTTTCTCAGATCTACCCAATGAATTGCAATCCTAGATTCCTAAGGCTTACAACTGGTGCGATACCAAGTTCCCAGTCTTTGGCTTCTAGGTGGCATCTACCTTTGGGTGCTGTTGTTTGTCCACTTGCGGAATCACCTGAGGGGGTAAGTGTTCTCATTGTCTTAATACTAAAAGTTGATCAAAGTTGGGTTTGCTGTAATTATATATTTCTTGTTTAATCTAGGAAGAAGTGCCGGTGGTTAATTTTGGTGCTGCTGGGATTATTCGCTGTAGAAGATGTCGGACATATGTAAACCCATTTGTAACATTTACAGATGCTGGAAGAAAGTGGCGTTGCAATATCTGTGCTCTACTTAATGATGGTAAAGCCCCCATCTCCTTCCCCCAACTGTTTTTTTTCTTTTTTCTTGTTGTGAAAAAGTAACAGCCTCATGTAAGCACAATATGATAAAACCCAATATCATAATAAATGATCAAGGTTCCCACTAGAGACCACATGCTTTCAGTTACGAATTGACTCCACTACAGTGGGTGTTGCTTCATTCTTTCGTTTTTGGAAAGTATATCTTACATTAATATTTTTATTGGGTGCGTAAAATGATGGCGTTTATCATTTCTTCAGTTCCAGGTGATTACTTTGCCAATTTGGATGCCACTGGCAGAAGAATTGATATGGACCAGCGACCTGAGCTTACACATGGTAGTGTGGAATTTGTTGCTCCAACTGAATATATGGTGCGGGCTCCTATGCCGCCACTATATTTCTTCCTCATCGACGTTTCTTCATCTGCAGTGAAAAGTGGTATGATTGAGGTAAACAGTTTTTCTGTTGCAATGTTTTTTTGCTAAACTGAGTTTTGTATCATGGGAACCTATTATTTTATTTAATACAGTAATACAACTGCAGAACCTTGGGGAATATTATGACTGATTCCTAGATCATAAGTTGGTCCTCGTTTTAGTTTTGGAAATTGTATCTAGTATGTTCTTTGGTTTTATTTGATATAAGTAGGTTCTCAGGTGCTTAGCTCAGGGCTTGTTGTCTTGCATTGTCCTGATAGAAAAGGGCTTTGCAGTGGTCAGAGTGGCATGGTTATTGAGTTGCTCATGATTATATAATATTTTGTCGTGTAAGGTCTTAATACAGTTGATCTATCTATTGGCTGGGTAATGAATCTTTCATTTGTATTATTTTTAGTTTCTTTTCATTTTATCTTGGTACGTTAGTAGTCAGGGCCCACGTTCTCCCTGTTGAAAATATTAAAATGTAATATTTACTTCTATAAAGCGAATTTAACATATAGCCCAAGTGTCCAACTTGTTATTTGGCATTATTTTGTTATACTCAATGATTGCTTTTATCTGGTGGAATGAATTAAATTTAAGTCTGCTATTTGTAGGTTGTGGCCCAAACTATCCGGTCATGCTTGGATGAGCTGCCTGGCCACCCCAGAACACAAATAGGGTTTGCAACTTTTGACAGTGCAGTACATTTTTATAATATGAAGGTATGTGTTTTCTGGGGTTTATTGATGTAAGATTCGTGTTTCATCAACCCCTAACATATGTGCTCTTTTCGTTGGGTTTGCATTGCAGTCTTCTTTAACACAGCCTCAAATGATGGTGGTCTCAGATTTGGATGACGTATTTGTCCCGTTACCAGATGATCTTCTGGTCAACTTATCTGAATCAAGAAGTGTTGTTGAGACCTTCCTAGACAGCTTGCCGTCCATGTTCGGGGACAACTCAAATGTGGAGTCTGCTTTTGGTCCAGCACTTAAAGCCTCACTTATGCTTATGGTGTGTTAGCTTTTCCACTCCTAGTGTTTGGAACTTTGGACCGAGTATTCAATCAATCGTTTAGTAGTTTTGCATTGCTCGAGTTATTTAGTTACTGATTACTTATTCAGTTGCGTTGCAATAACTTCTGGGGATTTGTGTGCTTGTCCAGAGTCAACTTGGTGGGAAATTGTTAATTTTTCAAAATACACTTCCATCTCTTGGTGCTGGCCGCTTGAAATTGCGTGGAGATGATCTTCGTGTCTATGGAACGGATAAAGAACATCCTCTGAGGCTACCAGAAGATCCTTTCTACAAGCAGATGGCTGCAGAATTTACCAAGTTCCAGATAGGAGTAGACGTTTATGCCTTCAGTGACAAGTACACTGATATAGCCTCATTAGGTATATGTGTTTCATATCATTTCCTTCACATTTGTTTTAATAGAATCATATGTATATATGCAGCTCCGTAAATTCAATAGGTTGAGGACTTCCAAGTTATCCACCATTTAACAACTGCAAAAAATGATATTTGTTTTGTGTTGTGTTGCTTACTTGCATTTAACTGTTTTTCCCACAAACTGTTACGTCACTTGCCCAATACTTAGTATTTTTTGAGAAAGACTTTGAGTTTGCGTATTTGACGGATTGAAATTTTAGTGCAACCTGCATAATGGTTATGATTTTTCAATTACCGTCCCATTTTACTGGACTTCGTTTATGCAGCAGAAGTTTGAATGTTATAATTCTTATCGCTTTCAAATGTAGGTACTCTGGCAAAATATACCGGGGGTCAGGTTTACTATTACCCAAACTTCCAATCTACCAGTCATGGAGAGAAGTTGAGACATGAGTTAGCCAGAGACCTTACTAGGGAGACTGCCTGGGAGGCAGTCATGCGGATAAGATGTGGAAAGGGTATGTTATAGATGATTCTCCAAATTAATTCCCATTCTATGATCATTTTTCCTGTGTTACATTTGAACACTTATGCTGACGTTATGTTACTTGTTTTATACTTGTAGGAGTCCGCTGTACATCTTATCATGGGAACTTTATGCTGAGGTCAACCGATTTGTTAGCACTTCCAGCTGTAGATTGTGATAAAGCCTTCACAATGCAGCTCATTCTTGAAGAGACATTACTAACAATTCAGACAGTTTACTTCCAAGTAGCTCTACTGTATCCTTCATCTTCATTTTTTTCTCTGTTTATCTAAGTTACGCATAGACATGCTTATTTTTCTTCTGGGTTATTCACATTTCATGCTGTCCATGTCCATTGCTAGCACTAGTTTTGTACTCTCTGCATCTCTTTAAATTTCCTCTATACAGATAATCTTCTTTTGAGTGGCATAACAAATGCATATCCAAGATCCCCAAAAAGAAAAAAATGCCAATCTTGTTGTAATTGTTCTGGATATGTATAGTTAAACTTGCTTGGGAGAAATGCCATGATGGTAAATATGAAATCTAGAAATGACTGAATTGTCCTTAACATACATATCAAAGATACACAGCATCCTGCGGAGAAAGGCGTATTAGAGTACATACAGCAGCAATTCCTGTTGTCACAGATCTGGCCGAGATGTATCGCCAGGCTGACACTGGTGCTATTGTCACCTTGCTTTCCAGGCTAGGTGAGTAACTGAAAATTTATGCTAGTGATGCTGTTCACATGTGAATATTCAGTTTTCTAATCATTGTAGCTGAAAATTGCAGCAATTGAGAAGACTTTGTCGAGTAAGTTGGAAGATGCTCGGAGTTCTTTGCAGCTAAGAATTGTCAAAGCCCTCAAAGAATTTAGAAATCTTCATGCTGTACAACACCGCTTGGGAGGAAAGATGATATATCCAGAGTCTCTGAAGTTTTTACCATTGTATGGATTAGCACTTTGTAAGTCAGCACCTATTCGCGGGGGGTATGCAGATGTATCACTTGATGAAAGGTGTGTGGCAGGCCACACAATGATGATTCTACCAGTTAAAAAATTGATGAAGCTTCTATATCCTAGTTTAATACGGCTCGATGAGTATCTTTTGAAGGTATAAATTTCCATTCACTTGTTTTTCCATGGTGATTTCCTTCCACAAATCATTATACTCATTTGTGTTTCTTGTATTTGTAGCCTTCTGCTGATGCTGATGACTTGCATAGATTACCATTAGTAGCTGAGAGCTTAGATTCCAGAGGCCTATATATTTATGATGATGGGTTTCGCTTTGTTTTATGGTTTGGTAGAGTTCTTCCACCTGATATAGCAAAGAATCTTCTTGGGAGTGACTTTGCCGCTGAGTTATCCAAGGTAAGGCGGAAATTAAAAATATAAAAAGCTGAAATTAAAAATATAAAAAGGAAAAAGAACAGCATTATAACTACTGTAATAAGTGGTCCAATTCTTAATGGTTTCTCTTAGAATGTCAGTTCAACCGCTACTGATGGAATTTGAACATTTAGCTTCCCCTTATTTACGAGACACTGAATTCTGCTGGAATGATTAGCCTTGGTTTAGGTTATGTAATTTCTTGAATTTTCTAAAATGGCTTTCTCAAGAACTCTTTATTTTATGTGCAACTTACCTTTACTTGCTACTTATTGGACCCTTAATCCTTTTGCTGCATTCTTACCGTCTTTGCCAATCAGGTGACCCTTTGTGAGCTTGATAATGAAATGTCAAAGAAGCTAATGAGGATACTTAAGAAATTTAGAGAAAATGATGCTTCATATTATCAGTTGTGTTATCTTGTAAGACAAGGTGAGCAGCCCCGAGAAGGTCATCTTCTACTTGCCAATCTTGTTGAGGAACAGATGGGCGGAACCAATGGTTATGTTGATTGGATAATCCAGGTACATCGGCAAGTCCAGCAAAATTCGTAATATAGAGGTAATGTCTTAATTTGTATTTTGGCTCTTAGTTGGCATTTGAAATTCTCTCATAATGTGCTCATCAAATTCATAGTATTTGCCGAAATTGGTATTTGAATGATCAAATTCTCTCACAACAGTATTTTAATGATACTGATTTAAGATACTTGCCCAAACAGGTTTTTGAATCTATTTGTGTACCTTTGTGCCTGCAAAGAGCAATGAATGCAGCAGGATATTTTTGAAACTTACTGCATGCCTCATCTGGGAAGCGGGTGGAGCAAAATATTTGGAGCAAAATATTTGTTCAATGTGATGAATAATGGAGACCAGTCTGGTAAATCGAGCTAGATCGTAGGCATGCACAGTTTGGGATAATTTGTTTGTTCATCACAGGATCCAATATTTAAAGTTGTACTTAAGTTCTATATTCTTGTGCCGCTTGTTGAGAAAATTTTGTGTGATATGATCCAATTCTTTTTCTTCCAAGTGTTTACAGTTGACATGCCTTTTCAATATTTTTTTGAGTACTTTCTATTCTGACCTCCCATTTAGGTGTATGGACCTTCCAAACTTGTACTTTGTACCGATATATGTACCTCCCAAACTTGTACATTTCAAATTTCAATTCCGCTGTTTTCATACAACCAAGGGAAAGAAAATATGCACTGCAAGTACTTGTACAGAGTTGTAGCCATCAATTGCCCAAAG
The DNA here is from genome assembly GCA_951800085.1 of Comarum palustre. NCBI lineage: Eukaryota > Viridiplantae > Streptophyta > Magnoliopsida > Rosales > Rosaceae > Comarum > Comarum palustre. Next base: position 28,557,801 of record OX637574.1, on the reverse strand, counting down.
GGTTCTACAGGAAGGTGTCTCGTATGCCATTGGCACCATATTGAATGTCATCTCTAGAGGTGAGCAAAGCACAAATATGACCTCAAGTCTTTTTAACTCAATACCTTCTTTTTTTGCCCTTCAAGTGAAAATAGCATTTGACCCGGGTGTGTTCCTATGGAATCGTGGTTATTCCAAGCACATTGCGTATGCTGATGTTGTGGAAATGTATTGCGCGGGATGCAGGAGATGGGTGTGAGCCCGGATGGTTTCACCTTCCCTCATGTGCTGAAAGCGTGTGGCGGGAGTTGAATGTGAGACCTGATTGGATTGTTTTGGTTAGTGTACTGAAAGCGTATATCCATATCAATTACTAATGCTATTGTATTCTCTGTATATTCTTAACTTTCCAGTGCTTATAACCATTTTCCAAGTTCACGTTTTATCTGCATAACAAATTCCTAGCACTCTATCCCTGCTTTGGATGTTTAAGTAGCTAAGGAGCAATGCGACTGGTACTCTTAAGGTTATTAATGACTCGAGGAACTATTTATTTCCTCTGTTTATCTGCAACTTACCTTTACCTGCTTCATATTCAACTGGTTTCTGTTCTTATTCCCTTCTACTTCATTGTCTTGGCTAATCAGGTAATCCATTGTGGGCCTGATAATGAATTTCAAAGAAGCTAATTTGGATACTTGTCAATTTTGAGATGGTTGAACCAATAGTTATGTTGATTAAGGTACATTGGCCGCCCAGCAAAGTCGTGCTATAGTGGTAATGATTTCTTAATTTATGTTTTGGCCAAAGTTCTTCAAAATATGTTGATCAAAGTCCAAGTACGTATCAAAATGATTGTGTTTAAGATGCTTCGCCAAACTGCTATTCTATGTGTGGCATATATATGATTTCTGTGCCTGTGACGATGAGCCGCTTTTTTTAACTTCTGTCTTAGCTTCATTGCAGCAGGATGTTTCTCAAAGTTATTTCATGTCTCATCTGAGGTGGTGGAGAAGATATTTGCCAAAGATGACAAAAGTGAGGGACCAATTTGTTCGAGTGATGAAATCGGTAGTTCAGCCATGGCATCATCCCCTTGAGTGTTGTAGATAGAGTTGAAGAATAGCTCGTTGCAAGGCAGTGTTGAGAATTTGTTCGTTCATTACTGGATGGGACCATAGAGACTGTGATTACCCTCTCTCTGTTCTATTCTTTTTCTTTTCTTATGTCTTCTGAGATTAGTAAAAGGTCATAGAGGCAGTGCAACAAGCCACGCCATGCTTACAAATTGTCTTGAGATACAGTTGCATAGAATGAGGTATTGTGATAAAACTGAATTGATTGATTTACGTTAAATACAAGGCTACATATATAGGACTTCTAGCTAACTTCTAGGACTAGGAAAGGAATCATTCTGATTACAGAAGAATTACATAAAGATTACACAAAGATATTCATACTAATCCCTAACCGTTTGGGATAACTTCATTTGATGTTTCAATACTCCCCCTCAAGTTAGAATATATGTTAATTACACCTAACTTGCTCAAAAAATCAGTAAACTGTGTAGATGTGAGTGGTTTGGTAAATAGGTCTGCTGGTTGATCTTGTGTTCGAATGTAGGCAGTCTTGATCAGACCTCTCTGGATTTTCTCACGAAGGACATGCCAATCAATCTCTATGTGTTTAGTTCGTTCATGAAAAACTGGATTGGATGCAATATGTAGAGCAACTTGATTGTCACAGAAAAGTAATGCTGGCTGCGTACCTGTGACATTAAGGTCTTTCAATATATTCTGCAACCAAGTAATCTCACAACAAGTAGAAGCCATGGAACGATACTCTGCTTCTGCACTCGATCTAGAGACTGTTCCTTGCTTCTTTGTTTTCCAAGATAGGTGAATTATCAATAAAAATGCAATAGTCAGTAATTGACCTTCTAGTGTCCTTACAACGTGCCCAATCTGCATCACAAAAGGCACGTAATTGAAGCGTTCCTTGAGATGACAATAGCAAACCTTGTCCCGACGTTTGCTTTAGATAACGCAACACCTTGTGCGCTGCTTCAAGATGGGGTATCCCTAGCTTGTCCATGAACTGAGAAAGGATGTGTACCGCATAGACAATGTCAGGTCTTGTAATGGTGAGATAAATAAGCCTTCCCACCAATCTTCGATATTGAGATGGATCAGTAAGTAGCTCTCCATCGCTTTGTGTCAAAGCAATGTTGCACTCTACAGGGAATGTTGTCGGTCTTGCTCCAAGGAATCCGGAGTCCTCCAATATCTCCAATGCGTACTTACGCTGACTTAACACGATACCTTGCTTTGATCTAGCCACTTCTATGCCAAGAAAATATTTCAATACTCCCATATCTCTTAACTTGAACTTGCTGGATAAGAAGCATTTCACAGCTTTGATATCATCGAGATTGTTTCCTGCCAAAATAATATCATCGACATACACTAGTAGCACAATGAATGTCTCTTTGCAGTTTCGAACAAATAGTGAGTAATCAGATCAGCTTTGACGAAAACCAGCCTTCTTGGGTTCATTTGACAACTTGATGAACCATTGTCTTGAAGCTTGTCTGAGCCCATATAAGGATTTGTGTAGCTTGCAGACACGATTCTCTCCCTTTCCTCCAAAACCGGGAGGAAGCTGCATATAAACATCTTCAGATAAATCATCATTCAAGAAGGCATTACTTACATCAAGTTGGTGAAGATGCCAACCACGCAAAGATGATAAACTGAGTAGGACGCAGACTGTGGTGAGTTTAGCAACTGGGGCAAAGGTCTCCCTATAATCAATTCCTTCACTTGACTATATCCTTTGGCAACAAGACGGGCTTTATATCGTTCTATGCTACCATCCGGGTTGTACTTGATCTTATACACCTATTTACATCCGATAGGACGTTTGTGAGCAGGGGGTGATACAAGGCTCCAGGTTTTGTTGGCTTGCAGCGCATCAATTTCATGTCTCATGGCTTTACGCCATTTTGGATCTTGAACAGCCTGAGAGTAAGATGTAGGTTCTCTGTCCAAGGTTAGAGCAACAACAAATGCTCGATGGTTATCAGATAATCGATCATAAGACAACACATGTGATATAGAGTGTGTTGTACCAGGGACCGTGGTCGATGAAGATGATGGAGTGTGTCGTGAGGGGAGAGCTGCCACGATGTGAAAGTCTTGCAGGAGGCTTGATGTTCGTGTTGGTCTTGTTGAGCGACGCAAATTATGAGGACTAGACATAGGATTTGAGTTTGTGGCAGACTGTGTGTTTGGAACAAGAGGTGAGGACGAGATTTGAAAAGGTATCAAAGACTCGAGATTAGATGCAGCGAGATTAGGAAGAGCGGCTTATGGTTGTTTTTCTTTGAGAAGTTCCCTCAACCGTACACACTCATCCTGAAAAAATGGGAATGACTCAGTTGTGCTGCCTTGATTATCATGGAATGCCAAGATGTGGTTTACTTGGCTTAAGCTTACACCAGACTGCATCTTCTTCTTCTTCTGCCTGCATTCGTCAACTATATGGCCTTTAAAATTGCAAAAGGTGCATCGCAGGTGGGCACGACATGTATCTGCAATATGGCCTCTATAGTTGCAAGTGCTACAATGCAGGTGAGCCATACAATTCTCAGTTGAGTGATTGGAGCGATCACATTTGGTACAACGTGGTTTCATGTTACTGCCGCCAGAATTACGTTGTTGCTTGCGCACGATGCCTGCAAACAGTTCATGCAGGAACTCGTTGCTTTGCCCTTTCATGTCTGTCTTCTGTACGCAGAATGCAGCAGAATCCGAGACCGGTATAACTGCTTTGGTGGCCGAAGCTGCTGCCTGTTTCTCATGCCTTAGTGCCATTGAATAGACCTTGTTTAGATTTGGCCAGGGATCCATGCCAATGATATTGCTCCGAACCACAGCAAATTCTTCTGTTAAACCCATCAAGAACTTCATGATCTTTTGTGTTTCAACATATGATTTTATCTCCTCTCATGCTGCACATACACATGCAGGAATATTGCAAAGAAATTCGTTCTCGTTCCAGAGGCTTTTAAGTTGGGTAAAATAGGTTGTAACAGATGAAGATCCCTGTGTACAATCATAAATAGAATTTTCAATATTGACAAGTTGAACAGTGTTGGTTTGTCCAAACCTCTCATGTAGCTCAAGCCAAACAGTTCTTGCATCCTTGCAGTGAGAAAAACTTTTGGCAATTGATGGTGACATTAATCCTAGCAGCCATGTTTTGACGAAAATATTGCAACGGTTCCATTGCAGCCGTGCATCCAGATTCTTGACGGGTTTGGTTAGGGTTCCATTCACTAACCCTATTTTGTTCTTGATTTGAAGTGCAATGTCCATGCTCTCAATCCAAGAGCTGAAGTTGTCCTCCACTAGTTGTTGAGGAACGAGTTTCATTCTTGGTTGATAAGAATGATGGATGTATATGGCGTGATTTGAATTCTCCCATGCATGGGTTTCTGATGTTGTTTCTGGTTTTTGATCATCTCCTGCCATTGTTTGCAGCAGGGAAGGTTTAGGGTTTTGTGTTTGGAAATTGGCTTAGAAACTTATGGCTCTGATACCAAAAGAGAATGAGGTATTGTGATAAAACTGAATTGATTGATTTACGTTAAGTACAAGGCTACATATATAGGACTTCTAGCTAACTTCTAGGACTAGGAAAGGAATCCTTCTGATTACAGAAGAATTACATAAAGAGTACACAAAGATATTGATACTAATCTCTAACCGTTTGGGATAACTTCCTTTGATGTTTCAATAAGTACATTGGGGCACGCTTTTAAGGAGTGAGTATTCGATGCACTGAATAAAGACAAAAAAGAAGAAAAAATAAGCGTGAATAGTGCATACCTCTAATAGTGAGAACGTAATCAGACGGTGTGAGATAGACATATCACATGCACCACCGGTGCATTGAACAATTTTCGGATTTTAAGGGTAATGACGGATAATTCCATTGAATTCACCGAACTTTTCTAAATTTGGAGAAATGTCTACTATTTATGTTTGTTTTTTTTTAATATGAGAGCTAGAATGGTGGACCTCACATTATAACCATTAACAAAACTTTAGAATATAAATGGATGAGAGATATTATGCCTAAACCTCATACTGTATAAACTCCTTAAAATAATATTAGATATGTTTATAAAATCTGTGTATTCTATCAAGCACTATTTAGCAAAGAGTGTATCATTGATTACTTCATTTACTTTACAATTTTGGCAACATACCGGAAAAAACTGCTCATAAAGAGCCTTGCTAAGTCACAATGTCTATTAGCTTTCGTGCCATCAAGCCGCTGAAAATTAACAGTTACCCTAAGTTTCATCATTTCACTAGGAGGCTGCGACCATTTGACAATATAAGGAACTCGCCGCCTCATTAGAACAAACATGGTATGTTGTAGGCACTTCCCGAGGCCTAGCCCACCAATATCCAAATCAACTAAAAAATAATAGATAAAAAACTAAAGAGAGCACTTACTTTGACACCCAAGACTATTATCCAAACCAAATAATAGCCGCCGACCAAATAGAACCTGAACTTTGACTCCCAAGACTCCAAACCACATCACACCCTCGTGATTCCTGAACCGACCACCATCCAGATTGGATCCCATTGCGTCGTGCCGCAACCTTCGCGTTACTGCCTTGCCGCCGCTTACAAACAGAAAAGAACGAAACATAAACCTTCCCCAACGTTTACTATCTTCTCATCTTTTACCTCATAGAACGCCCAGTAGACACACAAGGGGTCAGCAAAAGCCTGTCCGACGACGGTGAAGGAGCTCGCCGCAAGACAGGCTGAATCTCTCTTCTTCCTCTCACGTGCGTTCTTTTTCTCTGTTTTTTTGTTTTTGTTTTTACCATTAATGCTTGTTTTGTATGAGAAGTTTTTCTAAAAACCAAAAATGTCTTTCTAGATCTTTCAAAAATAAATTTCATAAACTTATTGGAATATTATTTTTTGAAATTGTACTTAATGTATTGAGATTGAGTTATTTTATTCACACATGCTTACTTACTTAACACACACCTCTTAAATTTATTTTTTGCAATTTTTTCCTAATATTTCCTCTTTTACCCCTTTATATGTTGCTCTTTTAATTTATATCTGTACGAGATCGTCCTAGAAAGCAAAGAGCTATGATTAAAAAGAGAAGCGAAGGTTTATACACTAGAATTATATGGAAAACTGCATGCTTAATCAGTCTTTTAAACATTTCAAAATGAATCTATTGTTCCTTCACTTCCTTGTGGGTGGCTTAACATGTAATTGTAAACATTAGATTTGCTCGTTCTAAAATCTCAGGTTGGTTGCCATAGAAATGAGTTTTGAAGTTTTAAATCAAATATCTTGATCATATATATTGTTGACCAAAAAAAGATCATATATATTGAAGCCTACAACAAGAAAGATTACTTAAGCGACAGAATCCCTTCCCTATCACGCTACAATTATCTCTGATACATGCAACCTGGGTTCCTTGTATTTTGTTTGAAAATGGTAAAATCAAAATATAAAAATTGTCAAAAATATGGGATGTGTATCTAGAAAATAGTCATGTGTTAATAAAATTTCTCATTGAGATTCTTTCTTTTATATTTATTCTAGGTGGCACAGACACTCCAGATGGGTAAAGTGTCGGAGTGTCATATATTTCATACACGCCGACACGACAAAATACGTGTTCGACACGCCACGTGGTGTGTCAGAAAATGTTGACTTTCTTGACACATTTCAGACACTTTGACTAACACACCACATCATATCTAACACGCCACATCTTCATTTATCAATTTTTTTTAATTAAAAAAAACAAATTCTAAAAACCAAAATGGCTAGTAGTTAGTTAATTTTGTTTTTCTTTAATGTTTTCAAAAATGTTATGTTTTATATTAGACATCTACCGCTTCTAATGTTGTTAATTTTGCACTTTTATCATTTACATTTAATTATGTTTAATGTTATTTCTTATGGTTATGTAATGAATTGAATTTAGAACACTATTTTTGTAATGTAATGAACTTATTTCATATTTAGTATATTTTTTATTTACTAGAAATACATAAATATATAATTTTATTTGCCGTGTTAGATATTCAGTTTTTCAGTTTTACCGTGTAGATGTGTCGCGCCGTACCGTGTCATGTCGCCGTGTCCATGTCCGTTCAACATAGTATTTAAAGAAAACGTATAATCTTCTTTATATAGACATAATTTTATTGCTTGACCTTTTTTATTTTTAAAGAATATTGCCTTGCTTTTCTTAGATGGGATGATGAATGAACAATCCTTGGATTGTAACCAGTTTGAAACCAGAATGAATTCATGTTCAACGTCTAGAATTTAAGATACGAAATCCATCCGTTTCTTACACATAATTCATTACCAATTGAAACATTTCTAGCTATATAAATTAACCATGAACACCAACTAATAGAGTCAACCAAGAAACTAAGCATATAGCCAAGAACATTAGAACAATGCCATCTCCTTGCTATCTCGTCCTCCTTGCTCTCTTCCTTCCCCTGGTCGTCGCTTCCGCAGAGAAGGTCTACCCCATCGGTACCTGGAATCCCGTCAACACAAGCAATCCCTTTGCAATAAGAGTTGCAAAGTGGGCAATCACCGAGTACAACAAGAACACTACAAAGAAGTTGGTTTTTGAGCGCCTAGTTTCCGGCAAAAAAATATTTATGTCAGGTGCCTATTATGAAATCGTTGTTGCTGCCAAGAATGCTACGCTGCCTGACCCTCCTTCGAATTATCTGGCTGCTGTGTGGGTTCAGTTTATGAGGACTAGATTAAGGGCATTTGAGAAGGTGAAGACTCATGATTTTACAACCGAGCTAGTGATCTGATATTCGATCTCGTCTCTCTGAAATAATTTGAATTCATGTTGCTTGAGGTTTCTTTTTATACATTTTTTTGTAAGAAATAAGAGACTAGAGATCATGCCAAACACACCCTATGGGTGTGAATAATTACATGGGAATGTTGTTTTGAATTGATTTCATTAGTCTACAGTAACTAACATTTTTTTTAAAAAATCAAGAACAATAAGCTTTGTATACTAAAGGGAAAAATGTCAATTACAACTATGATGTGAGAGCAACGAAAAAAGAAGCCATATTAGATGACCGTAGAGCTATCTAAATGAAACGATCATGGAGTTCAAACCAACACTACCAGAATAAGTATCATAGCCGACGAAAAAAAAATTAACAGGCCGACGAAATTTTTTTTCGTCGGCTAAAGTCTATTTTAGCCGACGAAAAAAACTTTCGTCGCCTAGGTGAAATTTTCGTCGGCTAAAGTGGACTTTTAGCCGACGAAAAAAACTTTCGTCGCCTAAGTGAACTTTTCGTCGGCTAAAGAGGACTTTTAGCCGACGAAATGTTGTGTCGTCGGCTAAAATAGTTTTTTTCGTCGGCTATAGTCTGTGAACTATAGCCGACGAAATTTTAAAACTTTGGCCGACGAAATATATAATTTCGTCGGCTAAAATGCTTTATATTTTCAGATCTAGACAGTGGCTGATTTGAAAGAAAAAAACGGGAGAAAAAGTTTTGGGGTTGGCGAAATTGTTGGGTGTTGTCGAAATCTGTCCGAAATTAGTTTGTGGCGCTATATATAGGTACGTATATGTATATATGTTGTTTTTGAGTTGATTTAAGAGTTTTATTTTCGTTATGCACATTGATTTTGAGTTTTAATTAGAGTTGATTATATTGTGTTTTGAGTGTGATTGAGTTGATCGATTTGGGTTTGATAATATATATGAAGTTGTTGTTATATATATATTAATTTGATTATATTAATTAGTAATTATTATATATATGCATGTATATATATATATTAATTGTACGTTAACTGCAGATATAATATAAATTGAATGATTCGTAAATTTAATTAATTAGCGTTTATACAATAACATAATATATATGTATAAATTGAATGATTCGTAAATTTAATTAATTAGCGTTTATACATATATATTATGTTATTTTCTCAGGATATGGATAAGAGTTGGATTTCGCTTCTAAAATGGGACAAAAGATATGCTAAAGGAGTTGTTAGTTTTATTGAATATGTGATCAATAATGCTAAAGGGAATACAATTTTCTATTGTCCGTGCACTAAATGTCAGTGTCGCAGCGATATGTATCAATTTCCAATTGATAAGGTTTGGCAGCACCTTCAAAGTAATGAGTTTTGGGAGAAGTACACATGTTGGATATATCACGGTGAAACATCATCAAGGGGTCCGCATGATCATGGACAATTTTCTGAGACGGGCAGTACATCCAACGATCCAACAACGGCCTTCATCAACGATATGTTTCCTTATGAGAGGGGTGTATGCTCTGAAGGACCGTATATGTCTGAGCCGGTGCAGCCCTTCCCTAGAGTTGTCAACACTGCTGGTATTGACAGGTACAACAAACTACTTGCTTTCCAACAGACCCCTGTGTACCCCGGTTGTCAGAAAACGGTTCTTGAAAGTGTGATGGACGTTATGAAGATTAAAGTTGAGACAAAATCGACTGTGAAGGCTGTTGATGAGTATCTACAGTACACTGCTTCGATGCTGCCCCACGGTCATCGTCTTCCTACCACTCATCATAAGGTCCGATGTATACTGAAAGATCTTGAGCTTTCCTACATCAAGATCCATGCATGCAGATATGATTGTGTTCTCTTCTGGGGTAAAGATCCAGAAGGGAATGACCTTGGTGACCTTGACACATGTCCAGTATGTCAGAGTGACAGGTATAAGTTGACTCCTGCAGGCAATAGGAAACCTATGAAGGTACTTCGGTATTTCCCGTTGAGGGATAGGCTGGAACGGTTGTACATGTCATCACACACGGCCAAATCTATGAGATGGCACGCTGATAGGGAATTGCAAGGCGAAGATACCCTTATACACCCTGCTGACGGGGAGGCCTGGAAGCATATAGACAGGGTGTTTCCTCATTTTGCGTCTGAGGTCCGAAATGTGAGGCTCGGGCTCTCATCCGACGGGTTCAATCCTTTTGGCAACATGAGTCTTCAATACAGTGTATGACCGGTGATTTTGGTACCATACAATCTTCCTCCATGGATGTGCATGAAGAAGGAATACAATATGTTGAGTTTGTTGATTCCGGGACCCGGTTATCCAGGGAAGTGTCTCGATGTATATTTGAGACCCTTGATTGAAGAGCTTAAGTTTTTTTGGGACGTTGGTCATCCCACTTATGATAAGTTCATGCACGAGATGTTCCAGATGCATGCTATGGTTGTTGGTACCATTAGTGATTTTCCTGCGTGTGGGATGTTGTCGGGCAACGTTGTTAGGGGATACAAGGCTTGTCCAGAGTGTCTAAGCGATGAGGGGAGTAGTAGTCATTGCAACAAGATATGTAGATTGGGTCACCGTACTCTTCTTCCGTATGATCACGAATGGCGGTTCGATGACAAGGCATTTGATGGGACTGTAGAACTTAGTGTGCCTCCTAGAAGATGGACAGGGGAAGAAATTTTAGCAGTGCTTAATGAGTATGATTTTGGGCAGCTCAGCAATCATCTCGATATAGTGGCGGCAATACCTGACAGACCCGACAGGTATAAATTTTGGACACATAAGAGCATATTCTGGGAACTCCCATACTGGAGTAAGTTGTTGATCAGGCACTACCTAGATGTGATGCACATAGAAAAGAATGTGTGTGACAGTGTGGTGGGAACCGTGCTGAACTTGGAGGGAAAGACGAAAGACGGTCCGAAGGCACGCATTGATCTTAAAAAAATGGAGATACGAAGACATTTGTGGTTGAAAGAAGGGAAGAAAAAAATGCCTCAAGCTCCGTACACCGTGAAGCCTGAACAGAAGAACGTAATTTTCAGGTGGTTGAGTTCTGTGAAGTATCCTTCAGGCTACGCAGGAAATATAGCCCGGTGTGTAAACATTCGGGACAATAAAATGTACGGGTTAAAGAGTCATGACTGTCATATTCTGCTACAACGTCTCTTCCCTATTTTCATTCGACCCTTCCTTCCCCGTCAGGTGGTGGAGCCGTTAGTAGCGTTGTCAAGATTCTTCCAGAAGTTATGCACAAGGGAAGTGACAAAATCTGATCTCCGGGAAATGCAACAGGACATTATTTATATCATGTGTAAATTTGAGAGAATATTTCCTCCAAATTTTTTTGACATCATGCCGCACCTGATGATCCATCTTCCCGAGCAATTGTTGCTTACCGGTCCAGTACACTATACTTAGATGTATCCTATGGAAAGGTATGTTTTTTACACCTAATGTTTTTATTGTACATGTTCATTGTATAATCGTAACATATGACAACAAATTTATTTATTTACAGACAACTTGGAGACTACAAAGCTGATGTGGCTAATAAATCCGCGCCTGAAGGATGTATAGCAGAAGCATATATTGCGCACGAGTGCGTCACCTACATGAAGTTGTATCTAGGAGCATTGAAGGAAACTCCACAAACCATACCGGTTGATGAACCGGAGTTTAACCTTTCCATAGTCTCAAATGATGTTGAAGTTTATAGAATTTTACCAGAGTCCTACAAGTTGCAACCCCATGAGCTCGTCATAGCCCATTGGTGGGTATTGATTAACTGTCAAGAAGTTGAATACTGGAAAGACATCCATCTACACTGTCCAGACATTCAAGGTGATCTCGACTACCACAACAAGGAGTTCGCGAACTATTTTGGCGATTGGGTATGTAATTCTTTAATTCTGTATGTTGCAAGTCTCCTTGATTGCATAATTATTCATATTTATAATACATTGAATCTTTGGTTGCAGATGAACCATATTCAATTTGATGGTCACCCAAATTGGTCTCACGAACTAAAACTTCTAGCTATGAAGCCGATAATGTCAAGAGTTTACCCGATGTGCAAGGTCAATGACGTGCAATTTATATGTGAAATGAGAGACAACAGACGAAGAACACAGAATTTTGGGGTTATGGCGCATGGTGGCCGGAATGGAGTTGATTATTATGGTGTTCTTGATTCAGTGGTGGAACTCGTTTATGGGCAAGGCATGACCATGCATCTGTTCAAGTGTAGATGGTTTGATACTAGAAGCTCGCAGAGCATGAAGATTGATCAGTACGGGATTTTATCGGTGAACACTGGTACAAGCTGTTACGAAGATGACCCGTTTGTTTTTGCGACATCGGTGAAACAAGTGTTTTATTTTGATAACCTTGTTAAGGGTGACGCGTGGAAAGTAGTCAATCTTGTGCACCCTCGAAACATTTACCGGGCGGCTACACTTGGAGAGGCCGAAGACGAGGAAGAAAATGTTGCGTATCAAGAACACAGTGCAATAGGTATTCCTGACTCCTCTACAATTCGCCTTAATAATTTTAAACCGGGTCGTTCGGTTCGAATTCGTGATTTAGACGCTCGCCTTATTGATGTGGATCCAAATCAAGAAACAGACGACGACTCTTGTGATGTAGAAATGCATAGATTATCGGAAATTAATTCTGACACCGAAGAAGACTCATCGGATGATTCTGATTACGAGCCTTCTTAGTTATTTGAATTTGTAATACAATTTGATGTGTTTTATATGGTACAAGCTCTACAATTCATAATGTATCTTAATGTTGGTTATATATGCAGGAAATTGTTATGGGTACGGTTAAACCAACTGTTTTTTTATCTATTTGACAGTTTTAGCCGACGAAATTAGCACACTTTCGTCGGCTAAGATACTTTTATCATGTCGTCGGCTAAGGTTATAGCCGATGAAAATTGTGAACAGGCCGACGAAAAAATTTCGTCGGCTAAATTGCTTATCCTGGTAGTGCAAGTAGAAAATAGCAAAATTGAAAAACTCGAAAGAAGTCTAAAACTACTAAGAACTATTAGACTAAGACAAACCCTAACCGTAGTCAAAAAAAATCTGAAACCATCCTTCACAGAGGAGTTCCTCCATAACCATCATAGCTGTAGTAGATGCCGGCTCCGATGACAATTTTGAAATGCCTTCAATACCCTGAACGTTCTTCTCCTGCTTCATAGCCTTGGCATTGGCGCTAATCTGCAACTTCTAGGGGTGGATATCCTCCTCTGGTCGGTTAATTTTTGTTGGAAAAATATGTGGTTTAATTGCTATATTTATATACTAAACTACATTTTAGTTACTGACCAAATTTTAGTTTACAAATACATCATTTACATATTATTTTACATATTTAAGGGAAAAAAATTAACAAAAGGACAAAATGATGGTTAAATGTCATCTGTCACTGTACTTTACCAAACTACTATTCACTACATAAGTTAAAAGGTGCTACTGTCCAATTGAAATGTCTACTTTCGACATCATTGCAACTTTTTCGGCAATTCTCTGTTGTTGTCTGCTACTTTCAAGTTTAAAGGTGATACTGCCAGCACCATTGCAACTTTTCCAGCAATTCTCTGCTACTACCAAGTTCAAAAGTGCTACTGCCGACACCATATCAACTTTTTTTGGCAATTCTCTCCTACTATCAAGTTCAAAGGTGTTACTGTCGGCACCATTTCAACTTTTCCGGCAATTCTGTGATGTTGTATGCTACTACCAAGTTCAAAGGTGCTACTGTCGATATCGTTGCAATTTTTTCGATAATTCTCTGATGTTATCTACTACTGCCAAGTAACAGAGGGGATGGTGCTATTGTCAGTGCTACTGTCAACGCACATTCAATTACTCAAACAGTTCAAAACTTTAAATTCTTCTAATCTCAAATTCCACATATCTGATCAAAGCTAGATATAGAAAAGTACCTTAGATGCCATATTGAATCTTGATTGTCGAGGTGGAGATCATCGGTGGAGATTAGACTTCATCGAGGCAGCGGCGAGTGTCTTCGTCAAGACATTAGCAACGTCATCAAGGTAACAACGACATCATCGAGGCAATAACAACGAAATCATTGAGGCAGTAGCAGTGTCGTCGACGTATCAAACCAAGGACCTCGTCGAGACAATAGCAACACCTTCAATAAAGTAGTAGCAACGCCGTCCACGCATCGAAACGGCAACATTGTCCAGGCATTAGCAGCTCCTTCAACGAGAAGGTAGCAGAGCCGTTTTCGAAGCAGCAACAGCACCGTCGAACACTTTAAAAAGATCACTGGATCATCATACCTTATCACCATATTCATAGATCAGAGAGAGAGAGAGAGTAGCAGATCGAAGGTGAAGAGCAGAAACCACACACCCTTGTGTACTTGCAAGTTAACATCACAGAGGTCAGATATGTACCTTCTCCAAATTGAAACGCATCAGAGGATTTTCTTGCTTCACCCGAGAGTCCGGGTTGTGCTTCATCACCCTAGCTCGCGCGCCCGAGAGAAGGTTTGGGATATCATGGAGGATACGGCCAAGAGTAGCACTCACCATATACAGGGCTTCCTTTGTTATGAGATCCGGTGCCTCGACCCAAAACAGGATAGATCTAATCTGAACTAGCGCAATATCCATCCTACCATCATTCAAAGCTAGGGCAAATTAACAGTCTTCCCGTAAAACCTCTGCTCTTCTTTCACAATATATGCGTCCGATGTTTTGCATCATTGAACCTTAATACGTAACGCTCACCTTGAGCCCGGATTTAGTACATAAAAATTTTGGTCGACTAAAATCAAGGGCAACCTATCTAAGCAATGTGTGAATCATTATAAAAGACGTTCACATCTATGCAACATAAAATTCTAGTGTACATATATGTATAACATACATCAAGCTGTGATCCGTCCGATTATTTTCTTAAATCTGATCGGACGGTTCACGAGCTTAAGATATTTCATATATATATATATATATATATATATAGGAAACAAACCCTAAGCAACATGACATTTCAACATCATAGAGACTTAATAATTTATTTTGGGCTCCCATGTTTGATTATTCCTTATTTCACATTTTTTTTTTCATTTCGTCATTTTGAATTGTCAATTGAGGTTTTCTTCAATTGGATAACAAGAAACAAGAACAACGAATAGAACTAATTGCAGCGGAAGAAATGAGTATATGAGCAATGGTCATCAGTATGACAGTATATATATATATATATTCAACTATAGTCTAGAGGTAGCTAGAAGAAGAATGAAAAAGAAATGAAAGAGAATTTATGACCTACCTCTTATCTTACCGCAAAATGCAACGCCTATATATGAAATTAAAAAGAAAGGGAAATTTGCTAGGAATTAAACCAAAAAATGGCCCACCTCTCTCTATGAAACTGAAATATTTGCATTGGTTGCTGACTCGTTGGGATGGGTGCTCGAATATCAATTCACTAGAAATGGCTTCGTATTCATATAATATTAGTGTCCGAATATCAAACATTATTACAAGAGCAGTACATAATATTAAAAGAGCCGTTGATAACATTACATCAGGTAACTAGCAAGAACGTTTAACAGCTCTCTGGTACAAACGACAGTTTTGAGGCACCAACGTCAAACAACATTCTTTGATTCACCATCTGAAACCCACCCAACACATTTCCAGAGTGAGTTGGCTGAATCATCAAGCAAAATTCATTCACCGGGTGACCAAACTCCTGGAAAACTGCATTTCTGATCAACTTCATGACTGCTCCTTCCTCAAAATGAAATTCGAGTTTCGGAAACTCAACGTCTCCTATTGCTTGTCGATGCACCATGTTGTAACATAGATCAAAACCAAATCCACCCGTCTTCAGAGCTTCCCATCCATACTTGTCTCGGAAGTATTTCTCCACAGTTTCTCGTATAGGCTTGTATGCTTCCTCCACAAACAACGAGTATGGAGTGCCCGAGTCCAAAACCACCCCTGCTTCATTATCCCTCGTAAACAATTTGGGATCTATCGGAAGAAAGAAACCATTTACACTTACAGCATTCAGTTTCGCATAGTAATTCGAAAACCCTAAAAGTGGTGTGGTTTGTACAGCTACACCATCGTGGCTTTTAAGATCGGCATTTTTACCAAAATGCAACCATGCATGATGATGATGATGGTGCTGGTGATCATTGTCCTCGAATATACGAAATGGAAGGCAGTAAGAGAACTTGAGCTGGGTCAAGGATTTTAACTGATATAGGATAGATGTAGGATCATTTACACCGATGCCGAAAACCCCAGAAATGGGATTATGTGTATCATTCAAAAAGTCCAAGACGTTCTCATTGTCGAGTCCGCAACCAAATACAAAATCTGGAACCTTGTTCTTTGAGCTTCCAAATACGAACGTCTCCGATGATAATTGACCGCTGATTACTTGGCCATCCACGTATCCAATTGTGAAGTTGCAGAACTCGCCGGAAGGTTTTGTTACTTCAGCACCACGGCAAAGAGGGTGAGTTTCTGGTAACGGCCGATAGGTTGAACTAAAGTTTGGATCATAAAGGGGGGTAGCCACTGGAAAGCATGTCTGGCAGGCTGCGCACTGGGTCCAGATTAGGGTGCTGCCAGTGTCGAACACCAGCTTAACATAGACTGGAGGCGAGCCAATGCCAACCTCTACGTAGAAGAAGGGACTCCTGAGTGCCCTTGAGACAGGTGCACGAGCAGAATGGACTCTAGAATGTCTTGAAGCTTGGAGAAGAAGCTGGTGTTTCTGGATCTGGGTGAGGTTCGGAGCAGACAAAACAGAGTGTTTGAGGCTAAGGGTTAATCCTTGGGCTGCAAGGAAGGCATCATGGGCAAGCAGCACAAGTAGAAGTAGTGCAAGGTTGAATAAGAACAGGGAACTCATGGTTCTTACACCAAATATTTTGCTATGGACTTACAATAATGGAGGAAGAAAATAAAAGTATGAATGATATTAGACCTCACCTCACGTCCAGTAGTTTAAATAGGACTCTGATACTACTGTAGAACAACTCAATATTCATGATTACAATATGTAACGTTGTTGTTAATAATCAATCTATAATTGGCGAGTGCTTGCAGAAGAATCGAAATTATGCGAACACGTAAATACCTTAATCAGATCTCTACATTACAATATAGGATCTAGACTTTTTCCTTTCAGATTATAATCTGTTCAGACGGAGAAATGTAGTCTATGTGAACGAAAGCAATTCTAAAGCGTCAACAAATCATTTGTTGGCGAATTTGGACAATACACTAGCTAGGTTTCTGATTTCTGAAAATCATTGCAACCATTACTTTGGTTTCCCTTATTCCCTAGCTGGCCTTCTAAAACCTATACACACAATACAATCATGACTATGTTCATATATGAATAATACAAAAGAAATTGAAAAAAAAGATGACAAAGAAGTAGAGAGGTTACGAGGCTATCTAGGGTAGCAAGAGGAATGAAATAAACTCGGTCACCCAGAAATAGCTGCTGCTTTTTTATTTTCTTGGCTTCCACATCCTCAAATAACATGCACTTATTTTTTTTAGTTTTGGTATCATATATACTCATGGCCGGGTTTAGTAAGAGCAAGTGGGATATCGTTTTCGTTCATAGCTAGACTCACAGCTACGCTTATGAGTGCACACACAATACTACACAAACTAGTTTATAAAACAATCAAAGAAAGATTAGGGTAAGAATATTTAAGACGACATGAAATAATTTTTCAATGGAAGTGACTTGTGATATGTTAATGCATATCACGAGAATGACACCTCCGGATTATTGTTTGATTCACTTGATCGAGTGATCAGAAGGGAATGCATTACCGACAGGGGAGCTTAATCGGAAGTTCATAGGGCTATCCATTGGTCAGTCTGTCCTGGATTTGGAGCTTCACAAGCATGGCTAGCTACAACATCACAAACAAGCCTTCTTTGCTTTGCACGAGTTACCACTGCATGCATGTACAAGAAGGGCATTTCGTGTCAACACAATACTATTTCCAAAAAATATATAATTGTGTTGGTTATAAACTTATTGGAAATTTTTCTCTGAAAACCAAAAATTTCTTTCTAGATCATTCAATAATAAATTCCATAAACTTATTGGAATATTATTTTCTGAAAATGTACTTACAGTATTGAGATAGTTTATTTATATTTAATAAAAGAACATATTATGTTAAAAAAATGGCACATTCAACCACTTAATGATAAAAAAGTTTTCATAGGTTTCATTTCTTAAAAAATGGTTGTTTTCTTTGTTGAAAATGATAAAAGTTGCTGTTATATCTTTATTAATGATAAAAAAAGGTTGGTTTAACATTTTTATATTCCTGTTATACCCTTTCTTTGATTCTTCTGTTTATTTCAACGACTTCGTTTCTCTCTCTCTCTCTCTCTCTCTCACTCTTAGCTCTGATTGTCGTCTTCTATCATCGGCATCGTCGTCATCATTTGATTTTTCGATGATTGAGGGCACCGTCTACTGCTCCAACCTCCACTTCCTGTTTCAATCTCAGATTCTTTCTATTTGTCTCGTTTGCTCACTGGTTCAGTGGATGTCTGAGATCAGAGATCGGTGTCGTCTCCGGCTTCAGGAAGTGCTTCTAAATCTCTTCTTCTTCTACCATCGACGATTGCGCCACCATCAGTGTCGTCTCCGGCTTCGGGACGTGCTTCTAGATCTAAGGTTTTTACTCTTTCGACTCTTTCTTTTTTGTTTCTGATCTTTATGAATGGATTCGTGTTGTTCTTTTGCCTTGTTTTTGTGTGATCGTTCTTTGCTTTGGCATGGTTTTGAATTTATTTTTCTGTAATAGAAAATGGTAATTGAATTGTGTTTTGGCTTTTTATGCAAGAGTTGATGGAGTTTTGCTCAGACTTTGGCTAGTTACATGCATGTAATTGAAGCATAGTTGAATTGAATCGATACCTCACCTCTTGCTTTCTGATCATTCTAAGACATACAGTTACATGTTAGTTTCGTTGTTAGTTATGTGATGTTATATAGATTACATGTGAGTTGTGTAAACTGTATTTGTTATATTGTTTATAATTATAGTTTTAGCCGACGAAATAAGTCATATTTCATCCGTTAAGATAGTTTAGCCGACGAAATATAGCTTATTTCGACGGCTAAAACAATCTTAGCCGACGAAATATAGTTTATTTCGTCGACTAAACTATCTTAGCCAACTAAATATGAGTTATTTCGTCGGCTAAAACTACTTAGCCGATGAATATTCTAATGTTTTGTCGGTTAAACCCTAAACCATATATCATAGCCGACGAATACCCTAATGTTTCGTCAGGTAGTAGAAAATAAATAAAATCATAATTTTATACAACTAGTTGCGTTTCATCGATTTGAAGCTATTTTTAGTTGAAAATGACGTAATTTAGACTGTCAAATGACCGTTTTCGTGTGTTTATGAGTTTGACTTAAGGGATTGACCGTCCGGATCGAGTCCTTAGCATTGTCAGATCTATATGAATTTTTTTCCATACACATATTTTAACATAATGATGATATCAGATGGTCGGATTTTTGTTTATGAATTTTGATGATCGGAATCACAACATGCCTACTAATGTACACACTCATCCTGAGAAAATGGGAATGACTCAGTTGTGCTGCCTTGATTATCATGGAATGCCGAGATGTGGTTTACTTGGCTTAAGCTTACACCAGACTGCATCTTCTTCTTCTGCCTGCATTCGTCAACTGTATGGCCTTTAAAATTACAAAAGGTGCATCGCAGGTGGGCACGACATGTATCTGCAGTATGGCCTCTATAGTTGCAAGTGCTACAATGCAGGTGAGCCATACAATTCTCAGTTGAGTGATTGGAGCGATCACATTAGGTACAACGTGGTTTCATGTTACTGCCGCCAGAATTACGTTGTTGCTTGCGCACGATGCCTGCAAACAGTTCATGCAGGAACTCGTTGCTTTGCCCTTTCATGTCTGTCTTCTGTAGGCAGAATGCAGCAGAATTACGTTGTTTCATGTTACTGCCGCCAGAATTACGTTGTTGCTTGCGCACGATGCCTGCAATCAGTTCATGCAGGAACTCGTTGCTTTGCCCTTTCATGTTTGTCTTCAGTAGGCAGAATGCAGCAGAATTCGAGACCGGTATAACTGCTTTGGTGGCCAAAGCTGATGCCTGTTTCTCATGCCTTAGTGCCATTGAATAGACCTTGTTTAGATTTGGCCAGAGATCCATGCCAATGATATTGTTCCGAACCACAGCAAATTCTTCTGTTAAACCCATCAAGAACTTCATGATCTTTTGTGTTTCAACATATGATTTTATCTCCTCTCCTGCTGCACATACACATGCAGGAATATTGCAAAGAAATTCCTTCTCGTCCCAGAGGCTTTTAAGTTGGGTAAAATAGGTTGTAACAGATGAAGATCCCTGTGTACAATCATAAATAGAATTTTCAATATTGAAAAGTTAAACAGTGTTGGTTTGTCCAAACCTCTCATATAGCTCAATCCAAACAGTTCTTGCATCCTTGTAGTGAGAAAAACTTTTGGCAATTGATGGTGACATTGATCCTAGCAGCCATGTCTTGACGAAAATATTGCAACGGTTCCATTGCAGCTGTGCATCCAGATTCTTGACGGGTTTGGTTAGGGTTTCATTCACTAACCCTATTTTGTTCTTGATTTGAAGTGCAATGTCCATGCTCTCAATCCAAGAGCTGAAGTTGTCCTCCACTAGTTGTTGAGGAACGAGTATCATTCCTGGTTGATCAGAATGATGGATGTATAGGGCGTGATTTGAATTCTCCCATGCAGGGGTTTCTGATGCTGTTTCTGGTTTTTGATCATCTCCTGCCATTGTTTGCAGCAGGGAAGGTTTAGGGTTTTGTGTTTGGAAATTGGCTCAGAAACTTATGGCTCTGATACCAAAAGAGAATGAGGTATTGTGATAAAACTGAATTGATTGATTTACGTTAAGTACAAGGCTACATATATAGGACTTCTAGCTAACTTCTAGGACTAGGAAAGGAATCCTTCTGATTACAGAAGAATTACATAAAGATTACACAAAGATATTGATACTAATCTCTAACCGTTTAGGATAACTTCCTTTGATGTTTCAATAAGTACAGTACTTGAAAGTTGCCTCTCTTTAACACTGCAAGATTTTCTAAATGATACGGTGATCTCTATCACTGACAAATGATATGGTAATATTCTATTTCACCTTAAACTTCCTCCCTATGGTTATAGGAAAAATATGCTCTAGGCAGTCAGAAATCAATCGTATGTTATATATATCTGTAGAGTTGACGACCCCATGGTTATATTTTACTTTAAAAAGATGGTAGCTAGTGAATGGGTAATTTCCATTTAATCTATAACCATCATTCCCATCTCTTCCCACCATCGTTCTCGTTTCCCCACTGCAGTCTGTGAATTCTTTTTTCTCTTTATCTTCAGGCTCTTTCAGAGAGAGATTAACGCTGGGCATATACTGGTAGTAGGATTTGAAATATTGATACTGTACATATGAACGAACTTGGTCATCCTCCACAAAATCATTTGTACAATGACAATTACAATATCCTTCGGAACTACAATATCCATTGGGGCACGCTTTTAAGGAGTGAGTATTCGATGCACTGAATAAAGACAAAAAAGAAGAAAAAATAAGCGTGAATAGTGCATACCTCTAATAGTGAGAACGTAATCAGACGGTGTGAGATGGACATATCACATGCACCACCGGTGCATTGAACAATTTTCGGATTTTAAGGGTAATGACGGATAATTCCATTGAATTCGCCGAACTTTTCTAAATTTGGAGAAATGTCTACCATTTATGTTTGTTTTTTTAATATGAGAGCTAGAATGGTGGACCTCACGTTATAACCATTAACAAAACTTTAGAATATAAATGGATGAGAGATATTATGCCTAAACCTCATACTGTAGAAAATCCTTAAAATAATATTAGATATGTTTACAAAATCTGTGTATTCTATCAAACACTATTTAGCAAAGAGTGCATCATTGATTACTTCATTTACTTTACAATTTTTGCAACATACCGGAAAAAACTGCTCATAAAGAGCCTTGCTAAGTCACAATGTCTATTAGCTTTCGGGCCATCAAGCCGCTGAAAATTACCAGTTACCCTAAGTTTCATCATTTCACTAGGAGGCTGCGACCATTTGACAATATAAGGAACTCGTCGCCGCATTAGAACAAACATGGTATCCTGTAGGCACTTCCCGAGGCCTAGCCCACCAATATCCAAATCAACTAAAAAATAACAGATAAAAAACCAAAGAGAGCACTTACTTTGACACCCAAGACTATTATCCAAACCAAATAATAGCCGCCGACCAAATAGAACCTGAACTTTGACTCCCAAGACTCCAAACCACATCACACCCTCGTGATTCCTGAACCGACCACCATCCAGATTGGATCCCATTGCGTCGTGCCGCCACCTTCGCGTTACTGCCTTGCCGCCGCTTACGAACAGAAAAGAACGAAACATAAACCTTCCCCAATGTTTACTATCTCCTCCTCTTTTACCTCATAGAACGCCCAGAAGACACACAAGGGGTCAGCAAAAGCCTGTCCGGCGACGGTGAAGGAGCTCCCGCAAGACAGGCTGAATCTCTCTTCTTCCTCTCACGCGGGTTCTTTTTTCTGTTTTTTTGTTTTTGTTTTTACCGTTAATGCTTGTTTTGTATGGAAGTTTTTCTAAAAACCAAAAATGTCTTTCTAGATCTTTCAAAAATAAATTTCATAAACTTATTGGAATATTATTTTTTGAAATCATACTTAATGTATTGAGATTGAGTTATTTTATTCACACATACTTACTTACTTAACACACACCTCTTAAATTTATTTTTTGCAATTTTTCCTAATATTTCCTCTTTTACCCCTTTATATGTTGCTCTTTTAATTTATATCTGTACGAGATCGTCCTAGAAAGCAAAGAGCTATGATTAAAAAGAGAAGCGAAGGTTTATACACTAGAATTATATGGAAAACTGCATGCTTAATCAGTCTTTTAAACATTTCACAATGAATCTATTGTTCCTTCACTTCCTTGTGGGTGGCTTAACATGTAATTGTAAACATTAGATTTGCTCGTTCTAAAATCTCAGGTTGGTTGCCATAGAAATGGGTTTTGAAGTTTTAAATCAAATATCTTGATCATATATATTGTTAACAAAAAAAGATCATATATATTGAAGCCTACAACAAGAAAGATTACTTAAGTGACAAAATCCCCTCCCTATCACGTTACAATTATCTCTGATACATGCAACCTGGGTTCCTTGTATTTTGTTTGAAAAGGGTAAAATCAAAATATAAAAATTGTCAAAAATATGGGATGTGTATCTAGAAAATAGTCATGTGTTAATACAATTTCTCATTGAGATTCTTTCTTTTATATTTATTCTAGGTTGCACAGACACTCCAGATGGGTAAAGTGTCGGAGTGTCATATATTTCATACACGCCGACACGACAAAATACGTGTTCGACACGCCACGTGGTGTGTCAGAAAATGTGGACTTTCTTGACACATTTCAGACACTTTGACTAACACACCACATCATATCTAACACGCCACATCTTCATTTATCAATTTTTTTTATTTAAAAAAAACAAATTCTAAAAACCAAAATGGCTAGTAGTTAGTTAATTTTGTTTTTCTTTAATGTTTTCAAAAATGTTATGTTTTATATTAGACATCTACCGTTTCTAATGTTGTTAATTTTGCACTTTTATCATTTAAATTTAATTATGTTTAATGTTATTTCTTATGGTTATGTAATGAATTGAATTTAGAACACTATTTTTGTAATGTAATGAACTTATTTCATATTTAGTATATTTTTTATTTACTAGAAATACATAAATATATAATTTTATTTGCCGTGTTAGATATTCAGTTTTTCAGTTTTACCGTGTAGATGTGTCGCGCCGTACCGTGTCATGTCGCCGTGTCTATGTCCGTTCAACATAGTATTTAAAGAAAACGTATAATCTTCTTTATATAGACATAATTTTATTGTAATTAATTTTATTGCTTGACCTTTTTTATTTTTAAAGAATATTGCCTGGCTTTTCTTAGATGGGATGATGAATGAACAATCCTTGGATTGTAACCAGTTTGAAACCAGAATGAATTCATGTTCAACGTCTAGAATTTAAGATACGAAATCCATCCGTTTCTTACACATAATTCATTACCAATTGAAACATTTCTAGCTATATAAATTAACCATGAACACCAACTAATAGAGTCAACCAAGAAACTAAGCATATAGCCAAGAACATTAGAACAATGCCATCTCCTTGCTATCTCGTCCTCCTTGCTCTCTTCCTTCCCCTGGTCGTCGCTTCCGCAGAGAAGGTCTACCCCATCGGTACCTGGAATCCCGTCAACACAAGCAATCCCTTTGCAATAAGAGTTGCAAAGTGGGCAATCACCGAGTACAACAAGAACACTACAAAGAAGTTGGTTTTTGAGCGCCTAGTTTCCGGCAAAAAAATATTTATGTCAGGTGCCTATTATGAAATCGTTGTTGCTGCCAAGAATGCTACGCTGCCTGACCCTCCTTCGAATTATCTGGCTGCTGTGTGGGTTCAGTTTATGAGGACTAGATTAAGGGCATTTGAGAATGTGAAGACTCATGATTTTACAACCGAGCTAGTGATCTGATATTCGATCTCGTCTCTCTGAAATAATTTGAATTCATGTTGCTTGAGGTTTCTTTTTATACATTTTTTTTGTAAGAAATAAGAGACTAGAGATCATGCCAAACACACCCTATGGGTGTGAATAATTACATGGGAATGTTGTTTTGAATTGATTTCATTAGTCTACAGTAACTAACATTTTTTTTAAAAAATCAAGAACAATAAGCTTTGTATACTAAAGGGAAAAATGTCAATTACAACTATGATGTGCGAGCAACGAAAAAAGAAGCCATATTAGATGACCGGAGAGCTATCTAAATGAAATGATCATGGAGTTCAAACCAAGTAGAAAATAGCAAAATTGAAAAACTCGAAAGAAGTCTAAAACTACTAAGAACTATTAGACTAAGACAAACCCTAACCGTAGTAAAAAAAATCTGAAACCATCCTTCACAGAGGAGTTCCTCCATAACCATCATAGTTGTAGTAGATGCCGGCTCCGATGACAATTTTGAAATGCCTTCAATAGCTAACCCACATTTAACTATACCCTGAATGTTCTTCTCCTGCTTCATAGCCTTGGCATTGGCGCTAATCTGCAACTTCTAGGGGTGGATATCCTCCTCTGGTCGGTTAATTTTTGTTGGAAAAATATGTGGTTTAATTGCTATATTTATATACTAAACTACATTTTAGTTATTGACCAAATTTTAGTTTACAAATACATCATTTACATATTATTTTGCATATTTAAGGGAAAAAAATTAACAAAAGGACAAAATGATGGTTACATGACATCTGTCACTGTACTTTACCAAACTACTATTCACTACATAAGTTAAAAGGTGCTACTGTCCAATTGAAATGTCTACTTTCGACATCATTGCAACTTTTCCGGCAATTCTCTGTTGTTGTCTGCTACTTTCAAGTTTAAAGGTGATACTGCCAGCACCATTGCAACTTTTCCAGCAATTCTCTGCTACTACCAAGTTCAAAAGTGCTACTGCCGACACCATAGCAACTTTTTTGGCAATTCTCTCCTACTATCAAGTTCAAAGGTGTTACTGTCGGCACCATTTCAACTTTTCCGACAATTCTGTGATGTTGTATGCTACTACCAAGTTCAAAAGTGCTACTGTCGATATCGTTGTAACTTTTTCGATAATTCTCAGATGTTATCTACTACTGCCAAGTAACAGAGGGGATGGTGCTATTGTCAGTGCTACTGTCAACGCACATTCAATTACTCAAACAGTTCAAAACTTTAAATTCTCCTAATCTCAAATCCCACATATCTGATCAAAGCTAGATATAGAAAAGTACCTTAGATGCCATATTGAATCTTGATTGTCGAGGTGGAGATCTTCGGTGGAGATTTGACGTCATCGAGGCAGCGGCGAGTGTCTTCGTCAAGACATTAGCAACGTCATCAAGGTAACAACGACATCATCGAGGCAATAACAACGAAATCATTGAGGCAGTAGCAGTGTCATCGACGTATCGAACCAAGGACCTCGTCGAGACAATAGCAGCACCTTCAGTAAAGTAGTAGCAACGCCGTCCACGCATCGAAACGGCAACATCGTCCAGGCATTAGCAGCTCCTTCAACGAGATGATAGCAGAGCCGTTTTCGAAGCAGCAACAGCACCGTCGAACACTTTAAAAAGATCACTGGATCATCATACCTTATCACCATATTCATAGATCAGAGAGAGAGAGAGTAGCAGATCGAAGGTGAAGAGCAGAAACCACACACCCTTGTGTACTTGCAAGTTAACATCACAGAGGTCAGATATGTACCTTCTCCAAATTGAAACGCATCAGAGGATTTTCTTGCTTCACCCGAGAGTCCGGGTTGTGCTTCATCACCCTAGCTCGCGCGCCCGAGAGAAGGTTTGGGATATCATGGAGGATACGGCCAAGAGTAGCACTCACCATATACAGGGCTTCCTTTGTTATGAGATCCGGTGCCTCGACCCAAAACAGGATAGATCTAATCGGAACTAGCGCAATATCCATCCTACCATCATTCAAAGCTAGGGCAAATTAACAGTCTTCCCGTAAAACCTCTGCTCTTCTTTCACAATATATGCGTCCGATGTTTTGCATCATTGAACCTTAATACGTAACGCTCACCTTGAGCCCGGATTTAGTACATAAAAATTTTGGTCGACTAAAATCAAGGGCAACCTATCTAAGCAATGTGTGAATCATTATAAAAGACGTTCACATCTATGCAACATAAAATTCTAGTGTACATATATGTATAACATACATCAAGCTGTGAACCGTCCGATTATTTTCTTAAATCTGATCGGACGGTTCACGAGCTTAAGATATTTCATATATATATATATATATATATATATATATATATATATATATATATATATATATATATAGGAGACAAACCCTAAGCAACATGACATTTCAACATCATAGAGACTTAATAATTTATTTTGGGCTCCCATGTTTGATTATTCCTTATTTCACATTTTTTTTCATTTCGTCATTTTGAATTGTCAATTGAGGTTTTCTTCAATTGGATAACAAGAAACAAGAACAACGAATAGAACTAATTGCAGCGGAAGAAATGAGTATATGAGCAATGGTCATCAGTATGACAGTATATATATATATATATTCAACTATAGTCTAGAGGTAGCTAGAAGAAGAATGAAAAAGAAATGAAAGAGAATTTATGACCTACCTCTTATCTTACCGCAAAATGCAACGCCTATATATGAAATTAAAAAGAAAGGGAAATTTGCTAGGAATTAAACCAAAAAATGGCCCACCTCTCTCTATGAAACTGAAATATTTGCATTGGTTGCTGACTCGTTGGGATGGGTGCTCGAATATCAATTCACTAGAAATGGCTTCGTATTCATATAATATTAGTGTCCGAATATCAAACATTATTACAAGAGCAGTACATAATATTAAAAGAGCCGTTGATAACATTACATCAGGTAACTAGCAAGAACGTTTAACAGCTCTCTGGTACAAACGACAGTTTTGAGGCACCAACGTCAAACAACATTCTTTGATTCACCATCTGAAACCCACCCAACACATTTCCAGAGTGAGTTGGCTGAATCATCAAGCAAAATTCATTCACCGGGTGACCAAACTCCTGGAAAACTGCATTTCTGATCAACTTCATGACTGCTCCTTCCTCAAAATGAAATTCGAGTTTCGGAAACTCAACGTCTCCTATTGCTTGTCGATGCACCATGTTGTAACATAGATCAAAACCAAATCCACCCGTCTTCAGAGCTTCCCATCCATACTTGTCTCGGAAGTATTTCTCCACAGTTTCTCGTATAGGCTTGTATGCTTCCTCCACAAACAACGAGTATGGAGTGCCCGAGTCCAAAACCACCCCTGCTTCATTATCCCTCGTAAACAATTTGGGATCTATCGGAAGAAAGAAACCATTTACACTTACAGCATTCAGTTTCGCATAGTAATTCGAAAACCCTAAAAGTGGTGTGGTTTGTACAGCTACACCATCGTGGCTTTTAAGATCGGCATTTTTACCAAAATGCAACCATGCATGATGATGATGATGGTGCTGGTGATCATTGTCCTCGAATATACGAAATGGAAGGCAGTAAGAGAACTTGAGCTGGGTCAAGGATTTTAACTGATATAGGATAGATGTAGGATCATTTACACCGATGCCGAAAACCCCAGAAATGGGATTATGTGTATCATTCAAAAAGTCCAAGACGTTCTCATTGTCGAGTCCGCAACCAAATACAAAATCTGGAACCTTGTTCTTTGAGCTTCCAAATACGAACGTCTCCGATGATAATTGACCGCTGATTACTTGGCCATCCACGTATCCAATTGTGAAGTTGCAGAACTCGCCGGAAGGTTTTGTTACTTCAGCACCACGGCAAAGAGGGTGAGTTTCTGGTAACGGCCGATAGGTTGAACTAAAGTTTGGATCATAAAGGGGGGTAGCCACTGGAAAGCATGTCTGGCAGGCTGCGCACTGGGTCCAGATTAGGGTGCTGCCAGTGTCGAACACCAGCTTAACATAGACTGGAGGCGAGCCAATGCCAACCTCTACGTAGAAGAAGGGACTCCTGAGTGCCCTTGAGACAGGTGCACGAGCAGAATGGACTCTAGAATGTCTTGAAGCTTGGAGAAGAAGCTGGTGTTTCTGGATCTGGGTGAGGTTCGGAGCAGACAAAACAGAGTGTTTGAGGCTAAGGGTTAATCCTTGGGCTGCAAGGAAGGCATCATGGGCAAGCAGCACAAGTAGAAGTAGTGCAAGGTTGAATAAGAACAGGGAACTCATGGTTCTTACACCAAATATTTTGCTATGGACTTACAATAATGGAGGAAGAAAATAAAAGTATGAATGATATTAGACCTCACCTCACGTCCAGTAGTTTAAATAGGACTCTGATACTACTGTAGAACAACTCAATATTCATGATTACAATATGTAACGTTGTTGTTAATAATCAATCTATAATTGGCGAGTGCTTGCAGAAGAATCGAAATTATGCGAACACGTAAATACCTTAATCAGATCTCTACATTACAATATAGGATCTAGACTTTTTCCTTTCAGATTATAATCTGTTCAGACGGAGAAATGTAGTCTATGTGAACGAAAGCAATTCTAAAGCGTCAACAAATCATTTGTTGGCGAATTTGGACAATACACTAGCTAGGTTTCTGATTTCTGAAAATCATTGCAACCATTACTTTGGTTTCCCTTATTCCCTAGCTGGCCTTCTAAAACCTATACACACAATACAATCATGACTATGTTCATATATGAATAATACAAAAGAAATTGAAAAAAAAGATGACAAAGAAGTAGAGAGGTTACGAGGCTATCTAGGGTAGCAAGAGGAATGAAATAAACTCGGTCACCCAGAAATAGCTGCTGCTTTTTTATTTTCTTGGCTTCCACATCCTCAAATAACATGCACTTATTTTTTTTAGTTTTGGTATCATATATACTCATGGCCGGGTTTAGTAAGAGCAAGTGGGATATCGTTTTCGTTCATAGCTAGACTCACAGCTACGCTTATGAGTGCACACACAATACTACACAAACTAGTTTATAAAACAATCAAAGAAAGATTAGGGTAAGAATATTTAAGACGACATGAAATAATTTTTCAATGGAAGTGACTTGTGATATGTTAATGCATATCACGAGAATGACACCTCCAGATTATTGTTTGATTCACTTGATCGAGTGATCAGAAGGGAATGCATTACCGGCAGGGGAGCTTAATCGGAAGTTCATAGGGCTATCCATTGGTCAGTCTGTCCTGGATTTGGAGCTTCACAAGCGTGGCTAGCTACAACATCACAAACAAGCCTTCTTTGCTTTGCACGAGTTACCACTGCATGCATGTACAAGAAGGGCATTTCGTGTCAACACAATACTATTTCCAAAAAATATATAATTGTGTTTGTTATAAACTTATTGGAAATTTTTCTCTGAAAACCAAAAATTTCTTTCTAGATCATTCAATAATAAATTCCATAAACTTATTGGAATATTATTTTCTGAAAATGTACTTACAGTATTGAGATAGTTTATTTATATTTAATAAAAGAACATATTATGTTAAAAAAATGGCACATTCAACCACTTAATGATAAAAAAGTTTTCATAGGTTTCATTTCTTAAAAAATGGTTGTTTTCTTTGTTGAAAATGATAAAAGTTGCTGTTATATCTTTATTAATGATAAAAAAGGTTGGTTTAACATTTTTATATTCCTGTTATACCCTTTCTTTGATTCTTCTGTTTATTTCAACGACTTCGTCTCTCTCTCTCTCTCTCTCTCACTCTTAGCTCTGATTGTCGTCTTCTATCATCGGCATCGTCGTCATCATTTGATTTTTCGATGATTGAGGGCACCGTCTACTGCTCCAACCTCCACTTCCTGTTTCAATCTCAGATTCTTTCTATTTGTCTCGTTTGCTCACTGGTTCAGTGGATGTCTGAGATCAGAGATCGGTGTCGTCTCCGGCTTCAGGAAGTGCTTCTAAATCTCTTCTTCTTCTACCATCGACGATTGCGCCACCATCAGTGTCGTCTCCGGCTTCGGGACGTGCTTCTAGATCTAAGGTTTTTACTCTTTCGACTCTTTCTTTTTTGTTTCTGATCTTTATGAATGGATTCGTGTTGTTCTTTTGCCTTGTTTTTGTGTGATCGTTCTTTGCTTTGGCATGGTTTTGAATTTATTTTTCTGTAATAGAAAATGGTAATTGAATTGTGTTTTGGCTTTTTATGCAAGAGTTGAGGGAGTTTTGCTCAGACTTTGGCTAGTTACATGCATGTAATTGAAGCATAGTTGAATTGAATCGATACCTCACCTCTTGCTTTCTGATCATTCTAAGACATACAGTTACATGTTAGTTTCGTTGTTAGTTATGTGATGTTATATAGATTACATGTGAGTTGTGTAAACTGTATTTGTTATATTGTTTATAATTATAGTTTTAGCCGACGAAATAAGTCATATTTCATCCGTTAAGATAGTTTAGCCGACGAAATATAGCTTATTTCGACGGCTAAAACAATCTTAGCCGACGAAATATAGTTTATTTCGTCGACTAAACTATCTTAGCCAACTAAATATGAGTTATTTCGTCGGCTAAAACTACTTAGCCGATGAATATTCTAATGTTTTGTCGGTTAAACCCTAAACCATATATCATAGCCGACGAATACCCTAATTTTTCGTCAGGTAGTAGAAAATAAATAAAATCATAATTTTATACAACTAGTTGCGTTTCATCGATTTGAAGCTATTTTTAGTTGAAAATGACGTAATTTAGACTGTCAAATGACCGTTTTTGTGTGTTTATGGGTTTGACTTAAGGGATTGACCGTCCGGATCGAGTCCTTAGCATTGTCGGATCTATATGAATTTTTTTTCATACACATATTTTAACATAATGATGATATCAGATGGTCGGATTTTTGTTTATGAATTTTGATGATCGGAATCACAACATGCCTATTAATGTACACACTCATCCTGAGAAAATGGGAATGACTCAGTTGTGCTGCCTTGATTATCATGGAATGCCGAGATGTGGTTTACTTGGCTTAAGCTTACACCAGAATGCATCTTCTTCTTCTGCCTGCATTCGTCAACTGTATGGCCTTTAAAATTACAAAAGGTGCATCGCAGGTGGGCACGACATGTATCTGCCGTATGGCCTCTATAGTTGCAAGTGCTACAATGCAGGTGAGCCAAACAATTCTCAGTTGAGTGATTGGAGCGATCACATTTGGTACAACGTGGTTTCATGTTACTGCCGTCAGAATTACGTTGTTGCTTGCGCACGATGCCTGCAAACAGTTCATGCAGGAACTCGTTGCTTTGCCCTTTCATGTCTGTCTTCTGTAGGCAGAATGCAGCAGAATTCGAGACCGGTATAACTGCTTTGGTGGCCAAAGCTGCTGCCTGTTTCTCATGCCTTAGTGCCATTGAATAGACCTTGTTTAGATTTGGCCAGAGATCCATGTCAATGATATTGTTCCGAACCACAGCAAATTCTTCTGTTAAACCCATCAAGAACTTCATGATCTTTTGTGTTTCTACATATG
Source organism: Comarum palustre (assembly GCA_951800085.1). Classification (NCBI taxonomy): domain Eukaryota; kingdom Viridiplantae; phylum Streptophyta; class Magnoliopsida; order Rosales; family Rosaceae; genus Comarum; species Comarum palustre. The sequence goes on along the minus strand of OX637574.1, from coordinate 28,525,592 downwards.
ATTTTATCTCCTCTCCTGCTGCACATACACATGCAGGAATATTGCAAAGAAATTCCTTCTCGTCCCAGAGGCTTTTAAGTTGGGTAAAATAGGTTGTAACAGATGAAGATCCCTGTGTACAATCATAAATAGAATTTTCAATATTGAAAAGTTGAACAGTGTTGGTTTGTTCAAACCTCTCATGTAGCTCAAGCCAAACAGTTCTTGCATCCTTGTAGTGAGAAAAACTTTTGGCAATTGATGGTGACATTGATCCTAGCAGCCATGTCTTGACGAAAATATTGCAACGGTTCCATTGCAGCTATGCATCCAGATTCTTGACGGGTTTGGTTAGGGTTTCATTCACTAACCCTATTTTGTTCTTGATTTGAAGTGCAATGTCCATGCTCTCAATCCAAGAGCTGAAGTTGTCCTCCACTAGTTGTTGAGGAACGAGTATCATTCCTGGTTGATCAGAATGATGGATGTATAGGGCGTGATTTGAATTCTCCCATGCAGGGGTTTCTGATGTTGTTTCTGGTTTTTGATCATCTCCTGCCATTGTTTGCAGCAGGGAAGGTTTAGGGTTTTGTGTTTGGAAATTGGCTCAGAAACTTATGGCTCTGATACCAAAAGAGAATGAGGTATTGTGATAAAACTGAATTGATTGATTTACGTTAAGTACAAGGCTACATATATAGGACTTCTAGCTAACTTCTAGGACTAGGAAAGGAATCCTTCTGATTACAGAAGAATTACATAAAGATTACACAAAGATATTGATACTAATCTCTAACCGTTTAGGATAACTTCCTTTGATGTTTCAATAAGTACAGTACTTGAAAGTTGCCTATCTTTAACACTGCAAGATTTTCTAAATGATACGGTGATCTCTATCACTGACAAATGATATGGTAATATTCTATTTCACCTTAAACTCCCTCCCTATGGTTATAGGAAAAATATGCTCTAGGCAGTCAGAAATCAATCGTATGTTATATATATCTGTAGAGTTGACGACCCCATGGTTATATTTTACTTTAAAAAGATGGTAGCTAGTGAATAGGTAATTTCCATTTAATCTATAACCATCATTCCCATCTCTTCCCACCATCGTTCTCGTTTCCCCACTGCAGTCTGTGAATTCTTTTTTCTCTTTATCTTCAGGCTCTTTCAGAGAGAGATTAGTGTTGGGCATATACTGGTAGTAGGATTTGAAATATTGATACTGTACATACGAACGAACTTGGTCATCCTCCACAAAATCATTTGTACAATGACAATTACAATATCCTTCGGAACTACAATATCCATTGGGGCACGCTTTTAAGGAGTGAGTATTCGATGCACTGAATAAAGACAAAAAAGAAGAAAAAATAAGCGTGAATAGTGCATACCTCTAATAGTGAGAACGTAATCAGACGGTGTGAGATGGACATATCACATGCACCACCGGTGCATTGAACAATTTTCGGATTTTAAGGGTAATGACGGATAATTCCATTGAATTCACCGAACTTTTCTAAATTTGGAGAAATGTCTACCATTTATGTTTGTTTTTTTAATATGAGAGCTAGAATGGTGGACCTCACGTTATAACCATTAACAAAACTTTAGAATATAAATGGATGAGAGATATTATGCCTAAACCTCATACTGTAGAAAATCCTTAAAATAATATTAGATATGTTTACAAAATCTGTGTATTCTATCAAGCACTATTTAGCAAAGAGTGCATCATTGATTACTTCATTTACTTTACAATTTTGGCAACATACCGGAAAAAACTGCTCATAAAGAGCCTTGCTAAGTCACAATGTCTATTAGCTTTCGGGCCATCAAGCCGCTGAAAATTACCAGTTACCCTAAGTTTCATCATTTCACTAGGAGGCTGCGACCATTTGACAATATAAGGAACTCGTCGCCGCATTAGAACAAACATGGTATGCTGTAGGCACTTCCCGAGGCCTAGCCCACCAATATCCAAATCAACTAAAAAATAACAGATAAAAAACCAAAGAGAGCACTTACTTTGACACCCAAGACTATTATCCAAACCAAATAATAGCCGCCGACCAAATAGAACCTGAACTTTGACTCCCAAAAATCCAAACCACATCACACCCTCGTGATTCCTGAACCGACCACCATCCAGATTGGATCCCATTGCGTCGTGCCGCCACCTTCGCGTTACTGCCTTGCCGCCGCTTACGAACAGAAAAGAACGAAACATAAACCTTCCCTAACGTTTACTATCTCCTCCTCTTTTACCTCATAGAACGCCCAGAAGACACACAAGGGGTCAGCAAAAGCCTGTCCGGCGACGGTGAAGGAGCTCCCGCAAGACAGGCTGAATCTCTCTTCTTCCTCTCACGCGGGTTCTTTTTTCTGTTTTTTTGTTTTTGTTTTTACCATTAATGCTTGTTTTGTATGGGAAGTTTTTCTAAAAACCAAAAATGTCTTTCTAGATCTTTCAAAAATAAATTTCATAAACTTATTGGAATATTATTTTTTGAAATTGTACTTAATGTATTGAGATTGAGTTATTTTATTCACACATACTTACTTACTTAACACACACCTCTTAAATTTATTTTTTGCAATTTTTCCTAATATTTCCTCTTTTACCCCTTTATATGTTGCTCTTTTAATTTATATCTGTACGAGATCGTCCTAGAAAGCAAAGAGCTATGATTAAAAAGAGAAGCGAAGGTTTATACACTAGAATTATATAGAAAACTGCATGCTTAATCAGTCTTTTAAACATTTCAAAATGAATCTATTGTTCCTTCACTTCCTTGTGGGTGGCTTAACATGTAATTGTAAACATTAGATTTGCTCTTTCTAAAATCTTAGGTTGGTTGCCATAGAAATGGGTTTTGAAGTTTTAAATCAAATATTTTGATCATATATATTGTTGACCAAAAAAGATCTTATATATTGAAGCCTACAACAAGAAAGATTACTTAAGTGACAAAATCCCCTCCCTATCACGTTACAATTATCTCTGATACATGCAACCTGGGTTCCTTGTATTTTGTTTGAAAAGGGTAAAATCAAAATATAAAAATTGTCAAAAATATGGGATGTGTATCTAGAAAATAGTCATGTGTTAATACAATTTCTCATTGAGATTCTTTCTTTTATATTTATTCTAGGTTGCACAGACACTCCAGATGGGTAAAGTGTCGGAGTGTCATATATTTCATACACGCCGACACGACAAAATACGTGTTCGACACGCCACGTGGTGTGTCAGAAAATGTTGACTTTCTTGACACATTTCAGACACTTTGACTAACACACCACATCATATCTAACACGCCACATCTTCATTTATCAATTTTTTTTAATTAAAAAAAACAAATTCTAAAAACCAAAATGGCTAGTAGTTAGTTAATTTTGTTTTTCTTTAATGTTTTCAAAAATGTTATGTTTTATATTAGACATCTACCGTTTCTAATGTTGTTAATTTTGCACTTTTATCATTTAAATTTAATTATGTTTAATGTTATTTCTTATGGTTATGTAATGAATTGAATTTAGAACACTATTTTTGTAATGTAATGAACTTATTTCATATTTAGTATATTTTTTATTTACTAGAAATACATAAATATATAATTTTATTTGCCGTGTTAGATATTCAGTTTTTCAGTTTTACCATGTAGATGTGTCGCGCCGTACCGTGTCATGTCGCCGTGTCCATGTCCGTTCAACATAGTATTTAAAGAAAACGTATAATCTTCTTTATATAGACATAATTTTATTGTAATTAATTTTATTGCTTGACCTTTTTTATTTTTAAAGAATATTGCCTGGCTTTTCTTAGATGGGATGATGAATGAACAATCCTTGGATTGTAACCAGTTTGAAACCAGAATGAATTCATGTTCAACGTCTAGAATTTAAGATACGAAATCCATCCGTTTCTTACACATAATTCATTACCAATTGAAACATTTCTAGCTATATAAATTAACCATGAACACCAACTAATAGAGTCAACCAAGAAACTAAGCATATAGCCAAGAACATTAGAACAATGCAATCTCCTTGCTATCTCGTCCTCCTTGCTCTCTTCCTTCCCCTGGTCGTCGCTTCCGCAGAGAAGGTCTACCCCATCGGTACCTGGAATCCCGTCAACACAAGCAATCCCTTTGCAATAAGAGTTGCAAAGTGGGCAATCACCGAGTACAACAAGAACACTACAAAGAAGTTGGTTTTTGAGCGCCTAGTTTCCGGCAAAAAAATATTTATGTTACGTGCCTATTATGAAATCGTTGTTGCTGCTAAGAATGCTACGCTGCCTGACCCTCCTTCGAATTATCTGGCTGCTGTGTGGGTTCAGTTTATGATGACTAGATTAAGGGCATTTGAGAAGGTGAAGACTCATGATTTTACAACCGAGCTAGTGATCTGATATTCGATCTCGTCTCTCTGAAATAATTTGAATTCATGTTGCTTGAGGTTTCTTTTTATACATTTTTTTTGTAAGAAATAAGAGACTAGAGATCATGCCAAACACACCCTATGGGTGTGAATAATTACATGGGAATGTTGTTTTGAATTGATTTCATTAGTCTACAGTAACTAACATTTTAAAAAAAAATATCAAGAACAATAAGCTTTGTATACCAAAGGGAAAAATGTCAATTACAACTATGATGTGCGAGCAACGAAAAAAGAAGCCATATTAGATGACCGGAGAGCTACCTAAATGAAACGATCATGGAGTTCAAACCAAGTAGAAAATAGCAAAATTGAAAAAACTCGAAAGAAGTCTAAAACTACTAAGAACTATTAGACTAAGACAAACCCTAACCGTAGTAAAAAAAATCTGAAACCATCCTTCACAGAGGAGTTCCTCCATAACCACCATAGCTGTAGTAGATGCCGGCTCCGATGACAATTTTGAAATGCCTTCAATAGCTAACCCACATTTAACTATACCCTGAACGTTCTTCTCCTGCTTCATAGCCTTGGCATTGGCGCTAATCTGCAACTTCTAAGGGTGGATATCCTCCTCTGATCGGTTAATTTTTGTTGGAAAAATATGTGGTTTAATTGCTATATTTATATAATAAACTACATTTTAGTTACTGACCAAATTTTAGTTTACAAATACATCATTTACATATTATTTTGCATATTTAAGGGAAAAAAATTAACAAAAGGACAAAATGATGGTTACATGACATCTGTCACTGTACTTTACCAAACTACTATTCACTACATAAGTTAAAAGGTGCTACTGCCCAATTGAAATGTCTACTTTCGACATCATTGCAACTCTTCCGGCAATTCTCTGTTGTTGTCTACTACTTTCAAGTTTAAAGGTGATACTGCCAGCACCATTGCAACTTTTCCAGCAATTCTCTGCTACTACCAAGTTCAAAAGTGCTACTGCCGACACCATAACAACTTTTTTGCAATTCTCTCATACTGTCAAGTTCAAAGGTGTTACTGTCGGCACCGTTTCAACTTTTCCGGCAATTCTGTGATGTTGTATATATGCTACTACCAAGTTCAAAGGTGCTACTGTCGATATCGTTGCAACTTTTTCGATAATTCTCTGATGTTATCTACTACTGCCAAGTAACAGAGGGGATGGTGCTACTGTCAGTGCTACTGTCAACGCACATTCAATTACTCAAACAGTTCAAAACTTTAAATTCTCCTAATCTTAAATCTCACATATCTGATCAAAGCTAGATATAGAAAAGTACCTTAGATGCCATATTGAATCTTGATTGTCGAGGTGGAAATCTTCGGTGGAGATTAGACTTCATCGAGGCAGCGGCGAGTGTCTTCGTCAAGACATTAGCAACGTCATCAAGGTAACAACGACATCATCGAGGCAATAACAACGAAATCATTGAGGCAGTAGCAGTGTCGTCGACGTATCGAACCAAAGACCTCGTCGAGACAATAGCAGCACCTTCAGTAAAGTAGTAGCAACGCCGTCCACGCATCGAAACGGCAACATCGTCCAGGCATTAGCAGCTCCTTCAACGAGCAGGTACGTAGCAGAGCCGTTTTCGAAGCAGCAACAACACCGTCGAACACTTCAAAAAGATCACTAGATCATCAAACCTCATCACCATATTCATAGATCAGAGAGAGAGAGTAGCAGATCGAAGGTGAAGAGCAGAAACCACACACCCTTGTGTACTTGCAAGTTAACATCACAGAGGTCAGATATGTACTTTCTCCAAATTGAAACGCATCAGAGGATTTTCTTGATTCACCCGAGAGTCAGGGTTGTGCTTCATCACCCTAGCTCGCGCGCCCGAGAGAAGGTTTGGGATATCATGGAGTATACGGCCAAGAGTAGCACTCACCATATACAGGGCTTCCTTTGTTATGAGATCCGGTACCTCGACCCAAAACAGGATAGATCTAATCGGAACTAGCGCAATATCCATCCTACCATCATTCAAAGCTAGGGCAAATTAACAGTCTTCCCGTAAAACCTCTGCTCTTCTTTCACAATATATGCGTCCGATGTTTTGCATCATTGAACCTTAATACGTAACGCTCACCTTGAGCCCAGATTTAGTACATAAAAATTTTGGTCGACTAAAATCTAGGGTAACCTATCTAAGCAATGTGTGAGTCATTATAAAAGACGTTCACATCTATGCAACATAAAATTCTAGTGTACATATATGTATAACATACATCAAGCTGTGAACTGTCCGCTCATTTTCTTAAATCTGATTAGACGGTTCACGAGCTTAAGTTATTTCATATATATATAGGAGACAAACCCTAAGCAACATGACATTTCAACATCATAGAGACTTAATAATTTATTTTGGGCTCCCATGTTTGATTATTCCTTATTTCACATTTTTTTTTTCATTTCGTCATTTTGAATTGTCAATTGAGGTTTTCTTCAATTGAATAACAAGAAACAAGAACAACGAATAGAACTAATTGCAGCGGAAGAAATGAGTATGAGCAATGGTTATCAGTATGACAGTATATATATATATATATATATATATATATATATATATTCAACTATAGTCTAGAGGTAGCTAGAAGAAGAATGAAAAAGAAATGAAAGAGAATTTATGACCTACCTCTTATCTTACCGCAAAATGCAACGCCTATATATGAAATTAAAAAGAAAGGGAAATTTGCTAGGAATTAAACCAAAAAATGGCCCACCTCTCTCTATGAAATTGAAATATTTGCATTGGTTGCTGACTCGTTGGGATGGGTGCTCGAATATCAATTCACTAGAAATGGCTTCGTATTCATATAATATTAGTGTCCGAATATCAAACATTATTACAAGAGCAGTACATAATATTAAAAGAGCCGTTGATAACATTACATCAGGTAACTAGCAAGAACGTTTAACAGCTCTCTGGTACAAACGACAGTTTTGAGGCACCAACGTCAAACAATATTCTTTGATTCACCATCTGAAACCCACCCAACACATTTTTAGAGTGAGTTGGCTGAATCATCAAGCAAAATTCATTCACCGGGTGACCAAACTCCTGGAAAACTGCATTTCTGATCAACTTCATGACTGCTCCTTCCTCAAAATGAAATTCGAGTTTCGGAAACTCAACGTCTCCTATTGCTTGTCGATGCACCATGTTGTAACATAGATCAAAGCCAAATCCACCCGTCTTCAGAGCTTCCCATCCATACTTGTCTCGGAAGTATTTCACCACAGTTTCTCGTATAGGCTTGTATGCTTCCTCCACAAACAACGTGTATGGAGTGCCCGAGTCCAAAACCACCCCTGCTTCATTATCCCTCGTAAACAATTTGGGATATATCGGAAGAAAGAAACCATTTACACTTACAGCATTCAGTTTCTCATAGTAATACGAAAACCCTAAAAGTGGTGTGGTTTGTACAGCTACACCATCGTGGCTTTTAAGATCGGCTTTTTTACCAAAATGCAACCATGCATGATGATGATGGTGCTGGTGATCATTGTCCTCGAATATACGAAATGGAAGGCAGTAAGAGAACTTGAGCTGGGTCAAGGATTTTAACTGATATAGGATAGATGTAGGATCATTTACACCGATGCCCAAAACCCCAGAAATGGGATTATGTGTATCATTCAAAAAGTCCAAGACGTTCTCATTGTCGAGTCCGCAACCAAATACAAAATCTGGAACCTTGTTCTTTGAGCTTCCAAATACGAACGTCTCCAATGATAATTGACCGCTGATTAGTTGGCCATCCACGTATCCAATTGTGAAGTTGCAGAACTCGCCGGAAGGTTTTGTTCCTTCAGTACCACGGCAAAGAGGGTGAGTTTCTGGTAACGGCCGATAGGCTGAACTAAAGTTTGGATCATAAAGGGGGGTAGCCACCGGAAAGCATGTCTGGCAGGCTGCGCAATGGGTCCAGATTAGGGTGCTGCCAGCGTCGAACACCTGCTTAACATAGACTGGAGGCGAGCCAATGCCAACCTCTACGTAGAAGAAGGGACTCCTGAGTGCCCTTGAGACAGGTGCACGAGCAGAATGGACTCTAGAATGTCTTGAAGCTTGGAGAAGAAGCTGGTGCATCGACAAGAACCAAGTAATACAACACTTCAATACACAAAATTTTTCAAATGGCTTATTAAACACTTCATAAGAAGCTATCTCAGAATCAACAATGGCATCAAGTACAGTCTTCAACAATTTTAATATCTCTTCTGCTTTTTGGTAGTACTTCTGAACAGGGTCCAAATTTATGATCAACTGGGAAATGGAACTCCTAGAGGGAGGAAAGATGCAGCCACTGCTTTGTTTAATTTGTCAATATTCCATGAGAACAAGGCTCGGATTGTTCAAGCTGGTGCTGTAAAGTACTTGGTGGAGTTGATGGACCCAGCTGCTGGAATGGTTGACAAGGCAGTAGCTGTTGGCTAATCTCTCTACAATTCTTGAAAGAAGGACAGCAATTGGTCAGGAGGGTGGGATCCCTGTTCTAGTTGAGGTTGTTGAGTTGGGTTCTGCTAGAGGGAAGGAGAATGCAGCTGCTGCTCTTTTACAGCTCTGCACAAATAGTAATATAGGTATTGCAGTATGGTGCTCCAAGAAGGAGCTGTCGCACCATTAGTCGTATTGTCACAATCTGGCACCCCTAGGGCCAAAGAAAAGGCTCAGACGCTACTTAGTTACTTCAGAAACCATAGAAATGCCGGTAGAGGATAATTGCTGAAATAGAATCTTTGCTGTCACCAGAGGTTGTTACTGTATAAATTATTGATGCGAATAATTCATTGTAAGGTCTTCTTGTGTGGATTTAATGAGATTTTAGAAAGAGGAAGAACAAATGGTTTGTAGAGGATTTGAGTCTCATGTAAAGTACTTGTATAGTTGTATTGTGAATGTTGGAGAAAAGAAATGTATACGTCTGAGGTCTTGCTTTTAGAGTTGATGATGGATATTACATGATGTGCAGCATATAGTAAATGTGATTTATATGATTCTCTGCCTCCTGGGTTTCTCTCCATATTATGCCGCAAAAACAACGTGATTTTGATAATATCTCTCAAATTGATCATTGTTTCACTTATATTCATGGATTCTTTCTCTAATTTGGCCATTATTCTCGAGATCATCAGTTTTCCTTTTTAAAATTTCTTCAAAGATTGTTGTCTGTCGTCAACCAAAAAAAGAAGGTGACGAAGCAGTTTTATAATTTTGTTTTTGGAGTGGTAGATCGGCCTAATGAGTTGGATTATGGATTGGGTGTATGTCTATGTGCTTATTCTGCCGATTTGAGACATTGAGCTGAAATTTTCGATTGTTCTGTTCTCATAGTATTGAAGGAATTAGAACAAAGATTGTTATTGGTTCTGTTGGAGAAGATATGACTCCTAATTATATAAGTTTGCATTTGCAGTTGAAAAATTAAGGAAGAATTCTACATGGTCATGTTTTATGCAAGTAAAGTTCAGCTGTTTATGACAGTCATATATATATGCAGCTTTTCAGTTAGTCAGTTTATAGTTGAAAGAATATGAAGTTTTCAGATATGGATTCATAGCTATTCCCTCTCAGCTTCTAATTCCTCTTCGATTTCTAATTGTGCATCTTGTTGTGTTGGTGTTTTAAGAAATCTGGTTTGGTTTTGTTTATCGGAGTCGAGAGGGAGGATAGTGAGGTGTATTGGATTTAGAGATGGCTTATAGGATCTGAAAATCTAGATATGAGTTGATTAGTTGAGCCTTACTGTTTCGTTTTGGAGAGTCCGATGACATGTTTTACATCGAGACACGCTTCATTACTCGCAGTTCGCAATCGAGTGGAAGCATTCAGTTCACTCACCTTTGGAGTCTCGAATATCGTCGTCGAGTCCTCCGCAACTCTTGACGTTGCAACGCCTGCGTCGAGTCCTCAAATCTTGCTGGTTGTTTACTTTCTTAAAGTCTTCCCGGTCATTTTGAGTATTTTAGTTTTCAGCTCTGACAAATCTCTCTCACAGAGTGCACGTATCAGAAGACTAAGTGGGTATAGAGATGTTAACAGAGAAAATGAATAGTCAAAGGTCCAATCTAGATATTGATATTTCTATACTCAAACATACTAATTTTATCTCCTTCAAATGGTTAATAAATGCCTGTAATTGTTTGTGTTGTGTGAATGAAAGTGAATGACAGTTGAGTTTTTATGCATGCTATTTTGTGAGCAGCTATTTTTTGTGTATAATTGCAGATCAGTTCTAACTGAGAATCCTTTTGGAGCCAAATTTAGCAGGTATTTTTCTACTGCTCTCATGTATTTTATGCGTACGTCCAATTTGAACTTCTTACTTTGAGTAATGTTGATTGCTCAATTATGTTGTTTCATATATATACTTTTAAAACATATGCTCAACCTAATTTTGGTAGAAAACTAACGTCTTTACATTTTTTGGGTTTTTATTATTGCAACAAAACTATAACTTTGTGATTAATGTTGTTCAGTTTCTCCTCTTCAGCTCTCAAGAAGTAATAGATTGGTTTTGCTTTTAATGCTTATAAACTCTTTTGTTCAAATGATAGAGAACTAACATTTTTTTTCTTTTTCTGTTCAAGCTTTATAAATTTGTTTTAATACTAAATCATGTTTCTGTGTTCGGGATTCACATGTCTTCTGCAATAAACTGTTTATATTAATCTTCTGTTGTTGTCCTTCGTATTACCATTCTGCATTATTTTTGTTTCCTCTTTTGATGCGAGTATGCATGTCTTTAATTATATGCTTGGTTTTTAACTTAATGGAACTGGCATTTCAGAAACATAATTAGCAAATTTGGATAGTACGGATAGTTGTATTTTATGATGAGATATGTAACTATTTTTTCTTTGAGTTTTTATAGATATGTACTGTCGTTGCATTCAGCAGCTAATTGTGGAACATTGAGCTCAGGTTTTTAGACCTCATGTATATTTGAGCTGAAATCGCAAATAAACTTTTTGAACATATACTAGATCATTGGAATCATCCTTTTACAATACAACTTATTTGTTCTGGTCATTGACTCATTTTTTCTGCTCAAGTGCTATGAGTTATCATCATTTCTTGGATTTCAACAATTTGATGAATGTGGAACTGTGGAAGCTAGGTTCTGCTGTTCAATAATATGGAGATGTATGAAAGTTGCATGATCCATTGAAAAATAGCGATTTGGATTTGATAGATTCATGTTTTGATTACTGGATTTTATGAGCAAAACCAAAACTTATGTGTATCTAGAGTCTTTGATTTCCATGTAGAATCAATGCATTATCAAAAGTTCTCATGCTATAAATGTAATAATGTCATATCGATCAAGTAAATCAACGATTGACTTAAACGTTTGATTAACTAAATGAATATGGTCATTGATTGCAGCCTTCAAGTCCATTTTAAGTTGAACAAAATGTTACAGAGTATTTTCAATACACGGTCGTATATGTACATATATACATGGTTGAGATTAAAATATATAATATTGATGTATGAGTGGTCAAACATATAAATTGTTATGAATGACTACGATCGTATCGTGTATATACACGACCATGCATACAAGAATTTCCCCAACAAAACGCGGGCATACTTTCTAGTAACAATGCAAATTCAGCAAACAAAGTTATGCTTCTAAACAATATATTACGCTATTTCTATTAAAATAGAGCTTCATTTTTCTCAGAGCTCTGTGACCTGAACCATAAGGTTTCGTTAATGACGGCGGTAACAGGACATTATCTATTATATATATGACTTTGTATATGTATAGAAGATTGTTTATATATAGGGCCATTCTATTAAGGGATCTTTTTTGAAATATATGAGGGATTGAAAATTACACCAACTTTTTGATCACATATCAACATTTTCATCGTTCAATATTTAGATGTATATATGTAGATTGTCTTTGCAAAATTTCATATAATTTTTTGACTGTTAAGGCTTTGAACTAAATGAAATCAATTGATGGATCAAACTTGTCAAACCTGAACCGTTCATGCTTTAACTTTTAATTAACATTTTTGAGTACCTTAAATATTAATATTACCAATTTGGATGAAGTTATGCAGAAGTGATCTACTCATATTAAACTACATATTGAACGGTGAAGATGTAATTTTGTGATCAAAAAGTTGGTGTGAACCCCCATCTCTCATATATGTCAAGAAAAGTGATCCCTCATTAGAAAGGACTGATATATATATCAGTCCCTTCTAATGAGGAATCCTTTTTTGACATATATATATATATATCAGTCCCTTCTAATGATATATATATATATATATATATATATATATATATATATATATATCAGTCCCTTCTAATGAGGAATCTTTTTTTGACATATATATATATATATATATATATATATCAGTCCCTTCTAATGAGGAATCCTTTTTTGACATATATGAGGGATCAAAGATTACACCAACTTTTTGATCACCAAATCACATCTCCACCGTCCAATATATAAATTTATATATGTAGATAACCTCTGCAAAATTTCATCTAATTTGGTTATCGATAAGGTGCTAAAATGCGAATTAAAATTATAAGCATGAACGGTTCATGTTTGACAGATTTGATTCGTCAATTGATTTCAGTTACTTCAAAGTTTTAACAATCACCAAATTAGATGAAATTTTTCAGAAATGATCTACATATATGAATCTAAGTATTGAACGGTAGAGATGTTGATATGTGATCGAATAGTTGGTCTAATGCTTGATCCCTCATATATGTCAAAAAAGTGATCCCTTAATGGAAGGGATATATATATATATATATATATATATATATATATATATATATATATATTGTATAAACATAATTTGCAAAACCAATCATAAATTAATTGAGATAATGACAAACAACTACCTCAAAGAAATACAAAACACACATAATTCACATTCAAAAAGATTTAAATAAAGAAGGACAAAAGCCCACGCCCATAGTCAATGATACCTTAGGTTGACTGCAATTTTCATTGTTAAGTAACTAAAATGTCCAGTTTATAAACAGAATCACACACTTTTCCATCATTCTCTCCCAAAACTTTGATCTGACCCTCACTCCTCTAATCTAACCCTCACGCTTCTCCGATCTAAACCTCTCTCTCTGCAACGCTAGCACGTTGCCCGATCGACGCTGCATCTTGATCCACAACGCTAGCACTTGACCTCGACTCCACAGTAAGATCAGAGTTGGAGGAGTTAGGTATCCGATCGATGTTGCCGCTTGATCGATATGGTCGCCTCTTGATTCGATAGGCTGAAATTGGATTTCAAATCTGTTGCTAGATTGAATCAACAACTCGATTGAAGCCAGAGCCTGAGGAATTAGGTATGACAGCGATGCTTAGGGATCCTATAAGGGTGGAGACTAGAAAGTACCAATGGGGTTGTGTGATCAGGGAGCTTGCGGGCTCTCGCCGAAGGAAAACTTTGTTTCAAGTATTTATTAATTGGTGGAAATGAAGATAAAGTTTGGGGAAATGTAGGTGAGGTGAAAGTTGTGTTACTGTAACTTTCATCGAGTTGCATTTTTGTTGAAGTTTCTGTAAAATTGAGTGTTATAAAATGGTAGTAGCAGCAATACTGGATGATCAGGCACTAACAATTAGATTTGATGATCGACAATAGGAATAAGATTGGATGCTCAAGCAGTAACAGCAAGATTCTGGCCTAAGCAATAGCTAGTAGTAAAATCGATTAGAGGCCAATAACAACAAGACCAGATGACTAGGCCCAGGCAATAACACTAAAATTGGACTACGAGAAGATCGGGAAAAAATACAATATCAACAAAGTTGAACTGACTAGTCAGTAGCAGCAAGATTAGATGACGAGATAGTAGCAGCAAAATCAGACGACCACTGCAGTAGCAGAAAAATTGGACAAGAAGAATAGACAATTAGACAATAGCAACAACGTTTACCGATTAGACTGTAGTAGCAAGATTAGACGACCAATGCAGTAGCAAGATTGGATGATAGTAGCAGTAAAATTGGACGATTTGTTCTTTCCCTTACATTCTAGTAAGTGTAGTAGCAGCAACATTCCAATCGACAACAACAATTACATTCCATCAAGTGTAATAGTAGCAACATTTCAATCGAGAGCAACAACAATATTCTAACAAGAATAAATAGCAACAACAACATTACAACAAGTGTAGTAGCAGCAACATTCCTTGTACTAAAAATATTCTACTACATTTATTAGAAGTATAGCAGCAGCAATATTTCAACAAGTGTAGTAGCAACTAAAGTAATATATGATGGGGGTCTGATTTAATTTGATTTATTTTGTATAAGACCAATTTGGTAAATGAAACCATGACACATGGCAAGCTAAAAAAGAATTTGTCCTTATTTATTAAAAACTGTCTTTATTTGTTTAACAATCTAAGTTGATTTATTTATGTTTCAAATCCTTTTGGAGGATGTATATATGATTTGCTAAAATTAATTTCAATACATTTGTTATGAAAAATTGTTAATCCAATGTATGTGCATATCGATTAATCTGATTACATATTTTCTATCATTAATTGACAAAAAATGTTGTAAAAAGTAAAGAAGAAACGTTAAAGTTAAAAAAAATAGAGCAAAAAAATTAAGGAAGAATAAGATGGTATTTTTCTTCAATCAATACAAGATATGATTTGACAAAGCGATGATGTGTTTTTATAAGTTAACATGACACCTAGAATTAAAGCCACAAATCTTTAGACTTATTAATGTCACAAATAATATCCTATTGTAAATTGTTGTATTTATATATAGTCAAACCCCATAACATTAAATTCTAACTCTGCCAGTGATTATCTTTTCAGTCCCCCTCTTATAAATTGAGTTAAGTTGAACTAAAATAAATTGATAAAGAACAGAACATCGATGGAAAACTGATAATTTGCCCTGATCTATATGACGCAATCAGATGTACGCCCACTTGAGAGGTTGGTGAAGAACATGAATTACTCATATATATGACACATGATACCAAATGTTATGTCTGATTGAAGAAGCAGAAATTGTAAAATTGGTAATGCAATATTATAATTTAGGAAGATAATCTGTGAAAATCAAAAATATATATATTTATTTACTTACATGCAATAAGACAGAAGATTGATGGCACAAAAATTTGAACAATCATTCCCAAAAATCAAAATGTAACTTGCCTGTGAAAATTGTAATGAAGTTTGTTCATCTACTCGAATCATACTTTCAGCTTTATTTTCCTTCCATGCCATTCATTCCCCCACGTTTTTCCCTATGTACAATGGGAGCCTTTTCTTTCCCAATGTCTAAAATTCATCCTTTCCTTTTTTACTTCGACAGATTAATCCCTAGTTCACAAGACCCCCATTCCTCAACACACAAAAATTGAAACACAACACAGGCATGGGCTGATGCGCACTATTAAGTAGACGACGATAGACTTAACCTCCCCTGCCTTCAGCGCCAGGACAAAAACCAGCACCCATCTCGCATTGGCCTGGGTCTCTCATATTAGGGTACGAACCTGCAGCTCAGACCAGTGCAGAGACTCTCACGAGCTAGCTGAGCCTCTCCTCACACATCAAACACATTCCTTCATTTCCTTCTCTCCTCAACATTCAAAATGGCACAGAAGCTCATTGTCATCATGGGGACCACCGGTTCCGGCAAGTCACGTCTCTCCCTCGACCTGGCGGCGCGGTTCCCTCCGGCAACGTTCGAGTTCATCAACTCCGACAAGATGCAGCTCTACAAGGGCCTCGACGTCACAACCAACAAGCTCTCCCCCGCGGAGCTACGCCTCTTCCCTCACCACCTTCTCGGCGAGCTTGACTCCCCCCACGGTGACGTCTCCCCCGCCGAGTTCCGCCGTCTCGCGTCTCAAGCAGTCTCTGGCGTTCTCTCCCGCAGAAAGGTTCCGGTGCTCGTCGGAGGGTCCAACTCTTTCATTTACGCGCTCCTCGTCGAGAAGTTCGACCCTGACGTCGATGTGTTTGACGGCGAGGTAACGGCGTCGAAGGAGCTCCGGTACGACTGCTGCTTCCTCTGGGTGGATGTGGCATTCCCAGTTTTGACGGCGTACTTGTCGCAGCGGCTGGAGGAGATGCTCGACTCCGGCATGTTTCATGAGCTGGCTGAGTTTCACGGCCAAAACCCGGTTCAGACCGGTGTGGGGAGGTCAATCGGAGTCGCGGAGTTCAGCCGCTATTTTGAGAAGTACGCGGCGGCGGAGGAGGATCCGGTGCGGCGAGGAGCATACGAGGAGGCTGTCGGGGATGTTAAACACAACACGTGGCAGCTTGCCAAGAGGCAGATGGGGAAGATTGCCAAGCTGAGGAAAGCAGGGTGGAACCTAAAGAGGCTGGATGCGACGGAAGTGTTTAAGGCTTTGGTGACGTCAGATGATGACGACGATAGCGCCGGCGGCGGGAATGGGTGGTCGGAGATATGGGAGAGGGAGGTGGTTGAGCCAAGCGTTAAGATAGTGAAGCGTTTCTTGGAGGAGGAGTAGGCCTTTCAGTCGTTTTCCAGACTCTTCTTATTTATTTTCCTTTCTAATTTTCATGTAATTTTTGAGTTTATTTTCTTTTCTTTTTTGCATTTTTGACTTTTGGAAAAGTTTGGTCAATGAAGGTTAATATCTGTTGGCTGTGATCCGGGATCGAAGGACGGGGTGGAGGAGGTTTTCTCTCTACCTTTGTCGATCTGGCAGACACTTGCATCTGGTTTCAGGTGACGACCGTGGAATGGTGAGTCGGGTTATCCCTTGCAGGATTCAGGCGGTCAAAGGGCGATCACACATGAATGGTTTTGATCAAAACAGTGGAAAGTCAGGGAAGAGGCTGGGGTCGACCTGGATGTCTCCGGCCTCGGTAGTGCCATATGATCTCGTGGTAGTATATTGCTCTTGGATCATATTTTAAGATACTCATACATATTATTTTTTTCTTAAATTGAAATCAGACTTGGGTTGCTTAAGGTTAGTTGAAAGAATAGAGTTTAGAATTTCACATTAGTTTACCTTGTGGTAATCTATTACAGCTGATGTTGTCTTACTACTTTGTGATGTTTTTGTGTGTTTTTGTCTTTTTGAAGCATTGTCTTGCTTATGTTCAATAGCTTGAAGTTTTATTCCACATAGTTTCAGTTTTGCTTTCAGATACCTTAAATAGGCTTTTAGCATGAATTTTTAGAAAATTTAGAACTATAGATGAACTTTGAAAATCCATAATTAATTTAAAAATCGTTTTTAAGAGATTCCAACTCTCAAAGTTTCTTAGTTGTGTCTAGTTTATTTAATTAGAAGATCACGAAGTCAAATTCCTTATAGTTGTGTACAATTTTTAGTCGAAAGGTTACTGGTTCAGTTTACAGATTGTGTTATTGTCTTTAAGTGAAAACTGTTTTGGTTAATTGTCATATCTTATGTTTGGCATCATAGGTGAGCCTTAAATTGAGTTCTATATATATGATTACTTTAAAATACTTATATCTTTTTATTAGGAACTTCCTTCATGTCTCGGTAAAGATAGGGGAAACCTCTACTCAATGTTTGTTTTGGAATGCTTGAGTATTTGATGAATATATAGTTGATTGATATGTTTATTTGAGATGATTGAGTATTGGATGAAATTATATGTTTAATGTATATGTTATAAATTGATGCATACGTTATTCAATGATGACAATTAGAGGATAAGGATGACGAATGAAATATGAATTTGATCTTTTGCGTAGTTGAGTCCATTACCTCAGCAGGAACCATGCACCCATATATGTTCGTGGTTGTTGTGTAATTAGTATAAGAATGATAAGAGTTATTCAGGGCTGGAGAAAGGGGAATTAGACAAGATGACTAGTAAAAGAGGGTTAGGGATTGATCACATAGTCAAGTACGCTATGTCACCTTTTCAGAAAATACATGGTATGAGACATGCATGCTCAGTTTATTCTTCTTTGTGGATCAACTGGAGTAGAATGTGCATTCATGCATATCATATATTTATTGTTTGATTATCTTTGTTTCAAGAGGACTCTGCCTCATACTGAGTCGTCAGGTTGAGCTCACCCCCATATAGATTTTGCAAGTACTGAAGCAGGGCACTTGAGCGTTGTTTGTTTTGTGTAATAGGGTGTGAAGCTAGACTTAGACTCTAGTTAGTTTGCACTCTTGTAAACGTTGGTTTAGAGAATCTCATGTACTAAAGATTTTTTTTTGTTTAGTGTTGAGTCGTTCTTTTCTAATTTCTTTCATGTTCAGATTATGAAAATTCTATTTCATAATTTGAATATGAGTCACGCCTCAAAAAAATATGTTCCAAAATTTGAGGTGTGACTGGAATGAAAGGAGGTTTCTAGGAGGATTAGGGTTTCGATGAGAGTTTGGGAGGCGGTGGTGTGAAAGAGGTGAAGGACGGGGGAGGTGATGGCGACGATGAGAAGAGATGGGCAGAGGGAAAGCCGGGAAGGTCGAGGCTAGTACTTTGGAAAACAAGGAAAGGAGAGGGTATGGTATAGTATAGAATATCAATTATACCCTTGATTATATTCCTAATGGCTTATGGACTAGCGAAAATTTTAACGGTGTGTACACTTGTTAGGCCGAACTTCATATTTGGTGTATCAAAACTCATAATTTGTAACTTGGTGTGCATAAATGCATAGTCATCTTAAATTAGTCATCTAAAATTTTTTCTTATTAGTTGATTCTCTTAGACCTATTAAAAAGTTGTTGATAAAATATTATTAACTATAAAGAATGATCATGTGATTCATATATCACATATTTCTTTAGTTTGATGATGAAGGAAAAAATGATCAATAGAAAATCTGAATTAATTTTCATTTGTTATTATTTTGGTCTACTATAATATCAACTCTTGACTATTTTCAATTTTCAAATAGAAACGGGCTCAACTCGGCCCGGTCTAAGTACGACCCTATATGTTATGGGATTGGGCCGTGAGTTAGGTTGGGCCTTACATTTGAGTAAATGGGAGAACCAAGTATGAGCCCGTTAAGACGTGGGTCGGCCCAAACACGGTCCGAACCCTGATTAAATTGGCTGGGCCAGGCCGTTTTCCACCACTAGTCACAAGTTTTCTGTCTTGATTGTCAGATAATATATATGATTAATTAATGTTTATCGTCTTTGATCCTTAATCTCAAGTTTACCTAATTTCCAAGTTCTTGATCGGCTTCATCACAAATTTAAATCTTTAAAATGAATAAAGCAAAACAGAGAAAACTTGAGAACGAAAAAAGAAAAAGTAAATAGAGAACATACGAGCAAGACAGAAAGAAAAAAAAGAGTAACAAATATGGATACATAATTGGCCATTTGGTTTGAACACGTAGAATTTTAATATAGAGAAAATAATCGTTTGTACAAAAAATAAAAGTCAGATTCCTAACCAATGAATTGAAAAGTCAAACGCTCATTCCAATATAAGGTGTACTTATTAATGCCTAAATACACAAATCTTTATTAAATTCATAATAAAATAATATTTTTGAAACAATTTTACCCTTATTCCTTATACACACTTGAAGAAAGAAAATGAGGGAGAATATTTTGCCGGAGCCTCGCCGGTTGCCGGACTCCGGTCACCGATTGCCGGACTAAGGTCACCGATCGCGGAACTCCGGTAACCGATCGTCGGATTTCGATCACCACAGCCGGACTCCGGTCACAGGACACCTGAAAATTACTGGTAGCCAAAATTTCGCCGGATATTTTTCTACAAGGGGTAATAAACTTTTACAAAAAAATTTATTGGGGGCTACATCTACATCAAATCTAAGTCTACTAACCCTAATGTACTCCAAACTAAGTCTACTAACTCCAATATACTCTAAAACCAAATCTACTAATATATATATATATATATATATATATATATATCAAAACCAAGTCTACTAATCACATTATACATTAAAACTAAGTTTACTAACCCCAGTATACATTAAAACCAAGTTTACTAACCACAATATACTCCAAAACCAAGTCTACTAACCCTAGTATTTCATCAAATCCAAGTCTACTAACCCCAGTATACAGTATACTCCAAATCCAAGTATAGTAACCACATCATACTCTAAATCCAAGTATACTAACCTCAGTATACTCCAATTCAAGTATACTAACCTTAGTATTTCATCAAATCCAAGTACTTATTGAAGACAGCGATGCGTGACGGATCTCTAGGATCTCGGTTCCCATCACGACATATCGTCTCAGATGAACCACTATAGATCAGGTGACGAGCCTCTTTAAACTTCGGTTTAATCGGTGACGACGACTGCATCCTTGATGCTCCTCTTTGATTCAAACTGATCTCCATCGACGACGACTAGTTAGATCTAAACCTCTGTTTCTGGATAATGCAATCTCCAGCGCCTTTGGTTTTGAAGATCGGAAATCAATATTTATAGGAAACGCTCGGCTCCGACATCCCTGTCGACGTGCACCAACAGCATCAGACCTTCATGTCACGACATCTAGATTAAGCTATCGATATGAAAAACAGAAAAGGAACAAGAAAGGACGTGGTCGTCAGAGACGATGGAGGCGAGGTGAGGTCGTCGTCTTTGAACCTGTGAGAGAGAGGCGAGGACGATGACAAGGTAGTCGGAGATGGTGGAGGCAAGGTGAGGTCACCGGCGACTAGTCTATGTGAGAGAGAGTTTCATATGGGGAGGGGAGATGAGAGAGAGAGAGAGTTTCAGAAGAGGCGAGGAAAGAGAGAGACGAGAGTGATTAGTGATTACTAAGGATATATTCATCTTTTTCTTGCGGTTCATTGGAATGAGCATGGAGAAAAGGTTTTTATTGAACAGGGCGTCTTGGGTACACCATGTTGCACTTAAACCAACTTAAATAGACGGTTAGATTACATTTATGACACTATTTATTTTTTTAAATAAAAACTAAGTATAATTATCAAATGTTGAAATTTTTTAATAAATACTTGGTTCACTTACACCTTGGTGCATACAAGATTTTTCGTTTATTGAAATTGGTCATAAACTCTTAAAATTAGTACTAAGTGAGCATTTATTGTTTAATATATATGTCAAATTCCATAGCCGTTCAATTCAAATTTTAACCTATGGATTTGACAACTTCCATTAGAGATGCACACTAGTCATAATCATATTAATAGACTAAGTAAAAGATAATGCGTAATTGTCTTGTTTTTATGTAGTGTTGATTGTTAGTGAATCTTTTAATCTTATTTTCTAACTATCTAGATTAATGTCAATATTCTCTTTCAACAGTCTATTTTTATTTACCGTCACAAACAAGCACGCGCATCACTATCTGGTATAGTGGATAACTGTTTTTCTTAACTAGACGTTAAGTAATCGAGCTTTTGACGTATTGTATTAACCATGTGTTCTCGATTAATTAAGACTTGAGTACCGCCGCAACAATCTTTAATTAAAAAACAAAAAGACAATTCCTCAATATAATTCGTCACATGATGACACGTTCCCTTCTTCCAACCTCTGAGACTGTCATAAAACACGAAGACAAAACACAGTAATGAGTTCTGAGTAAACTGATCACTCGCTCTTTCCTCACCTCGTGATCTGAAAATTAATGGCTTTGGAGTTCCGGTGTCACAGGGACGAAGCCTGGTATGAAGCTCATCTGCTAATGGAGTCCGCCGGCGGTGAACACCGTCTCAGAATCAAGTTCGTCAACTTCTCCGACGACCATGACGAGTTGGTCAACGTTAAAGACCTGAATTCGCAGAGAGACGTCGATGCATTGAGGTCCCGGTTGAGGAAAATGTCTGTTCAGCTCCAGGACTATGAGTGCTCCAAAGTTAACAAGGGCTTAGTCGTCTGCGCTGCCCATTCTGTGCCACCCGACGACCGCCGCTTCTTCGACGGCCTAATCCACACGGTGAGCTCTCTGTTTTCTTTGTTCCAGTTAGTCTATATGTGTTTGTAAAAAACTAAAAACCAGTACAGCTGGTTGTGTTGGTACGAGGTGGTCTAAGAACACGACACACGGATTAGTCTTTGGGTCTAGAAAGTCTTTCGATAAAAGAAAAATATGTGTTTGGAAAATGTTTTGGGTCTGCTAATCTTGGTTTGTAATCGTTTGTTATGGTTAGGTTGTGCGTAAGGAGCATAGGATTGTGGAAGGAGAGGAAGTGTGTGATTCTAAGTACGTTGTGGAGTGGACTAGTGGTCCGGATGTTGGGGTTGTAACTAG
Organism: Comarum palustre; assembly: GCA_951800085.1. Lineage (NCBI taxonomy): Eukaryota > Viridiplantae > Streptophyta > Magnoliopsida > Rosales > Rosaceae > Comarum > Comarum palustre. The sequence continues at coordinate 28,502,908 of OX637574.1, read as the reverse complement.
TCTAGCAGTTGGGGACATTTGTCGAGTTCAGCCGGCTGACGAGGAGGAAATAGTAAGCCCGGTGCTGAGCTCGTTTCTCGACAGAGCTAAGGAGAAGAGTGAGAGCAGTTTCTCCAATTCGACTACGATTTTTGTTCAGAAAGGTGGTGGTTGTGATTCAGAGACTAGTAGGACTACCAAGAAGTTCAAGGCTAATTCTGCTCGAAGATTGAACAAGGCAAGTGTGTAATATTTGCCTATGTAATGCTTAATTTCGACAGTTTGTTTGGATTTCTTGAACATTACTGTATTTTGTTGCTTCTTGATGTTTGGCCCCTTGTGTTGTTTGTTTGGTGTTCTTAACCTTCATTAGAATTTGACCCAAAAAAGTATGTGCAGGGTTAAGTTTTATATTTGGCTTTCAACCTATGTATATTGAGTAGCATTATACTGAAGAATTTAGGAAGATTATCAGAAATATAACTAGAGTGGATTGGAAGATACTTAAGAGTGTGTTGGACTTTGATTTGTGAGGTTGGGAGTATGTGAAATTGTGAGTCAGAAGTGGATTTTTACCACCTATTCTGTGGACATCTAAACTTGCTGAACTAAAAATGTGCATCCTCTCTTTATCTATCTATACATGATATGTAGATCTGAATGGTATGATGAACAAAGTGGATAATTCTTCTATGTGGTTGTTTTAACAATAAATTTGATGCTAGCTTGCCTATATATAGGTTAACCCTGTGAGGAGATACGTAGCGGCTGTAATGAGCAGGTGTTCTACAGGTTTGTGCAGAATTTCTTATATAGCATTTCCCAAATGAGTTTGTTTCTTAATCCTGAATGATTTTCTGAAGCAGAGATGATTGACAATCCTTCTATTTTGCCCTATTTTGTTTTTAACATTGAAACCTTTCATCAAAACAGCACCAAGGCAAGAGTCAGAATGCAATTCAAAAGACCTACAGCAAAAGAGCAAACAAGCAGAGATGAATGATAATCCTTCTGAAAGGAGTAGACTTGACATTGGTATAGGTGTGTCTCATGTCCTATTTGTGGAGAATCTTGAGAAGGGGATATCACCTGTTACAGTTATGCAGTTTCTGTATCAGCTAGTTTCAGTCTCATGCATAGCTATTGTTATGCCAAGTAAGCCGTCGGAGACATATACAAGAGGAATCATCATAGTGGATAGCAAAATGAATCTTGAGAAGGTGTCCAACTTCTTGGAGAGTCCAGATCACATCATCGTTTCCTCGAGAGGAAGGTATATCTTGTGTCAATTGCTTTTATGTAACTATAAATTGTTCAAACTTGTCAATATGTGAGAATGGTTCAAACTAGTCAATTCAGCCTCCCACAAGTTTAAACAGTCCAAATGGACACTGGAAATGATTTCTTGATTCCTTTCGCTTAATGTCATTATTTGTCAATTCTTAGGCCTTGGATTGTGTCTGAGAAACTCTTAGATGACACACTGCGAGCAACGAGCCAAGTATTCAGGCTTCCTTGTCAGGTTAGTTGCATACAGCTAGCCGCGGGGGACTAATCATTGCCTGCAATACGAGATTTGTTCTGCCATGATAAATAGATAACTTTCCTGACAGAATCTATCTTTGCAGAGGGAGAAAGATCATCAAAACCTGAGAATGTAAAAGAAGTGCAAATGTAATCGATCAATATGTGACTAAAACTTGCTCTTCTTATATGCTTTGCAGGCAACATTTGAGGGTGGCGCATCAAGTAGCAATGAGTTAAAGGTCGTCATTTCTGGTAGTCGAGAATACCAGAAAGCTAAGATTCTAAAGAAATTGATCAAGGAATTTATTGACCATCAATGCAGAGTTCATAGGCGGCTGCTTCATGATGAGGCAGAGATTCCAAAGCTAACTATGTGATGAATAGAAGAGATACTTGAGATTTTAGTATCTTGTTCATAGGGCTGATTCAAGGTACTTTGTGTACCCTTGCCAACTGGTGGTATCAATTTGTGTTGTGACAACAAATTTAGGTTACTGCCACAGGAATACTGTAGCTATATGTTTCAACTGCATATTGTGACTTTCTTTAATTCCAACTACAGATTGTCATAAAAAATTAAGTAGGGTAGCACCAATTTCTAGCTCTTATCTGTTGCTTCAACTAATAAGCTGGTGGGATTTTCGCCTATCTTAACCTGTGCTTTTCTTTCCCATGGATCGTATCAACTTGTTCTTTGCTCGGGTTGGGACTGGCTTCGAAGAACACGTCGGCTATTATGAAAGGTAACAACATGAAGTTCTAGCTGTTCTGTGCATTAAGCAGAAAACAAACTGCATCTCGCACTAGTCCAAGATTCATGAATACTCTCTGCCACACAGGCTCCAATTCCCCTCCCCAGACAATCTCTTCTTTAACCTGCCATGTTGACCCAGCACCGTTCTATTACCTTTCTCACTGCTCAAATCCGTGCTCAGATTACAGCTCGTCGACACATCCAACTCCACAAACAGCGTTGAATCGAATAATACTCGGCCTGAAAACAACTTGAACCAAAATCTCACTTTAACCCGCTCGAAACGATTTCAGCGGATATTCAAAGAATATAGGTGAATATTAGGTATTGGTCATTTTATACAAATTAAAAAAAATAATTACTTCAACTAAAACAGTTTTTCATCATCCATTTTAACTTTTAACAAGAAATTAGTATCATATCATTATTCTTATTAACTTTCCTATTCTCCTCTCTCATTCTTCCGATCTGAAAACTCTCCTCTCTCATTCTTCCGATCTGAAAACTCTCCTCTCTCTTTGTCATATTGAGGACGACACCAACCAATGCCTCAACAACATCGGCCAACGCCGATTTGGTGACCTAGCCTCCGATTTTGTTCTGCTCGACTCCGAACACGATCTGCACGCCTCTGATCTCGTTCGCGCCTCAACGACGATGTCAGGAACAAGCTAGACGCCGAACGATAACTGTCTATCCTTATACTCCTCATCAAGATCCAGCCTCCTATCACCTCCGCTCTCTCCCTCTGCCACTCTCTCCGTCGTGCGAAGACGACGCTCTGGCTCACATGGTTCATCCTCGCCGTATGAGTATACCTCCAGCTCTGGCGAGTACTCACCCACGCCAAATTCTCCTGCTCGACTTCTGCTCCTTCAACTTCGCTCACTGATTCGGCCACGCTCTACCAAAACGCCACTCTCTTTCTCTCTATCTTTCAATTTTATTATGGGGTAGTAAAGTTGGATGTGCAATAAAAATGTGGTTTAGGGGTTCAATGAGAGTTTATTAGGAGGTAGTAAAGTTGAATGTGCAATAAGATTAGCGGTTCAGTGAAAGTTTATTAAGAGGTAATAAAGTTGGTTGTGCAATGGGAATGTCGTTTAGGGGTTCAGTGAGAGTTTAGTATGGGGTAATAAAGTTGATTGTGACAATAGGAATGCGATTTAGGGGTTCAGTGGAAGTTTTTTTGAGGGGAGTAAAGTTGGCTGTACAATATAAATCTGGTTTAGGGGTTCAGTTGGACTTTATTAGGGGGTAGTAAAGTTGGCTGTGACAATAGAAATGTGGGTTAGGGGTTCATTGATAGTTTATTAAGGAGTAATAAACTTGATTCCAGATTTCAGTGACCGGAGGCGGTAAGGTGTCGGTCATGTCTCCTCTCTCTTCCATTTTCTTTCTCTAAGTATGTTTTAATAGGTTGGTAGAATGAGTATTGAAATATTATAGGTTGTTTAGAATTGTTTTGAATTTTGTTGGAATTGACACAAATTTAAAAAAAAATTGAAATGATCAATGCTTTTAAAAAACTGTTAGAATGAGAAGTGAGTTTCAAAAATTTATAATAATCGAACATTTTTTGAAGAATATAAAGCAAAATAATTTATGTGGGTCAAAATGACATGTGTCACCTCTCTACACGGTGACATGTGGCATGAGGATAAATGACATTGGGGTCTATTATTACAAAATATTCAAAAAATTAAGGTAAAAACAAAAAATATAAAGAGCTAACATTTACATTCTATTTGTAATCTACACTCTCTTTCATTATTTTAATATTTCTTCATGTACTGTAATTACGTATGTTCTGAAAAGGCCCTTCTCCTTCTTTCTCTCCCCATGAAATCGTTTGTAGACTCATTCTTTGCTATGAGCTCCACTGCGTCATCCACCTCGACTGAATCAGCATTCTACCACGAGGTCGCTTCCATCAAAGAAAGTAACAAGATTCATCTCCAATTCTTGTGGACTCTTTGGTGGAGCTTCCGTCAGGAAGCTTGAATCCTGGAGCATCAGATCATAGAGGATTGACACTAACTGGGCATGGTGAAGAACGACAGCGGTGGAAGAGAGTATAGGGTTTTGGATCTGGATGAGGAATTGAGGGAGTGGAGCTTGGAAGTTGTAGAGGTTGACAACAAGTATGTGGGTTTGGGCTTAGTGTATCAGAACAAAGAGTTTAAAGGGTGAGGAAGCTCTTCTTAATACAAAAGGTTATTTATTAGGCTCATCTGATTCTTATTTAGCTCAAACATTTTTGTTTTTTATTTTACCTTGATTTGGATTTGACATGGGGTTGGAAATAGTTACCTTTGTTTAGACACAAAAACAAATGTGTGTATCTATATGAGATTACAATAGGCTTTTAATACCTAGAGGCCAAATCTAATAAAGACAAGAAAATGTGATTTTGGTCACGTATTATATGTTTTTTTATATGAATATGTACTTAATACAGGTTTGGATTGATTACATTAAGTATTAATGACTACTTTGATTTAACAATTGGGTTAGAAGTGTTTTAGGCTGGGTTTGGTGCAGCTGAGCTTATAAGATATAAGCTGATTTTTAGCTTATAAGTAGAAGGTGGGTGTTTGCAGCTTCTATTTTTTTCCCTTAAAACACTTTATACTTTTTTAAAAAGTAACTTATTTTTGGACTTACCAAATACCAAAACTTTTGGTGCTTAAAAGCAAAGGAGCTTATAAGCTCTCCCAAACCCAGCCTTAGGTTTCTCCCAAACGGACCTCATTGATCCAAGTTGTTCAATCGCAATCATCAATCTCAATCGTAATTTTCATTTAATAATTAAGCAGTTTTAGTGAACATATTTAGAGCCTAAAATCCATAATCACTAAAACTGCTTAATTGTTAAACGAAAATTACGATCGAGATTGATGATTGCGATTGAACAACTTAGATCAATGAGGTCGATTTGGGAGAAACCTAAGGCACTATCTAACGCAATTGTTAAATCAAAGTAGTCATTGATAGTTAATGTAATCAATCCAAAGTTGTATGAAGTACAATCGAATCAAACTCAGCCTGAAAACAACGTGAACCAAAATCTCCCTTGACCATATCAGCCGATTCAAAAACACATGGATTGGCAATGGAGAGGAATGCAGGTAGGTTCGTTTGCTGAAGGTCACCGTGGAATGAGAAGTTTAAAAGGGATTCATCTGTAAAATGATGATATAAAAATAGTGGTCCGATGAAACCACAGTAATTAGAAAAATGAAGCTTCCACCCATTATCTTGGATCATTGACATAGTTGTGTTTCAAAAAATAAATTGTAAAAACCATAGGAAAGGGAACAATAGATCTTGTACTTTCAGCGAGGATGCTACCAATTTACAACCAAAATAAACATCTTCAGCATAGAATGAAATCCAAAACCAACTGCTAGAAATTAATATACAAGTTACAAGCTAGGTCGTCAGACGACCATTAAACCAAAACATAAGAACTAATTTAGACAAGAAACACGTATCTATCTCCTCAACTTGGACCGCTTTGGGATGCCACCAGCAGGAGGGGCTCGCCCCTTGCCGAATGCTTTCATCTTCCTTCTCTTCCTCTCCTCCTCACTGTCAGACTCATTACCTTTCTCCTTGTCTGCATTGCTTGCTTCCCTCTCCAACTCTTCCCATGTCTTCCCCTCCTCATCCTCCGAGACTTCTTCTGAATCTTCCTCATCATCATCCTCTGACTCCACAAGCAATGCACTATCAGATGAATCATCCTCCGATTCTGATTCAGATTCCATATCAGATGGTTCATAACCCAGGTCTGACTCCTGAGATTGATCAGAGTCTGAATCTGTTCCCTCCAAATTCAAAAACTCCCAACCTCCATTATCAAGGAAGCTTTGCGGATCCTCAGTGATTGTCTTCAGAATAGGTTTCCATGACAGATTCATCCTGCTCTCATAGTACTTGATCTCTGTGTCGTCAAGCCATTCCTTGATACCTTCAAGTGATGTTGATGGAATAGAGTCAATCCGAAGGACATCTTTTTTGAAATCCTTAAATACAATTGCCATGTCAAAATTCTTTTGTCCAAGCCCAACCCTTTCCAGATTCACAATTTCAATCTCAGCAAGAGTGACAACAAGAAAAGGATTTTCAATCAGTTCAACCAAGCAATTTGTAGTGGGGACGATATAGGCTGAGGATTTGTAAGGCACACCATGGAAACCAAGGTCCCTGAAAGGCTGATCAAACTCAAGTTCAAGGCCTTCCAACTGGGGCTGCTGCCAAAGATCCTGTACCCTACTCACAAACGTCCGAAATTCAGTGTTGACTTTGTTCTTCCTAGCTCTCTCTCGTTGCTCTTCTTCAATCTCATCTGGGTCATAAGCAGATCTCTTTCCACTTAAGGTCTGAACTACATCCATAACCTCCACATAGAATTGCACATCTTTGGTTTTTTTGTTGCCCACCATAATGTGATTGTGAAGATGAAAGTGAAGGAGAGTGATCATCTCATTCTCTGCTGGCTGGAAAAAAGCATGCTTAATATTTGCATACATTACATCCACACGCTCATCTTGCCTGCTGGTAGAGTAACGAAACCCATTTGCATGAGCTTCAAGACTACCAGGAATCTTTCTGCCACGTCCACCAAAAACAGGTCGAATCCAGAGGTCATTCAATCTCAGCGGCTTAAATTTGTTACCAGCTAGTTGGAGTTTCTCCTGAGTAACAAGAGTTGCCCTCTCAGCTCTCTCATTCTCCCTGGACACAACTCGCTTCCTGAGGTTTTTGATCACCTGTGTGACTTCATTTATGTGCCTTGTGTCCTTGGAGCGAAATGAGACTTCCTTTAAATATATAGAACCCATGTTCTTCAGTGAATTTGCATCATGAGGACTAAAAGGAGTCCCAGGAACATTAAAGATGATTCTGATATAGGAAGCCTGATTGGTGCTGGCTGACTCTGCTTGGACACTAACTGTCCTTATGGTGGCCACATGAAAAGGGACCATGCTCCCATAAATAGGCAAAAGAACAGCTTCATTGTTCTGGTCAACTTGAATCATCAGATCTCTCTTTGGAGCGAGATCATTTACATTCTTGTAGGCAACTAAATCGGCCGAAGACTTTGCAGTGGAACGATTATTACCTAATCCAAGTGCATCACCAGCAAGTCTGCGAGCAGTTTCTTCATTTTTCTGGCGGGCAAGTTCTGCCTGGTGGTGCCTGCGCTGCTCCTCCTTTGATTTCTCACTATTATCTGACCTCAGGTTGGTTTTAGATATCAAGGCCTCAGTTCCATTAGCAGGACCTTTTCCTTTCACCGGCTTTTCTTCTTCAACATCATTGAAGGAATATGCCACATCTTTCACAGCTTTAGAAACTTTTACTGTCAGCACCTCTGGTGTGTCATCATTGACAACAACCGTATCAGCTAGCAACATGGAGAAATTCTCATTTTTTGAATTACTGCTACCACTCTGCATGTTATGAAAACCAAGTGAAACATTAAAGACCATGCCTGCTTTCAGCACCCTGTCATTTTTTGAATTAAGATTCAACCCAGATTCCCGGAACTCAATACCAATGCCTGTCCCCGTAGATTTTGTCAGATTAGGTAATAGTTCAGGAGCATCCTTCTCTACAACAGAATGTGCTGCTTGATATGCTGCACTGGCTTTATTTCCAGGCTTCAACTCACTAATGGCTGCAGCATGGGCCTTGAGAAGAACGCCATATGCCTTGCTCTGACTGGAATTGGCATCAATCAAAAAAGTCCTGGCAGCATTCGAGCAGTAATTGTGATAACGGGATCCAATAGCACATATGATCACACTGGCACGATCATAATAAAGACACTCCTCATTGCTGGCAGCACCAGGTCTGAGATCATACTTTCCTCCACTTTGAAAGATTGGAGGATAACAGATATCAACATTCTGAGGATTGAGCTTCAGCCCAACTTTGGAAGGTTCCAATATAAGTTTCTCTGTCTCATCCATCAAAGAAAAGTGAGTGACTTTCTTCTCATCATCAATAACACTCTCAAGCTTCTGCAACATTTTCTGCATGACAACAGTACTTAAGTAAGCAGCTTTCTTGACATTACCAAGTTCCTCTTTCTCCTTGACAGCAAACAGGTCAGACAACCCATTTGTTACATCGACAAGCTCAACAGTTGCACCCTTCAGCTTCTCAAACCACAATTTCAAAAGATTCCCCTCTGGTTCCTCCTTTGCTATCCTTCCTACAACAACGGTTTCATGGCCATCAGCCGTAGTTTGAGCACGAATGACACCCAAAATAGCATCCATCAGGGGCCCGCCATCATCACTCTTTGCCTTCACATGCATCACAACATCAACACCCACAGCCTCGTTGGCAGCCTTGTTCACACCTTGGAAAAAAGACACCTTTTTCTGGCTACCCAAGAAATGAATCTGCTTCTTCATGAAAACCATAATCGTATCTGGAACATCATAACCAACCATCCACATCTGTAATGCCGAAGATTTAAGGTACCGGATTTCATCTGACTGCGGCGGAGTTGCAATTGCAACAACCTCACAAGAATCCCAAAACTCAGGGTGCTCAGTCCAGTGCGCGTAGAAGGCCTTCAATCTCTGACTGAAGACATTCAAATCAATGGCATAGGGATTATTTCCTGCACCAGCACCCATGGCAGGTTTGCCATTTCCATTCCTATTATCAGCCATTACGAATAGACTCTGCATAACAGAGATACTCCATTAATGGTCAAACGAGAAAATTCGCAACATTCATATCAATTTCCAATATATATCCAACAGGTAGCTAACAATCCAGTTATGCAGAGAAGAAAAAACAAACAAAAAAACAATATTTCGTCCCAATAACAGTCCTATAATTTCATCCACTAAAAATTTGACCAACAAATTGGTACAGTAAAAACTAGGGTTTTAGCAAATTTAGCAACTTGGCCCCAATCCCCAGATTCAAAAGCTAATCTCGAATCCAACCTAACCCCCACCACCACATCACAACCCCCTTATCAATTTCTCAAAACCCCAAACTCAAAACCCTAATTAGGTTTTTCTCCGTCGCATACAACCCAAAATTACATCACAAAACCACTCGATTCATCCACCATAACAAAACGCGCGACTCGAAAACGTACCTTTGGTGCCTCCGGCGGTTGCTTTCCGGCGAAAATTCTCGGCGCCCGCAACGCGAACTAGGGTTAGGGTTTCGCTTTCGGCCCCTGGCGGCGTGCCCAAATCCCCCGATTCAAACCAGAAAAGAAAACCCAATAGAGAGAGAGAAGGAAAGAGAGATAGAGAAGAAAGATGGGTGCTTTCGAAGATGAGAGAGAAGTGGGTGTGGGTACTTATATTAGGGTTTCGCTTCGGATTTTCGAAGAGCGATTTGAAATTTACAGAGAGGATTTCAGTGAGAATATGAGGCGTTTTGCATTCGAGGGCTCTAGGGGTGATTTTTCAGTGACGAAAATAGACATGATCTTTTGGGGTTCTGACTTCTGATGTTCGTGTAGTGTGTTAGTCATTGGGAGTTTTGAGAGGGGTGTTTTAGGGAGTTCGATTGGGTTTCTTTGTGCAAGGGGAAATGTGCCAAACGACGTCGTGGGGTATGAGAGGGAAATAGAATTGGCCAATTTGGGGATTTGGGCTTGGACTCTGGGAAGTTGGGCGGTGGCGGGAAAATAATTATTCTCTGTAGAAAATATGGCGGGAAATATTTTGCTTTTACAGAAGTAATAGGTTCAGTAATCTCAGGTTTACCTTTAAATTGCAAGGTTGCTTATGAATCATGATTGCGGTAACATTGTGTTACGGCATTATGGAGGTGGAATAACAGGTTCATGAAAGACATAAAGTTTACGATTTCTCTAGTTAAATATATTGTACGTGGTGTTACACAAAATTCGTAGCAATATGCAAGGGACGTCTAACAAAATTAAGAGAGATATATAGGCTACTACATGAAGAATAATGAAAATCAAAATTAGTTTCATCAAAATATGGAGTTTTGTGGAGTATCTCTACGCAGAATAAACATCCAGTAAGAGATGTCGAGCCTATATATTTAGATCGAAAATCAGAAAACAATCACTACCTTGTAGGTAAAGAACCCTCCTTACTCTAGGATACAGATCTAAACTGTTGGGGTAGCCATGGATATGTCTACATCACCAAGCATAAGTGACACATTTTATGTGGGTCCACGAGCCGTGACAAGACCCGACCATAAAATACATCACGAAACCCGTCATGCAAACTACGTAACAACACTCGAAAGTTGCCGATCCGACATCGAGAAGCTACATTACTTTCCTCACCAACTTGCCCTGACGGAACACTACTAAGACACTTGTCTCACATTGGAAACATGTAATAGGTGAAAGTCTCCTTCTCCTATAAATGGAGACTCCCCTCTTTCCATCGAGGAGAGGATGAGATAGGTAGACCATAACTACTGCTTGAAATGCTTTGAGGTGCCGCCAATGCGCCTCAATTCATAATACATATTAAGTGGATGTAGCCCTTTGCCCATAAATGTCAGGGTGAACCACTATAAACATTGTGTCCACTGTCTCTATTCTGCTACATACATACAAGCATACATGCATAATACACGTAGATACATAGTGCACGAACATTGACACCGTCTGTGAAAAACCGGTACAAAATGTTTTGTCACTACCAAAAAGCTAAGTCCTCGTAACATTTTCTTAAAAAACATTCAAATTTGTAGAAATGACACATGTGCCAAGTTCAACCGCTATTCTTCATCACACAACGAAACACTTGTATATCACTTTATTACATGTAGCAGAATATATATTAACCAAATGAGTTATGCAGCAGCAAGCTTCATCTTCACACAAGAAAGAAACTCGCTTGGGGACAAGAGTTATACAACAAGCTTGTTGGGGCAGTACACCCAACAATCATGGAGCAATCTTTCCCTAGCCACTCATCATCAACCGAGTAGCAGTTCATCACACCAATTTAGCGGAACACCCACCGCTACTTAATCCACAAGCCAACATCCGAATCTCCATCCGTTTTATTGGCGGCATCTCCATGTAGCGGCATCAACAACGACAAAAAGAAGAGAGGAACCCGTCACTTTGTTTAACTCATCTCATGACTAGCAATTCAAAAAAGAGCAACACAAGAGAACGCCTTCTACATACAGCGAACACCACCACATGGTGCACGGCAGCAACAAAAGATGCCAACTCAACAGAATCAACTTCTTCTTCTCCAACTTCTCTTCAGACAGCGGAATCGCCACCTAAAGCTGCGTCACTATCCAAAGAGCTGTGTCTCCCCTGCTGCACACCCAAATGGAAACTACTTTGGATACCCAACGCCGCCACATGATCTTCCGCTTTTACCATTGCACCGCCGCCAAGGATCGCTGTCAAGAAGGGCGCTTCTCGAACAAAGAAAAAAACCGCGAAGCCGCCGCTTGGCAACGACGGGTGCTTCTTCTTCTTCTTCTTCTTTAATGCTGCTTCTTGTTCTCTGTCGTTGCACATCAACAACGGCACCAATCAATAATGACACCTTCATCGATCTCCAAAAGGCGACATCAACTCGATCTCACTCTCAAAGCACCCCGCTCCTCCATTTGATCGGTCCCACCCCCACAACCTGCCATAAAGTTGGCAACACGCCACTCAAGCGCCGCTTGGTCCCGTTGCTTGGAACTCCGTTGTTTGGCTCCGTTGCTTTGAGCAGACATATACAAACCACTGCTTCGAGCCTCGTTTAGTCTCACTGCGCATGAACCCGCCGCTCAGAAACAAGATAAGTTCTCCCTTCAGCTACACAAGCTAGCACATTTATACATGCCAATCATATGGACTTTATTCTATATACTTGACTGAAGCATGTCTCGATTTAGCATGTGGCTGGTAGCAAATTATATTAGCAACCATATTAGCAAATTATCGATTTACAACTAGTTCATTATATTTGTCAAAACCTATATGCCGCTACATGTATACTAGCAACCATCATGTCATATAAATTGAGTGGTAACCTCTTGCTTGTTTTGTTTGGAGGACATTAAACCACTCCAAACCGGGAATTCTCATGCCAGGGAGCGACACCCACCAGAACCAAAGAGCGCGCGCCAGAGAGCGGCATCCTTCAGTACCAGAGAGCGGCACCCTCCAGATCCCTCGGGGCCCTAGACAATGCCCTCAGAGCGCCCTTGGTTGGCCTAGAAAATGCCCTTGGGTGTCTTAGATAGCGCCCTCAACGTACCCTTCGGTGCCACAACGCACCCCAGCACGCCCATTGGTGCCTTAGACAGTGCCCCCATCGCGCCTTTTGGGATCTACCACAATACCCCTGCGTGCACTCCTCCTGAGCCACAATGCGCCCCTTGGGGGCCCCTAGACAGTGCCTTAGCGCGCCACTTGGGTGACCCAGACAACACCCTATGTGTACCCTCAACGCACCCTAGTGCGCTCTTTGATGTTCCGCCACCTAGTGGCCGCTGCTGCACCCATGTATGCACTCTCGGAGTCCCGCCACTTCTCGACATAAGATAAGTAAAATGTTACATCTTAATACATGCTCTTGTAAAGAGCTAATGCCATGTCATTACATGCTCTATCACTTTCAAACATGCCTAGCTAACACATTACTATGACAATTTGTCATGCCATGTTTCTATTCATTGAATTAAACATGAGAAGATGACTTAGGCAAAACCATGTCATGTTTAGAGATGTTGTGATAGTAAGACTTTAAACTAAAATATGATGGAGCTAGAAATTTTTAGTGGTTACGAGCATGGCTACGACTTGATCGGATCCGTCCCACAAGCAGCACAACACCTATATGCTCAAAACACCTAACTTACAAAATAAGTCCATCATGTTTTAGTTAAGCGTTGATCATTACCTCACAATGCTTCATATCATTAGCGGAAAGTACTTCTAATTATTTCACTTGTCATCATTTATAGTTTTATACTAGAGAAGACGCATGCCTACATTTTAATTATGTCGTTTACTACGTTAAAACACATAAATATCCAAGCACTCCTAATTAAAAAGCGGAACCCGGGGACTTGTACGCATTAACATGCACATTAAGAATGTATAAGCGTGGATCCGCCCTACCTACATTCTTAAAGCCCGAGGACTACCCGGCACATGTGGATCGACTCCACAAACTTCTTAAAGCCTGAGGGCTACCCGGCGCATATAGGTCCACCCCGTAAATATTCTAAAGTCCGGGGACTACTCGGCATAAACATGGATCCGCTCCACTAAAATTTCAAAGCCCGGGACTACCCGGCACATGTTAATACGCTCTAACAACATTTGAAACCCGGGGACTTTCCGGCACCCGTTCTTGCATGTGCTAAACTAACAAAATTATCATCTCTATAAACCACATTTTTGTAAACGCTAGTCCGTTATAAATGAAACGGATATTATCTAGGCTATGTCCTTATGATGTGTTTTAAACTAGCTAAAAGCGTTTAAACACGAAGAACAAAAAAACCATTGAGTGATTTTATTTTGCCACAAAAATGTGATGAATTTTTCACAAGTCACGCAATAACGCTATAACAAAAAAAAACGATTGACAAAAACTTTACGATTGACAACGTCCACCACAAATATACCCCATCTACATGGAAGATCAACAATATGCCTCATCTACATAAGAGAGCAACAATGAACCCCATCTGCATGGGAGAACGACATTGTATCCAATCTACATGGGAGAACAACATTGCCATGCCTTAGACCGAAGAGACCAGCGCTCTCTATCCGCTGTAAGAAGCCTTACCGTCACAAAGCGACCTACAATCTCTTCGCCGCCGTAAGAAGCTCATACCTTACACGAAAGAGGCTAGCGCTCTCTATCCACTGTAAGAGGCCTTACCGCCATAAAGAGACCCACGATCTCTTACCGCCGTACAAACAACAGAGCACCGTTGATTTTCTCTTTTCACCATAAGCAAACAACAGCCTACCTCACCAATATGAGAGAGCAACAAAAGGTGACATTCACCGCCCCAGCTTTCCTCACTAAAGTGAGAGAGCAACAAATGACGAGATTTACCGCCACCATTTTTTCCTCACCAAAGTGAGAGAGTAGCAAAAGGCGAGACTAACCGCCTCCATTAACCAACAAGGGCGAGATTGGACAAGGCACAGCGCCCATGCAGCAAACAGACAGCGCATAACGCTCATACGACAAGCAGACATACGGACAACGCTCACGCGGTGAGTGAACAATGCTCAGTGTTCATGCAGCGAGCAACCAACGCTCTTATAGCAAACGACCAACACTCATACTGCGAGCCGCTAACGTTCAATCAGCAGGCGACCAGCGCTCAAACAACGAGAAAATAACGACTCATCTGGACATTGCAGCAAGAAAACGCATTTTGCCATCAAACAGCAAAACACAAAGATAGGCCTCGAGAGAGAGAAGGAAAAAGCGGGAAAGGAATAATAAAAAAATTATTTTTCTTACACCGCCATGCAAAGCAGAAAGTGGGAATCGGGGACCTCAACAAAACCATCTCTCAGCTTTTGCCACCCACTGTCCTTTGATCAAATAGCGACACACCACAAGAAGATTCTTCCATCTCCAGCTCTCGTTCCACTCCTTGCCACGGCTCTCTGATCATTACCGCTACTTGCATAAAGCGAATGACATCCATCGCTTTCAAGTTTTAACAATGCACGCCACCATTTGAACACCGGCCACATAAAGAGCCACTCAGGGCGTGCCAGTCATCCATGCAGCGCCCGTCATGAAGCGTCTTCTCCTCAACCACTTCAAGAAGCGCATTCCACTTTCTGAGAGCCAAGCAGTGGATTCTGCTCCCTGAGCGCCAAGCAGAGCCAACAGCTCATTACGCTCTCTAAGCGTCAAGTAGCTCATTCCGCTCCCTGAGCATCAAGCAGAGCCAAGCTTTTTAGCAAAGCGCCTTCTACCTAAACACATGCTGGACAACTCCTACGGGAGTCAGGGACTTAAAAAAATCACCACTTTGAGGCAACAGAAGGAAACTCGGGGACTTCAGCGAGCAGCGCTCATCTAACAAGCAACACTCATTCAAATAACAGAAAGCGCCCATCAAGCAAGAAGAATTCATATAACGCCAAACAACCCGTTGTTTCAAGCATTCAGCTGCTCCACGCATTACGCCTCAAGCAGCATTTCGTCATCAAGTGTCGTTACTCTCTTAAGAAGCATCCCACATTCAGACAACGCCCTATTTGATGAGAGCGCCATTAGACTTCAGAGTACCTTCCATCTTCAGGCAGCTTTCTCCGCCTTCGGACGACAGCCCGCTCTCAAAGCAGGAGAGTTGGGTACTTCTCAATTCGGCAACAATCCAATTCCACCATAAGGACGAAGCTCAGAAACATATGGAAGAGCCTCTTCTAGATTGAGGAGCTCGGAGACTAGTAGGGTTGGGGGCTGGGCGCCACATTGTGTAACTTATACTTGGTAACTTAGTTTAACTCCCCAACCAAGAATGTGCTCTTGTTTGAGGACTTCGGGGACTTGTTGGGGTAGCCATAAATATGCCTACATCGTCAAACATAAGTGACACCATATATGTGGGCCCATGAGCCGTGACAAGACCCGACCCTGACATACATCACGAAGTAAGCCATGCAAGCTACGCAACGACACTCAGAAGTTGCCGATCCGACATCGGAAAGCTACATTGCCGACCTCACCAATATGCCCTCATGGAACACTACTAGGACACTTGTCCCACATCAGAAACATGTAATAGGTGGGAGTCTCCATCTCCTATAAAGAGAGACTCCTCCCATCCCATTGAGAGGATGAGATAGATAGACCATGACTACTGCTTGTAATACTTTAAGGTGCTGCCAAGGCGCCTCAACTCAGTACATATTAAATGGATATAGCCCTTTGCCCATAGATGACGGGATGAACCACTATAATCATTGTGCCTACTGTCTCTATCCCGCTACATACATACATACATACATAATGCACGTAGATACATGGTGCACGAACATAAACCAACCAAGGAAAAAATTACAACACAATCAACTATCGTAGAGGAACCCTTGAACGTAAATCTACTACGATGGGAAACAAGCTTTGATACATACATCTTCCTCACCCTCTTCAAAACCTTCAGAATTCCTGCGAGTTCCAAGTGTTGGCTTCTTTTCTGCATTCTATATGTAAAATGGTCGTAAACTGCATCCATCAGCATCTTTTTATGAAATTATATAAGGTTGTGATATGATGAAATGTGATATAAAATTTTCTGAAAGTAAAATAAAATTATACCTGCTTATAATTTCACTTTCATTTGAATGGTTCCATAGAAAAACATGGCAGTGGAATAGCCGAAGCTTTTATGTTGAAGCCATTTTATCACAGTATGTTGACCAGAATGATAAATGACCATTTTCAAGCAAATAATTAAGAGATAATGATCGTTCATTACAAATAGAGAAAATTAGTGCTTATTAGGTGTAAAAAAAATCATGTGCCTATTCCAACTTTTCAAATAAAAACTACTATTTTACTCTTACTTCTACCTTCTCCTCTCATTCGATCTGAAAATATCTCAAACCAACTCTCTCTTCTCTCCTCCAATTTGGAACGAACCCCTCTCTCTGACGACTACAATAACCGATCTACTCTCTCTCAGCGGCACCCCTAGGCCGAGCTCATCGTCGTTCCACCTCTGACCACCACACCTCTAGCCCTTCACACTCGATCGCCGTCCTCACTGCTCCATCAACAATGGAGACTAGGAGGCAAGGGTTTCCATCTCTGCAGCAAAGCTTCATCTCCGCGCATAGATCTCATTGAATCTCGCTCGTCGACGACTTTGCCTCCGAGCACAATGTCAAGCATCGACGACGGCACCGCCTAAATGATGACCACTACCTCATCTTCTGGTCTGTTCAATGAGAGCTAGCAATTCAGCTTCCATAGCCTACTGTAATTTAGGATCAACAACTGCAATATCATAGAAAGAAAGCTCGACAACATGACTGGTATCAACCACAAAAGCAAGATGCCTAGGAGAAAATCGATGGTAAGACAAATCGTGACAGAGAGGGTATCTCGTACCTAGTGGAGAACTTTGAGAGGTCGATGATTTGTGGTGTGGATGCAGCAACACATACGAGCAAACATAGTTTTTAAGGCGGACGTTGGCTTCTCTAGAGCGTTGAGAATGACGAAGCGGCTCATCAGGAACAAGGGAAAGAAGGTCAGGAAAGCTGACATCAACAGGAGGCTGTTCGAGAGAAATTAGTGATGAGATAGGCAAATCAGAATTGATTGAAGGAGTTGCATCAAGAGAAGAGGACGAATGAGGAAAGACCAAAGCGGAGTCGCTCGACTCAGGTGGAGGAGGAGGGGACGACGTCAACGACAGTGTTGGGACTTTAAGGTGTCATACATAGGTTTTGAAATTGGATTATGGCAGCAGATTGGGTGATAGAGACGACACCGGAGGATTCAGGGGTGGAGAGAGCGGCGAAGAATTTGGTGTTGAAGAAGTCGATAGCTGGTTCACTGAAATTGGGAGAGAAGAAGTCGTAGAAGCAGAAGAAAAAGAATAAGACATGTTTTGTGTCGGACTAAAGAAGGGGTCAGAATCAAGGGGAAGTGGTGCTGAGTGTTTTTCAACTAGGCTAGGGTTTAGTAATTGGTGAAGCGTGTCTTCAAGAAAGATTACATCTATGTTAGTGAAAAATTTTATGGTCTCAATATTAGAGTTACTAAGCCTTCTGCCCCATTAGATAACCCAGCAAAAATGCATTTGGTGACACGAGGAGAAAATTTTGAAGATGGGTTAAGAACAGTTGCAAAAGCAACACAACCAAAAAGGTCTTGTACCGTGTTAAACGGTGACAAGCGTGGTTTGTGGATCATCCTTGTATCGATATTGTCCTAACTTAACCACGTACCCATAAAGTGTTGAGTTTTAATCTATCACAAAATATCTTGGTACAATTAGGAATGATTCATCCACTTATATGTTATATTTTATTTGTCACTTTTTTGATGTGAGATCTATTACTCTCCAATATTTTCAACTTGTTCCCTCACGTGCAACCTGACGTTCGGTCTGCACGTGGAATAAATTAATTAGGACAGAACAAACCAGGGTACACTAGGTGACAATCTAATCGGAATTTTTCAATGGTGAGATAAGCCTAGACCAAGCTAATATAAGGAATCCAAGTTAGACCCATGAGAATTGGGCGAGAGATAGAGCCCAAAAGAATTAGAGAGAGACTCGCTCACATATTATATAGAAAAGCATTTAGCTGAATTGATTTGATTTTATTAATCACAGCAAATATATACAAGGTGTTATTCTTGCGCAGCAAGAAGTCTCTAGATCTTTAGGAGAGAAAGAAAATACATCATATACAACCTAATACAGTTAAGAACAAAATCCTATACAAATCATATCTCTTATTACAAATCGAATCTGTTAGATACACAATCAGATTCAATAAACTTTCCAATAGGTTTCCCATTATTCCCGGTGAAGGTTCTGGTTCTTCTGGTTCCACTTAACTGTTGATGCTTGCTGATCTAACTACTACGTACTTAATTGGAGTGTTTAGTTATATTTGGTTAATTGTAATTAATTATGTGTTTTTTTGGTTGTGACGGTTAATTTCTATAGCTAGTTCTCGATCTCGGTTTGTGTCTGGTTCTAATTAGGATTTTTAGTACTAATTTATACTCTTCTGATCTACAAGTGCAGCTAGCTACTAGTACTTGAGCAATGTTATGATTCAGTTAATAATGAAAAATGATATATATTAATTAATTTGGTGATGATCTCTCTCGCTCTCTCCTTCATGTTGTGAAAATTAAGCATCATGATCGTGTCGAAAACTCTAAAAGAAGACGTACCATTGCAGAGATAAGTCTTCTTTAATCAAGCTAGCATTATGTTACGAGATCGATATCTTTCATCTGAAGTGGTTCAAAGAACTCATTAACTGTAATAAGCTAAAACCCCCCAGTACGTCATACATATCAAGCTTGTTAACTAGAGGTCGATGAAGACCAACAATCTATATCAACAAGTATCAAATGAAATTATTACCTTTTCCTGTTTTTTTTTCTACTGAAAAGGAGGAGGAATGGACGCGTCGTCACTGTGATCAGTAGTAGCTCAGAGCCCCCCCAGAAAGCTAGTGATATTTTGACATGCAGCTCAAAACAGACATGGTGACTGGTGATGACTCACGTAGGTGGCCCTAGCTAAGGTGGTGATGTAAAACATGTCGACGAATAAGTGGAATATGAATCTAGTGTAGTTTGGTCTATCTGTGTTTTGTCTAGGAATGAATAAGTACGTCTTGGACAGTATTTGATCACTTGTTCTCAAAATCGTTTCGGAATCTGTTCGGGGGTATAAAATAACTGATACGTAAATGATGGGGTAAAATAACATCGAATTCCTCTCAAAGACCATTCTCCTTGGTGTATCTATTGCATTGATCAGTGTAGGTATACCAGAATATATGATGGCGATGAATTCAATTTCTGCAAAACTGTGCTGGTCAAATCCTTGTATATATAGAAATGTAACAGTAGCCAGTAGGGGTATATGATTTAACACGGAACTGGAAATCTAATAAAGTGAAGGTTAAAACTTAAAGGTCAGTGTCCTGAGACTTTAATAAGGGCCATTGCTTTAGTAGTTTAGTTCTTCCAGCTTTTGTTAGCTATAACCCTCATAACTTCTGCACCAGTTCCCCAGCTCCATTTTTACTACAGGGATGGTGACTTTGGCAGTTCCAACTGTCCCAGTAAAAAAGACATTGCTATTCCCAAATCTACCCTAGTAACAGAAGATAAAATGCTACCCTTTTCACTACAGCCTGGTTAATTATGTTATAGTTAATCATTGTTCTTCTTGCATTTTCAACTTTTGATGGTGAAAACTCAGTAACAGACAGTTGATATCACAAATTTACATCCTGGAATGCTAGGGTTATCATCAATAGAAGGGCAATGACTCTGTAATTCCAATGCCAGTTAATAAGCTTGGTTTTGTGACTGAATGTCCTTGCATTTATAATTTGGTTCCATATAGCAAGGAATTGAAACCCTTCCTCTATGCTAAGCCAAACGCTCTAGTGTTAGTAACTAGCAAGTCTTACCTGAAATGGAAACCCTTTGGAGTATAAGAAGTGGCACTTGGGAAACATAGCTAGGCATCCCTTGTGTAACATAGAGTGCTGTGAGAGTTGGCTAGCTTTGTCATTGGTAAGAGAGATCTGAGTGTTTGAAGACGATGACAGTGAGTAAGGTACTGCTGATGATCCTGACACTTGCAGTGGTTCTGGCTATAGGGGCCGGCAATGGGTCAGACCAGGCCTAAATCCACAATTTAAAAATTTACAGGCCGCGTGGGCTTTCCAAAAAAATTAAGGCTAACAAGCCGTCTATGAGCCTGGGCTTTTTTATAAGGGCCACTTATTATATATATATGTTTAATAAAAAAAACAAAAAATTATGAATATGTTAATATTTTGTTAATGATTTAAACTAAATGTAATAAAAATGAAAGAAAATGATGACAATGAATTAATTAGTTCACATATGTAACAAATAATTTCATATAAATATTAATAAAATAATCTAAAAGGGTTTTAAATGGCTTTTTAAGGTCAGGCTAGACAGACTTTAACGAGCTTGTAATGAGCCGGATCAAGACTTTGAACCTTCCGCCCTAACCTGGCTTATGCCTTATGTGCCAGGCCGAGGAGCTTTTTAACGGGTCAGACCGGGCTTTGATCTTATGGGCCGACAAGTCACCCATGGGCTTTGAGGCCCACAGGCCAAATGATGACCCATAGTTGAAGCCTATGATGGAGTTAAGGACGCCTTCTTAATGCTCATCAAAGAAGGGGCTTATCAAACATTGAAGTAGAAGGAAACTCGAAGTTGATGTGGTCAATGCTCAAAGATTGTCATTCCTATTAGTCAGCATCAATTTCACAAAAAGTTAGACAATTATTATATATCTATTTAAATAAAAATCACATGTTACATGCTTAATATTCTCAATCTTCCACTATAGAGATATAATGACATTTTTATTCTATTTTGATGAGAGAGGGTGGATATAGAGTTAATTTTAAAAGGTAAACAATAAATTTTAGAGATTTGTCTATGAAATATACAAATTTTAAGAATTCTATAGATATAAAGTATGTCTTTATCTTTCTTTCCAGTTTTTCTATTATAAAGGATGTTTTACATGAGTTGTTGGAGCCGAAAACTGATGTTTTTTTTCTCTAAAATAAAAATTCTATTTTTACATAAGCTGTTGAAGATGCTCTTACTAGATATATGACGAATATGAAGCATGATAAGGAAGGGCTAGATAGAACATCGTGGATATATACTTTTCTAAAAAAAACATTCTTGTGGAGATACAAATTCATGAAATGATCATAGACAATGTTTTTTTTTGTTGGAAAAGAAAAGAAAAAATATATGAGGAAAAAAATCCGTTGAGGGAAATCCAAATTAATAAGGCGCATAAAAAGAGTTTGAAACGGCCCAACGACGCCGTTTCACTAGAAGAAAACCCTATACGACGTCATTTTAACCAAGTCTGGCATTTGATTACAACCCAATAATTTGAATCGGAGAGAGAGGAGTCCAACAGAGAAATCACAGGGATCTCTTTGTTTACTGAGAAAACTTCGCTCCAATTTCACTGGGATTCAAAATTCTTCTGTGATTTTTTGCTTCGGTAAAGTGAACAGTGATCCCAATTTACCTCACAAATCTTGGGTCTGTTCTCAAAGAGTCAACAGAGGGAGCCCTGAGGTGGGTTTTTCTGTATCAGTCTCTGTGAATTTAGTTTGAAAGTTTGGATTTTTATGGTGTTTGTGATCTGGGCATGTTTGAAAGAGTTGGAAATTTTCTGGGTTTTGCTTGGAATTGGAAATGTGGATTTAGGTGTTTTGTGAATGAGCATGATTAAGGGTTTTGGGTATTTGTGGGTTTTTGATTTGATGTTATGTTTGTATAGAAATGCTTAACTATTTTATAGGTGGGAGATGAGCAAATTGTGATAGAGGTTTGAAGTTTTGAACAATGTGGTTTTTAATGAGTTTTGGTTTTAGCACATTTACAATCAAATGCATAGGCTTAGGAGGACACGGATAATTGTGAGGATTGAAAGTGGTTTGGTTGAGCTTTAGAGCGTAGTTTAGATGGTAAAGGTTGATGCTTTTTACTGTATGGGTCATTTGTTGTGACATTACTGAAACTGATGTATGCTATTTGGCAGAAAAGAGAAGAAAAACCATGGATGATAGCTGTGCTGTCTGTGCCGAGACACTTCAATGGGTCGCATATGGGCCCTGTGGCCATCGGGAGGTCTGCTCCACCTGCATTATTCGCCTCCGTTTCATCTGTGGGGATTCACATTGCTGCCTCTGCAAGAGTGAATCCAAGACCATCTTTGTCACCAAGGTCTGACATTGTCACTGCTTACATCGTAAACAGCAAATTATGGTTTTTGGTTTGGTAGAAATGTA
The DNA here is from genome assembly GCA_951800085.1 of Comarum palustre. Lineage (NCBI taxonomy): Eukaryota > Viridiplantae > Streptophyta > Magnoliopsida > Rosales > Rosaceae > Comarum > Comarum palustre. The sequence continues at coordinate 28,480,076 of OX637574.1, read as the reverse complement.
GATTTACAATGCCAAACGAGTTTAATGTACTTTCTAGCGTTATATTGTACTATCTTGATGGATCCAATCAATTCAATTTCATAACCGGCTTCCTATAGTATAAGTATAATTATATTCCATGATTAAATCCTGTTTCCATTTTTCTGGTGGAGGAGAATACTTAAGAAGATAAGAACTATTCTAGTATTCTGATAGCATGCATAAGAAATAAAGAATGGATGATTGTTAATGATGTGAAGTTATTGCTAGATCAACAGTTGAGTACTGTTCTTTTACCTTGCATGTAATGTGTGATGTGTTTTGTTGCTCTTACATGGTTTCTTCTCTTCCTGTCTTATGTCTTCAGGCATTAGGCGACTACACAAGGATGATAAGTGACTTTTCTGCTTTGCCAGAGCCTCTAATGGAGGGTCAACTTGGTCCATACTGGTACCATGAAGGAACACAAGCCTATTTTGATGATGTTGATCAGTACAAGATGATAAAGGCCATTTGCAGGTTGTCATGTGGTCTTTGTAATAAGATTAATGAACAAAGGAGTAAGGGGTTGAAGAAAAAAGGGGAATTTAAACATGTTGAGCAGCTGAAAAGTCATTTGTTTCATCGGCATAGGCTGTTCATGTGCAGTCTGTGCGTGGAGGGAAGGAAGGTGAGACATATTAAATGAACGTTGTATGATATACATATTTTTTTTTCAGCACATAATGTGGTACTTCATAATAGATCTTTTCGGAATTACTCTGTGCCTTTCTGGATATGCATTCCTGCTTCTGATCATTATCATCTAACATTTATGTTGCTTAGCATGATATGTTATCTATATTGTCATATATCTATCTTGTTTTGGAGGGTTATACTCAGGTTGATATTGCTATAATACATGAGATATCATCAAAATGTTGTCACATGTCTATCTTGTTTTGAAGAGTTTATACTTAGTTTGATATCTTGCCAATATTCTTCTTTTATTCTCTTAATTTTGCATCCTGATGTCTCTGACGTTAAGTTGTAATACAGATATTTATCTGTGAGCAAAAGTTATATACTAAAGCACAATTGGACCGGCATACAGAGACAGGTGATTCAGAGGTAGATGGCAGTGAGAGTGAAAGAGGTGGGTTTAATGGACACCCTATGTGTGAGTTTTGCAAGAATCCATTTTATGGAGATAATGAGCTGTACACGCATAGGTCTACCGAGCATTTTACTTGTCATATATGCCAAAGGTAAGCTGATTTGTTTATGAGAAGGTAAGTGTTTATTTTTGTACCTTTATCAAACTGACACTTTCTATGTTTGATGTAGGCAGCGTCCAGGACAGTATGAATACTACAGTAACTATGACAACTTGGAGGTCAGTTTTCATAACTCTGACTACTAAAATGACATGTTGCAAGTACATTCTTCTACTCTAGTTTTGCTCAGTAGTTGACATACAATCTACTTTACAGATTCATTTTCAACAAGCGCACTTCTTATGCAAGGATGATGCCTGCCTAACAAAAAAGTTTGTTGTTTTTGCAACTGAATCTGAAATGAAGGTGACACTTTAGAACTTGGTCTTTGCTTGCCTTCTTTTCTGCTGTTAAAATTTGAACTTTTAATACATTATGCAAACACAATTATGTTTTACTTATTATGTTGAGGTTGCTCTGACTTCAGTTTATATCTGCAGAGGCATAATGCCAAAGAACATGGAGGGAACATGTCTCGCTCCCGGCGTAGTGCTGCTCTTCAGGTTTGTATGATATAGATTATTTCAGTCTTAGTTGATAGATTCTTATTCACTTTTGCCTGAATTCTCTTGTTGCTACAGCTTGGGTATTATGTAGCCATGTTTTGCATCAACTGCATCCTCAATGTTTCACTCATCTTTAGGGTGCCAATGTAATCATGTTTTATCTTTTTGTCTAAACCAGATACCAGTAAGCTTTCGGTGTAGGAGAAGTAATGAGGAGAATCATCGTGGACTGCATGATGGACGACATGGTTCTGATGTTGATGCTGAAGATAATCAACTTTCCCGGACTGCTCAAGCCAGTGTCGATACAGCCAATGCTGATAGGTTATGTAATACATCATCTACTGTCCAAGCAGTTTTTGATCGTCGAGGAGCAAGTGACTCTGTGATTATTGCTAGCCGTTTTGAGTCATTAGCTACTACAGAAACTGAATCATCTGTAAGATGCTCTAATGCTTTACGAGAAACTTCACGTAATGTACTGGCAGAAGAATCAGCCTTCCCTCCACTTCCTCTGGCTCAGAGTAGCAGGCTGAAATTTAGAAATGGTGATGGTAGCACAATGGCTTCTCGTGTTCGTCACCTTAATACTGTAAATGTCCTCAATTCTTCTTCAGCTTGGCCCACATCAAGACGTCAACCGAAATCATCTGCCAGTAGTTCTCACCAGTTATCATCATCTAGTTCTCCTGTATTTTCCCAGAGCAACACTGCAACAATTAATAGGACTATGCCATCCGGATATGCAACTTAGGGGTGGGATCGGGATGGGACGGTTCGGGATTCACCCCATCCCGAAACCGATCCCGAATTTTTTTTCGGGATCAGTACGGGACGGGATTGGTGTTTTTGAGATTCGGTACCGAACCGTCCCGATCCCGAATAGTTCGGGACGGGTTCGGGACCAATCCCGATCCCGAAGAGAAAATTTAATTTAATTTTCAAAATTACAAATCAAAATTCAAATCAAACTAATAGGTACTAGTGTACTACATGCATAACAAACCAGTAGCTTAACAAATAAAACAACAAAACACAGACACCATAACAAATCCCAAAGCAAGAATTCCATATTACAAAGTCATCATCAAACAACAAAACACATTCACCATAACACAATTAGGTCATTAACTTGATCCAGACCCCATCTCACTGTCATCATCACTATCAAACAGTCCATCTACTCCATCATCCGATTCACCATCAACTTCCACAACTTGATTCTTTCCCTTGGTTATTGGAGGAGGACAATTGGTTGAAGATGCTGTATTTGCATGGTCTACATACCACATTAAGAAAACACATACACGATGAGTTAGATAAATGAAACAAGTCTAACACATACCTCATGGCCAAACTAAGTCACCTGATGGATCTATGTTACTAAAATATACTGAAATAAGCTCAAATTTCCCTCCACAATATACTAGGCTGGATATATGTTTTGCATGATCTATGTAATAGGCTGGATATATGTTTTGCATGATCTATGTAATTCATTATTCAGTTTCAACCAAAGCTTATTCATAATTCAAGGATACCCATTCAAACAGCATGTTACACGATCACGAAGAACTATAAGGCAACTAATTTCATTTAACTTGACTTTTTTATCAAAAGCTTCAAATCCAAACTGACCAAACATTTCCACAAGATGATATCACAGAAACCAGATAACCCAGACCTAACTCATCACTCTAAATCATAAACAAAAACATCACATACATCAACAACAGATCAAAAATCATGATCCATACTACCACAAATGCAAAATGAACCAACAGAAATCTTGAATAACCCACATTACCTTGAATAAGGAAGCCATCACAGAAATCAGTCAAATCACTGAACCAACAGAAATCTCTCCCCCTCTCCTTCTCTTCTCTTTCTGTCGAATTCGAATCAAACAAAGAAAGATAGAATCAAACATTTTGACATTTTGTCACTCGAATCAAATTCGAACCAAAATTTGAATCAAAATTTCTCATACCCAGACTGGCTTGAAGGAGATCGGGACCTGTCGAAGGAGATCGGGATCGGCTTCGGAACCTGTCGAAGGAGATCGGGATCGGCGATGAAGCTTGCAGTTGATCCGCGACTCTGCGACTCTCTGAGACTCTGAAGCCGAGAAGGGAAGAACCGAACTAGGGGAAGAAGAGAGAGGCAGAGAGCGACCAGCGACCAGCGATCTGCGATCCAAACTAGGGGAAGAAGAGAGAGGCAGAGAGCGATGGAAGAGACTAAGAGAGTGTGGACGTGTGAAGAGAGTGTGGACAGTGGACGTGTGAGCGTTTAGGCTTTAGGCTGGGTGGGCCGTGTGAATTTGGGCCGGGCCGTGTACATTTCGGGCAGTGTTCAAAAAAACGCTAGGCGCTAGTCGGGCAGTCATTCACCTTCTAGCGCCCAGAGCGCCTAGGCGGGGCCTAGGCGGTTTTACCTTTTTTAAAAATATATATATTTATAATATAATTTTAATTCTATATAATACTCAAATAGACATTTACCAACAACCAAATTGATCCATCAACAATCAAATAATAATACAAGAGCTTCCAAACAACTCTAAAACGAAAACTTATCATAAAAACATACATATAAACTCAAACATGCAAAGACAATTAAGTACTACTACCACAAAATAAAAGTGTCTAGCATATATTACAATAAAAGTGTCTAGTATATATTACAACATATATAATCGGGCTGGGTCCCCAGTGCAACATATATATTTTTCTTTACCAAATACATATGCAGCTGAATATAATGGACAGAAAACGTACCTGGGAAGAATTGCCGATAGCATGGCGGGGCCTAGGCGGTTTTTTACAAAAACGGGTCGGCCTGCCACCTTCCAGCGCCTAGGCACCGCCTAGGCGGCCGTCTAGGCCGATTTTTCGAACAGAGATTTCGGGACGGGACGGGATTTTCGGGACGGAGAGAGCCGATCCCGATCCCATTTAAAAAATTCGGGATCGGGTTCGGTATCGGGACGTCATATCTGAAATTTTGTCCCGTCCCGTTCGGTATCGGTACGGGATGGATGGGTTCGGGATCGGGATTTCGGGTCCAACTTCCCACCCCTAATGCAACTGTTGGTCCAGTAAGACAAGCTGCAGCCAATGGTTTTGTATCATCGAATTTTCTTAGCACAGGGAAGTCACCTAGCACTAGTAGGGTTGGCCACTCTACTTCAGCTCCAAACCTTGTTGAGAGAGGATCTATAGACTCTGGTTGTCCTGCATCAGCTACTCAAACTAGTAGAGAAACTGCAAGTAGTGGGACAATAATACCCAAGGTCAGAGATGTTCAGACTGCTAACAAGTCCCTTGTAGAAAAAGTCCGTGATGCTTTAGAGTTTGATGAAAACAGATTCACCACATTCAAAGAATTATCTGGAAAGTACCGCAAGGATTTAATCAACACTGGGGAATATCTGGCTTGTGTGGAGCAGTTTGGCCTATCACATTTGGTTCTTGAGTTAGCTCAACTGTGTCCTGATGCAGAGAAGCAAAGAGAGCTTGTTGAGACTTACTATTTCAATCTGAAGAGCAGTGGTTCTCATGGTAAGTCAAAGAGCAGTTCCAAGAAAGGCAAGGAAAAATGTGTAGATAATGGAATCGCTAGTTTGAAAGATGCTTTGAAGTTGAACTGTAAACCTCCTGTCGAAGATGCAGCAGTCATATTGAAGAGTGATCGCTTCTCTAGCAAAGTAAAGTTGAAGATATCAGTTGAGGATGAACAGATCAACCTGGATTCTGGAAATCATATGCCGATAGGTGAGAATGGATCTCAGTCAGCTGGTGGCAGCTCAAAGAAAGCAGCTAATAAGCAGCAAAAGGTTCCCAAGTTTCTTAGAAACCAGCTTGGTGATAATGCTGTAGCACTAGCAGAATTTGATGATGCTGAAATCGGTCCTGATCTCATTGAAGAAAAAACAGATAGAGACAAGGATCCTCCTGAAGGGTTGCCAGTTTGCAATGTTTGGCAAAATGGAGGTGGCCGTAGACTTGTGAAGATGACCATGAGAAACCCTCCGAAAAAACGGGGAGTTGTCTGATCGTAGTGCAGAACTGCTAGTTAGTATTAAGGGGAGTTGCACCAGATGGACAATTTCTTTTGTATGAATGTTTTTATGTGTGTGATCCATGGTCTGTATGTTTTCTGCAGCAGTAAGAAGAAAACTTTTGCAGTAGCTTGACAATTGAACGAGTATCTTTAGACAATCTTTCTCGTATATTGGAAGGGCGAGATTTGGTTTCTGATGTTTACTTACCCGAGTTTATCATATCTACTAGTAACTAGAAAGTCTACTAAAAACGTTTGAGACATGTTTGATTCTATAAACAGCTATCACATCACTTGTTTATGGACTACACCAGTGATCGATTAGAGTTTTGGGTGCATTGGGGCTAGCGGTGGGCTTTTTGAGACCGAAAAACCGAAAACCGACCATAACCGCACCGACCCGAGGATATCGGAACCAGACAGAACCGGTTGATCGGTGCCGGAAATCGTACCGAACCGGCTACTACGATGCCGGTTAGCGGTTCAGTGTCAACAAAAAACCTGCTGAACCGTACCGAACCGGGTTATTTTAATTAATTATTTAATTTATTTATATACGTGTCATGTTCTCATTGGTTGAAAATATGCCTATCGTAGGCATGGCCACACAGGAATATTCTCTAACCTAAAATCTTCTTTCAGTTTTCTGTTCTCACTTCTTCATCCGCCTCCTTGTCCTCTGAGTCTTCTCTTCCCACTTTTCAAGCGAAACCTAGATCCTGCCTACAACCCCTTCTCTTCTCTTCCCACTTCTTTTGCTCTTGCTTTTTCTTTTGTTCTTCTTCTTCACTCGTTTGCAAACAACAGGACATAGGAGTTTGTTTAAGAGTAAACGGATCCAACATTGATCACACCAAGCTTGCAAAGTCGATCGGAACTGAAGCTTGCTTTCAAGTTTGGTATGTACTACTTATTACAGTGCTTGAATCTCTCTAATCCAAGACAGTATGTTATAGGCTTGCTTGATTAGTTTGATCTCTTATTCGTATGTCTACTTGATCATCAGGATATCAACATGGCTCTTATTCTTTCTCTCCTTTGCTCTATTGGTATTGTGTTGTACTTCTCTGGTTTCATACAATTTAATTCTGAATCCTCCTTTGTCATACAATTTAATTCTGTCTTCAAGGTAATGGAGCCAGTCAATAATCTCAATCCAAGCTCTATTCCACATGTCATTGATGTCTCAGTTTCAGTCTTAAAACCTTCAGCACAACATCCAGTTCCAGTCCCACAAGATGCAGGTGCCTCAAATAAGAAGCAAAAAAATGTGAAGCTTGGGCACATTATACAATGATGAAGAAGGTGGATGGTGTGACTGATAGGGATGATAGAGCTATTTGCAATTATTGTGGTACGACAATTATGTGTGCTTCTAGGAAGAATGAAACCAGTGGCATCGAAAAACATCTCAAGAACTGCAAAAAATCACTACTACATGAGGTGAAGGACAAAAGTCAGAGTACCATAAGATTTGAGAAGGTAGAAGATGAAACTGTTAAGGTGAAAGCATGAAAGTTTAATCAGGATAGAGCTAAGCTTATGTGTGTAAGGTACATCATAAGAGACGAGCTTCCATTTAGTCTTGTTGAGAAGCAGGGTTTCAAAGATTTTATGGAAGAAATATGTCCAGACTTCAAAATACCTAAACGTAAAGCAATTGCCAAAGTAGTATGGAGCCTTTTCTTGGAAGAGAAATTGAAGTTGCAGGGTATATTAAAAGGAAGAAGGATTTCAGTCACTACTGATACATGGACGTCGATTCAGAATGTGAATTATTTAGTCCTTACATCTCATTTCATGGATGATGATTGGGTGTTGCACAAGCGTATTGTTAACTTTGCAGTGATTGGAAATCATACGGGAGATAATATTGGCAAACTTGTTGAGGGCTGCTTGATGAATTGGGGGATCGACAAGATTTTTACTATCACTGTTGATAATGCCTCGCCTAATGATGTGGCCATTGAGTTCATGAAGAAGAGATTGGCAGCTTGGGAGACACTACAACTCGGTGGGTACTATCTTCATCTAAGGTGTTGTTGTCACATTATCAATCTAATCGTGCAAGATGGTATAAAAGAGTTGAATGCGTCTATTCAGGAGATCCATAATGCTGTAAGATACATTAGACACCTATCTCAAAGGTTGGACAGGTTTAGAGAAATGGTTGTTCTTGAGAAATTGGATCCACAAGCTAATGTGAGACTAGATGTAGTGACAAGATTGAATTCTACTTATCTGATGCTGGTAGTAGCTAAGAAGTATCAAAAGGTGTTTGAAAGATTAGGAGAGGAAGATGCAAGTTATGTCAACACCTTTAGAGACCCAAAATTTGGAGAACAAAAACTAGTAGGGCCTCCTGATACTGCTGATTGGGAAAATGTTGAAGCATTCATTGATTACTTACAAGTATTTTATGAGGCTACCCTGCATCTTAGTACTTCAAAATCAATTACATCGAATTAGGTACTTCATGAGTTCACTGGTATTCATATGCACTTGGCTGCACGCATTAAGAATGAGAAGGATGTAGTGTTGTGTAAGGTTGCAAAAGTTATGAAGCTGAAATTTGACAAGTATTGGGGGAAGTTTGAGAAAGTAAATCAGCTTATGCTTGTCTCCAATATTCTTGATGAAGTTAGACTACATTCTATATTGTTATACCGATGTGGGAACTAATTCAGCTGATATTGAGCACATTTTTTCCAAGTTAAACAGCTACTTATGAAGCTTTATAAGGAGTGCAAGGAATTTTATCCACTAGCTCGAAACACATGCATGGAAGCTGAATCGGTTGCCTCAATGGACATTGATGGTTCTGCTAATCATCAAGTAAATGATGTCCGGGCTGAAAGGCTCAACAACTTTGTTGAATGAGGAAAACTAAGAAAGTTGTTGAGATCTGTAATGAGGTGGACAAGTACTTGATGGAGGCTCCAGAAAATCCAAAGAATCAAGGATTCGAATTGTCTGCTTGGTGGAAAGAAAATGCTCCAAGATATCCTATTTTATTCAAAACAGCGAAGGATGTGTTTGTCATTCCAGTCTCCATGGTTGCATCAGAATCTGCCTTTAGCTTGGGAAAAATAATAGTTCATCCATTTAGGAGTTCTTTGACTCCTAAAATGGTTGAAGCACTGGTTTGTTGTTGTGATTGGTTAAGGGTCAAAGATTTTTTTTAAAGAGTCAAGTGCAGAAGCTCTTGAACTATACAAGGAGTGTGAGGAAGTTGAGGCTGGTAAGAAAATTTGAGTTCAAGAACTTTTCCTTTATATTTTGTTAACTAATTTATTCTAACCTAATCTTGTTTAACTTGATCATTTCAGAAATGGAGAAGATCAAGTTGACTGTTTAACAAAGCAAATCACTGGAGCTGGTGGTAGAACTGGTAGTCTCTTTTTTTCTAATCTCATTCACTCTTGGGTTGTGTAGAATTGTTTAAAGTTTGAAGCATTTTTAATATAATTGTTTAAGTTCAAGATGGGTTCAGAAGCTGATGCTGTTTGTACATAGATTTTAATTTCTTACACATGGGTTCAGAAGTGTTGTTTTCTTTTTGAACAGATTCATTAAAAACTTTGCATGTTTCACTGTTTCAGATGTCAGAATCAGAATGGAGAGGAAGCTTGAACCTCTGCGCATTTGAATTGTTGTAATGCAATTAATTGAATGTAATGGTATCAGCCCAACTCTTGATGAACTTAGAATGGTTTGTTTATATTAAATTAGATGCAGACACTGGAGTTAAATGTGGTAAGAATGTTAACTTGATGTTGTGGCTACAATTTTTTGTGATGTAATTTGTGAGCTTGATGGTTGGGCTTACCATATGAAGCCGAAACAATACCGAAATTTTGGTTAACCGACATAGGTGGTTTTTTGTTTTTGTTTTTGTTTTTGTTTTTGTTTCGGTATTAAAATGTAAGTGACCGAAGAATGCGGTCCAATTCTTGGTTCTTACTCTAAAACCGAACCGATTGGATCGAGTCCACCCTTAATTAGGTCTGCTTACCATAGATGAAAAAAACATAATTGTGTGGGATATTTCTTGGGCAGTACCATCCTAAATGGTGTGGTAGAACTGTAGAAGTGGAGGCTCGTAGCTAGACTTGTAAATGGATCGGATCTGGACCGGATCCGTAATAAAAAATTTAGATCCGGATCCGACCCGGTACCTGCCTGATCTTTAATAGCTCTATCCAAATCCGGATCTGATGGGTTAACATATATCCGATCCGTTTATAATAATAAAAATTTTAAATTTTAATAATAATTTCATAGTTTTATTATAAAACATTTATGAAATTTTATAAGAAAATAAAGATTTTCATCAAAAGTTGAATTACATGCCTAAAATACTCCTTAACGGTACATTAATATAATTAAAATACTTGACCTCCAATGTTTTTTAGCATAGATACATATGCATTAACAACCTTCAACTTTATCAAATCATACTTTAGAGGCAATTTAGATATGAATGTTTAGATTATTTAGATAATTATCATATTATTTAATATTTATTAATAATATTATATTTATATAAATATTATTTAATTATTTTTAAACGGATCCGGGTCCTTAATGGATCAGATCAACTAAGATCTGGATCCGATCCATTTAGTAAACTAGTTAACGGATCAACGAGTCAAATTTTCGATCTAAAACCGTTTAAAAACCACGGATCCTGAACGGATCTGGATAAGACCCGATCCATTTACAGGTCTACTCGTAGCCAACCGACACATCGGTATAGATGTAGACACGGGGAGATAACCCGGCGATCTCTGCCGAGAGAGCTCAGTTGGGAGAGCGTGCCCACACCGCATAATTTATTTATTTTGGTTAATATTTTCTTTGTTCATTTTTGTATTGTGCTCTTTCCCTGGCAACATTGAGAACTAGATTCATGACAAAGTGTCAACCCTCTTCCATATTTTAAACATGAGCTTTACTTTTAGAGCCTAAACGTTATGAAACATATGGCCAAATGAATTCATGAACAAGTTAAAAAGAATGTTAAACTTTCCTATAAAAAGAATAAGGGTAAGCTTCTATAATGCTATGTGACATATATGGGACTGCTCTATGACATCATGGCAGGATTCAACAAGTTATACATATATGTTTCTCTAAATCAACTCAAATTAGACCAACCATAATCCAACAACTTAACATTATACATAAACCTAGCTTTCTCCTTCCCTTAATTTTAGTGTGTAAATTCAAAAGAGGTTAGGTGGAGACCATTTTGCATGATGTGCAAACAACGTGGATTCCAATACTTTGATGAATTATGAGCTCTAATGAGCCCTACCCATTACCAGGATCTTAATAATATATATGATTAAGATTCACCCTTTTCTGATTATATATGTTTTGAGATTCACCCTTTTCTGGTAATATATATGATCTTCATAAAATGGAGTTGGTCGACCTGGAAATATAGACTTCACCAACTCCGAACACCCAAGTTAGTGTTCAAGAGATATGTAGGGAAACAACCATGCATTTTTTCACAAAGAGTAATCTTTGGATCCATTGTTTGAAACAATTTGAATAAATAACTTGTTTTATGAGCTATGTTTTAAAAAATAAAATAAAAAAATAACAGAAGAAATTCCATCAATAACAAAAAAACGTGTATAAAATCTGCTGATGATTTTTGTCACACTTACTAACTAAATGAATAACGAGAAAGATCATGACAACTCGTAAGAGATTAAATGACGTGTGTCTGTATCCCATCTAAAAATGGTTCACCTAACATCATTAAATACATAATGAACTATTTGAAATTAAATGGAGATTGTATACTGTTTCACTAAATTAATTAGAAAACAAATCTTCGAGATTTATCACCAAATGAAGAATTGTGCCTGTTTTTGGTTGATCCTAACACATAGGTAGTGGTTGAAAAAGCAAAATTAAGTAGATAGGGGGTAATGAAATCTCATTGTTTTATGATCGACATTATGGAATCTCGAGTAGGTACGTAGACAAACAGTGACTGCAAATGGACAAAACCAAATCGGAGGGTCAGTCGCTTTTGTCTACCGACTCTCTTCAATCCAAGTCGTCAGTTCATTTCATCCAATGGCCATAAACCTTCATGAAGTTCCCTCTATAAATACAAGGCCCTGAGCTAGAGTTTCAGTGTGAGCGAGCTTAAGATTCCAGCTTTGGGCACCCAGATAATACAGGCAGCTCAGGATTCTTGCTTAACAAGTAAGCAGTGAGTACGAAGCATATATTGTATTTCATGCTTAGGCCTTTGCTTTCTTGTTTCTCTTACTTTTTAGCTAAACTGCTACAATGATCACTTGGTTTGTACTCAACTTTGAGATTTTTCTTTGCTTCTGGGCTCGTTTCGGATTCTTTGGTTGTTTGTAATTTGTATAACTGAACTATCACTAGGGGAGTTTAATTAGTCTTTTGATTGTAAACATGTTCTTTGTTGGCATTCTTGAGTTGTTTGTTGGTTGTAATTGCCTCAGTTAGTTTTGATCAACTGTTTTGTTCCCTGATGATCAGCTGGAAATGAATAACTAGGCTTAATTGGTTACATATACCTTGCAGTCAGATATTGATTTCTTTGTCTTTGTTATTGAGGACTGAGGAGGAAATTTGAATTGATGTAAGTTCATGTTAGAGAAATGAGTCAATGGTTCATATCTTTGGCACCCAACTCCGTGCTTGTCAGACTTCTGGCTTTTGTTTCTTTGCCTCAAAGTCTTATGGTATAGCACTTCTTAGTTGGGCACCAAAATGTTGTACTTACTAGCAGTACTGTTCCTCTGATTGCTTGATCTTGAAGAGATTTACTTTCATAAATGTTCTAAAAATTAAGCCAAGTCAGTAGGCCTTTTCTATATTACCTGTCTTATTTTTGCGCATTTAGGCATTTTCCCTATTGTTAATTACCTGTGTTGATACTTGATACTCCTGGTAGATTTTATCGGATTTGTTCTTTAATGATAGAAAGTTGCCTGATTCCCTTTGCTTTAGTATAGTTACTTTTGGAAGGTATAATTTTGTGAAAGTTATGCTTAGATACCATGTTCTGATGCTCTAACAAAGCAACCTTCGACATGGAGTTGATGTCTTATTCCATCACTTTTACTATTGCTTAGTAATATGTTGCTTAGCTGATGGTACTTAAAAGCTGAGGTTTTCTACTTTTCATTCATTCCTAATTTAGTCCTTTTGCAGCTTCTAGAAATGGACACCTTCCTCTTTACCTCCGAGTCTGTGAATGAGGGACACCCCGATAAGCTCTGTGATCAGATTTCCGATGCAGTGCTTGATGCCTGCCTTGAACAAGATCCTGACAGCAAAGTTGCCTGTGAGACCTGCACCAAGACCAACATGGTCATGGTTTTTGGAGAGATCACAACAAAAGCTAAAGTGGACTATGAGAAGATAGTGCGCAACACATGCCGCAGCATTGGGTTTGTTTCGGATGCAGTAGGCCTTGATGCAGACAACTGCAAGATCCTGGTGAACATTGAGCAACAAAGCCCTGATATAGCACAGGGTGTGCATGGCCACCTCACCAAGAGGCCTGAGGAAATTGGAGCAGGAGACCAGGGTCACATGTTTGGTTATGCCACTGATGAGACTCCTGAGCTTATGCCTCTAAGTCATGTTCTTGCTACTCAGCTTGGTGCGCGCCTCACTGATGTTCGAAAAAATGGCACCTGCCCTTGGCTGAGACCTGATGGCAAGACTCAAGTCACTGTGGAGTACTACAATGACCATGGTGCTATGGTTCCACTTCGTGTCCACACGGTTCTCATTTCTACTCAGCATGATGAGACTGTTACCAATGATGAAATTGCAGCTGACCTCAAGAAACATGTCATTAAGCCAGTTGTTCCTGACAAGTACCTAGATGAGAAGACAATTTTCCATCTCAACCCTTCAGGTCGATTTGTAATTGGTGGACCGCACGGTGATGCAGGTCTAACTGGCCGGAAAATCATCATCGACACATATGGTGGTTGGGGAGCACATGGCGGTGGTGCCTTCTCTGGCAAGGACCCTACCAAGGTAGATAGGAGTGGTGCCTACATTGTTAGGCAGGCTGCTAAGAGCATTGTAGCTAATGGACTTGCAAGAAGGTGCATAGTGCAGGTTTCATATGCAATTGGTGTACCTGAGCCACTATCGGTGTTTGTTGACACTTATAAGACCGGAAAGATTCCAGACAAGGAGATTCTGAAGTTAGTGAAGGAGGCCTTTGATTTTAGGCCTGGAATGATTGCCATCAACTTGGACCTCAAGAGGGGAAGATATTTGAAGACAGCTGCTTATGGACACTTTGGTAGAGATGATCCTGACTTTACATGGGAAGTGGTGAAGTCCTTGAAATGGGAGAAGGCCTAAAGAGTGAAGGATATGATTCTGATATCTCTACTTAATAGCAGCTGAATATTGATTTGCTTCTTCCAAATCGAAAATAGGCTTGCTATAGCTTGTTTTAGATTGTGTGCATGTGTGCGTTTTCTTTATTCTATCAAACAGCTTCAGCTGGCATGTTGAATTCTAGTGAAGAAAATAGTAAACTTTCGAGTTTGGTGAATCAAGCATGTAAGGAATAGCTCTCTTGATATCTGTATTTGATTTCTAATGTTTAAAACAATAGGTTCCAGCCATCTTCATTTGGCATTTTCATGAACATCCCTTCTGTTTTTTTTTGTTTTTTTGTATTGTTATAAAACTGCAGTTCATTCTTGCAGAGTACTATAAGTTCATTCTAAACTAGGTTGTTTATGCATTCTGATGTTTTTGTTAATAGTATGCGCATGTCAAGTCTAGCTATATAGATGGACAAACGGATAAGCTCCTAGAAGGACCACACTTAGAAACATCTCAAGCTAGATGGTGCTGATTACCTTCAATATATAGATGAATTCATGAATATATACATAATGTTACAACCATGTGCTACCACTGACAGAAAGTACAAGGAACTAATTTCCTGGCTATATATAGATATACTGATCTATGTGAATAGAAAATTTCAATCTTCTCTGGAAGTTCAACCGCCCAATGCAGTAGGCGAAAATTGATGCAAAAGTCCTGGGAAATGCAGTGAGAACTCTTACCAGAGCCAACTGATCATGGTGAAAACCAAAATAGTCTTTCAAGAAGGCAGACACTGTTTTGGGTTCCCCGAATATGATAATCTCCTTGTTTATGTCTCCATATTGTTAAGTGAGCAAACCTTTTAGTGACCAAGATGAGTGAGTTAGATAGTTCAACCAAATCCACCATTTTGGAATTTGCTGCAAGAATAACATATCAAATGAAGAATAAATATCTTGCTGCAAGGATAGAATTGCAGCTACCATGAAGTTTGGTGTCAACGAGACGAGCATCATTCCCATGTAATTGTAGTATAGCAGTGCACAAAATATGGCATACAGATACCAGAAAACCTTGTATGCTGAAGCGTAGTATACTAGTATCCAATAATTGGACATGTGATGATCATAAATATCACTACCTGGATAAATATATAGGGAACTTCTACTGCCACCTACAGATATCAAGAACTTTAGCACAACAACAAATTTAAGCTTCTGACAAGTACCAAGACCTTGGAAGTATACACTTAAGGAAAGTGTACCTGTGCAAATGAAAAAGCCAACGGTGAATACAACCCCACAAATTTTTCACGATACACGACAGTTCTCTCCATTGCAACATATTGCAGAACGGTTGCACAGTTATTTATGCCCAATTAATTATGCCCAAGAAGATGACACCGGTATACATAGAACCAATTATATTGAATAAGTTCTGCTGGTCGGTTATAACAGAATATTAAACCACAGGGGTGGCTAGGTGTGTAAAAGAAGAATAACAGATTGAATGGAATGTTCTGATTTCTATTGATCCTGAAACGTGTACATATATAGAGAGAGACTTGGCTATTCCTACAAGTCAGGAATCCATTACAATCTAGGATATCTAGCTACATAAGGATTCTATTCTAAATAGGAAGGATATGAAAGATTGATTTCCTAACACTCCCCCTCAAGTTGGAGAGTGGATATCCAGCACTCCCAACTTGTGAACCATAGGAACAAAGACTTCCTTTCCTAAGGGCTTTGTCAATACATCTGCCAACTGATTTGAAGAACTCACATATTTCGTAATCACAGAACCGTCTTGAATCTTATCTCTAATGAAATGACAATCCATCTCAATATGTCTAGTTCGTTCATAGAAAACAGGATTGGCTGCAATATGTAAGGCAGCTTTATTGTCACAATACAATAGAGCTGATTCATAATGTGGAACCCCCAAGTCCCTTAACAAACAACGAAGCCATGATAGTTCACAACAAGCTCCTCTCATTGAACGATATTCTGCCTCAGCAGATGAAAGTGAAACTGTTTTCTGCCGCTTTGATCTCCAAGAAATCAATGAAGATCCAAGAAAGACACAATATCCTGTAGTAGACCTTCTAGTAAGAGGACAACCTGCCCAATCGGAGTCACAGTAAGCTCTCAACCTGAAGTCATTAATTGATGAGAAAAACAAACCTTGATCAGGTGCACCCTTTAAATAACGAACAACACGAAGGGCTGCTTCCATGTGAAGTCTTCTGGGTTGATGCATGAATCTACTCAAAACATGTACTGAATATGTGATATCAGGCCTTGAAACAGTTAAATATATTAGTCTCCCAACTAATCTCCGATAACGTCCTGGATCCTTAAGCAAATCGCTCTTGTCTGACAATTTTATGCCTTTCTCCATAGGAGTATCAACCGGAGCAGCTCCCAATAACCCGGCATCTTTAATAATTTCTAATGCATACTTGCGTTGAGAAATAAAAATTCCACGACTAGAAGCAGAAATTTCAATTCCTAGGAAGTACTTTAAATCACCAAGATCTTTGAGGCAAAAACTACTATGGAGAAAGCTCTTAATCTCACCAATACTAACAACATCATTGCCAGTAATCAAAATATCATCAACATAGATTAAGAGAGCTGTGAATGACTTGCCTTATTTCTTGGTGAATAAAGAGTAGTCAGCGCGGGATTGCACGAAACCAGCCGAACGAATAGCTTCTGAAAATTTTGAAAACCACTGCCGTGAAGCTTGTTTCAGCCCATACAATGATTTATGCAACCGATAAACCAAATGCTCCTCCCCCTGTCTCTGGAGCCCTGGCGGTGGAGACATATAGATTTCTTCATCAAGATCACCATGAAGGAAAGCATTATTGACGTCCAATTGGTGAAGGGACCAGCCACGAGCAGCAGCCAAGGCAAGCAAGCAGCGCACAGTGATTATTTTAGCTGTAGGAGAGAATGTGTCATGATAATCTACACCCTCCAACTGTGTGAAACCTTTGGCTACTAACCGCGCTTTATACCTTTCAATAGAGCCGTCAGACTTGTGTTTCACTTTATAGACCCAACGACAACCAATGGGCGTCTTGCCGGCAGGGAGAGAGGTAAGAGTCCAGGTACCATTAGCCTCATCTCATGAAGCGCATCCAGAAGGGCCCCGTCCGCGGCATCTCTCTCAAGCTTCAGGGTCAGTTTCCTCTGAGGGTGCCTTTATGGAACCGTTGACGAATCCGAGCTTGTTCTTGGTATTCAAGGCTCTAATCATAGCCCTTTTCCAACCAGAGTAGTTATCACCATTTAGGAGTTTGGAAACAAGAACCAGTCCGGAGTGATCGGAACTATGAATCAAATAGGGATTTGAAGAATCTGCCTTGAAGGAATCAGCAGATGAACCAGAACCGTTTGGTGGAAGGAGAGGAGGAGCATCACCGCTTGACTTCGGTGAAGGAAGAGGAGGAGCACCGCTTGATTTCGGTGGAGGGATAGGAACGTTGTCATCAGACATGGTGATTGAAGAGGAACGTAGAGCACCGCTTGATTTCGGTGGAGGGATAGGAACGACCAAGAATTAGGACCTTACTCCTGCTCTGATACCATATAAAAGAAGAATAACAGATTGAATGGAATGTTCTGATTTCTATTGATGCTGAAACGTGTACATATATAGAGAGAGACTTGGCTATTCCTACAAGTCAGGAATCCATTACAATCTAGGATATCTAGCTACATAAGGATTCTATTCTAAATAGGAAGGATATGAAAGATTGATTTCCTAACAAGGTGTGAGTTGAGTAATACTGCAACTTAAGAATAGAATAGAACACATTTTGCCTATCATTAATTCCATTAGATGAAACTTTATTCATGCACAGATAAGGGCTTACATTTTCCTTCCTTGGTTCCAATACAATGCTCCAAAAATTAGAGATGCTACCACCGGATGCATGATGCGCATCAAGTTGTATGACAGACTCCTCCAATAAGACAAGTGCTGCTTCCTTGGGCAAGATTTGAACTGCATCCAGCCCCATATTGTGAAAATCGAGTAGCAAAATGCAGATCTCTGGAACCTGGAGGTGGAGTACTCAACTGTCTTGCAAGCTCTACATTATTCCTGCAAATGTGTTATGGGAAAGCTGTAATATCAGGAAAACATTTTTGAAGTTAGTCAATACCACTTAACTAGACAATTAATCATGTAACTGTACTCACTCATATAAACTAGATTCTCTGTATATTTGGGAAACATCAACATCAAGTTCAGATTCAGCTGATGTAGAAGTGATGTCTAACATCCATGTTTCTGGATTGTAGTTACTTTTGATCTTTTGAACCCCAGGAATACTCTGCCACAAAGCTTAATTTATAATGAGAGTTCAGCTGGCCGATGGTTTGTTAAAACATATTTTGCTTAAAGCTAGTGTATGTCTCAGTCCTGATAACAGAAGCAAACTAACCTGAAAATATTCGATAACTCTACTCGAGTACTGACCCACCTGTCCTGAGTAGATCATATGCCCTGCGGTTTTCAAAAGAATTAGCTTCATTTGAAAAATATGAAATTACTAATCAAGATTTGGTTTACCTCATCAAATGCTTCAAATATATCAATATTCGGTTGGTGGATGGTGCAAACAACTGTTCTTCCTGTATCAGATACATTCTTCACTGCTTGCATGACTATTGCAGCAGCTCTTGCATCCAAACCAAATGTAGGCTCATCCATGAAGATTATGGAGGGATTTGAAACAATCTCAACAGAAATTGTAAGCCGCTTACGCTGCTCATTTGATAGACCACTAACACCAGGTATACCAACCAAGGCATCTTTTATTCCATCAAGCTCAATGGTCTCAAGGACTTCATTGACAAACTCCTTACATATGACAGTATTTTAGACATTATTATCTAAAAATTGTATCTGAACCAAACATTTGATACAATATTCTACATATATCAGTCTCACACTCTTACTGTTTTTGTCTTTGGGTCAATCTGAGAAGCCAGGGGCAGCCAAGCAGAAAACATCAAAGACTCTTCTACAGTAATATGTGGAGAATGGACATCAGTTTGCTCACAATAACCCAATACCCTAGCAAATGTTTCTTGAACCTTGGGACATCCACCAATTTTTATGTCACCTTCAATGTAACCAGTAGTCTTTCTTCCTGCAAGAACATCAAGAAGAGTAGTTTTTCCAGCACCGCTGATGCCCATCAATGCTGTAAGAATACCAGGTCTAAATGCCCCGGTAATGTCACTTAGAAGTTGAAGTTTCTTCAGATTAAGTCCCGGCTCCCTGGTTTCCTGAAACACGACAATAAGCAAGAAATAAACAATGTCATGTGATGTGAAAAGCTTGTAACAACACAAACACATCAACTTTACACTAAAAAAATACTAAATAGGGTTACCATAGGAATAACATAGTATTGCACATCTTGGAACAGCACTGTCAATGGAGTAAAGGGTAAGACCATCTTTCCTGTTAATTGAAAAAAGGCACTGTAAAAATTTGATCTGTAGAATCATATATAGGAGACAAATAAAGTAACAAAAAGCTTATGGTCAAATTTTTAAGCATTACAAGTGGTTTAAAAAGGATGAATTCTAGACTTTTCTTTCACTTGGGCATCATTGAGGGAATCATCCGTTCTTTGAATTTGGGAAAGCTTTTCATGTGAAATGATACCATGAGATGATCCGGGAGCTGAATGTATAATGGGAGGAACCAATGTATTTCAAGTTCCAGTTCTCAAGTTAAAATAGAATAACAGAAAGAAAAAAAAGGTAAGGAAGTTAATTACTTACACTTCAAGAAACTCAAGGACAAGATGAATCCTATGTTGAAAATCAATGTGAATCCAAATAAGGCACCAAGTGATACCCAGTAGAAATATCCATTAGTGTTTAGTCTACGGCTTTCAAGTGTTTCATGCCCGACAGAGAATGCATCTAAGGAAATATAATTAGTAAGCCAGAGAATGCACTTTCAATTGTTTCAAATAAGAGCAATGTAAAAAAAACGATAGTATATTGCTCACTGTTTGCCATCTTGGAGAAAGAAACTCGTTCACAGAGAGGCCAATCTCCCCATATGTCACAGGGGAAAGCCAAAATCCCCAGTCTAACCAACCAGGCATGGAAGCTGCAAGCACCAACATAACTGATTTAATTTTTTTTATTTGATTTTTAAAAATGAAAGGGGGAAAAGATAAAACAGCATTACGTTTTTTGATAATGAATCTGCTGAACAGAAACAATATTGCGAAACTACCAGCTGTCATTGTGGCAACCATGGTCTGAAAGAATGATGCCAGGAAGCGAAACATGGATATTGATGTTAAATCCTCGGCAAAAAGTAGAAAGAACTGGAGGATGAACCTGAAAGAGAATTATATCATAGCAAAAGTTCAGCCACAATTAGCAGTGTGATATATTCATGTGCACCTAACTTCTAGAGACATTGAGATGACAAGTCAATAAGATAACAATGATTCAAAGAAAACTCAAAGTAGAAATAACATGAGCTTTATTGTTCACTTGAATTCACCTTTGGAACTCGGGACTGTATCCAATGACATAGTAAGTAAGAGAAGTCCAAACTACGGCTTTTACAAATGAGACAGGTACTTTCAGTAGTGATGCTGGAAAGGCATAAACCCAAGCTGGATAAAAGGCTTGTGATTGTGACTTGTATAGCCAGGGCCATAGAGGAAAAGCTTTTGTTTCCTGACTTTCAGTAGTGATCGTTTCATGACTTGTGATTGTGAGCGTATCTGTCAGTATCTTTGATTCTTTGTTGCCACCACCACTCTTTTTCATACATTATAGCACACCTGTTCTTATGTAGTGAGGAAAGTGCAGTAAAATATTGTTACCTTAAAGTCATCGGACTTGGAACACAGCTGAACTGATGATCAGTTCTGTGCAAACAACAGCCAACCCTGAAATCAAACAGGTAGAGGCATTATAACGGTAAAAGATCTTCTTGGTCAGAAATTTTAACATATGAAGCAGTGTCGGCCAAAGAATGCTCACCTCATTAGAACAGAACATTGCTAGGTTTTTCTGAGACTAGTTCTCATCTTTCATCTCGAACTGATATGAACAAATGGCATGCCTGGCTTAAGACCAATACCAAAAGGCACCATGACAGTGAAAGCATCCCAAACTTTAACACACTATAACCTTGATACTGTGGCTTTCACATTAAACCATAAGTTGCCGCACCAGAGTATCCACATTTAAATACTCATATTGCTGTTGGTCACGGTTATTTTCTTACGAAACAACCACGACAGAGTGAAATGTTGAAAACCTTTGTTCCATAGACAAATTAAAGGTCAAGGCGTCATACAAGCTCATAGTTACTGATTCCTGAAAGCAAGTATTCAACTTCGCAAACGTTATTTATCTCTAAGGTTTCTATATGCCAGAAGTTTGAAGTTGAGCAGCGATAGATGCTTCTTCATTATAGTTATTATTTATCTTTTCCATATTTATCATTTACAGTTACATGCAGTAGCCTTCAGAAAGTCCAATGTTAACTCCATTGGTTGGTCAAATTTAAGCAAGCAGACTAAAGAGGAGCATTGCATCCAACAAATTTGAAAGATCAACTCTGTACACACATTGTCTCAAGTTCTTCACTGTCCACAAGCACCACCACTTCCATACACAAACAATATATATCTCTTAATCTACAAGGGAAAACATGGGGGAAGGGAAAATAGAAACAAAGAATATGAGGACCGTCTCCTCTCCCACATGAGCCCCTTCCCCATGTCCTAGATAGTGCGAGCTCGACAAACCCAAGAATTTTAAGAGTAGAAGAAAAAATATCGTGAATTACCCTCAATATACTTCTCAGATCCTGAAATCAATTACTGGTTTTATTATCGCCGTTGGTAGTCTCTACTTTCTGATCTTGAAACAGGATAATCGCTCCTATCAGTATCTGAATTTTCCTTTTGGGAGTCAATCTCCATGCTACCTGCTTGAGTTCTTCGGTTCCTTCGATCCTGAGCAGCAAGAAGGCTTATATTCAGAAAATAGCTGAAAATCGTGCTGCTTAATTATTAAAACTCAAATATCCAGTCATTAGCTAGCCTTTCTCAATCACTAGACCTGATTGGGGATCATTACAAGGTAAAAAAGCCTTCAAATCCATAAGCTTTAAAAAGAGAAGGGTTTAGAACATCGGAAAACAAAATGAAGAGATGAAGATTGGGATACAAACTCAGCAGAAAAGCATGAAAAAGAGCAATGGAGACTCAGTTATGTTTCGCAGGGAAAGCATTTTGGGCATCAGATTAACATTTGATTTATTTGATGAATGAAAGAAATTTCTTCAGTCTCGTTCATTCAAAAGGAAACACCAAGGCAAGTGATATGTTCAAAAGATGTAATAATAGCCAAATAAACAAATCTAGCAAGAACATGGAGTTAGATTGCTATTCAAAGGAAGCCGAACCAAATTGGAAATATTGTGGGTCCATTCTCTCCACGAACACATGCATTAAATTTGCAATCCATGATAACATGTGTTTCAAAGAATAAGAAACTGACCTCTCTTGGTATAGGATACTCCTCGGACTCAAGCATACGTACAACTTGGGTCATCTTGGGTCGTTTTTCAGAATCTGGATCAACACACCTCAAAGCAGTCAAGAGAGCTCGTTTTAATGCTCTTGTTGATGGTCTGACTTCGATGTTTGGGTCTACCACTTCTTCTGATCTTCTGCTTCCAACCATCATTTTAAGCCAATCAACAAGGTTTACCTGTGAGTTAAGAGTCAGCATTAAACAAAACTTCCACACAGTCATCCAGCAAAAATGATGGATAAGCTTTATACATAAGTGCAATTGTATACAATTTCCACACATAGTACTTCTAACACAGAAACAACTCATGAGTGCAATTGTAACTTTATACATAAGTTAAACATAAGCTTTGCCTTACAGTCATGTTGCTGACATCTATCTAGTCTAACTATGTCAAAAACTACTGGTGCATACCCCTTCTAAGGCACAAAACATTAGCTCTGGCTGACATTGAAGTATTGGTACTGTGAAGCATTGGACTGATAAACTGGACTGTTATGGTAGAATGCACTTGTTAAAGTAGAACTTGGAGTTACTACACAGGCAAGGAGATCAGGCCCAAGCAGTTAAGCAGTCATTGTGACCATCAACTGTCTAGTGTACAGACACCTAGGGTCTTGTCAAGGTCATAGTTGAGTTATCTAAGCAACCATAGAGTGGGAATGGTCTTTTCTATCTTTTTATACAAGTGGCTCTTAGATGCACATATAGATTCCATAGTACATTTCTGCCTCTCAATATTGTTTGGATATAAAAAGTAAATGCTACCACATCACTCCTCAGGTGGGCTTACTTTGGTAGCTAGTCAGCAAGTAAATTAACCTTTGATATTCACAACTCTGTAACCAGGCCAGTTATACTCAACAGAAATTGTCAGTTTACCACAGGGCCAAAAATAAACTCAGATACTGCACCCCAAACTAAATCGAGCGGTTAAATTTTCCAATTGTAACTGTTCATTCATTATATAATAGTTTTACTAAATGCAAATCTAATATGCCTATTGTGCCTTCATGATTCTGTGCTGACACAAAGCACAAATGTGATATGATAGGATGACTAAATTAACTTCCAATGTAGCATATGTTAAAGCTTGTGAATACCTCGGCAGCAGGCCGACCATAGTCCACAGGATCTCTTCCAGTGATAGCTTCTAAGAGCAAAACACCAAAGCTATACACGTCACTCTTTTCATTCAGAAGTCCAGAATTAGCATATTCAGGGGCCACGTATCTGAGTAATAAAATGTGGCAAAAAATTGGGTTATGGATCGGAAAATGAGGATGACTAATCTCTAATCAGTCTATCAATGTATATTGTGAACATCCAATACTGAAAGCACATCATTCATCAGGGGGAGGGAGAAGTGGCCATGCTCTAGAAAGAATACTAACCCAAAGGTTCCCATAACACGAGTTGTCACGTGACTTGTTCCTGCACCCAGCAGCTTGGCCAGGCCAAAATCAGATACCTTGGAATTGAATTCGTCATCGATCAATATATTGCTTGATTTAATGTCTCGATGTATCACTTTGGGTTCAATGGCCTCGTGTAAATAAGCAAGCCTGCAAAAGTATATCTTGTTAAATAAGAACAACAGTTTGGCATCAAAAGAACATAAATAATTCGACTTACGCTTTTGCTGTTCCAAGGAGAACCTTTATACGGGCTTCCCAAGTGAGATATCCATGGTGACGCATAGCTCCATGAAGCCACTGCTCCAAGTTTCCATTGTTGACATACTCATAGACCAACATCCTGAAATTTAGAACAAAATTAGGGTAACTAATATTTTACATGATCAACATACTGATTGCTATTATATGACTTTTTAGAAGGGTATGCCTCAAAAGATTCTTCCCCCTCCTCCCTTCAAGTTCCAGTGAACTACATGTACTTCAGTAACCCATTCAAACCCAAATCATGGATCCAATAAATTATTTAAACTTATTGCTTCAAAACAACTGGTACCTGTGAGTACCTTCCACGCAGTATCCCAAGAGACGAACCAAATTCTTGTGGCGCACATGGCCAATTGCTTCAACTTCCACTCTAAATTCCTTCTCTGCTTGGCCACTACAGACATAACAGTTCACATGAATACAAAAACATGGAAACAAGAGTGGACAAAACACAATTGAATGGACATAAACAGTTACTCACAGGTTGTTTAGGATCTTCTTAACAGCAACGGGAGTCCCATTAATGAGATTTCCTCGATAAACAACTCCATATCCACCCTCGCCAAGGACATTTTCCTTTGAAAACCTGCTTGTTGCAAGCTCAAGGTCCCTTAATGTAAACCAGTGCCCCCAACCCAAGTGCGAGAATTCAGGCAGGCCAACTAGAGGAGATGGAGCAGTTATGGGATACAATGAAGAAGGCTTATGCCCTGTACCAGTGGTAGAACTTCCTTCTTCTCCGGATTGAGACTCTCCACCATCTTTTTCTAAATGATTAAATGAACCTGACCGGCTACTATTCTCTCCATTCTTTGATTTTTGCATACCCAGATGGACCATAACCTTATCTGATTCTCTATCACTGGATTTGTCATGAATGGTAAGAAGAATTCCATCACGGGGAACAAATTCACTGGTAGCTATTTGCTCCACTCGAACTTCCTTAATTTCTTTTGAGACAGTTGGAATTTGACTGTGGGGAATCCTGGCCCCTGATTTTCTCGATTTCTTACGCGAAGTAAGGCATAGTGATAACACAGTGAGGATTATTATGATAAACAATGCAACAGCTATTCCCATCACCTCCCAGACCTTTAGACCAAAAAAAGCTTCCTTGGATAACTCTGTTTTGAGATCAGAGGCCATTCTGTCAGATGCTGAGATGCCTGCACATAGCAAAATCTCACATCAACATTGTTTCTGTTTCATAATTCATAGCATCATATCAAAATCTGTTCTTTCAAATCCATTACTCTCTAGCAATGATAAAGTTACAGTCTGTTTGCACCAATTTCACCAAATAACAATAAAGGAGAGAACTTGCCAAAACAACATTGACCAAATAACAAGGATGAAGGCCAAAATCTCAGAAATCAAAGTATAAAAGCAACCAAAACAGTTGAACAAGCATATGAACAGATCATATCATAAACAATATACCAGATAACAACTCAAATGTCAACTAGACCAGGTTAGATTCCACATATTTCACTTCATAAACTGAGGAATATGAACAATATAATTCTACCTCAACAATTCAAAGCACAAATCTTTACCTCTCTGTCACGAGTCTCAAAACAGCAACCTTGAAATGCCAGATCTTTAAAACCAGTTTGACATTCCTTATCCAAAACCAAGGTACCAAACCCACAATTTCAGATCTCTGACTACAAAAAAGAACTCAGAAACCTATGTCAGGTAAGCCTCAATAAACAAAAGCCAAATGAGCCCACTTGACAAAAAAACAATAACATATATAGCCAACAGAAGTAGAAAAACCTACATGGGTTCCCTCTGTGTGGGTCAAATGTGCTTCTGAAATCTGAATCTAAGCGGAGATGGAGCTTTCAGGCACCACCAGCCTTGAACCTTCTCAAAAACCCAAATCCAAAAACAAGTGAGATCGTTCAGTTGTGCAAACTTGGAAAGAGAAGCTGTGTTATGTGAATGGTGTGGATTTATAAAAGGAAGAAGAAGGAATAGAGTTATCAGTGGTAGGTGGTGAGTTCAGAACTGAGATAGATAGATGATGAAGTTGCCTTGTACAAGTATCACATAAAGAACATACAGTAAAACAGAAGCATGGAATTCTGTGATTTCCTTGTTATGAACATGATTGATTATCACATTTCACTTTAATATTTTCCTCCACTTTTTTTCTTTTGAGTATTATTAAATTTGTTTTTACTCTATTGGAATTGATTGGTATACCTGTTGGCTAGTATAGTGTTTATGTGGGGCGCTACATGTTGATGTCACTATAGGCACAGCTCTGCTTCTTTTGGAGGATGTGATTCTCTTATGCCACTTGGTCAACTGGCCAAGCCAAACATCTCTATTCAGGTTTATGAGGGATTACAACTCTTCAAAGCCAAGGCATTTAGTGAGATGCAGACATGCAACTGTGTTTTTATATCCTAGTACTTCAATAATACAGTAACAGGGGAGAGATGAAACTAGAGCGCGGCTTGAGAGAAACCCTAGAGCGTCGTTGTCTTGGGTTGCGTCTGTACGGCTGCACCTCGGCGCTTGCGTGGGCTGTAGGCTTCGTCCGTGCACAACACGTGTGTCGGACGGGCTGTGTCGTTTGTGATCTCGTCCGTGGCTCACATATCTGGGTTGGTAAAGGTGTTCTCTCGCCATGTTTGTGTAAAGAAGAAGACTACATTTGATGTCGAACTAGGGAAGTGGGTGGTTCATAGGCTGGCGACATCACAAGGGCCAAAATGGGTGGGGATGGGTGGTTGCAGATCATGCTTGGGGGATCGAGCTAGATCGGGGCATGGTGAATCTAAGATTGTTGAGGTTGACATCGACAGGAACGGACGATCTGATAACAAGGAGGTAGTGAAAGAAGCTCGACGTCGGCAGTGCAACGACGGGATGGTGTACATTCTTTTGGCCCGGGTATGAGAGAGGGCTGCCCTTGTTTGGGGGTCAGGCCTTGCAGTTGATGGGTGGCAGGCATGGCCACGTCTTTGGGCATGTGCTATGCTGCCTCCTATGTTTAATTTTGTCTTTTTGTTTTGTCTATTTTCTCCATTTTGTTTTTATGTCTCTTTTTCAATAAATTCCTATCATTATATGGTAGTGTTGGTTGAGCTATGTCCTGGTGCAGGTAGCGCGTTATGTTTGTTTTAATAAGGCGGTGAGTTCTTTGTTTTGTCAAATGCTCGCAGCTTTCTAGTAGCAAGATGAAACTTACGGTCATTGATTATTCACAGTGGCTACTAAGTTTGAAAGCTGATAGACATAATACGTTATGACTCTATATGAGCAATTTGTTTTTGATATGTCACAAAAATTGTAAAGCAAATAGAGTAGTCAATGATGCACTCTTTGCTAAATAATGTTTGTTAGAATATATAAATTTGGTAGACATGCCTAATTTGTTGTTAGAGTGTCCTTACAGTATGAAGTTTATCCACTATGTCACCCTTCGTATTATGAAGTTTCGTTAATGGTTATGACGTGAGGGTTGTCGTTCTAGCTCTCGTTATTAAAAAAGGTATTTAATGAGATATGGAACTGGATTTGCTACTAGAATTTCATGATTTAAACTTGTTTTTTTAGGGTAAATGAGAAAACTCATAAATTATCAGTATGTGTATGCTCGAAACTATTGATTTGCATATTACTACGAGATTCTCTCCCGTCTACAACTCTCTTTGCCAAGAATGATTGATAGACACGTAAATATCAGAGGGTATCTTGTGAAAATTAATGAGTTGGTGTAATTAAAGATATCAAAGTTGAACGTGTGAATTATAAGAGCTTATAAGGAATGTCGTCTAAATTGTCCTAAAATTAACAGTTAAGATTTAAGAATTGCTGGATACATAGGTCATACTACACTGAAGCAAACACTAGTGGATTCAAGAATATAGTCAGTACTGTGGCCCTGGCCTCTGCTTCATAGCTGACTCGTCTAGATAGTAACATCTGAAGCTTTTGTTTCCTCTTATGGTAGTCTTCAATCATGGAATGCCGATGTTGTTCCATTTCCAATTTTCCATCAATGATTAGAAAGAAATTTAGAGATAAAATTATTAAAATGCATTATTTTCTATTAATGGGTTCCCATAAATTTTCGGTTTCATTTATATGGCAAATATTGTTCATTTAGTAAATCACATTATATATATATATATATATATATATCTTACTAACAAAATTATAATATATGTGTTCAGTCTTACAAATTATGTCGTTTCATTGTTATTGACATCAAATCAATTTTATTTTTACATTTTTATGCACTTTTCTTGTTAACATTACCAATGTAAACATCTTTAAAAATGAGACTCATACATATGTTCTCTAAAAAGATTAAATGAATGATTAGGTAAACAAAATTGTACAAAAACAATATATTAAATAAATAATGCATTATACATGAGTATATTTGAATCTTCCTTAATTTTGAATATTTTTATTATTATTAAAACAAAAAAATATAATATCACATTTATATCTCTCACGTGCATAGCATATGATTTAAAATTGGATGAAAACCGTCAGATTTAACGGAGAGGATACAAACCCAGCCTTTACCAAGTTGAGGTGGCAAATTGGTACAAATGCAAGTTAATGGTGTAAATTGACAATTAAAGCCAAATTCAGAGGGTATATTGGCTATTTTGTCATATATATATATATATATTGGGAAAAAAGACGTAATGTCATTTTATTGATCAAATATACGGTATGAGTACAACATGAACATAACACACCCTTAAACGCAACGTATATTTGGAGCTATGCAAAACAACTTATATGACATAAACTTGGTATGTGTACAACATGAACATAACACACCCTCACGACGTCAATTTGAAGCTATGTAAAATAACTTTTTTTTATCAAACAAAATTTCATTCAATAAAACTGCAATTACAAAGCAATCACAGTACCCAACAAGGGGTTACAACTACTATCGAATACCACTAAATTCAAACTATATATCCTCTCCCCGAAAATGAGAGACTGACATGTCAATAAATCTAAAGAGCATCGAAATGGGTAACCGGTTGAGTTAACTTGACCAATATAAGAAGCAATTACTAGAATAGGTACGCTGCCCCAGAATTTCCATGCCCAGGATCTCCTTTTTGCAATCTCAACACAAGCTAATCATATGCTCGACCAAAGGCCGGCAAGCTACCCAAAATCAACACTCTATTGGAATCTATGACATACTTCCAACAAACTCGAACGAGTAAGGACTTATTTGAGATCTGAAAACCAGATCCAAACACTAAAGAAACAAAATAAATGATTGCAAGAAAGAAATAACTATCCAACTATTCCCAAGAACCCAGTAACACAGCCCACTTACAGAGGCCCGACCAAACCTCCAATCTTCCCAGCAAACCTTCGACGTCGTCGACCGTTCAACCTGTCGCCGCGCCCAACCAACGTGATCTGCATCTTAATGCCGCTACCAAGGAAAGGATCTCCAGCGTGCAGCATGTCGTCGACGGTGCCTCCCTCTCCAACTTAGGTCCTTATCTGGGCTAGGTTTGGATCACAGAAGAGCAGACCGAGGAGAAACGTTCCACCGCAAAACCATCAAACCTGGAAGTCGCCTCTGTCTTGGAGCCATGTCACCAATTAAACCTTTAATCCCCTCCCGAACCAGAACGCGGTGACGGGAGGCCGGCGGCGCTCGGTCGGGAGTGACGCACCACAACCAACTGTGTTTTTCCTCTGTAAGAAAGAGCGGCTAAGGCCTGTTTCTTAAGAAATTGATTTTAGAAAAGATTAATTTTATTAAGCTATGTAAAAATACAATATTAAAATAACTTATGTTATATAAGCTATGTAAAAGAACTTATATATCATAAGTTATCTTAATATTGTAACTCATAAAATAGATACCATGATCAATAAATCATAAATATCAGAATCATCTGATTGCAATTGAAACCTATACACTGTAGATTAAACTGAGAAAGGATTGGGTCCAACATAAGAAATTCTAAGCCCACCAACCCCATTCACGCATCATGTCGAGGCCACAAGACTCCGTCGCCGCCGTCGCGCCACGGCAATCACATCGCACCGAGCAATAGGGAAGAGCACGGTCTTCACCCACCAATCGAAAACCAACTAACACCACACCAGCAACCGCCAACGTCTGCCGCAAATCGGTCTCAGCCCTTCTGAATTCGAGCGAATACGTCGTCATCTGAATCTCCACGAAACAAAATTAGTGGCCACAACAATCGCCAACGCTGCTTTGATCCGGACAATCTGAGATCCAACACGCATTCGTTACTCTCCTCTTCCGGCCTCCTCCACACAAACCTGACCTCCCTACACTTCCCACAAGTTTGATATGGTACACCCCAAAGATGCCTTATCAACTCTTCCCTCCCTTACACAGTCCAGTACAGTAAGAACCAACCCTCGAAGGGTGGAAGAATTAATCCTTGTCTGACGACGGTAGGGAGCACGCGGTAGAAGGAAAGAGAAACTCTCTAGGGTTCACTAGTGTTACTGTTTTTCCAATATTAC
Organism: Comarum palustre; assembly: GCA_951800085.1. Classification (NCBI taxonomy): domain Eukaryota; kingdom Viridiplantae; phylum Streptophyta; class Magnoliopsida; order Rosales; family Rosaceae; genus Comarum; species Comarum palustre. The sequence goes on along the minus strand of OX637574.1, from coordinate 28,449,084 downwards.
AATCTAGAACATGCTCTCTAGGGTTCACTAGTATTACTGTTTTTCCAATATTACAATCTAGAACATGCATATATACTGATAAGAGAATCCTGATTAATTACCGTTGCATTTACATCTAAACATTAATTGAAAACAAAACCTTACTTAAAAATAGTTTTATTCATCGTTAAATTTACAGTTAAAGGGTGATTAATCATCATGGTGAATTACGTACTCACTAATCTGGACTGTCAAACAGTAAGCATGCAACTATTCATTACATTACAAGTTCTCATGAATGAGCAATACGTACAAATGTGACGTAGGGCAGATGACAGAGGATATTGAGGAGTAGATCGATCGTTGTACGTCTAAACTCGGTTTGCTGCAGATTTGACATCGATATCTGATTGACTATTATTATACCTTTCTAAAGCGAAACTACGAGACGAGTCTTGTCTCGTTGCTTTGCCAAAATTTATGGGCTTTTTCGGCCATAAGAGTTCATCTTGGGCCTCAAAACAAAAATTTACTTGTTTTTGGTATTTTTTGTTTTCTTGTTATTTTCAGATTTTATTTTAATTCAATCATTGAGTTTTTAGGCTTGGTTGTTAGTTGTCATGAGGTTTTATTTTCTCATATATAAACACCCTTATGGATAGCAGACAGTCAGTTTTATCAATTTTAATCAAAACCCTAAGAGTTCTTTTCTGATATACTCTACATATATCTCATAGATATAGAGTTCTTCGTTTAAGAACTCTTCTCCTATCGATGTACGCTGATTAACCTTTCATGCTTTTTACTACGTCAAAATGTACAATCTCTCATGTCTCAACTAACAAAAAAAGAGTGGGTCAGGAGACAATAAGCTAGGCACGTCGATCACATGTGGTGCCACAACTAGGAAATTTGGTTCATAAATACTGAATACACAATTCACATAAATCATGGAACAGAAATGCATGTAATGCACAAAAACTCCATACTGTAACTGAAATGATGTAACATGAGCATCGTGTATTTTTCACTTTTGATTATGATACTTTTCCGAAAGCCGGAAGATAAATAGTATTGCTTTATCCCCTGGCCTGATACACAAATCTCCTTGTTAAGTGAAAATGACCAGAAAATATAATTAAGAGGGAAATGACTGCTGCAAATTAAACTTGGTATCTGGTATAAGTTGTAAGCAAGCTGCAAATTTTCCATGGCAGTACCCGGTTAACAGTCCTAACTATATCTGATGGAAGATATATAGGTTATACGCACTGCCAGAACATTTAATTAAGAGTTCTCTAGCTATAGAGAGATGTTAATTTTGGACCAGAAATGACTGCAGGCAAATTTATTTATATTTTAGGTCTGAGACTGGTGGCAAAACTTGGTATCTGGTATAAGCAACTGTCAGCAAGAGCTGCAAATTTTTCATGCCTGGACGGAGCCACGATTTGTAAACTGTTTGAGTTAAATTTTCATCTGATAAAGAATTCAAATAAATAGTCTTGAGTTTTTTTGGCTTGATGCTGTTTCATTGGATTGAATCTATAAATAAAATTAAACATATTCATTATAAATAAAAAAACTAAAATAAATATAAAAAATGATATAGTCAATATAATTATAACTACTTTATCGATAATTATAAAGATTTGATTTTAGTTACGTTTTCCAATAATTTTCTGGTCTAACTTGATCAAATTTCTTTCATTTGATTCTAATTTTATTGTTTGACTTTTCTTTTACTCTTGACAATATGAGATTGCATATAAAAAGAAATTATTAGCCCATAATATGATACACTATCCTAGCATGCAGTACGTACCTGGTAAACAATGACTTAATACATAATATGGACCAGTATATATGACTACTGGTTTATTTTCTTTATGATTTTGGGTCTCTACTCTACTATTTATATGGATATATTCTTGATGGTCCAGATTGAGGGTCTCGATCTGGATAGGTAGCATTACACATGCACCAGAATTGAATGACAATTATTCAATGCATGAGTTAATATTAATCAATATACGTGCGTGGAAGATTTTATTTTTGGTAACAGAAAAATTTGATGAGGTTCCAGATTGAGCTAGGCATATATTGACCTCATCATCCATCTGAGAGGGCTCCAGGGTGCAGAACTGCAGATCGATATTAACTTTCATGAATGTTCAATGTCGACAGATCAATCAAATTTAGTAACAGTGGGGATCAGTTTAACATATCGTATACTTAAATACTTGGAATGCGACTACTCGTGTTTTTTATATTTTTCGTGTGCTCACTATCCTGTACTGGTAGCTCAAATGTGTTTAGGGGAAAATTTACTGTGTGATGACCGCGATCTGATCGATCGGTTGGGTCCGTTCGTATAGCTAACTGTGCGAGTGATCGATGTACTCGCCGGAGAAATACCCGGCTGGTTATTTCGACATGGTGTTTGCATTGTGTAACAGATTTGTGAAATTGTTGATATGCCAGTGATTTAAGAACTAGCTAGATTACCTATTTGTTAATTTGAGGACGCTTTTCTACTCGAAAATAAATATAATCTATAGTAGTATCCATCGATTCTAGTATTTGATTTTTTAGGTTGTTACTTGTTACAGTTGTTAGGAAATTGTGATCGGAGCGTAGTTATAACAATTGTCATCGGAGCGTAGTTATAACAATATATATAGGGCTTGGCATGAGACATGATTACGCTCGTCCTACGTCCCGTTCCAGACATTATATTTGAAACGAGATCGGGACGGGCCTTCCGTTTTTAAGAGTTAATCCCGCTCAAGTCCTGGATCAGGACTGGACGGGACTCGTCCCACTATCCCAATCAATTCTAAAATAGTAAAACACTAAAACTAGAAGATGCAACCAGCCAACTAGGTCTCCAACAAGATGAATATGAGAGTATGAACTAGGGCTGAGAGGTGAGTCAGTGTCACCATTGCCCTAGTAAAACTAGAAGAAATAGGAAATATGATTATCTCTATATTATATACATCCATAACTCCATACAAACTAAATAACTTACTAGTTGCATGTACCAACATAGATTTAAAGTCTATAATTTGATTACACAACCTGCTTTACTGCTTACATTCATAATCCTTCATAAAGTTCAACTAGAATAACATCCAATCATCCAGAAGACCAGAACCATCACAATCCAGAATTACATAAGTTCACAAATCATAAAGTTTAACAAACTGACTAGAAATAACAGCAACAAATCAGTGATAGTACAGGTGCACAACAATACAAGTTTCTACTTCAAAATACAAACAATGTCACCCTAAACATCAATAACAATGCCTGCTGTAATAAACTTCCCATTCCTTTTTGCCTTTGGAAGAGGAGGTGGACAATTATTCTTACTTGAAGCAGTGCTCTCGATCATGCTCTGTAAAAGTGAAAAAGAGTTGGTCTGAATGCACATTTGAAAATAGCCAAAAATTTTAAAGTATAAAAATGCTTCAAAATTTATAACTCGCTCAACATCATAATAAAACTCTGTGTTTTCAATCGTTGGTTCATCAATATCTTCAACAATCTCTGCAATTTCATCGCCTAACATCCAGTTTTGCATGCAAATGAGTCACTCCACTAATTAAGGAGTTAATAAAACTCTGTGATTTTGAATCACACAAAAATTGATGACCCTCTTATGCATTTTTCAATCTACGTCGACAAAATGGGCAGTAATTAAGTACCATGTAATTAACATTTTGAACATTCATCCAAGTTTCAGTGGTCAAACTCAACCTATACATCCTCAACAACTTTTTCAACTCTCTTTTCTGGGTATCATACATACCTAGAAAGTTATTACATAATTTTCTTCTAATTGGAACATGAAAAAGAGGACAAACTTTCTTACTAAATCTATTAAACCCTTTCTTCTTCACAAAACTAAAAGGCAGCTCATCAATGACAATCATCTCTACACAAGCTTCTAAATAATCTTGTTGATTATAAGCTACTGTCTCCATTTTATTTGACTTAGACATATCCCCAACAAGATTTTTTCTATGACTTATCAACCTCACGAGAAAAATACCTACAGTTGTGGTTGATGTGCCAAAGAAATCCAGAGATGTCATCCTTACTCTCAACAGAAAAGTCTCCAATCTTACCTTTAGGACAATGGATGCAATGCGCCCTTTTATGAACTATCTTAATTATTTTCCTCTCTGCATCTTTAACTTTCTCAATCTTCTCATACTTTTTAAAATGATCCCAAACATGACTAGTACGTTTCAATGGTTTTATACCTGATTGAGTAGAACCATCACAAACAGAAGTCTCACCACCTTCACCTACAAATGCAGCAGCTTCATTTGAAGGAGGTTAACTTGAACTTCGGTTTGTAGTTTCGAGCAGTGGGATTGATGTCAACTAAAGAGACGGTGATGCTACTGATGTCGTTGTTGACGAATTTTGAAGGTCGGACGCAAAGAGATTGGGTTGCACAAGTTGTTTCCTTCCTCTAGTCATCGTTAATGGGAGAGATTCAAAACCAGATGAAGACTTGAAGAGGGATTACAATTTGGGTTCAACCAATGTTTTGAAGTTTGAAAAGATTCGAAACCAGATGAAGACTTGAAGAGGGTTTACGATTTGGGTTCAATAAAGGTTTTGAGGTTTGGGGTTTTAAGATGAATGTTGAGGAGACAGTTGAATGAGATGAATGCGATTTTGAGGAGGCACTTGAATGCGATAGTATTAGTATTAGGGTTTAAAAATAGAAGGTTGAGATTGAAACATCAAACTAAACCTACGGCTGAGGTTAATTCTTATTTTTAAACAGGATGGGACGGGTCTGACTGGCCTTAAAATTTCAATCTCACGTCCCGTCTTATTGTTTCTCTAATGAAACAGGACGGAACAAGTGTTTTTAGTTTCAAATCCTGTCGAGATCGGGACATGACCGGACGGGACCAGGATTTACGGGATTTATGCCCATCCCTAAATATATATGTCATCGATGAGATTATGTACGTCAATACGTGTATAAACATACATGTATACGTATATATACTACACAAATTAAAGTGGACATTAATTTAGTTATTTTTGTGTATATAGACAATTTCTCTTCAATTAAATTAGCTAGGGCTCCTCACACTAGCAAATATAAGTAAAAAAATTATAATGCAAAGGCCGTGATAGAGGACTTTTGGTAAGATATAATATTATGCAACGTTTTAGAGACTAGTTTTCGTTGTATTATTGTCGTATCGTATAAAAAACATACAAAAAACAACAACCAACCCCCTATGAATAATATACAGCGAATAGTGCATGCTTTCTTGCTGGTGTACGTTGGAACTGTTGGAGATTCAACTCCATACACTAAATATCAAAGAGATCGAGTTTGGCTGATGAGCTCAAGAGCTATATATACCAAAGCAAGCGATTCGATCTCACCGATCATATGAATGCGCATTAGCAACCGTAAATAACAGTACCAGGCATGAATGCATATGCTTGTTGTTCCTAATTCGGAAAAAGATGAAGCCAGTAGCCCTCAATCTGATCAATCATGGCCTAAATAAGCAATGCAAGTTCGTTCAAAATCAATTTTACAGTGTTTGTAAATAGTGTTGTGGTGCATGCGTGAATGCTAATGTGAATGCCAGAACATGGTGGAAGGTTCATATTATTTGGAATTATTTAGCTTCCTTTTCGTGCAGGCATGCATATGGAAGTTGAATAATTAGGCTTAGTTAAGAAAAACCTACCCTTATCCAGATGATCATGACTCATGAGTATCATCACTGAACTCGATCAACTACTACGTACTGTGGAAATTGAATTCCTGTGGGTACGTGATTCAGTGTGGTCCTCTGGATTGGTTAATATTGGATAGTGTTCTTGACGAACGACAAGAGAAACAGGAATCGAAAGCTGTTAGTGAACTTTGATAGCCATGGTATCAAAGAAGCTAGGGTTTTAAGGAACAAAGGAAATTTGAGAGAGAAAGAAGAGAGCTCAGAGCACTCTTACTATAGATCTCAGTCCCCTTACGTATATACAGATGCACCGGTACCAAAGAAATAGCAGTCTGTCCCTCCATCACAATTATGTCACAGCTAGCAAAATATATCCCCCATATTATGCTTTTACATTAGAAATTCAAAGTGAAAATTCTTCTAGTTTCGCAAAAATAAAATTCAGTCATTGCTGTAGAATTGTAGATAAAGTCAAGTGTCCAGTAGCAAGAAGTACTAAACACACTGAAAATTAATAACAAGATCTCTATCATGTAAAGTGATTGATTGCATATCCCTTTAAATTCATGAAACAAACTTCTCTGCAAAGCCAAATGTATAATTCATCAAGCTCTCCCATCAACCCATAAAAGACCAAAAATCACATATAAAAAACAATTTTTTCATGAGCTATAGGTACTTTTGTGGATTTAATAGGAATAATAGCTTATATATAAGGCTGGGTACAATATAATAGCAGAAGAATTCAGAATACAAACAATGATACAGTAATCAAAACAAAGGGTGTTTTCATACCAATTGCAGTGCAGACAGTACAGCCGAAACAAAGCCTTGTATCCTGAAGAAGAATGGAAGCATATTCAGAAAAAAAAATCAAAATAAGGAGAAGATCCGACAGTGAATTCAGATTGAGAGAAGGATTTGATACCTACAATCCAAAACACCTTTATTTGTTGAAGACGATGAACCAGACTGAGATCTGATTCTCAGAGAAGAAGGAATTGACGAATATATAGAATCACCCAGCAAAAATTCAATCCCCGCCTGCGCAATCCCGCCTTTCATTTAGGATTCGGCTTCTCTAAAATGAGCAAATCGTAAAGTTAATCTAATCTACTGGCTAAAAAATATCCACATCAATTACATACTAAGAAAATATTTTAAAATTCATTTTTCAATAATGTTGATTCAAGTTTATATCTCTTTTTTTCTTCAACCTTCATCTTTGTTCTTTCTCTGGGAACATGGATTTCTCTCAGAAAACGTAAATTTCCAGATTCATGGTACATGAGTGCTTCATAGTACTCCACAATTCCACATTGATAAGACTATTGCAATCTATGAACAATTGCGATTAGGGGTTCCTTGCGATTGGTACACCAATTGATTTATGAACCAAATTCGAAAGATTGGAGAGATCAATGCCTATAATTCAATTATTAATGGGAAAACCAGTCATGTCCAGAAATCAAAATAGAATTCAAAACACAAAGCCTAAAGTTTAGCGGCTGATGGCATATGAACCAATTAAACAAAACCTCCTTTGAATGAAGAGGCTAAATCGTTTCTATCGAACCTTAAGATATTATGAATTCGCCCTTAATTTCAATCAGATATAAAGATCTGATGTTTATGAACACACGTTAAAGTTTGTTTTTTTTCGTTTAAGTTTGTTGTTAGCGAAAAAATCACTTTTATAGAAATAAATACATAAATAAATAAAATCTAACATTGATGTTTTTAATTGAAGTGGATATGATTGAATCATTGGATTAAACAGAGGTTTAAGATTTTATGAAATTTACTAACTTTACAATTTGCTCACTTTAGAGGATCTCCCTCTCTGTCATCTTTTTTCACGAAATCAGTACCCTGCATTTCCACAAATTCTAGATTCAGTTTTAAGAGAATAGTGGATACGTCAATCTATCATTTTGGAAAAGATAGAGCAAAATCAAATTTGTATTTATGATACAGTTTTCGTTGTTTTAGGATTCTGCTGCACAAAATGCGATCTCACAGTGTTTTAGGATTTATAACTCGGAAAACACGTTTTAGAAACTATACTAAATGCGCCTTTAGTCTCACTTCTTTTCTCTTAAAAGTTTTCTCTTTAAGTTCTCTCTTTGTCAAAAAAACCCCAACCTTACCAAACCTCCACTTCATTTCTAAATTTCAAAAGTAAGTGCATTGTTACTTCCTATAATATTTTGTCTTTAAGATTATCAAAATGCATAACGAGGGATCAAATGGAAAAAATAGGTTTTCTAGAAACCTATATTTTAGTAAATAATAAAATATTACTTTATAAACTTTGATCACAATATTAGATTCCTCTTTGAAAATGATTCAGTTTAGATTTTTGAATCACTTAAAATAGTTTAGAAACAAATAAGTTATAACTAATCAAAGTTTTAAGCTAATGAACTCAATTGCTGGAAATCTATTCCAACTATCTCAACTTCAAAAATTCATATCTCACTCATTTCATGACTATTTTCTACAAACTTTATATCAAATTAAAGCTTAGTACCTCTACTTTTAATTTGTATAGTTTCAGAATGAATTATAAAATATACAACATGAAAATACTTAGACATCAAAGGTTAGTAAAAGGATTATCGGTTATTTGCATTGCTGCTATGTTACACCATTTATGGACTCTATCACTTCGAACTGGACTATATAACTTATTCAATTCGATAACTTACGAAAAATACTTCGATATGGACTCCTCACTTGCCTTATTTGGAAAAAAATTGAATAAGTTATGAAAATGATAAGTTGATGGCTATTTGGTCAAGGATTTCTCTCACTAAGGGAAAATGACTACTAATTCTTGGACCGGTAACTAATATTTTCTGTTTATATTTAATTTAAAGTAAATTGACTCTATTGCACAATTACTTTCAAGTTAATTAAATTGCTTATTTTAATTTGTACATACATTGCGTTATTAACAATATTTAAAGTACATTGATATAAACTTGTATACTTTGTTAGTATTTAAATAGTTATCTTAATTTGACGTAATTAAGTTTAGAAATGTGAATCCAGGTGATTAGTACTACCCCGTGCTTAAATGAAATACTGGTAAAAGTGTTTTGTGATTTGTGAAGTTAGCTTGCCCCCTAGCCCATACAGATTGTGCACTATTATACTCATAGGAAGAAAGTGTCGACCTTGAGTATACATACTCTGATATTATCCTCAGTATGTTACGGCTTATCCGCGCTTTGGTATAGTGGACATAACGCGTGATTTTTGTGTGATTATTATAAGTTTCCTAAATATTCACATGGATGAATTTATTCACGATTGTATATGTGTATAAATAAGAACCGGTATAAACAAATAAAATTGTTTATTTGTACATTTTTACTTAGTTGCGTTTATTTGGTTTCTTATAAGATACATTATTATAAGAATATAAATTATACTTACCGAGTCTGTGTTACTCAAGATGCTACACCTTCTTGTTTTCAGGTAACAGATAGATGCTTGGGGAATGAGGATAAACCTACTAAATGAAAGAATGTTTTCTATTGTTATTTTGAGAATAAATATAATGTCTTATATACTCTTTCTAAAACTCTTGTATTGTAAAATATTTGGTATTGTAAAATATTAATGTTTTTGCTTCATAATAAAAGTATTATTCTGATATATATATATATTCAGTCCCTATCTAGAGCGAAGCTTCACTCTGAAATTAATGTGTGAAGGTCCATTTTTCGCACATTTATCAGTCAAATTTTTCGATCACAGTTAGTCAGTATCTAGATATACATGCCATGATCATCTTTACAAAGTTTTTTTTTCCGTTTGGTGATCATTTGGTCTTTCGTAATCGTGATTTATATGAACGATTCTGCTTAAATAAATTTTTTTTGACTTATTTAATCTAATTCGGTACTCAAACGATCTCTAAATTAGATTAAACTTTGTAGAGAAGATCATGACAAGTATATTTAGATACTGACTGGCTATGATCGAAAAATTTGACCGACAAGTGAGCGAAATATAGACATTCACACATTAATTTCAGAGCGAAGCTTCGCTCTGGATCAGAGGCGGGCGTTCGCGAAAGAGCAAAACTGCGGACTTCTACGGCACTAAGGCAGTTGTGTCGACAAGGAGGGGATGACATTATTTGCTACTCACCCCCAGTTTTCTTTCCAATAAGATTTGAGCATTCCATTAGCCAATAAGAATTGATATATAGTCACTACCAGCATAAAATTATAAACGATGAAAAAAAACAGGCTGATGAAATTTTTTTCCATCGGTTAAGTTATATTTTTGTCGGCTAATGTGAACTTTTAGCCGACGAAATATTTTTTCGTAGGCTAAAATAATTTTTTCGTCAGCTAAAAGGTCTTATATTTGCAGATCTAGACAACAGCTCATTTAAAAAAACAGGAGAAAAAGTTTGGGTGTCGTCGAAATCTGTCCAAAATTAGTTTGTGGGGCTATATATAGGTACGTATATGTGTATATATCTTGATTTTGAGTTGATTTAAGAGTTTTATTTGAGCTATATAATATTGATTTTGAGTTTTATTTGAGTTGAATTAATTGATTTTAAGTGTGATTGAGTTGATCGATTTTGATTTGATAATATATATGAAGTTGTTGTTAATAAGTTCTTGATTTTGATTAAGTATATATATATATATATATGTTAAGTAATTTAATTATAATATTGTGTTGATGCATGGTATGAATTAATTAATAAGTTGTTGATTATATATATGTTGATTATGATTTCGTGATGATTGATGTGTTGATATATAATATTGTTATGTAATTAGTAATTAGTATATATATGTAAAACATATATATGTATGTTAATTATTAATTGGTTATTAATTAATTGTTGTAGAACACTAAATGATTTGAAATTTTATATATGAAATTAATTAATTAATTAGAGTTATACATATAAATTTTGTTATCTTTTCAGGATATGGATAAGAGTTTGATTTTGCTTCCAAAATAGGACAAAAGATATGGTAAATGAGTTATTAGTTTTATTGAATATGTGTTGGCTAATGTTAACGAGAATATAATTTTCTATTGCCCGTGCACTAAATGTCAGTGTTTCAGCGATATGCATCGATTTGTGATTGACAAAGTATGACAGCATGATCATGAGCAATTTTCTGAGACGGGCAGTACATCCAACGATCCAACAACGACCTTCATCAACGATATGTTTTCTTATGGGAGCAGTGTATGCTCTCAAGGACAGTATATGCTTGAGCCGGTGCAGCCCTTCCCTAGAGTTGTCAACACTTCTAGTATTGACAAGTACAACAAACTGTTTGCTTTCCAACAGACCCATGTGTATCCCGATTGTCAAAAGACGGTTCTTGAAAGTGTGATGGACGTAATGAAGATTAAAGTTGAGAAAAAATCGACCTTGAAGGCTGTTGATGATTATCTACAGTACATTGCTTCGATGCTGCCCCACGGTCATCGTCTTCCTACTACTCATCATAAGGTCTGATGTATCCTGAAAGATCTTGGGCTTTCCTACATCAAGATTCATGCATGCAGATATGACTGCGTTCACTTTTGGGGTAAAGATCCAGAATGGAATGACCTTGGTGGCCTTGACGCATGTTCGGTATGTCAGAGTGACAGGTATAAGCTGACTCCTGCAGGCAATAGGAAACCTGTTAAGGTACTTTGGTATTTTCTGTTGAGGGATAAACTGGAACGATTGTACATATTATCACACACGACCAAAGCTATGAGATGTCATGCTGATAAGGAATTGCATGACGAAGATACCCTTATACACCCTGCTGACGGGGAAGCTTTGAAGCATATAGACAGGGAGTTTCCTCATTTTGCGACAGAGGTCCAAAATATGAGGCTCGGGCTCTCATCCGACGGGTTCAATCCTTTTGGCAACATGAGTCTTCAATACAGTATATGGCCGATGATTTTGGTACCGTACAATCTTCCTCCATGGATGTGCATGAAGAAGGAATACAATATATTAAGTTTGTTGATTCCGGGGCCCAATTATCCAGAGAAGTGTCTTGATGCGTATTTAAGGCCCTTGTTTGAAGAGCTTAAGTTTTTTTAGAACGTTGGTCATCCCACTTGTGACAAGTATAAGCACGAGATGTTCCAGATGCCCGTAGCATGTTGTCGGGCAACGTTGTTAGAGAGTACAAGGCTTGTCCAGAGTGCCTTAACGATGAGGAGAGCAACAGTCATTGCAACAAGAAATGTAAATTGGGTCACCGTACTCTCCTTTCGTATGATCACGATTGGCGGTTCGATGACAATGCATTTGATGGGACTGTAGAAAACGGTATACCTCCTAGAAGATGGACGGGAGAAGAAATTTTAGCAGTGCTTAATGAGTACGATTTTGGGCAGCTCAGCAGTCATCCCAATATTGTGGAGGCAATACTTGAAAGACCCGACAATTATAAATTTTGGACACATAAGAACATATTTTGGGAACTCCCATACTGGAGTAAGTTGTTGATCAGACACTACCTAGATATGATGCACATAGAAAAGAATGCGTGCGACAGTGTGGTGAAAACAATGCTGAACTTGGAGAGAAAGACGAAAGATGGTCCTAAGACACGCATTTATCTTTAAACAAATGGATATACGAAGACATCTGTGGTTGAAAGAAAGGAAGAAAAAAATGTCTCAAGCTCCTTACACTGTAAAGCCTAACCAGAAGAACGTAATTTTTAGGTGGATGAGTTATGTGAAGTATCCTTCAGGCTATGCAGGAAATATAGCCCGGTGTATAAACTTTTGAGACAATAAGATGTACGGGTTAAAGAGTCATGACTGTCATATTCTGCTACAACGTCTCTTCCCTGTTTTCATTCGACCGTTCCTTCCCTGTCAGGTGGTGGAGCCGTTAGTAGCACTGTCAAGATTCTTCCAGAAGTTATGCACTCGAGAAGTGACAAAATCTGACCTCTGAGAAATACAAGATGACATTATTTATATCATGTGTAAATTTGAGTAGATATTTCCTTCAAATTTTTTTGACATCATGCCTCACCTGATGATCCATCTTCCTGAGCAATTGTTGCTTACCGGTCCGATACATTTATTGATGTATATATTGAATTGATTTATATATTTATTTTGAATTATTGATGTATATATGGTTGTTTATGGTTATATATATATATATATATATTTGTATACATATTTGTATATATTGCTGCAAATTAATATATATTGATGTATATATGGTTGTTTGCAAATTAATAAATATGATTGTTTATGGTGAAATGATGAAATGATACAGAATGTTGTTAATTGGAGGGTTTTATTGAAATTGAATTGGATTTTTAATAGTTTTAGTTTAATTGTTACTATATTCATATAATTTTTTTTAATATATTGATAACAAGTGTTAATTAAAATATTAAAAGTTACAATTAAAATTAAAAATTCATATAATTTAATAAATTAATATTTTAAACAAGATGATAGGCTTGTTTAGATCGACAAAGGGTTCAAAGGGCCAAAAGTCTGAATCGTCTGAGGGAACGTCTAGCAACCCTCAAACGTCGTTTTAGGGTCCCATGACAGCTAGACGTGCATCCCTTCTAGAGCCGACGCAGAGGCAGCCGAGCGTCACCCATTCCTCGAGACAGCCGGGGGCCACCCATTTCTTGAGGTAGCCGGGGGCCCCTCACTCCTTGAGGCAGCTGTGGCCTCTGACCCATGCGGAGGTGTCTGCACCACGTATGCCTGAGATACACAGGGCACCGACTTCGGGCCTACTATTTCGGATGGTGGGTCATCTGGGGTACAGATGTCGCCGCCTCTTCTCTACCTTCCGCTGTTGATACTGGTATTACCTGCAGTCAATGACTCATGGACGCCGATTTATCCACTGCCCCCGCAAGTGACCCTATCTGTTTGTGCCTTTTGGTACAGATCTTATTTCTGCGAGGGTATCATCATCGGCGATAGAGTCAGAATCTGTTGCGTCCGCCCCAACGCTCTCATGTAATGAAATGTAAACAATTTGTTTTCTTATAATGTCATAATAAGAATATCTGATTTTATTAATAATCAATTTGTGATAGGCACCGTCGGAGCCAAGTCGACAAGGAAGAAGAGAGGCTCTGTCACAGGGAAGACTCTCGAGAAGACCGTGAGTACCTCAGGAAGGATCGTCATCGATACTAACAGGGATGACAACGTAGTATCGGGCGGAAAGACGATAATGTACTCCGGTCGCGTGGAAGCGCTTATTAAGGATAGAGTCCCTATGCTGTGGTCAGACTGGGGCGATGTCTCACATGAGGTTAAGGACATGGTCCACAATGCAATGTCTGTAAGTTTACAAAATTCATAATTAATATTATGTATTATATTGTTGATTTATGAAAAACTAAACTAATAAACGTTTTAATGCAGGTGTGGTTTGACATTCCCCAACACCTGGGCGGACGTTGTGCATGAGGGAAGGTACGTTGAAAAGTTAATGAAAAAACCAAAATTATATGTGTAATTAATAATATTTTTTGGTATCTGTAGGTACAAGGAGTGGAAGAACGAGTTGCGGACCCATTGGACTACCCATGGGAACACACGTTCTGGTACCCCTGTTGAGTTCCAGTTCAAGGAGTACGAGTGGCGTTGGCTTTTAATATTAGGTAATTAAAAAATTAATTGGTTATACTGTTATTAATTAGTATGTTTTAAAATATTTTACTAATATTTTATTTTTTCCTTTGTAGGTCATTTCCCGAGCGAACGCGTAGAACCGGCAACGCAACACAAGGAACCATCATGTCGGTTCTAGACTGTTCGCATCGTTGATGGACGAGACGGCTAGGGAACATCTAGAAGTCAACCGGTACATCTATATGTACGATAAGGCATATCTTGACGCCCAGGAGGATATTGTAAGCCGTTTTATGTTTTCAAATTTTTTAAATTATGTATGTTTTTTAAAATGTTAATTAATTATTTTTTTTCTATCCAATTAGGCGAATGTGAGGCAGGCTAGTGACGAGATGATGACTGCTATAGTGAGGGAGACATGGCTAGACACGTAGGAGGAAGACATGTCCGAAGCCATGTCCTAGATCGACACTTCGGATCTCAGGGTTGGGGTGAGGATCATGGGCACAACATTCCCACTGCGAGGAAACAACTTCTACTATCGGGGTCTAGGAAAGAAGGGCGAAGGAGTACTGAAGACGGCTCCATGATTTCAAAAAAAGGTAGCCTCAACCAGGAGTATGACGACTTAGCTAGAGACGGAAGTTCAGATGCTACGGGAATAGCAAGCCGCCCAGACAGCCTATATTACAGCTTTACAAGAGTATAATGCGGCAATATATGTCAGCCAACAGGCACAACAACAGCAGATGTTTCAGTACTTGCAAGAGTTTTCAGCTGCCCAGCTTTAGGGACTTCCGGCTCTGCCCATGCCTACGTCTTTACCTTACCTCAGCCGCCGCAACCTCCTCCTGACGCAGATATAAATTTAGATGATATAGATTTTATATAGTTAAATAATTATATAGTTTTATGTGTTTATGAACAATTTATAAATATTTTAATGAAAAACGTGTTGTCACTTTTGATGGTGTTGTTGGTTATATGAAATTGTTTGTGTAATTTGCAGATTGCTTGGAATAGTAATTTAGAAATTTCAGAGTTTTTTTGTTGGAATGGACTTATAGCCGACGAAATTTACTATAATTCGTTGGCTATAGTATTTTTTTATTTTATTTTTTTTTCAAGGTTTAGCCTACGAAATAAGCCACATTTCGTCGACTATAAAAGTGTTAAGCCGACGAAATGTACTATAATTCGTCGTCTTTGTTTATTTTATTTTTCAATCTTTAGCCGGCGAATTATAATAAATTTCGTCGACTATAGTTATTTTTTAATTATTTTTATTAAATACTTTAGCTGATGAATATATTAAATATGTCGTCAGCCAAAGTCTCAGGATAAAATCGACGAAAAAAATTTTCGTCAACTCTAGTCTTACTTTAGCCAACAAAAAATATAAAAACAAATCGTCGGCTAAGTGTGAAACTATAGCCGACGAAATCTTTGCTGACGAATTTGTCTAACAGGCCAACGAAAATTTTTCATCGGCCAAACTACTGATTCTGGTAGTGAGTTAAGGCATAAGTGATTAAGGAAGACAGTTTTTTCGCCCTTTGTTTTTTTTGTAATCGCCACTAGATAATTGGTTGTGGCATAAGTCACCATTTAAGAAAATTGGAGAATAAAAATGTTACAAGACTTAGTTTTTGGTAGTGACGAAGCCTTTTGTATTGGCTTCCCACAGTCGGCGCCAATGTTGGATATGTGTTTCCCACTGTCGGCGCTAATGTTGGATATGTAATCCCACTGACGGCTCCAATGTTGGATATTTGTTTTTCACTGACGGTGTCAATGTTAGATATGTGTTTAGATAGCGATGTATGTGTGTTTGATGGCGATATAGAGACAAGATATATAGTTGTTCACTTTACATTTAGTGTGTAAAGCTACGTCCACTTAATATGTACTAGTGTTTAGTGCCGAAATGACGAATTACAGGAGTAGCAACACTCATGTCAAGACTCACCCCATATTTTCTTTCAAAATCTGGGATGAATCATGTGAGGACCACATTCGAAGGAAAATTATATCAAAAATACGGTATAACCTCCTCTCTAAAGTGGACAACCATACCAGCAAACTAGCCAACACTTCTATAACAAAATAGATCAACCCCAACATCAGGAGCCAACCTGCTCCCCAATATTAACTATGCTTCATCAAGCAAATTCAACAAAACTAAACCAGGGTAATCAGAGTAATCTAAATAGATAAATACCTAAACAAAAATACTAGCGACAACAGATTTATTGACTATGATAATAAGTTGCAGGGTTATGTTATGAAAATCAAACTTCAGAATGTATATTTGGCTTCCCCCTTGGGTATTTTTCTATAAAGATTGATCCCTCCAAAAGTTCTCTTTAAATCGAAGTCCAGCAAACTTTTGTGCTGAAGCTCTGGTAGTATCATTGTTGTCGTTTCATATTTTACAGCTTCCCTAAAACAAATGTGTTATGGCTGGTGGATTTGGTGGGCGTATTACTCCTAAACAAATCATTTGTAAGTATCTCCTCTAACTAAACTACTTATTTAGCTTGGAAGTTTACAAATGCTACAATGCAAGCTACGCCGCAGCCATGGATTTGTAAACTTCAATGAATATCTATCATCGTGTTTACTAGTAGCTTCTTTATTTTGTTTGTGGAGCTGTTTGTGCTACGCATATATATACCCATTACAATCTGGGTCAGAATTAGAATTGGTTTCTGAATCTGTCTTATCACTCTTATGTATTTGACAATTGATAGTAAGATGTTGTAATATAATGACTGACGTTTAACTTGTCAATTCTGTGTATGCGCTCGTTGAAGAAACGGCTTAATCAATATCAGTCAGGAAGAGAAGCACTTTCTGATCCTTCTTTCAGTGATTTGTTTGTTGATTGAGGTCCCTGACTTCTAATTTCTAATTGGGGGAGAACATTATATATGCTCAAGTTTCAGAATCAAAAACTTTTGCGTGTTCATCATTTCTAGGACTTGGTAGGATAATCTAAGCTTTGATTCTAGTTTAACCAGATGCCACTGACTCTCGCTTGTGTAATTATGTATATATAATCTTCGGAAACAGCTCCTAAACGTTACCTATGCATATATAATTTATGGGGTTTCTTTGCACACCCCAATGCTCAGATTGATTTCCAATTTCTAAAAAAACGTGGACATGCACATTGAAATCAACCCAAATGGACCTTTTCTGAAGCCTCCCAATAGTGAAATCCAAAATGACATTTTTGAGTATGAAAGATAAGATAACCGATCATGAATTCTGCTCATCTCTTATGTCACTCTCCTTTCCCCTTATCATACGAAGTCGCTTTTTCCAAATTCATATTATATCGCATCAAGCTTATCACTGGTGTGACTGTATTACTTTGCTTTCGGCTAAAGACTTGGTCGGACAAGCTGTTTTTGGTTCACTACTATGCAATTTGAATGCAATGCTAAGAAGCACAATAGCTTAATTAAATCCACATGGGTTGTGTCCCTAGCTTTCTTGCATATTCTATCTTAAATCCCATAAGAAGATGGCTCCAATGGTATTTATTGGTTCAAGTGGTGATTAGCAGATGCTGGAACATCATATACTCAGTGTGATTGTGGTTGCATTTTAATGCATAGGCAGCACATGGAACTAGAACATCAAGGCTCAAACGTCAACGGAGAATAGGCGAAAAGTATAACCGGTTGATGGTTGATTTCACAGGAGGGAGGATAGTACTGATGCTCAAGACCAGCATAGACATCAATCCACTGCATTCTTGTGTCATTATCAAGCATTTGGTACCCTGCATCTTCCTGATGACTTTTACTTATCACTAAAGAAAACAAAGAGTTTCATAATGAATGAAGAGCAGCACAGTCTGGCTGTTACTAACACACTCAACACTACAAGATCCATGGTCCAGTGTAGAATAAAACACTATGCTCCATTACCATTTCCACTACTAGGATTACTGAGCAACAATCTGATCACATGGCCAAACCCTTATCCAAGAAGGAAGTGAATAAAAGTGAAATCTGCCTAATCTCAGGAACACTTTCCTTTCCACTGCCTTTTTCTTCACCTTTTAGTTGTAGTGCTAAATGTTCATTAAGTTTTGGTTATATATGAGATTAGCTGATCTAAGCAAAATAGCTAGACTTGCTTGTGAATGGTCCAACCAAATTCCATTCTTTTATCAGTCCTTTATTCTGAGGTTAGCTGTTTTTGATGCTGATGACTCCTCATCTTGTATATGCATTTGTTATTGCCTGGGGATTCCAATCTCAGGATCTTGTTCAGCCCCAGAAAGAAATTCAGATTTTTTTTTTGAATTACTTGCAGTGGGAATGTCTGTTTCTACATTCATTTGCATCTGTTTAGCCACTAGTTAAGGCCACTTTATATCCTGAGCTTGTATCTCTTTAGGAAAGAAAAAGAAGCATAAAAGCAATGTTCATTCTTTCTTCTATTTTTACAGACAGATGGTCTCCATTCTCCAAATCCTTCATGACAAAGTAAACTTATTTTCTTTATCATAGCAACTAGTCACCTTTCTTTTTAAGTCTTTTGCCTACCCTTTTCATCCATCACCTTTATCTTTAACACTATGATCGTCAGCATCTCTAGGAGTTTATATTCACTCCAAATTGATGTGCAAGGTTTTCAAATCACAGCCATTATATGAATAAAATTCCCAACTGGGTCTCTACATAGAATCACAGGCCCTCAGACAACAATGGCCAAATCAGCTTCTAAATGCCTCTTCTTATTCTTTCTGTCTTTCCTCTGTAGATGTTCATCAGGTAAGTAAAAAATATTACTTAGTTATGTCATTATCTTTTGGATTTCTGAAATCATGATCTTTATATGACTATCACACCAAATTACTTAGTTTTTGCTATTTTCTCTCTTTTTTTCTTTGCACTCCTTACAGGAACTCTAATAGGTTTCTCCTACCATGCTAGTGGAAACACCACAACTTCATCACCAAGTAGAACAATCTCATTTCTGAAGCGAAACAACATTGCCCCGTCTCAGATTCGAGTCTTTGTTGAAGATCATAGGATTTTAAGAACTCTGTCCAACACTGGTGTAGCTGTTGATCTCTACTTGAATGAGGGCCATCTTCAAAATATCATCAATTCCAAATCCACTTCAATCTCAGGGCTCAAATCCTATATAATGCCCTTTCTCTCACAAGTAGAGATCAAAAGCATCATAGCAACTAGTGGTGACTATACAAGAAAGTATGCTCTCTCTATGCTTTTATCCACCCTGAGATCTATACACTCAGTCCTCTCTAGTTTCCCTGCTGTTCACGTTAAGGTCTCGGTGGCATTTCCTTTGTCATATTTAGAAAATGTGAGCGCCTCACATAGAAGAGACCTGAATAGGATTTGTGACTACATTAAACTATTGAAATCTGCTGTCATTATAGAAGCCAATATTGATGGAGAACTGAATATGGGTGAAAGGTTTGTCCATTCGATGATCGAAATAGCCAGCCTTGCAAACTCTCTTTTTCCTTGCAATGATGTCCCCATTGTCTTGACAGTGAAGAGTCAAGCAGTTCCAAGTGCAACTGAAGTAGCTGCATTTACTGATGAGGTTTCCAAAGCTTTAGAAAACAACACTCACATTACAAGTAGCATAATTGGTCTGTATGCACAAGTATCTCCAATGGAAGATTTTGCAGCGAAAGAGATGAAAAGAGCAGAAGAACAGCTCTTTCCTTCTTCTCGCCGAGATCTCTCGAGCAACTTCCACCTCAAAACAACTCTACATGAAGCAGATGACTCACCAACAATCTTCCCTACAACTCCCATTTCCACACCATCAGTATCCAACACTCCATACATTCCCACACCAACTATTGTCACTGTCCCCTCTACAAACCCTGTGACAGTAGCTCCCTTGAATCCTATGCCCTCCACCACACCTATAACTGTGCCCTCCACAAACCCAATGCCAGAAGCCAATCCAACCACAGCACCCCCTATCACAGTCCCAGGGTCTCCAGTAATAACCAACCCTGTCACAACTTACCCGGCGCCAACTGGAGTCGTTCCTGTCACGACACCAGTCACAAATCCAGTGGCACCTCCTGCAACAAGTACTAATGCTCCTGCAGTTCCAGGCCAGAGTTGGTGTGTGGCCAAGACTGGAGCATCAGAAACAGCAGTTCAGGCTGGTTTGGACTATGCTTGTGGAAAGGTAGACTGTTCACAGCTCCAGCAAGGTGGGAGTTGTTACAATCCAAGTACTCTCCAAAACCATGCCTCATATGCATTCAACAGCTATTATCAGAAGAATCCAGTTGCAACTAGCTGTGACTTTGGAGGGGTTGCCACAATAGTCACTACTAATCCAAGTATGTGACTTCTTTCGTTAATCAACTTTTGTTCTTAGAATTTCATGTGCTAGTGCACCCACTTAGCAATAGGGAAAACGTTCTCTTGCTATGCAATTCTGCCGGAAATATACAAAAATAGGCAAAATTTAAACCCTTTAAGTTTTAAGGACTTCTAACCAACTGTGATTAAACCTTGCTACTATTAAAACCATACATCTGAGACCCTGGTGAATCCTTTGAACAGGCACTGGTTCTTGCAGTTATCTATCATCGTCGTCATCAACAACTCCAACTCCATTACCAGCATCAACAACACCAACACCAACATTTACATCATTTCCACCACCAGGAGAAGGTGTATCAGGGTAAGTCTTTTATCTCACAAGTTTCAGAGCTCTACAATATATTGACTAGTTCGTATATCACTAATTAGTTTCATCTCTACGTGCAGCTCTGGTACTCCACCTTCAGTTTTGAATTCAAGCAACCCAGCATCTTCTGGAACCATGCCACAGTTTGGGATGGACAGCCCTCCTGGTTATAACAGCTCAACATCCTCTGCAGCTAGCTTGCGGCCCTTTGTTAGTTATATCTTTTTGGTAACAGCCTTGATTACTAAAAAAATTGCTCTTAACATGTAGAAGTATAATCTCATCTCCCTGTGAGGTTACTTCTAGCTGTTCAAGCTGTGTAAAGAACTACGTATGCAAGTGAGGGAGAGAAGAAAGTGGAGGAAGCATGTTCTAAATGAAGGTAAACTCTTCTACATCTAAGTTGGGCTGGCTATGGAAGTGTGAAACTACAATATTACTCGTTGGGATTGAGAGGTGTTAGACGAGTTTTGTCCTGTATATCTTTTGGTTCAGAGTATCGTAGTTCTATATAGTGAGGTCAGGGTAGTAGATCTAAAATTTATATTGCTTCAGAAATGTATTAATAGCGCAGTAATAGTGATGACCATTCGATTTCTATGAATTGCCAACAGAGCAAATCAGACAGGATGAAGCAATTTGCAATTACTTAACAATGCAGTGAAATAATGATGCCACACTAATAATCAATTAACATGAAACTCACTACTATAATGTACAATTGAACATACTGGCCACAATGCCCATACACATACAACTAACAATGTGGTTTGACGGGGAACAAAAATGTCTCTGCTACTGATGCATGAGCTCTACAATGTGCATATGCATGTCTGCAAGCAAAATGCCCTCTGCAGCTATTACTAATTCCTCGACTAAAAGTCTAAAGCTAAAGTTTCATACTATTTATACAGAATTCTTCAACAACTATTTCATCGCTTTGAGAAGACAACTAAGATGAACATAGACATGGAAACCACGATTTTGAAACCAGAAGTTTCCCAAAAGTTTGGACTTTCAGCAGGTGAAGCACCAGCCCCACCCCTTTGTTGTAACTGGTCTTTGAGCTCTTTCAGAGCTTTGTCTCTTCGCTCACCCATCTGGCACAGTGAATAATAGTTCTAGATTTAAGATATATTAATATATATAAGCAACTATGTATTTGGGAGAACAGCAGAACCAAAAGTTCATGTGCAAGCTAGTTCCATATTAAGGCATAGAGCTTGACCATTTTCATGTAAAAGATAATAGTTTAATTACAAACCCAATAAAAGCAAGCAATTGAAAAACTTCTTTGTATTTGAAAAGAAAAAATAATGCTTACCCTTTGAAGCTTTCTTGTTTGAGCACGAGCTTCATGAAGGCAGAACTCCAATTTCAATACCCTCTTTTTAAGTTCTTGATCAGCTCGCCGTTGTCTCTCCAACTGTTCCAAAATAAATAAATAAATAAATAAATAAATAAATAAATCAGGTTGAAGCACATTGTTAAAACTTTAAATAAGGACATAATGGGGAAACAGAAGTAAACAAAGTATTAGTGGAATATGTGATAACGAAACAGATGCAGTTACCTGTGATTCTAACTCCTTTGTTTTGAGCGTCCAGTGAGCAGACATGATCCTGATTTCATCTCTCAGCTTTCCTATTTCTTGATCCTTTATAACTATAAGATTATTAAGCTTCTCGATATTCTTTGGAGAAACCTCATCTAATATTTTCCTCAGCTCACAATCCTTATTCACCCCTGCTTGTGCAACAGCTTGCATGATGTCCTGCTCAATTCTCAGAACGTCATCTTTCAGTTGCTTTTGCGAAGACTCTCTTGCCTGAAGATCCTTCTGTAGTTTGTCTAATTGTTCTCCTAGCCTAATTATACGCTCATCTTGCACTTTCAAGGAAAAATTCTTTTGATCTAATTCCTTTACAAGTGCCAGACATTGGAGATTTGCCGATTCAGCTGCTGCAGCACTAGTATCTGCAGTTGCTTGAGTTTCTGCAAGTTGTGACCTCAGACCATCCAACTCTGTGAGGCACTGCATTCAATTATAAAAAATTATAATCAGGAAAATTCTAAACCAATAAGGTGCACAGCCCTAACTAGTAATGCACAAAAAAATAGAACTACGATCTGCAATCAATTAACTTGCAACTAATTGAATAATTTAGCCACAGCATACAGAAGATATCATCCCAAAACAATCACATCCCTCAGATATTGGTTGCAGGCTTGCAGCTTCATCAGTGTAAACAAATTAATCCACATAATACACATTAACATGCCAAATCTCTTTGAGCAGAGGCTGCACACTCTATGCAGTGAGTGACCACTGCTGACATGCGAATTCAGAAAATCTAAACACAGACGCAAAATAAGCTTCTAACGTTCACTTTGTTCAGTAGCAGTGCTTTTAACTCCAATTTACTCGAGTTATTTACCTTCTACACATATCAGAATGGTATTCTTCATTACCCATGTTTGGCTAAAACCCTAAAAGAGTCTTGCAATTTATTTATGAATTGGAAGTATGAGAGATTCTTACCAGGAAAAAAGTCTGTTACCAAGATAAAAAGAAAGTAAAAACAAAGGGCAAGGTGGCCTCTAGACTTGATCATATCCTAACTTTTGACCCTTAAGAACAGAAAATGGCGCACCACAATAACAACACCAGAACAATGAAAGAATGAAACTTATAATTTTCCAATGCAGAGAACAGCAATAAAGGAATAGACAACACTTATATCTTGATGCTGGTGAGTTTAATATTAATACAACTAAATACCAACAAGAAAATACTTGAAAAAGAATATAGATCATCTCCTCAATTTTAAGATGTTTTCTATCCCCTTATGCAGGCTAAGTTCTATAATGAGGTGTGATGTGCAAACTGAGACCAAGCTTGGTTTCTCTTAAAACAAAACTCATTAACATCCAGTGCATTTTAAACAAGTAAAGGATTAGAGGGAAGTACATTGTTTAAGACATTTTTTTCTGATTTAGGATTTATCACACCACAGTATCAGTAATAAGAAGTAAGTGCTCACTTTTATTGTATGGACAGTTAGGAAACCTAAAAATTGACATCTCCTTAACACCTAATAAGTTTAGTTTAGTACTATTCCCAAAAGTTCCAAACTCTCATGAGTTGGGCCATATCCAACTCTCCTCCAATACCTTGGCAAAACAAACAAAATTACTTGAATTGTCAGCTACAAAAAAGGAAACAATTATTAAAAATCATCAAAAACTTGGGACACCCTTCCTCCTATGGGCTCTGCCAAAAACAAAGTAGAAAGGGTCAAAAGGCATCCTCAATGATGTGTACCAAATGTGAGGCTCATTTGATCATTTCAAAACATCAAGATTGCAGTAGAAAACAAATAATAAACTAGATCAACTCAAAGAACGAAAGCTAGCAACCATAATTACTGAATCATGTCCAAGTATAAAGGATCTAAACCTTCATTAAAAAGCTAATGAAAAACTATAAACATCTGGGATATGAGTGGGGACCTTTTCAGTTTTAGATGTTGAAGCCTCAAGCTGCAGATTTCTCTGTTCCAATCTCGTCTGCAATTTACCAATCTCCTCTTCCATATTTTTAGCTTTTGTCTCTACCACCTGGTACAAAAGTCCCAAAACCACTTTAAACACTTTAAAATTAAACCCCACAAACAAAAGACCCAATTTGAGTCATGATTGATTTCAAGATTCAAAATCCTAAAACACATGCCTGTCTTGTGAGAGTTTCCTTCACATATGAATGCTCTTGAGAAGCTAACCGGATCCGAACCTGCTTCAACTCCGACGCCAATGACACCACGTTCCTGCGAAAGCTCTGCTTCTTCTCATTCAAATCTTTCAGCAGCGGATCAAACTCGTTGGCTGAAACTGACGATGAAGCAGAAGAGGCAGAGGAGCTTGGCCGAGATTTCTCCAAAATTGACATCATAAATTTGAGCAAATCAACACTGAACCAAGTCCTCGCTGCTTCAATACAGTGAACGAAGCCGAAAAAAGGGCCAAATTTCAGTGGTTTAAGCCATTAACTCCATTTCTGCAATATATGAAAGCGGTAGATGTGCATTAAATTTAGCATGGTCTCCAAGAAAATGAAGTCTAAAGAATGATGATTATTAAAAAAGAACAGTAACTTTCAAAGTACTATAGCTTCAGAATATCAAAAATTGAAGCATACCAATATCACAAATTTAATTTATCACGCAAATAATACATCTCCCTCCTCTCCACGTCAAACCTACAATTATGAAGAGAGAGAGAATCATGCCAAACTTGTGTCGACCTCAACTAATAAATCACAGTGGGGACTCAAGAGGAGAGAGGCCTCAAAATGGCTGTATGAATTTAACAAAATCTGAACTGAAAAGCCTCAAAGCCTCAAACTTTGAAGCTGCTGGGTTGATAAAGATGGCATCTTTAATTTTCCTAAACACTCAAAATAAACAAAACAAAATCAGAAAAAATTAATCCAATCTCAGCTGACATGAGCTTTAATTGACCCAAAAATATTATAATTTAAGAATCTTGTATGAACTATTAGTCTATATAAACCAAAGAAAAAGTCATCAACTTTTAATCTAATGAATAAAAAACTAAGCATTTGCTAACCACCACATGAAACTAAACCTTCCCACAAGTTCAAAGCAAACCCAAACCCAGATCGAAGTTTCAGTCCTTCACAAAATTCCATGAACAAAATTTGGCGGATCAAAGAACAGAGCAAGAGAGAGAGAGAGAGAGAGAGAGTTACCAGGTTTGGAGTGAGACCCAGTTTGAAGAGAGAGCTTGTGAGCCAAACGCAAGTTGGGGAACTCTCTGTCTTTTAACCAAACTGACTTACAGACCAGACACGACTCTGAAATGAAACACGCTCTGTTTTAGCCAGAGAGCTCTAATAGTCTTGGACCGACTGGTGAGATTGATGCATCGGACGGCTGAGAGTGGAATGCGATTGGGGGCGAGAAATTAGGGTTATTGACGAGGGATTTGGTGGGCTTAATTATATGATTGTTTTGTCTTATCTAGGCCGTGACAGAGGCGGGTTAGTGTCCGAGGCTGTGGTTCGGGGAGAGTCCGAGGCTTGGGTTCGTGGGAAATGACGATTGCAGCCAGCAGTTTGTCCTCGTGGGTTTGACTTTGACCCAAAGCGCGGCAAATCCAAATTTTGAGATTCAGATTTGCCCACCACCACACTTCTGTGCAATCAGTCCGGTTCCCAGTGTGCTATTAATCACCGAGAATTTAGTCAATTATTATTAAATCTGGCTTCATTTAAATTTAAAAATTAAGATTAATTAAGTTAAAATATATTTAACCCTTAAATTTAAATGAAGCCAGATCTAATGATGATTGACCCAATCCTCCATGACGAGGTAAACGAGGCTGTTTGTGTAATACCATCACCACATAAGGAACACTTAACCCAAACTTAACTCTGTTGACGTGAGTTCTAACCCTAGTATGATTAAAAAGTATAATCAAACTAGGATTGTGTAAGTCTTTCTGTGTAAGTCTTTCCTTCTAGGATTACAACTATTCTTATATATAAATAGGACCCTAGAGACATAGTTTTAGTAGTGGTGTGGTGTGATGTAGATCGTTGAGAGTTCTGATCTTAGGAGCTGAAAGCTATGGTAGATCATAGTAGATCTGTCCTGACTATCTTGACAACCTGAATCTGTTTTGAATCTGAATCTATCCTGTCCTGAATCTGATTTGTTCGCCGTATGGAATTAACCTTGAATTGAAGTATTCTTTTATACTTGGTATCAGAGCAGGTTCAGTCCTTTGAACTTGCTTTGCATCCTTTGAATCCTGAATCTCGAAGAACACCCAAACTACCACCACAAACCGCTGCGTTGAAACTCATAAATCCACCACTAACACCATTGAAATCGAACCATCTTGAAACCCTGAATTCCACCACTACCACCATTGAAATCGAACCCTCTTGAAACCCTAAATTCCTACAACCTTGAATTGAATTGAAACCCAAAAATCCACACCACTATTGAATTGAACCACTACCACCATTGAATTGAACCATGAATTGAATTGAATTGAAACCCAAAACACCTGAACTTTATTACTCAGGAGGAGTTTCAGAGTCTTCCCTTCAGGGAGAGAGCAAGTATGTAGGAAATCCTCTGAATATGGAGGAAGCAGAGTGAGCTTCAAGTTTCCGTCCCCTTGCAATGGCCTCAGCGTCGAAATCATGTTGTTCCTCTCCGGACGCTTCTTCTTTGGTTCATCACGAGGCTGCGGCGCCTCCATCAAATGCCGTCGTCTCAGCTTCCAACGCAGGCATCCCTATCATGGTCAGGTCTCAATCAAGGCATCCATTGGAACCTTTATGTCCTGCTGAAATCTCTGTGGCAGCGGCGACTGTCAGGGCAGCTGGAGCAACTCCTGAGGTTAGAGATGGTATGCGTTTTACAGAAGTGGTTCTACTAGAACCAGAGAAGCGGGTTGTCGCATTAGCAGATGCCTACTTCTTCCCTCCATTACAACCCTCATTACTTTTGAGAACCAAAGGTGGACTTATGTTACCCACCAAGCTTCCTCCAAGGCGAGCTAGACTTATTGTTTATAACAAGATGTCAAACGAGACAAGCACATGGATCGTGGAGCTTTCGGAAGTACATGCAGCTACTCGTGGCTAGTCGACACGTGGCCAATGACAATAGCTTTTAGCACAGCTATTTGTAGTTGCGTTGCAGGGTTGCCGAGGAATGACAATCTCGTGTTTCTTTCTTTCCTTTTCATCTTCTGCATAATTTTCCTTGATTCGGTCATCGATTCCACTGTAATCACAAACTTTCACCGAGCAATTGCCTTTCTTCTTCCTTCTTCTTCGCCGCCTCAATCTTTTTTTCGGTTACAACCTTCCGTCTCCACCTCAATCGACAATTAATCGAAATTAGTTCCCAAACTAAAAGATAGAAACTTGCATGGCATGTGTTAGTTGAGGAATTTTTTCTCCATTAGTCGCATGAGAGGTTGTCATTCCAAACTCCTCCTGTCAGCCCCTTTCAGCCAAATTACTTGGCTAGAATGCCAAGAGTTCCTCCGTAGATTTCAGGGCTCATGTTATAAGTCCAGATTCTGGCTAGCTGATCCAGTTTTAGGTTCTGGGAGCACTTCAGAGTGCACTTTCCTTCATTAATCGACATTCTACTATCGGACCTGTGGTCATTTCTCCAAGCATCCTCATTTTGGGGCAGATGACACTGAAGAAAAATCGACTGGAATGAATAAAATCAGGTCTGTAGGTTGCACTTGTTCAAATTTACACCTCAAAAACTATACTTGTACATCAGTATATGTAATGTTTGGCTTTATTTTTTTCAGGTAGCTTGCGTATGTGTTTGACAATAGTATGGCTTATATCTCTGCCAGTGGGTTTTCCGTTTTTTCTTGATGATGTGATAGCACAAACCTTCAGATAGAACTGTGCTGAAAATACTAATCAACTTATTATGACATAACTGTGTGATGGAGTCAGTTGGCTATTCCCTTGGGCCTTGGCCTTGTGTTGGCATAATTAAGTGCCCATCGAGAACAGTGTTCCTTATGTTGTCTGTGATATAATCAAGTTGTGATACACTCTATCTGCATCTGAATATACTTTTTGGTCTTTACCTTTAAAACCATGATTTTTGCAGACAACTGCGATTCTCTACACAAGGAGGAGACTCAGATATTTGATGCTGAAAGACTGGAGGCTATCCTGTCCAATGAAACAAAGGTGGAACACTGTCCCCTTTCTGACATCAGGAAGGAAAAACTGAAGCACATGATGCACTTGGTCTGAAAGTGCAAAACAAGTTCTCAAGCAGTCGAGATCCAGCGGCTTTTCTCTTCCTGATGTCACAGAGAAGGGTTGCTGCTGAGGAACTGAAAAGGTTTGACATGCATCCATGCATAGACACTAAGAAAAGATCAATAATTTTGAGATGAACTACAGGTTTCCAATATATTATACACATCAATGATCAATCAGACTCTACAATGCTTCAAAACTAGCCTGACAACACCTGATCAAACAACACAGAAGAAGAGAGTAGACACAGTAAATATGTCACCCTTACAATGGGGCTCCTCAGGGTGGGAGATGAAGCAAAAGGGGCAGAAGCTGGAAGGGTGGAGGCGGAAGACGCATGAGGTACCGGACGTTGTGTAGGACCCACCCCTTCTTGGTGCCGCAGTCGCACTCTTCATTGTGTTTTTTGGAGGGAGGGAAGTTTGGAGAGGAAGATTTAAGAAGCAGTGTACTTAAAGATAAGGATATGTGGGCCCGGAAAAGTTAAAAAAAATAACTGAGTTAACATTTAAGTCTTGTTGCGACTGAGAAGTGAGAACTCGTATTGATTGCAACCTCAGCTTGAGATATCTCAGCTGCTTTAAACATTCACAATACTAAATCTACACGTACCAGATGTTTAGCATCCACAATTTCCCACTTTCATGACCTTAAACTACCTAAAACATACTACATCCTATTACCATTTCAACAGACAATTAGACTGGTTACTACTTTTCAACTTCGTTGGAACCCGAAGATAACAAACTACTGAACCGCTATAATTACAAAAGAAATACTAGTATTAAATACATCATGTTTCTTGACTTGCTTATTAAAACTGAGTAACCAGCTCTCTGAAGTTCCACTGGACGCTGGTTCGGATTGGGGTGCCCATTGTCCTATGATGCAATCCTATTAACAGAACCAAGCAAAAGGAAGCACAAAATTATGATTACATCCCACTTAAAAGGGAATTACACTTGAAAAAGTAAAAAGACACAATAGAAGCTCAAATGTAGACGGCTCGAGTCACAGATCTATATCACAGAACTCTAATTTAAGGTATCAACACAGGCTTGTCTACAAATGCATATCAACATGTCATTGTAACCATCGTCCATCACTACAAAAGGATCACTATCAGGCTCCAAAACCTGCTTGTATCATATCATCATATGTACCAACATCATAAGTACCACATTTACAAGACTACACACAGAAGCCATGCCAACAAAATGAGCTTGCATGTTGCTAAATAAGAAACACAAATCAACAAACCAGTAAAATCACATAGGCAGTGAAACAACATTGTTGTTACTTCCATTGCATTTTTTTCTGCCAAGTTCTCTTCTTTATCATTTCTATAACAATGATCAAAACCGTGATAAAATGCATATGAAGGATGCATTAAACATTTTCATATAAAAAGTATTACTTACAGGCTAATACTCTAGTAATATCTCCTTGCATGTGGACTTGTTGTGCCCAAGAACCTTGCATCTGCTACACTGGAGTTGACGCTTATTCATTTCTTGTGGTCCATATTTTTTGGTAGTAGGCCGGCCAGGTGGGCGTCGTGTTGGAGGAGGGCTAACAGTTACTGCTACCTGAGAAGTAGTCTTTGTCACAGGAATGTCTACTTGTGGAATAGGATGTATTGACTCTGAGTATGTCAATCTGTAGCTGTCAGCCGTAAAGAATCTTGAACAATAATCATATGGGTTCCGACCCATACAACCAATGACCGCAATTGCATGACAGCATGGTAAACCAGTTAACTGCCACCCTTTACAACTACAATTCCAGCAATCTACATCGACAACTTCAATGGAGTCACCACGAACCTCAAATGTGCTACCAGCCAATACTAGCACTTGGAGATTTTGAACTTTAAGGGTTTCCTTTTCCAGCTTTTCCTCCATGGATGGAGTTAGCCTTGTCAACCATTGATCAGAATCTGCTTTTCTTTTGTAGATCAAATCCATAATCTTACCCCTGATGACATCAACCATCTGAGTTATTGGTAACTCGTGTGCATCTGATGCCCAACTGTAAAACAGCTCTCCAAAGTTAGATGTCATATGGTTATATCTGGCACCCTTAAAATATGCATCTGCCCAGTTGTAGGGCTCACTTTGTATGATCCAATTGTAAGCTTCTAATGAGATACTTTTAATGCTCTCAAGAGACCTTTGGAAGTTATCAGGAGTAGGTGCATAAGCAGCAGCATAGAAATCCTCAACCATGAGTCGCTTCACCTCGTGAGAAAACTGGCCTCTCAAGTCTCTAATGAGTTGCTCAGTCAAGTACCGCAGGCAATAGCCATGGTATGAGTCTTTGAATATTTCAGCAATTGATTCCCTTAACCCCTTCTGTCTGTCTGCTACAAATGTTATCGGACATGAAGTTGAAAATGAGGACTTCAGCTGTAGTAAAAACCAATGCCAGTTATCATCACTTTCTGCATCCACAACAGTGAAAGCAACAGGGAAAACCCCATCATCCGCATCTGCAGCAGTTGCAGCCAACAATGTGCCTTGATATTTTGACTTTAAAGGAATGCTGTCAAGAAAAAGGAGAGGCCTGCAACCTTGCTGGAACCCAGATAATGAGGCATGGAATGAGACAAAGAGCCGGTGGAAACTGGAGTCTTCCTTGGTAGTAAATAAAGCAGAACTACCAGGGTTTGTCTCCATTATATTCTCACAGAAAAGGGGTAACTGATTATATGCGTCTTTGTATGAACCCTGAAGTTGCTCCTTTGCTATTTCTTTCCCACGCCAGGCTTGAAAGTAGTTCAGCTGGATTCCATAATCTTGCTTGATGTCATTGACGATATCCTTGGGCTTATAATTAGGCAAGTATTTTAACTTCTCCTTAATTATACTAGCAACCCAACTCCTTGTTGCCTGATGCCCTGTTGTAGCAACAGCCCCTGCACATGTATGTGTTGGATTCATCTTCTTGATACATATTAACTGAGTCGTAGACAACCTTGACGCATGAATTCTCCAAGGGCAGCCTTCAGCCTTGCACTTAACAGTCACACGATGACTATCATTCTTCTTATACCTAAAGGCAAACTGATGCGCAATGGCATATTTACGCAATGATTCACGAAATTCATGAACACTATTGAATCTTTGACCCACACCCGTTATGGAATTCTGCCACTGCTGTGCACCCTTAGCATGTTTCTCATCAATGGGGCCAACAAAAGAGAAAGGGGGTGACATCTCAGTGGTTAGATCAATATGTGTATCAATAGGGCTGGTATCATCTAGAACATCAAGAGAAGCATCTAGAGCCACATCATCAACTGGAACCACGGTTTCTGATAAAGTCGTTCTGCTTGACCTACAAAAGGAATCCAAGAAATTCTGAGATTTCACCATAAAGAATACTTGTGGAGAAGGTATTATACTAGCTTACATATCAGGAGGACTACCTACTGGCAGGCATGTTTGAGACTTCGGGTGCAATTGTTTCTTCCATGACATAAATATCAACTGTTGCAAAATCATCATGGAATTTGATCATGCGCATCAGATCCTTGTCATTCGAAACAGTAATCAGGGTCTTCTTGTTGGCAGGGAGGAAGTACTTGATGGACATGTTACTGGTGTTACAAACGAACATCTCTGACACCTCCATTTTGAACTCATTAAACTTCACATGTTCATCAATGTCAATAGCATGCGCGTCACCGCCTCTATATGACAATGTACCATCCTTCTCAGTAAAGAATCCACCCCCTGACTGACAGATCGTTATAATTCTCTTCCCCTCCATGACCTGCCTCAGTCAAACAGAATAATCACAATCGTTCAAAACAAGTCAAGCTATTTATACTATGCTACTATCTACCACAACAGTACCAAAAAGTAACTAGCTCATTCTTAAGAAATCTAATCGCGCTTAAACAAATGCATACTAGATTCTGACTTCTACTAACCCGTTTAACCTGAATTAAAACGACAGGGTGCTTTCTGCTCATTGGAAACTACACAAATCGAAAAAACAGACTCAAATTTTCAGTCTTTAAACTAATAGCTTCAAAAACACCCATCAACAAAACCAAAAAGTTCAAAAACCGAACTCAAATGCAACAAAAGGAACAATTTTTGAGATCCTACCAGTTAAAGTTTCAACTTTATCAAAAATCAAACTTATTAAGCCACCCAATAGTTGAGTTCCTCTAAAATTAGCAATTGGGTACCTACATTTTAAGCCAAAACACATTGGAATCTTCAATTAGAGTATCCATGAACACTTTCAAAACTTTAAGAAAATAATAGAAGTAAGATAATCTTGAAAACCCTAATTTGAGAATTGATGTGAGGAATTGAGATGCTTTACCTTGTGGAATTGAGAATGAGGGTTTGGGTCCTGAGTGCCCAATTCGAATTGGGGCTTTGGTATTTGGGAATTGGGCTCTCAGCTGTGAACTTTGGGATTGGCTGACACATGCGTCGGAGGCCACGATTGCGAGGGAGACAGAAAGGGAAGAGATGGAAGATGTAACATCAAACATGTCTTCGTGTTACTGTTTGGCTTCACTCACCTTATCTATTTTCTATTATTAAATGAATTTTCTTCTTAAAAAACACTTTTTTGTGTTGCTGTCACGTTGTTTTAAGAACTCATTTAGTAAACTTAAATGTTAAGTAATGCTTGTTGTTATTGATTATAGAAGAATTTATGTAAAATATGTTTCGTATTGTCACATTTAATAAAGTCATGCTTCATCTGCTAAATGCAGACTACATTGTCTTCATACATGCATGTAGGCTTATCAGTTGTAAATCTTAATCCACTAATTCTTTTAATGTGTCTAATGATTGATTTCAACCATACACATTCACGAACAGCTTCATGTAGAGCAATGATCTCGGCATGATTTGAGGATGTTGCCACACGAATCTGTTTAGTAGATCTTCAAGATATTGTTGTATTCCCAATGGTGAATACATAACCAGTTTGAGAACGTCCCTTGTGTGAATCTGATAAGTATCCTGTGTCGACGAAACCTACTAACATATTGTTAGAAGTCTTGGCAAAACCAAGGACGGCAATGGTGTGCACCGCGTCGGTCCTATGTGCGACGTCGGCGGCGGCGGTGACCATGGCGGCGGTTCGTTCCTAACTCCGGCCGAGTTCGTGTTCCTCATGTACCGCAAGACCAACTTCGGTCTTCTTTTTCATTTGTGTAAGGAAAGAACAATCCTAGGTTAATGGTGTGTTTAAGATATCAAAATACATTCTTTACACCGACCCAATGACGTTGGGTTCACGTTGAGCTAAATCTAACTAACAAATTCACTGAGAAAACAATGTCTAGTCGAGTACACTGAGCTGAGTACAATAACGCACCTAGCTATTGCACTAAGATATGAGACTTCGGCACCTAATAGCTCTTCATCGTCATCTTTTGGATGAAATGGATCTTTATTGATATCCAGACTTCGACCAATCATGTGAGTGCTAGCCGGATGCAATTTGTCCATGTTAAATTGCCTGAGAACCTTTTGGACATATGCAGACTAGTGGATTAGAATACCACAAGCTCGGTGCTCTAGTTCAAGTCCTAGGCAAAATCGACTCTTCCTAAGGTCATTCATTTCAAACTTGGATTTAAGATACGCTATGGTTTCTCTTATCTATTCAAGAGTACCAATGATATTCATGTCGTCTACATAGACGACGACAATAGCGAATCCAGAGCTTGTTTTCTTTATGAACACGCATGGACATAGTTCATCGTTTTTGTATTACTTCCTAATCAAGTAGTCACTTAGATGAGTATACCACATTCACCCAGATTGCTTTAATCTGTAAAGTGAGCATTGCAATATTATAGCATACGCACTCTGTGGTTTAGAGTCTCCTGATTTAGGCAACGAAATCTCATCTAGGACTTTCATGTATATCTCTGAGTCAAGATCCCAGTAGAGATAAGCTGTAACCACATCTATAAGCTGCATATCTAGCTTTTCGGACACTACCAAACTTATGAGGTAACGGAAAGTAATAATGTCAATTACGGGAGAATATGTCTCATCGTAGTTTATACCAGGGCATTCTGAGAAACCTTGCGCCACAAGGCGAGCTTTGTATCTAAGTACCTCGTTCTTCTCATTACGCTTTCTAACAAAGACTCATGTATGTCCTACAGGCATTACAGTTGGCAGAGTTAGTACTACTGGGCCAAATACCTGTCGTTTTGCTAGAGAATCTAGTTCTACCTGGATAACATCTTTCCATTTTGGCTAATCAGCTCTACGTTGGCAATCAACAATGTAGCGTGGTTCGATGTCATCATGCTCTATGATTTCTTGAGCTACAGAATATGCAAATATGTCGTTGACTTGCATAGATGACCGTTCTATCAATTCATAAGTGTTATCATAACACATGTAAATTTCTATATTCTCTGATGTCGACATTGATCCTGAGGCGTCCCCCATGGATTCTAACATTGATTCTAAGATGATCAAAGCATCATGTTGTGCCTTAGCAGTCTGTTTCTTTCTAGGATGAGTATCCATCGAACCATGTGGTCTCCCCCTTTTCCTTTGAGGAGCCACAACCTCCATCCCCCTACAATGGGCGACGGCGCTGTCGGCAGCCATACTGAGCCTGGGGACGGTTGTACACTCATTTCGAGGGACTTCGAGCCTTCTAGGAATATTTGCAGCTGATATTTCAGATCTTGTCACTGTAGCAACCTCGACAAAGGAGTTAGACATCGAATATGCTACCTTTTGGAGATTGAGCATTCGTTTCACTTCATTATCAACTTGAGAAGTGAGGGGATCATGATGAGACTGTGAGGAGACAAACCACGGCACTTCACGTCGTTCCTCATGAACACTTGTGTTCTTATCTCCTCCTAAAGTGGGAAGAGTGTCTCATCAAAGTGACAATATGTGAATTGCGCCGTGAATAGAACTCCTGTAGAAGACTCTAGGTGTCGAATGATTGTTGGTGACTCATATCCAACATAGATACTCAATCATTTCTGGAACCCATTTTTGAACGCAGTGGTGGCGTTATTGGCACATAGAAAGCACAGCCAAAGATGCGTAGATGCGAAATATCAGGCTCATACCCAGTTACCAACTGGTACACACTAAAGGTTTGGTGTGTGGTGGGTCTGAAATGAATAATTAAAGCTGCATGTAGTATTGCATAGCCCCATGATGCAATTGGAAGGTTGGTACGCATAACTAAAGCTTGAGCGATCATCTGAAGTTGCTTAATGATAGGTTTTGTAAGACCATTTTGAGTGTGCACATGGGGTACAGGATGTTCAACTTCAATCCCTATTGACATGCAATATTCATCAAATGTTTTTAATGTGAACTCTCCAGCATTGTCCAATCGAATTGACTTGATTGGATGATCAGTTTGGTGAGCCCTGGGTTTTATATTTTGGGCTAGGAGTTTTGAAAATGCAGCGTTGCTTGTAGATAACAACGCAACGTGAGTCCAACGTGTGGAGACATCTGTTAGAACCATAAAATACTTAAATGGTCTACAACTTGGATGAATCGGTCCACATATGTCACATTTAATCCTATGTAAAAACGGTATATTGGTTGTGTTATTTTTAGCATATGATGGTCTTGCTGTGATCTTTCCTAAGGAACAAGCTTTACAAAATGAGCGGTGTGCATTGGAAAGAGCCAATGACACACTATGGGAGAGATGACGTGCCTTAGTTGTATGGGAAGGTGGCCGAGCGACATCCTAGATGTTGGAGCTGAGCCCGACAGACATTAATTCCGGCAATGGGCTGCCCCCATCAATGGTGGCGCCACCACCTTAGGACGTGAAAACATGATGTCCCAATCGTCGTTGTTTCAATCTAAAAATGGGATGTCCGTGCGAATTGCGCAAAATCCGGATCATCATATCTCTTCTAGGATGACCAAGACAGTCATGCCAAAGCTTGTATGAATCAGAGTCCCAAAGTTCTTGTTTGGCGACTATATGAGATTCAATAATCTGAATAGTAGTGAGGTAAAGCCCACTAGACTGACTCATAAGTTTCTCCAATATGCGTTTTCGTCTGCATTCATGGAAGTAATACACAAAAATTCTT
Organism: Comarum palustre; assembly: GCA_951800085.1. NCBI lineage: Eukaryota > Viridiplantae > Streptophyta > Magnoliopsida > Rosales > Rosaceae > Comarum > Comarum palustre. Next base: position 28,412,087 of record OX637574.1, on the reverse strand, counting down.
GTTCATTCTCACAATGAGTTTCCAGGTGAAAACCATTAACGCGTATGTCTTTGAAGCTCAATATGGTTCGATTTCCTTTAGGTGCATAAAGCCCATCCGCAACATGGATCAAAGTTCCATGAGGCAATAAGAATCGATCAGATCCACGTCCTCGAATTACAAGTGAAGATCCAATCATTGTAGTCACGGAGGTTGTACAAGGTACTAACTCAATAAAGAGTTGTCGGTTCCTTAGGATTGTGTAGGTAGTTCCACTATCTTCGAGGAACTTGGTCTCTCCAGTAGTCATACCTACAAAAGAGAGTAGATATATGAGTAAATAGTTTATTTTAGAGCTATTTAAAAAGGATTGGAAAGTACTTATAAGATCATCAATCGCTAGAGTGCAAAAAATTTTCCGTGCAGGATGACCTGTGCGATTCAAATAGCCATAACTTCTTTGTTAGGATATATATATATAAATGAACGGCCAACTGTTCTGGAAAATAGACTCGTAGAGCTTTCCAGTGATATAAAATATGTATTTTAGTTCTTCCGGAGCAGTTCACAATGCTCGTTCGAAGTTTCTAACTAGGGAGGGACAGATTTGCTGTTTTTGCAGAATTGACATGTGTAAGTTTTTGGGGCTTGTAAGAGGCGTGTAGGCCGATATCTAGGCCATAAGTGACGTGTTTTCTTATTAAAGATGCGGCATAAGAAGTCTTCAACATCTAGTAAAAGACATCATTTGGTTTAATAGCGTAGGGAGATCCAAAATCGAAAGCTTTCAGCAACTTCAAGTGTAATATGACCAGACATGTCTGTGGAGGGTCGGTAGTGCAAGACACACTTAAAACCACTAGCTCCTTAATTTTGGACAATTCTAAGACATCACACTATACTTGGATGAGCCTAGTTGATACAATCTATAATGAAAAAAATTTGCTATAGTAGAAGACTTAGCCGAAAAACACATGAAGCACACATGAGTGTGCATAGGGCCATGCATCACCATCCCTTCAGGAGTGACGGAGACGGCGCAGCAACCTAACCTTGTAGGTTGTGATTCATGCCATTATGTAAGGACTTGTACATATTATTGTAACTATAAGGGACAAAGAGGAATGTTTCGATAAAACGAAATGTCATTCACAAACACTAATGAAAAATTGAGTACATCAAGAATCTCGAAATTGAAAAAATAACTTAAGCATGACATTAAGATGCCTTATTACATAACAAACTTGGTAAAAATAGGAGAGTAAAGACTTTTTAATCGACTACATCGAAGTCAGATGCATCCATGCTAGAATCAGGTGCAAAGTTACTAATTTTGAGCTTGATATTCTTGTCAGCATCATTAGTCTCCATATAGTTAACTTCCAGAGGTTCCTTATATTTCTTGTAAGCAGTAACGACCTTTGAGTTCGCACGGCAATTGTGTTGCCAATGGTCAAAAGAACCACATCGGTTACAAACTGAGGGTGCACGGGTATGCTGTTTGGCGGGATTCTTGGGCTTTGATGCGCCGCCACTAAGGCCGGCAGCACCACCATCTCGTCACCAGACATTGGGGCGGCGTTGGTTGCCACCACTAAATCTTTTCTGATTGTTGCTGCGTTGAGGAGCTTTCTCATGTGCATATGGATCACGACGTTTGTGTCCTTTGTTTTTAAGAGCTTTTCCACCACGACCATTACTATAGTTGCTCTCCGGCGCAATCAGGGCGAACATTGTTTTTATCAAGGACCAGATTGCTCTTTTCTTCTGTCACTAGCTGTGACATTAGACCACTAAAGATAGTGAGTCTCTTTTATTAGTGATCATGATGATATTAGTTCATCAATACTTTAGATTGAGTGGGAAAAGTCAAGAATGTCTTTGTGATCATATCATCTTCAGACTTGTTGACGCCACAAAAACTGAGTTGAGCTTGAAGGTGAAGCATGTCGCTATTGAATTCCTCCACAGTTTTGTAGTGTAGTAGGTGTATGCCATCTCATTTAGCCAATAATATTGGTAGTAGCGTTTCATGAACATTGCCGAAGCGCTCAGCTAGTGTTGTCCAGAGTTCAGGCGGATTTGATTTTTTCATATATTGGCAACGTAGAGTTGGGCACATATGCTGAAGTAGAAATATTAGCACATGTGACTGCATCTTTTTCTCAGGCGGAGCAGCTTTGGGATCATGATGGATCGCCCCTATGAGATCTCAACCGATGAAAGTCTGTTCGACGTCCGAAACCCACCTAGGGTATTCAGTGCCATCGGCATCAAGGACGTCGAATTCAACCCATGCAGAATCTATCTGCAAAAACAAGAAAAACCAAGGTGTTAGCAATTGTTTGAGACCTTGTACAAAGGTATGATGCTAAATGGTTTGTCCAAATATATTTTTCTCTCAAGGATTCGAAGATCCGAGATCCTTACAAGGGAGGCAGACCAAAAAAGGTGACCCAAATTTAGGGATTTTAAACACCTGTAATTTCCACAACTTCAAGCATAGAATGGTGTAGAAGAAGGGAGGAACCCGATTTATCCTCCCAGAGGTTATTGAACTTGAAAATAGTTTAAATTTGCTTTGAACTTACCTCTGAATTTGTTTGAAGAGGACTTGAGAATATGGCCTCGGATGGGTCTTGAAATTGGGCGAGATGATCTCAGAGCCGACGGCGGCTTATGAGTGGCCGGGAAGCGTAGGACGGAGGAGTCGAGAAGAAAGAATCCGAGGAGGAGGAGCCGAGGGAGCTTGAAGGCTTTTTGTTTTATGTTTTAGGGTTTATGGTTGCTATCAACTCAAGACCTGCTGATAACGTGATGAAGTCTGAGAATAATGCTAATAGAAAATCGTGAAAGATATGTACTTTATTCATAGATTGGTGCCTCTATTTATAGAGGATTACATAGGACATATCCTTAAATAACTTGTAAACCTATCTCTATACAGAATATGGATTCCTTATCTTAATTGCATAAGGTCAAAACACACATAACAGAATATTCTAGAACAATGTTCCATTTTTTGGGAATATTTTTTCTGAGATTTTTTTCTTTCTTTTAAAGATGATCAACTGATTTCACTCTTAATCCCATGGTGACTCGAATCCATGACTTCGTTAATAGGTAGTGGATGCGTTTGAGATCTCTCTCTCTTACCAATTCTCTAATTAACATCTCTTGCTCTTTTACCTGCAAACAACTACCCAAAATTCTCTCTCCATCATATACCAGAAAGTAGCAATCCATAAAATGATAAATTGTAACCAAAATAATTTTTCTTTTAGGTGTCAAATCGGTTAACCTATTTGTTATGTTAACACTTGTTTCAGGTGAGCTGCATAATCTCATACATTGTTATTTATGACAAGCAAAATGATGAGATTGTTATTTATGACAAACATAATCTCATACGACGAGATATTTTATGATTAAAACTTAACATATTCAAATTGGTTAAGTTGAGAGAATATATATATATATATATAAAGAGATCCAAGTGTCACGTTTGTCATTGTTTAACATGTTATCAGATCGGGTCTCTCTTCATTTGCGTCTCCATGAATCCGAATTGGTTCTTTCTGTTGTCATGGGTCAAAGTTTGGTTCTTTCCGTGGTCATTGGGTCCAGACATTATTTATTATCAGTTTCACGTGTATGACCTAGAAGTTATGTTGCACTTGAGGGTATGTGTTAGAGGGGAGGGATCCTATCTTGAAAAAGTGACAAATAAAATAGAACTTATAAGTAGGTGAATCATACACAATTATACCGAACCATTTTTGTTATTAAAACTCAACACAAATTAAAGATGATTAAGATAATGTTCCACACGCTACGCTTGTCTGAAAAAAAATAATTGAGAATGAAATGACACCGATTTTTTTGGCAAAACCCCAAAACTAATATTAATGAAATCTTTGAAGCGATTCAAGTTCGTCTCCAAAAGGTGACATGCTCTGATCAGCAGTCCAAGGTTCGTAGCTAAGCACCTCCACAATTCTTATTTAAAAGTTGTGGTTTTGTTTGTAAATAAATGTTATAAGATCAAAATATACAAAATGCTTTAGTCATGGTGTAAAAATGGTCTGTTAAAAAAATTCAGATACTGTTCTAGAAGAAACTCTATAATGATTAGGAATAGAGAATCAGTTCCTTATTGTTATTCATATGATAGGAGCCCTTTATATAGGGACTTTACATAGTCATACTAGGAAACTAGTACATGAATCATATCTCTACTAGGGCCCATAAAGCCCACATACATAGCATGAACCAAGGCACACATACATATCCAATTATCCTTAAACACTCCCCCTTATACCGCGCGTCTTCATGCTAAATGGTGCATCCGGTGTTGCCTCATCAAAACCTTGCCAAGTAACAAAAACCCTGTGGGAAAAAACTAAACCTTGGTCGAAGGACAAAAGAGTACAACACACCAACTGCTTCTTTGAGAATTCCACCATGTGAGGCTCCCCCTGACGAATGACTTAGTCGGTGAGACTTGACAATTTCCGCATTCCAATTCTCTTCACATGCTTCTTGAGAACGCCTTGGAGTTTCAGCATAGGAGATAGCGGTGGTGCCGTGAGCAGAGATGGAGATCGTGCTCAGATGCAGTGTCTACGATGGTGGTGATAGAAGCCTGGTCTCGTGACCATCTAGTGCCGAGATCCTCAGGGACATCGCACTCATTTGCGGCCCTTCTTGAACCTCAAGCGGTATATGCAATGTTGCCTCGTTAAAAACCTTGCCAAGTAAAAACCCAGTGGGACAAAAAAAACTTTGACTAAGGGAAAAAGAGTGCAACATGGTTGACACAAACAACCACACCCTTCACATTTGATCATGACATGTATATGTAAGACTCTCTCTCAAGTCTGCATCTCCCCCTGATTCTAACACCAATCATAAGGAGCTTCCTGATTCTTAGTAACCACAGAAGTATCGATAACTTGACATATCAATGCTCTTTAACATGTCTCCAAATGTGGCATTAGGCAATGACTATATCATACCGTATTGTCCTCAACATGATCTCTCACTTAGACCTGGAGGAGAAGGATGCTCAAGAACTTAAAACACAAGTTCACGCAGAGATTCAGATTCTCGCGCAGCATGACATTTGAGTACAAAATCAGCTCTAATTTCATGTAGAAAATAGATACGGACAATCCGCAAACGGCTCTGGAAAGTAGACAATCATAGCTTTCCAACTTTGGGTCACTCACCCTCTGGTTCGTCCGGAGCTATCCAGAAAGCTCTATCGAAATTAGCTGACTATTTGACAAAAATCAGATTCTCGGACAGATCCGTTATCCTTCACCATAATGGCCATAACTCACTCAATATGATAGATATGATCACATGGTTGGTGTCTCTGGAAACTAGACACATAGATCTTTCCAATGGTACCAATTTCACCATTTTCTAGGGAGTGAGAATTCATGTAGGTCCTGTCGAAGTTGACCTAAGAAACTTGGCAGATTCTGATTTCGCTCTCAATGCATCTTTTACTCATGCATGGCAAGCAAACGCATTGATAGAATCATTCTATCATGCCGTATGCTACTCAGGGACTGAATAAGCCAAATACATTTAAGTATTCAAGGGATGTCCTTAAGCCATTCCATTGGCACTGTATGGGCGCAAAGCGACACTTAGCTTTTCAATGAATGAGAAGTTAAGTCTTTCTTTATCATCTATCTTTAGATGACACGGATCACTCTTTCTTTAGAGTAAAGATCTTGACTAATCATGGGAGTATATGTAGGCCTCATAGAGCACCTATACCGATTGATGGAAAAACATCATCAATACACAATCATCGACTCATTACGATATTGTGTCTTTCTCAAAATAATTTTCATTCTAACATCGGATGTTCAATACATGTCGACATCTCATTTGCATCAAGACCATGTAAATCCGGAGTCCATACGCAAGGGCATTATTCATCATATCCTTTCCAAATCAAGGAGTTATATAGTAAGCATCTCAATCTCTTGCAAACGCATGCTCCACTTGATTTAGGTGAATGAAGTCTCTTCAAGACCTTCATACATATCTCTAATCTCATAGAGATGTTACTATGACCACATTCATAGGCTGCATGCTCAGTTTTTCGGAAACAACTAAACTGACAAAGTAGTGGAGTGCAATGACACCCATTACGAGAGCGTATCTCATCGTAGTCGATCTCAGTGCGTGACAGGGTTTACACTTGCGGTGTCGGCATCACCTGCCCAAGGACCTATCTCATTGTTCTGGATTGAATCTTTCCATTAGGCCAATCAATTATGTTCATCAACAAAGTGCGGTTCGATAGACTCATCATTCCACGTCCTCATGTACACTATGTACACTAGTGTAATACTTTGTAGAGTTCAGACTCCATGAGACGGATTTGAGTATCATTGATCAATGGATCAAGTCGTGCCAATCTCGCTTTCTCTCTAGTGCGAGTAGTTATCGAACCTAAGGGCCTCACCCTAACCATTGGGGAGCCACAAGGCCTGTGACACCATGTTTCCATATTATGGCGTCACATCACCCCATCACAGTGCTCGAAAAACTGATACTCGGCAGCCGAAGCAGTACTCGGAATCAGTCCCAACACTTGGCATGGTGATGGCGTCAAGACCACCTCATTTGGTCGCGCCATGTCCTCTTGATAGGACATCATTCCTTACAGACATATATGCAGCATTGATCTCGTCACTTTCCTCTAAGCAATCAAGATGAGACTTAGTGGTGACAAACCATGACAATTCACGTCGTTCCACTTGAACACTGGTGTTCATATCTCCCCCTAACGGCGGGAAGACAGTCTCAAAGTGACAAAGAGATCGTATGTCAAGGAGTAAACATAACCGAACTTTAGGTGGAGACTCATATCCAACCTAAGAATTTATTCATCCCACACAACTCATCATTAGGCACTATGGCGGTGCAATTTGGCACATTGTGGAGCTCAAGGCTTGGAGATCCGTTTCAATCCTTCCGAGCTCAAGGATTACAACTCCATGTCAATCCTTGCACACACTTACAAGTTGTCGTGCAATAACTCAATGATGATAAGTCGTGGACGAATGAGTAATGCTGCATACTGTATAACCTTTATGAATGTATTGGTTCACATCTACCGACCTCAAAACTATTACCGTAGTCGAGTTCCGTTGGACCAAATAGGTTATAAAACTTCTCAATGGGTAGTGAGCCCAAAAAAGTATAAGCAGCATTTAGTAGACGACAGTGTAACACGTGACATGTGTGTTAACACTTCAACCAACACCATAAAAGCATAAGCGGTGTCCGTACGTTGGTTGTGTCTGTCTACACAATCCCTCTTTGGATTGGTTGTAAGGATGAAATGTCATCTTTTGTGTCATAGCCTAGCTTGTTTGAGTCAATGTTCCAAAATCCATCATAGGATTCGATTTTTGAATCATAGTGACATATAGTCCACTAGATTGACTCATGCTTCTCTTCATGATGCCCTCTCATTAGCACTCATGAGAAGTATACACAAAAGTTCACACCATTCTTACCACGTTGGCGTGTATGTTCTTAAACATATCAAGGTTCGTTTGCCTCTCAACACATGGAGGGCATATGTGACTTGGATCATGGTGCCATAAGGCATCAACAATTAAGTTCACCCGTGTCACCGGTGATGATCCAATCATCTTATTCACAAGAGATCCCAAGACACAAAATTCGAATTAGGGCCGGCCGAATAAGGTGTTGGTTCCTAATCTCATGAATAAGTCCACTATCTGCGTTGCACTCAGTGTCTCTATGAGATGTATCCACCTTAACAAAGTAGATACACAATCAAAGAGTCACCAATAATCTATTTGGGAAGATGCAAAACTAGATGCAATCCCGAGTGCAATTCAATTTCCGTGCAGCATGACCTTTGCGCACTGGAACAACCATAACTCTCACGTCATGATGGATATGAACAAACCGCGAAAACCGTTAGAAACTAGACTCAGAGAGCTTTCCAGTGATATATGGTTTGCGTTCTAGTTCATCCGCATCTGTGCACAATGCTCAGACGAAGTTACTGCCCAGAAAGGGACATATTTGCTGTGTTCGCAGATTTTGACATGACGAAGCTTCAAACTTCAATATGACACTGTAGTACTACTCTCAATCCAAAGGCAACGTATGGAGGCAGCAGTGAGAGGACATCATAAGTCTAAACGTCCATGGGAAGACGAAATAGGAGGGGAATATGAGCCACAAACACGCGCACTCCTACGTGAGGATGCCATGCCGACGTCTCATGTTTTTGTGAAAGACATAGAGCGGCGTAGTCATGTCAAGCTTTTAAGCGTGGTATCGAACCATAGTAGACAATGGAAGAATACTTTCAATCCAAAATGAAAAATTCTTCGACATTGTGCCAACGATTTCATCGATGTCTCAAATTACATATTGCTTGGAAAGAAGATCAAACGTAGTTCCTCAATGACGTCAATGTCAGAGGCTTCCAGAGTTCACGATCATTAGGATGACATTCATGTTTGATTTCCCGTACACTCTTTGTACATTCTTTGTATGCATTCACGACTTATGAATTAGCTCGATAATCCTTGAAACCGATGATCTTGAGATCCACAACCGTTTTATTGTTCTAAGCTGGCGTGATTTGTTTTGACAAGTTTGGTGTCTAGGGTTCTAGGCCGGGAACACCACCACTATGGTTGGCTGTGCCTCCCCCTCTCTTCTAGACAATGCCACAAAATGTATCATTGACAACGTAGTCAAACCAGTGGTAATTAAGCCACAGGACTAATTGCACAACAGGACTTTATACATGTTGGCACATGTCAATGGCGTCTCAAACCTCAAATGGGAGCGCGTGAGATGTGAAATCTCGGCATTAAGTATGTCAAAACTCAAATGAGCAGAATGTTACCTTGCTCTTGCATACAAAACCAAGCTATGATGAGACTCGATAGAGGTCACAAAACAATGCTTTATTGGTTTGTCCTTCAGATTGATACTAACAACCCGTTTGAACGTTGTCCAACAACGCGGGTGCTAACAAGCGACCATTTTAATCAAAATAATCCCGACGTTGGATACCAGACAACGCGGACCCAGGAACACTCTTAGTTCCGGGATTTTCAAAACCTGCACTCACCAAATACCAAACATAGAAGGAGATAGGAGAAAAGGGAGGAACCGATTTTATCCTCCCCGAGGTTATTGAACTTGAAATTACAGAAAACATAAAGCTTACTTGCCTGTCAAATAGATTGCATTTATATAAGCTGCTCCAAGCTTCCATGCTCAAGTCCATACGCGTTCGGCGATCGTTCGTGCAATTCCATCATGAATTGTCGCAGGTGAAGGCCATGAAACACATGAAAATCATATGGTTAGTTAATCTTTCCATAAAACAGTAGCAAATCATTGAAAAACATCAACCATATGAAGGATTCAAAGAGAATTTAAGAATACAACCCGTTTTCCTCAAGGAAAAGTGATTCCTATACGCGTTAAAGCCATTACGAGGACCGGTTTACCCACTTTTACTCCGGTTCTGGAGATTTCCTTTTTTCTGAAGGATCCTGACATCCTTGTGCATAACCTCTCCAAATTTCGCTGAAATCGGAGTTCCGAAAGTTCCCGAACCGGTTTCTTGAATATTTCGGCCGGTCTGTGGATTCCGGCGGCCAGTTCGTTTCCTTTCCGGCCGGTTCTTAGGGTGAGACCGCCGGCGTTGGAAGCGTATGATCAATATCTTCAACTTCTCTGTTGGTGACGAAAGCCAATTCGGAATTTTTTCTGTCGATATTGGCGTTTGAAACCTGAGGCAGATTTTGGGGTTTATTGGTGCGCATGTGCACAGGGGGTGCGCGCGGTGCCCAAGGGGGTGCGCAGCGGTGCCCAGGTGGTGCACGGTGGTGTGCGCAGCGGTGCACAGGAGGTGTGCAGTGGTGGTGCGCGCGGTGCACGGTGGTGCGCGGCAGTGCGGGCGCACGACAAAAATTTTTCGGTGGCCTACTTGCTCTTTTTGGGGTTTAGAGCTACATGCATGATAACGTGTTCTAGGAGAAACTCTATAATGATTAGGAATAGAAAATCAGCTCCTTATTGTTATTCATTCATATGATAGGAGCCCTTTATATAGGGACTTTACATAGTCATACTAGGAAACTAGTACATGGATCATATCTCTACTAGGGCCCATAAAACCCACATACATAGCATGGACCAAGACACACATACATGTCCAATTATCCTTGAACAGATACATAATTTTAGATAAAATATAATTTATTAGCATATATTGATAATCTTACTAATGTTATTAGCATATATTTAATATAAATATAAATGTTATAATATAATTTTAGATACATAATTTTTTTTTGAAAAAAGATACATAATTTTATCATAATATAATATATAGTTCAGTTGCAAAAGTAGTTAATTTGTAAATAAATTTGATATTATATAGTTTTTATATGTATATATATTATCATAATTTCATCATATATATATTATTAGCATATATTGATAATCTTATTCATAGCTGAGCCTCGTTTTGAAAATAAAATATGGAGCAGCTTATTTGATTCATTTTTCAGTCACACTTTCACATCCATATCATCAAGTGTCTACATATACTAGATTAAATAAATCAGTAGAAAATATTTATTCTATTGATGGGCAGTGGATTTTTACAGGTCTGTTTGTGTGAGACGACGATTGGTTCGCTATTTGTGGCGTACATTTTAGCTGTGATATATATGAGATCATCACTCTTTTGAATATTACTGCAGCTCGGATATGGTTCTTATCACCAAACATGTAACACTATTAGCGGCCTGAAACGTTTTTTATTTTTTATTTTTACGAATATAAGGATACGAATTAATGTCTTCCCAGATCCCATACGAATACCTCCAATTGGTCTGGCAATACCGTCGAGATCATACTGAACAATTAAGTATGGTACATCGGTATGGCTATATGAAGACTATGATTACGAGAGGTATGACATAAACTACTACACCATACCTTCAGCAACATTAATCATGATGACCTAAACAGTAAGGTATGGCTCAACGAGTACAATATCCAGCAATCTCCGCCGTGGGAATATTTGTTTAATCGTGAAATTGGCCGGAAAGCTCGCCTGTGGTGACGTTAGTACAGGAACCTCGTGGGTATGGCAAGACAAACTGTTGGCATTCGTATGGCTCTGCCTGAGCGTTTGAACCTAGCTAGCTTGAACAGAATAAAAGAGAGCAAGATGAGACGGATCACTCTTTTGAATAGTGTTGCAGCTCACATGGTTCATATATATCATCATACATGAAACTCTATATAGAGCCATAGAACGTTCGTGTGGCAATACTGTTTTGAAGCTTAATTAATTGATAGGTTGATAGGGATTGCCCTTGATCATCCTTGAAATCTCTAACTGTAATGACAAGCAAAATGCTTGTCGGATGCATTTTTTCAACCTACTCTGTTCAATGTCTTGTTTCAATCAGATACATTTTCCAATTTGTAATTCTCCCAATTCCTCTACATGCAAATGACACCAAAAATGATCAACACATCAGCAAACTAGAGAAGCAGCGAATCTCCATGTCCCAAATATGATCCTTAGGGAAAAGGAAATGTCTCGAAAACTTCAAGTTGGATCGGGAGGATGGAATAGAACAGAAATGCAAGACAAAGGGTTTCTGAAAAAACAGAGACAAGGGCTCATCTATCTGGTCTGCTCAGAGTGATGCAGCACAAATAAGATGAACTCTAAATTAACTGTTTAAAGATAGAATTAAGAAAGGGATAGGTCTACTAGCATCTCACCAGTAGGTTTTTAGACATCACACCTAAGGTTAGGTTGCATTTCACAAACCTGGATAGAAAGCAAAGCTCTCAAACTTTTATTTATTCAACTCTATCAAAAAAGACTACAAAGACCTCTATATATAGAGACATTAAAACCCTAGATCAATTAGGATTAAGCAACCTTAATATTCTAGAACTTAAAAGATTCCCTAATAAAAATACAAATCTAAAATAAGAAATAAATCATAAAATCCTGACTTAACATATTATACTCCTATTCTGCATTACTGAGCCTCATTTAAGGTCGGTCAACTGGAATGTGTATTATCCATATAGGGGGTCTTTCAATTGAGAGATCCTCCTTTAAGGTGTAGAGAATCATCCAGTAAACATATACGAGTACAAAACATTCCCTTCAAATTTGTACCAGATGGGCAGACAAAAAGAATAATAGCCACAAAGAACAAAGGGAAAAGAATCATCAGCCACCATATGTGGGAACAAGTGCAACTTCAAAGCATTTCAGTTTATTCCTTCTCAAACTTGTAATATACTACTTCACTGCTAAATTCCAATATAAATGCATATATAATAAAAGACAGGAATTTAGGAATCCTTGGTTGATGATGCATAACTGGAAAATAGAGATCACAACAGAAGATTGACTGTGCAGCCTAAAGTAGGTAACTCATATTTCAACGTGAGTTTTTAAGTTAAATAACCATACAAATGACAGTCATTTACAACTCCAACAGCGTACAACAGACAAGTTAACATCTCCAGGAAGTCTAAACACTAAAACCCATGAAGAAAATTGTTTCTGCTTTGATACATGCACTTAGCAGATTGTTTTCAACTACACTAAGGAACATATGGTACCGAAACCATTGCACCTACTGAGGCATGCAGGGGAGGCAGATAACCATGGACGTTATTCATCAGGAGAACTTCTTCAGTTTGCTTCATCCGACTACAGGCATACAGATAGTTGCAAGTCAAAACAACTTGCACACAATTAACACAACATCACAACATACCGAATAATTCTCACAGGCTAAATTCCAAACCACTTGTCAACTCAACATGCCTTGCCAAGTCAAGCCTATAAGAGGTCATGTAATAACTGAAATAGTGCTTTCACCTCACATATTTTAATTCATTAACCGCAAGCATATATGTTAACATTGGGCATAACCACATAACTAGGGTAGGAAGTTCTCCATCAGAGCACTGTAAATCAACTACTCTCATTTCCGGGCCAATAAGAATTATACTATATTGATTTTTCCCTTAAACAGAAGGGTTGGGGTTGCCTTGCTACCATAGCCAGTTAGACATACTCAAGTCCTAACAACTATATTAACTATCAAAGCAAGTAATTGCCTATACTACAACTTGCAGACACAGCAACACAGAAACTTAGGCTCATCAGTATATTCAACTAGCATTTCAATCTCTATAATATGAAACGGTAAGCAGAACTCAACTATTCATCCAAACATATTACAAAACAAAACAGATCTTTCATGTGGAAAGCCACTGATAGTCAAAGAAATTGCAACTCATAGTATTAAATAGAAGAGAGCCAAGCATACCTCATCAATTAGTAAGTAGAGCACAAGTAAACCCATCAGAAACAAGTTGATTAATTGCATCTCTGAACTTGTAATAATCATCCACTTTGTTGTATACTTGATGTGATATCCGACAATATCCAGTCACCACCTCAACCTCCCAATTCTTGGGTGGTCGAAAATATATAGGGACTTCAACACCAAACTTCTCCCTCAAATGTGTCCTCAACTTTCGAGTATCCTTATCACTCAAAATCCCCAAACACGACGGTAAACCAATCATGACCATGCTAGCACACATTTCTGGAGGACACCCAAGATGAGTTCCCCAAGCCTTGGCCAACATCTGCCCCATCTCAACAACTGTGTCATGATTCCTCTTCTTGATCCCCTCAATTCCGCCTTCAAACCTCTTGACAAAGTCCATAACCGCAGGCACAACCAGCTGCGGGCTGTAATCCCTAGTCCCAATCCAAGCACTCTCAATAGCCAATCCCTTCCCATACTCATGGGACACCACCGGGTGGTGCAGCTCCACATTCTTGGGATACTTCCTGCAATACAAAAACGCAATGGACGGCGGGCAAAAGAACCACTTGTGCAAGTTACTAGTGTAGTAATCGGCCCCAATCTCCTTCATATCAACCTCAGTACACCCAATGCTATGCGCCGCATCCACGAAAACCTGATCAACACCCTCCTCCCTACAAATCTTAACCAACTCCTTAACAGGTATAACCACACACGGCATCGAAGTAATGTGATCAATCACAGCAAGCATAACCCTTCTACCATTAGCCTTCCCCTTCTCCAGAGCCTTCTTAAACTCGGAAACAATCTCCTCATTAGAATTCAAAGGAAACGGCAACGGTACCTCGATGACGTGTCCCCCGGCGCGGCTGACGTAAGCCTCGATGGACTTCTTGACGGCGCCGTAGGCGTAGTGGAGCATGACGACAGCGTCGCCGGGCTCGAATTTGGCCTCGGAGAAGCCCCAGGCGGCCTGCTGGAGGACGATGGCGGCGGCGGTGGTGGCGTTGTCGACGATGGAGACCTCGTCGACGTGGTCGGCGTTGATGAGGTCCTTGATGATGGTGCGGGAGTGGAGGATGCCGCTCTGGAGGTGGTTGAAGTAGAAGCTATCGGGCTGGGCCAGGTAGCGGAGCTGCCAGCGGCGCTGGGCCTGGATGACGGAGTCGGGGCAGGACCCGAAGCTGCCGTTGTTGATTCGGGCGACGGAGGGGTCGTGGTGGGCGAATTCGACGGCGATTTCGGAGGGGGTGATGAAGGTGAGCTTGGGCTTTTTGGCGGTGGAATCGCCGTTGAGGTGGCGGGTTTGGTCCATTAGGTTAGGATTAGGGTTTCAAATGGGGTGGTGATGAGATTGACGAACAAGAAGAAGAGGGCATGAAATGGAGGAGAGGAGAGAGAGAGTGTGATTAGATTAGGGGATTAATTAATTTGATTGATTAAAGGATGCTAATTGTGAGTAATGGGAAATTAGATATGATATAGGACAAGTGGTGGGAGCTGGGAATTAACTAACTGGATTAATTACTTAAATAAGAAACTCTCTCATCACTCATTTACTATTTGCTTGTTTGTTTGTGAAAGATGAGATTAGGACAATTTCACATATCAATTCAGATGCATAAGCTTGCAAGGTCTGGAAAAAAAAAATACAATTTCTAAGATCAGGACAGAAAGTAATAGAAGCTTGTGGATATGTTTTCACTTCTATGAATGATGCAACAATATGACTAATAAAATCATTTTTCTATATAGGGAATGAATTAGAAGGCCTTGAAAATGTTATATGCATTGAGAGAGATGTCTACGATTACTTACAAAGGAAGAAGAATGAAATGATGGAAGCTAGTGATGCACAAAGCTTGTTAAATCACTTTAAACATAAACAAGGTTTGGATCCTAACTTTTTCTATTCAATGTAGTTGGACCAACATAGCCGAATGACAAACTGATGCAGAACAAGAAACCCAAGAAAATAATGATCCAGAAGCTCAAAGTCATGTAGCCACATATTCAATCATCATTTTGAAGCTTTACATGTATGTATTTATATATATATATATAGTAAATTTCAACGACGGTACCCAAACTTTTGTGGTACTGTCAAAGTGATACCCAAACTTACAAAACTATTAATGTAATACCCACACTTCATTTTCCCTACTAACGAAAGACCTGAGGCAATTTTTCGTCACGACGTTGTTTATTTAATGACGCGTCTCATATGAGACCCACTAAAAATATTTATTGTCAGTAGATAACCACATTAGTAGTCTCTGAACTCTTCTGAAATAATCAATGTGATACACATAATGAAAACTCAGATTTTCCATGTTCAAACTAGGAAAGAAAATGGACCCGCAAGATATAATTTTGGAAATTTTAAAGGGAATGAGATATATGAAAAGTTGAAATGTCATCTAAACCCTAAACTCTTCAAGGAAATGAGATATAAGAAAAGTCTGAAAGTCATCTAAACCCTAAACCCTCGATGAAAATAACCTTTTGCCTATCCTAAAATCTCATTTCCTTTCAAAATCTCCAAAATTAAATCTTGCGGATCCATTTTTCCTCCTAGTTTGAACATCAAAAACTTGGGTTTTCATTCTGGCCAGTTATCACATTGATCATTTCACAAGAGTTCATAGACTACTGTTGTGATTATTTACTGATAAGAAATATTTTTGATGGGTCTCATATGAGACACGTCATCAAACAAATGATGCCGTGACGAAAAATGACATCAGACCTTTTGTCGGTAGCAAATTTGGGTACCACATTGGTACCCTTATAAGTTTAGGTACCACTTTGACTGTGCCACAAGAGTTTAGGTACCGGCGCTGCTAAAAACTCTTATATATATATATATTGCATAGTGAGAGTATTCTTACATGTCATTTAATTTTTAGGGAATTTTAAGCTGGCCTTTTCAACATCCAATTTATGTTTTAGTTATGCTCAGATATCTCTCTCAAATCAGGCATATATATATATATATATATATATACATTAAAAAATTTAGTACACTGGTACATATATTTTAATTTGCTGTACTAATATATATATACATTAAAAAATTTAGTACACTGGTACATATATTTTAATTTGCTGTACTAATTAAGTTAAATTGGAGTTCTATATTTGTAGAATCCAACTTACTCGACTATGAGTCTTAATCTTGCACCAACTTCCACTATAACTACAACTCCACTAAAACAACAACCTCAATGAAGTTAGGTATGCGTTTTTATAATACATGTTGAGTTGATGATATAATGAAAACTCAATAACAATTTAAAGGGTGAAGTTAACTTGAACTGGGACAAGGTGTGGCCCGTGGATCACCGTTGTACAGATACTGTCTCAACGTAACCACCTTTAAAGTGTTGGCTTTTAACTACAAAAGGCCTCGGTACAATTTGATACAATTCATCCACTTATAAGTTATATTTTATTTGTCCCTTTTTTGATGTGGGATCTTTTCTCTCCAACACTCCCCCTCACGTGCAACCTACTTTTACGTATGCACGTGTAATTTGATTTGGTCCAATTCCCACATCAGAAATTGGTACATTCATTCGGTCTAATTTCCATTTCAGAAATTGGGATATGCGATCCAAGGCCCATGTAGGCACTTGGTATGATATGAGCCAATCAAAATTTTTCCGACGGCAATTTGATTCGATGAAACCAAATTTAGCTTTATTATGCTGGGAGACGTAATTGAAGAGAGACCCGCTCTGATATCAACTTGAACAGGGACAAGCGTGGCCCGTGGATCACCATTGTACCGATATTGTACCAACTTAACCACCTTTAAGGTGTTGGGTTTTAACTACAAAAGGCCTCGGTACAATTGGATACAATTCATCCACTTATAAGTTATATTTTATTTGTCCCTTTTCTGATGTGAGATTTTTTCTCTCCAACAAATTATATTGTGCAGGTTTCTTTGATGCAGTATTAAGAGGAGCACTTACGAAGAATTTCAGACATTTTAGAGCTGATTTTATTTAAACTTTCTCTCCAGTTGTGCTATTTTATTTTTGGTCTATGTGAGATATGGTTTGAAGACGAAATGCTGCAAATATTTACTGCAATATTATGTCATAGCTTCCATGTAGTTTTCCAGTTTATCATTTTGTTGAATCATAGATAATTACTGTGCAAGATTGTTGTAACGTCTACTGCAATATTGTTGCATGCACCCAGTACAATAAGATCAGTGTAGATCAATTTATGGTGTTGAGTAGAATATTCTATTCAACACAATAAATTGATCCGTCGGCTAAGTTCAAAAATCCAGTCATTAATGATTCAAATCACTTTTGGTCAAGTTATGGTGTTGTGTAGAATGATTCATATTAGTTCAGGTCAAGATACAATGTTGAGTTGAGTGAATCAGATCAGTTCAGGTCCATTTACGGTTTTGATCTTTCTGACTCTTCCAAATCTTCAATTTTGGCAAACAAAATCAAAAAGTGAAATCAATAGCTTGACATCTTTGATTTTCTATTAAAACCAAAATTTGGTTCAAGAAACATGCATGTATACAACCACACTAATTCACTTATACAAAATAAGCGACCACCAGTTTTTTTTAGAATACACGTAATTTTATTAAAGCATACATAGGTAAAAGACAACATTCGGTTACAAATAACTAACCACAAACTGAAAGTAGCTTATATCCAGAAACTAAGATACTACCGACTCAAACCCACATATATACGGTACACATAGTGGGAGAAAGCCAATCACAGTCAAATTAAAAATCATTTACGCCGCTATTGTATCGCATACAGAAGCTAAAAATGAAGAAACTGAAAACCTAAACCCAACTTGTATTGCATGCAAGTGATCACCAGCTTGTATACCCATCAAAGTCAGGAGATCTTTAAGTCATATTTTGAGTCTTCTTTTCCCTACCGATAGCCCCCTCCTATAAATGCCTTTGTTCTTCAACTTTAAGGTGCCTCAACCTTAGAAGATTGAGTGTCCCAGCTGACATCCCATCGATAACAATATTTGAAAGATATGTTTTACCACTTTCATTCAAGCTTGCATACACCAAATAGAATGTTGCCTCATATACGTTCCTGCTTCATAATTCATAAATATTGGCATTCACCTGGAAGATAGTAAATTGAGAAAAAACAATGTAGTCAAAAAATGCGACTTAACATTCAAGTTTGTGACTTTGTTTTGTGTGTATTCAGTATGTGAACATCTTCAATCTAGGTCCTTGATGTCATTTTTTCCCCTTATTTACCAATTTCAAAATTAATTGGCATGGACATCATGTAGAGAGAGAGAGAGTTGAGGGATATAAGAAACCAATGATAAATTCTCAATTAGAGAAAAATGAATCGTTTGTCGTTCCTCACACTTCTAATAAAATTGAAAATAAATTTTAACAGACTTATTAGATAATTACTAAACTTGAAATTAAAATTTTAGAGATTTTTTTCAGCGAAAATGACGTGCATAAAATGTCCTGAGTGTTTGTCTTCTACACATTGTATTTACATGGCATAAAAGCCACTGGTGCAACTTCTTCAACGTGCAGAAGTCAAGGAAGCTGCCCAGGCCATCTCATTAGCAACTAATGAAGGATCTCATGAACAAATTCGGTATGTTTTAGCCTTAGACACTGGATAAGCTCCTTGAACCTTCAATTTCGACATGCACATGTCTACACTACTCCTGTTGAAATTGCAATGCAAGTCCCAACATAGAATGATGCCCTCAATTTTTCTGGAACCTATCAAGCAGTGGGGATATACAACTGTTATCCAGGGATACTCGGCTCATTTTAGATCGAGGATGACCAATGTTTTAAAAAAACTCGCCTCAATGCTTGGTGGAGGCTTAAAAAGCTCAAGGCTCGCTTTGGCTGTGAAGATATCGGATAGATATTAGGATGTGGATGAAGATGAAGAAGAGAATCTGAGAAACCGGCCTATCATTCTAGATTCAGGTTTTTGTTTTGGCAGATGCTATAACATTTGATAGAAGAGCTAAAGCTGCAACCAGGCTGTTTTCCATTTTATTTTGCATTTCGATACTTTTAGTATGAAAAAACTGTTGATTATTTTGTGTTGATGTCAAATTAAGCGATTGCTTGAATTTTAAATGTTTTTGTTGTGTCATATTGTTGCGTTTCCAGGTTCCGCTTACTCCTATGGATCCCTGGGTTGTCTCGGGCGAACTGTCGATTAATGGTAGTAGTGGCCATATGCCAGAAATGGAACTGTATGAATTTTTGTAATCAACTTTCACAAGGTAGTGAATGGACCTCTTTCTTTTCCCTTCACAGTGAAGAACTGTACACGGTGACTCGTATTCCAGTCCAACAAACGTATTGGTACTTCGAAACTTAGGAAATAAACTTACGGGAAACATCTAAATGGTAAAATAAACAAAAAAGTTACTGCACACAGCCAGGCGCTTGCTACAACCCTGCGCTTTCTTCACACACCCAGGAGAAGTTAATGGATTTATCCCACTGAAAGAAACACAATCGCCTAATCAGTGACCAAATTAAGCTGGCAATTTTGAGAGTGGAAGAACACATACTACTGACACAAACCCAAATAAATGTATCCTAATGCGTCAGTTCAAATGCAACTAAAGAGTAAATACCATCTTGTTCCATGTTAAACACCAACTCTAGTACAGACTTGACCACTGCAAGCACAAGCTTTCATCTTTGTGTCAAATTTCAATGAATGATAAATCATTTGAACTATCAATTTATATGCAACTAAAATAGTAAATACCATCACATCAAAGCTGATTAGTCTTCAGATTTATACATCACTCACAAGCACAAAGCTACCATATCTCACTTCACAATTTCAATTTCAGTTAGTTCTAATAGGAAACCTATTCAATCTCATTGCTTCAAATTACCAAATACCATTCTGCTCAAAACATGTGTATGAAAGAACTAGACTTGTAAATGGACCGGATCTTATCCAGACCGCTGCGGATTCGTGGTTTTTAAACGGGTTTAGATCGAAAATTTGACCCGTTGATCCGTTAATCTGTTTACTAAACGGATCGGATCCGGATCCGTTAAGGACCTGGATCTGTTAAAAAATAATTAAATAATATTTATATAAATATAATATTATTAATAAATATTAAAAATTATGATAATTATCTAGATAATCTAAACATTCATTTCTAAATTGTCTCTAAAGTATGATTTGATGAAGTTGAAGGTCGTTAATGCCTATGTATTTATGCTAAAAAACATTGAAGGTCAAATATTTCAACTAAAGATTATTTTAGGCATGTAATTCAACTTTTGTTGTAAACTTTATTTTCTTATAAAATTTCATCGATGTTTTAAAATAAAACTATGAAATTATTATTAAAATTTGATATATTTATTATTATAAACGGATCGGATTAACGGGTCAAGTATCCATTAACCCGTCGGATCCAAATTTAGATCGAGCTATTAAAGATCCGGATGGTAAAGGATCGGATTTGGATCTAAAGTTTCTATTACGGATCTGGATTCGGATCTAGGTGGATCCAGTCCAAATCCAATCCATTTACAGGTCTATAAAGAACCCCACTACCAGAAAAATGATTTTAGCCGACGAAATTACCAAAAACAGGCCCGCTAAGTTAAATTTTCGTTGGCTAAAGTGAAATTTTAGCCGACGAAATTTGAAAAGTTTAGCCGACGAAATTAGGGTATTTCATCGGTTAAAATACATTTTAGTTACAAAATTGCATTAGGGATATTTCGGTGTCCGATTGACTATTGTGATACCAATCTGGAACCGAAACGGGCGTACGAGTAATACTCATTGCTAACGCCATGATATATGGGCTATTTTTGGTCATCCGAGTTCGTTTAAGGCTTCAAAATGACGTTTTTTCTAAACATTTAACACACTAAAATGCTCATATCTACATCTATATGAGGTAGTTTGGTTGAACCTTTAACACAACAAACTCTCATCAACTGTCCATCTAAAAATTTTGAGACATTACCCCTCGATGATAGGGCTCCCCATATGGATAAATAATGGTAAATAGTAGGCATGTTGTGATTCCTGTCATCAAAATTCACAAACAAAAATACGACCGTCAGATATCATCAATATGTTGAAATATGTCTATGGTAAAAAATTCAACTTGATCCGATAAATTTAAGGGCTTCATCCGGATGGTCAATCCAGTAAGTCAAACCCCTAAATTGTATTGACCGTAACTATAGGCATTGAGACTTTACCGGAATTACTTGATTTTTCAACCGTAGACGTATTTCACCATTCCGGTCATATCTTATTTCATGACTTTTTTACGTTTGAAGTTTCTACGTAGAGTTTGTTTTTGAAACGAAACATTTACTTTAAGTTTAGTAAACAAGTTATACAACATTAGTATAGGCATGTTGTGATTCCGGTGATCAAAGTTGAGAAACAAAAATCCACCGTCAGATATTATCATTATGTCGAAATATGTGTATAGGAAAAAATTAAACTTGATCCAACAACGTTAAGGGCTCGATCCTTACGGTCAATCCCATTAGTCAAACCCCTTAACGCACGGAAACAGTTATTTGAAAGTCTAAATTACGTATTTTGCCCGGACCTATCGATGAGACGCAACCAGTGATATACAAATTTTATGAAAAATAACCACCAGAGATAGGGATACCTCTAGAGAGAAAGAATGAAAAATTACGTTAACAGTAACTATCAGCACCGAGACTTGACCAGAATTACGTGATTTTTCAATCGTAGACGTATTTCACCATTCCAGTCATATCTTATTTAACGATTTTTTTTCGTTTGAAGCTTCTACGTATAGGGTTTAGGGTTTTAACCGACGAAATTAGGGTATTTCGTCGGCTAAAGTTAAATAAATAAATAACTCTAGCCTACAAAATTAGGGTAATTCGTCGGCTAAGATTAAATAAATAAATAAAATAAATAAATAACTATAGCCGACGAAATTTATTAAAATTCGTCGGCTAAAGTTAATTTAAAATTCAAAATTTTTGACAGGGATTTTAAAAATTTTGAACTTTTTTCGACTAAAATTTTGAATTTTAGCCGACGAAATTAGGGTATTTCGTCGGCTAAAGTTCAAAATTTTCTATATATTTCATATTTTTCCTCCTCCTCTTCATCTTCCTTCCTCCTCCTCCTAGCCTCCTCTTCTTCTCCTCCTCCTCTAGATCCTTCTCCTCTCTCTCTCTCTCTCTTAGCCTTCTCCTTCTCCTCCTCAAGATCCTTCTCCTCTCCCTCTCTTAGCCTTCTCCACCACCGGTGTTAAAACGAAAAAGAAGAAAAAAAAATTAATCAAAAATACAAGATATAAAAAGAGAAAATAATAATTATAGACGAAGAATTTTAATAAAATTTTTCGGCTAAAGTTAAAAAAATAAATAAAATAAAATCAATATGGCCGACAAATTTTATTAAAATTCATCGGCTAAAGTTAAATAAAATAAATAACTATAGCCGACAAATTTTATTAAAAAATAAAAATAAATAACTATAGCCGACGAATTTTAATAAAATTTGTCGGCTAAAGTTAAATAAATAAATAAAAATAATAGTTATAACCGACGAAATTTAATAAAATTTCGTCGGCTAAAGTCCAGATTTTAAGTGACGAATTTTTTTTTTCGACAACTAAATAACTGATTTTAACCGACGATAAAATAGTAATTTTGTCGGCTAAAGTACTCATCGTGATAGTGTCTATTTTCACACTGAAAATAGAAACACATAAGAGAAAAGATCGAAACTTTGTCTGGGTACTAATAGTTTGAGATGAAACTCAAATATAAAATCACCCAAACCAGTGCCATTAGCAAATATAAGGAATTAGAAATGAAACTAATTAGAGAAGAAAGAACAGGGTTGAAACCCAGATAAAGTTTGCCTTGGGGGACTGAGAGAGAGAGAGTAAGAGAGACAGTGATCTTGAACTGAGTTAGAGAAGGCGAACTGAAAATAGGAATCAAGAAGAACAGGGTAGAAACGTAACGGGTCGGGTTGTCGAGCTATAGTGGGGTTTAGGGTTTTAGAATGACCGATTGATTATGGAAAGATATTCTACATGGATCCCAGAATACCACGTTAGCTATGTAAAGACATGGTTAATTTGCTTTGGCATGTCAATTTATTCATTGTCAACTTCTGTCATTTAGAATATTTACCACATGATTATTACAACAAACTAATTGTAATGTCATTTAGAATATGTTTGATTTAGACATCATTTGTTCATGTTTTCATCTTCATTTGTAAATTTAGTAATTCTTATGATAATAGCGTTTCGTATTTGAGGTTCAAACTCAAAACTTCATCCAACGTTGTGAAAAGAATCATAGCGTGTAATTTTTGGAAATTACGTCTACTATCTTTTAGTTGAACTTGAAAAGTGAAGAGAATTTCCTCCATAAAAACAAATCGTTGGATGCTGTTTTCCTGTGCTGTAAACATGAACAGTTCTGATGAGCCTCTGAATTAATGCTTTATTGGAAACGGCACTGTCAAGTACTTTTGAACTCGATTCCTAACCCGCTCCTTCATATCCATGCCTTGTTATATTGGAAACTTCATGGCAACTTCCATTTGCATCATTGGAGATTATAGCAATTTTTGAGTTTTGGAAGGAAGCTCATTAGGCCTGTGATGTTGATGTAGATATATTTTTATTGGTTGAGTAAGTAACCAATGAATCTGTATTGACCATTATATATATACAATCAGTTGTTTCCTACTTTTGTGGATTACTTGTTCTTCTGGACACTTCAGGCTCAACATCATCAACTGGTTATATCTCCAAACTCAGCTTCTGCAGCAACATCATCTCCAACTTTCCCAACCAAGCTATCTGTGAAAGGTTTGAGTTACTAATTCCTCATGATCATCTAGAACAACTAGCTACCTAGCAATAGTTCTTGTTCTTGCCGTCTTTTCGGACATGGATTTTCTTTTTGTTTGTGTATAATCTTTAACTTACATAAGTGATCAATGTTCTTGCTTCCAGTTCACCTCTCATCTTACTGTTTCTAATTATTTTTGATAGATATATCTGAACATGTGGTGTAAGAATCTCTTGGTGGCTTTGTACTTATGGACCTTGACCTGTGCACTGTTTCCTGCTTCTTCTAATGGCTTAGTGAGGATCGGTCTGAAGAAGCGAACCTTGGATGTTCAGACCATCAAAGCTGCCAGAGCAGCAAGGCAGGAAAAGTTCAGAGGGACTAGTTTAAAGGGCATGATTAATCATAATTATTTGACTAGTTCAGATGATGAAGATATAGTACCCCTGGAGAATTATATGGATGCTCAATACTATGGTGAGATAGGTATTGGCTCACCACCTCAGAACTTTACTGTCATATTTGACACCGGAAGTTCCAATCTCTGGGTGCCATCAGCAAAGTGTTACTTGTCTGTATGTAAACTGTGCTCAACTAAATTTTCCTTGTAAAGTTGTTATCATATTCTATAAATTCTTATATATTGTTTCATTTTTACATGCCCCAGATTGCATGCTATTTCCATACTCGGTACAAGTCAAGCAAGTCGAGCACTTATACTGCAAATGGTAATCCCCATTTGAGTTATAACTTTTTAGGGATTTCTTGTGGCCAGATTATCATAGTGGCCTTGTGGTACAGGAAAGTCTGCTCAAATAACATATGGAAGTGGATCCATTTCTGGTTTCTTCAGTCAGGATAATGTTCTAGTAGGGGATGTAGTTGTCAAAAATCAGGTAGGCTTTTTCTTTGATTTTTTCTTGATATTTCACCTTTAGACTTGATTTGTAGTTTGGCTGCATCACTTGGTAATGCTTCTGAATCTTCATCATTTTTTTTTGTATTCAGGACTTCATCGAGGCCACACGAGAAGGCAGTCTCACATTTGTCTTGGCAAAGTTTGATGGACTTCTTGGGCTTGGCTTTCAAGAAATCTCTGTTGGAAATGTTACACCAGTGTGGTATCTTACTATTTTCACTCATGTCAAAACCTTGTGTCAAGTGACTTAAGTCTGATTTGCCTGTCCTCAAAGTTTCATTATTCTAGACTTTGGTGTCTTATAAACTGCGATGATGTGCTTCATTTCAAAACTCCAGGTCTACAATGGCAGAGCAAGGTCTATTAAATGATGAGGTCTTCTCATTCTGGATTAATCGAGATGTAGATGCAGAAGTTGGAGGTGAACTTGTTTTTGGTGGTGTTGACAAAAAGCACTATAAGGGAAAGCACACCTATGTTCCAGTCACTAAAAAGGGTTACTGGCAGGTAGCTAGATTCTGAAGATTTTATGCTGCAACTCTTACATTCCTTGGAAATTATCTATGAGTTGACATCTCTTTACTTCTTTCAGTTCAATTTGGGAGACCTCAAAATCGGAAACCAGTCAACAGGTGACTCAGTAATCACTTCATCATTCTAGTATCAAACCGTAAAGAAAACTCAAATTACAACTGTCTAAGCAATGGCTACACTTTATGATTGTACTCAGGTGTTTGTGAGGGGGGATGTGCTGCTATTGTGGATTCAGGAACGTCCTTACTCGCTGGCCCGACAGTATGTGCTTCCACCTTGAGTACATTTGTATTATTTTCAAAAAGACTCCAAGCTTCATTTCACATTATGTCTCTTCTTTCAGTCTATTGTGACTGAAGTTAACCATGCTATTGGAGCTGAAGGAGTAGTGAGTACAGAATGTAAACAAATTGTTTCTCAATATGGAGACTTGATATGGAATCTTCTGATATCAGGGGTGGGTGTTTTTCTCTATCTTTAACATTTCTGAACTTTTTTTTTCAACCATAACATATCCAATATCTGATATTCTGATCCATGGATTATCCTGATCTGCCTATCTGCAGGTACAACCTGACCAAGTATGCAATCAGCTTGGTTTATGTGTTTTGAATGGGGGTCAGTATGTGAGTGCTGGAATTGAAACAGTGGTTGAAAGAGCAGATAGGGAGGAATCGTCTGTTGGTGACACGGCTTTGTGCACAGCTTGTGAGATGGCAGTTGTTTGGGCACAGAATCAGCTTAAACAAAAAGGAACAAAAGAAAGAGTACTTAAGTACATTGATGAGGTGAGGATCCTTGAACTTTTCTGGCACCATTTCATGTTTTAAAAACAAAATTACATGTTTGTGCTGGTGTGGAACTTAACAGCTGTGTGAGAGCCTGCCAAGTCCAATGGGAGAGTCGATAATAGACTGCAATAGCATTTCAAGCATGCCAAACATTACCTTCACCATCGGAGATAAGCCTTTTGTTCTCACTCCACAACAGGTAAGATTTGAGAATTACCAGTAATTCTAGTTGTAATTGATTATACTTTCCCCTATATTGAATATGCAACTATTTGTCATACTTCACAGTATGTTCTGAAAACTGGCCAAGGCGTAGCTGCTATCTGTATCAGTGGGTTTACAGCTTTTGATATACCCCCTCCAACGGGTCCTCTCTGGTACGTTTATGAACAATTTATGCTCTAGTTTATAGATATCTGCTTAGGTCCATCTTTATCCAGGCTTGTCAATGTTTATGCAGGATCCTTGGAGATGTATTTATGGGGGCATATCACACAGTTTTCGACTTTGGTAACCTGGAGATTGGATTCGCCGAAGCCACTTAACAACCACATTTTCTGGTTCTGTAACCGGTGGTTTTCAGAAACTTGTAAGATGGAGATGTCATAGGCTGTGACTAAAGAGTGCATCGTTTTCCAGTCACTTTCTTAATGCTTGTATAATAAAAATGTATAGATGGTTCTTATCTACATCCTTGCACTGATGCATATAAAGAAATTATAAAGAAATGAAGGAAGCTTGATTTATTCATAAGAGAGGAGGCATAGGCATGAGCAAATAGTCTGCATTTAAAATAGACATTCTTAATAAAGCAAATCTGAAGTGTTTTTGACCGTAATCCGTAAACCTATAAAAGGTTTTCTTTCTTTCATCACAACTGCATATGACACACAAACATCGAAATCTTTGTAAGGTACAGAACCAATTGGCAATTACAAGCTATGCCACCTATTCTTCATCGCTATCATTGCCAAATACTGAAGCCACATGTGCTTTTGCTACTTTTGGCTTCTTTGAAGCACTACCAAATGATGTCTGCAAAATGGGAGAGAAATGCAAATATGTTAGGGAGGGAGGCATACTTTTTCATCTAAATAATTGATTGCATTAATAACAAAAGATAACATCAAATTCCTGAGTCAGATGTAGTTTAGTCACAAAGCCTAGATGGTGATATGCAATTCAGACTCAATTTCAAATAAACAGTTACAATATACCACACACTTTAGTTTACCTTAGAGGTGCCACCTTTAGAAGAAAACCCAAATTTCAAGGCCTTCCTTTGATCTTGATCTGCAAGTGCGGTAGCACTTCTCAGTTCAGTAGAACCTTCAGCAGATGCAGATTCTTCTTGCTGTTGTTGTAGCTGCTGCTGCTGCTTACGGGCATCGGCACTCCTTAAATTAAAGTAAAGGTAAAGGAATGATAAGTCAATGAGGCTATATGGAAAAGAATAAATATAACTAATGTATGAAATAAAGGCGTGAAAGATTACATCTGAGCAAACTTTGCCAGTTCCCTCTCCTGGCGCTGCTGCTCCCGTTTTTGGCGATCATCCCGACTATTTGAACCATGCATTTCTTTCATTTCTTTAAAACGCTGCAAGTCTCATTTGAGGGATTTTCCCGTTCAGACCAAATTTGAGACAATAATGTCAAAGAATAGTGATTGCTTAAACCATTTACCTTCCTGTGATTGTGATCATAGGAGCTCAAGTGAGCTTCAAACTCCACAGCCAATTTGTACTGTTTGTTGCACAGGTCACAGTAGAACACCTTGCGTATTTCTTTCACCTCAGTTTGAATTTTCTGCTCACGTTCTGCTAAAACCTGGATTTTAATGTGCACGAAGCAGGCAGTAGAAGCCACCAGGTAATAAAAACTGCACGAAATTCTCAAGACCTTCCAAAGTTGATGGTCCCTTATATACCATTCCCGTCAAAAGACAGGCATATATGCTATATACTGCCTTCTGCTATTATATTTGGGTTTCAGAAAAAGTAGCTTATCAACTTCACTAATATCTAATAACTTAAGTACTTATAGCAACTAAGATTGAAGGCATACCTCCCGCTTCTTTGCATGTTCCTCAGTCTCTTCCATCTCAACATCAAGTTTTCTTCTTTGAATATTTTCTTCTGCAGTAAAATAATCATCTTCTTCTTGCTTTCCCACTCCTAGTTTTGGGTCTCTAATTCCAGATTTTATTGGCTCAACAATTCCTGCACAAAAGGATTAGATGATATGAATGTAGAAAACCAGGGCAACCATAATAAGCAATACCCATACTTCATATTTCCCTACCCTATTAGAAGCAATTAAGCAGTGAGATCAATGACAGCAAATAAGAGGGATCAAGGACCAATCTATCATCTGTTACTAAGCAATACCAATACTTTATACCTAGCCTACTAGAATAGAATCTAGTCAATCAACTAAAGCAGTGAAACCAATAACGACAGCAATTCCAAGGGATTAAGGTAAACTTATAAACTAAAGAGTAAAGAACCAGCAACATGGTGTAGCCTTTAGGCATGCAAATATGTTGACCCACAAGTTATTCACGAAAGAATCAAATACAGAATAAACTAAATACATGATCAAATAAATTTCATATATATTACAAACCTTGTTCATCTTTACCGAGCCCCTTCCCCTTCCACCCCATTTTCTGGAGAAGCCGAAAACCAATGTTAGATGATGGTAACTGTCTATCTAATGACGCTTGTTCCACGTGTTCCAGATCAACATTTTCTGTTGGCCTTTGATTAATAGGAAGCCTGAATTCCTCTGCTAGATCATCAAGAAGTGACTCCTGATATGCCTGCACCATAAAGTCATTGTAATGCATATCTTGACCTTCAAGTTGGAAAAAATATAAAACTAGCCAAGTATATTTGATTAATGTAGTCTAATGAAACGTTTTAATGGAAAACCATAGAACTTGGAGGTCACTGAAAAAGCCACTTGCTTGAAATGCCAATCATACAGCGAGTCCATCAGATCTATGATCATAGACATAACTATCTTATAAACCATTAATACAACAAGCCCACTATTTACCTGCTCCTTCTCAGCTTGCTGTTTGTCTCGGGCATTTGTTTCCTGTCTACTGTTATACCACCGGTTGGACATGTCTTGCCTGAAACAACATAAACAACAACAAATAAAAACCCCAATTCCAAGATGATAGCTACATTCATTTGAATCTCAGAAAAGGAAGTCAGAAACTATAGAAAAAACTATACAAGTATAGCAGGATACAAGTATAGCAAATTCATAACAGGTACCAATCATGACTTTAGAGGTACTAATGTGAAATTACAATAAATATGTGAAGAAGCACAACAAGAATATATATTCTTTTAAAGAATACGACTGACGTAGTGAAACCTACTAGCCCACTTTACCATCAGGGAATTATAATGTTCAACTCTTAGCTAACTCCCCAGGTGTTATCCAAAAAGTTGAGTTGCACCAATAAGAGCAGTAACCAAACCCCTCTTGCTAAGTCCAATCAATTAAAGTCGCTAACTAAGAGAGCACCAAGTATAGCTATAACTTCAGAAAAAACACACACGCACACCTATCACAAACATCAACAATTCATACCACACTACGCGGTTCAACTGCAACAAAATCTCAAATTTCTTCTGTCATACTCTAAACTAACTATCCAAATTGCACCAGTTTCTGCTCACATTCATTCCATGTCTCCAACATCTATACATACCAGGATTACCAGTAAACACAAAACACAAATAAGTGAATTGGGTATTCACAGAACACTCAAACTAAGCCGAAACCAATATAATTTACAGCAAAAGCCTCCAACAATCTCGAAATATGAATACTTTAAACAAACAGATTAGAAAAAACCTCAAACTTGTTAAACAGGGAACTAAAGTTGAAATACAAGAATCAAGAGATTGAGGGGAACATGTTTGTGTTGAGTTTGGTCAGAGAATACCTGGTCGAGTTCAATTTGTGAGCTGCTGCTTTTTCCGATCTCGTAATCTGCGGTTGGTCTTAGAAACGGGTTATTAATACTCAAATGAGTCGGACTTGGATCCTCGCCCGACTGTAATTGGGCCGCCCCGATACATTGCCGGCCCAAGCCCAACTAGCTTCGAGTCCGAATGCCCAACACGACTTCCAGATAAGTGCTACCAAGAGATGATTTGTTCATTACTTCCTTGATCTTGTTTTTTTTGAATAACCTTGATCTTGTTACATTATACATGCCGAACTCAGTAAAAAAAATTTACGAAACTAAAGTTTGGCATTTGGATAGTATAGTCTCTATTTTCGGACAATCAGGAACCCAAAACGATCAATATCAGTAATCAAAACTTTTATGTATGAAAGAAATTGATTGTCTTACGTTGCTTAATATTTCTCATCTCCTATTACAAATTTGATTCCTTACCTTTTGATACTATTCTTCATCCCCCATTGCTGACTACTTTGAAACAAAGGATACAACAAATCCTTTATAAATCGCAATCTAGACTAGTTTTCTAAGCATATACTGTCTAACATCGTATCCCTTCGTTGCAGGGCTCATTGTTCTATATGTTAACTCAGAATCAACAAACATAAACTCAAGTATATCAGGTCCACATTGATTATTAAAAACAGTTCGGTACTGTTGAAAATCGGGCATGATTCTTTGATCATGAAGAATTAAGGTTGTAAGATTCTTCACTAATCAATGTTAGTTAGCATTCTTTATATGGAAGGCTAGATGAGGAAAATTGCTGAGTGCTAAGCATTCCTTTGGATAATTGAAGATTTATACATAGAAAAAGTATAGTATGGATAATATGTAATTTCAAGAGCATCATGTATTCGTCTTAATTAACTGAGACAACACATTCTCAAATGCCTCACCACACGAAGTGACCCTGTTTGAGAGGAGCAAAAACCCTAGGAGGCGCCGTCGTGTGAATTGTATGCTCAGTCCGACGGCACGCCCTTGCGGCGACGTCGTCGGATGGGCCAAATGGGGCTTAGTGTCTGGTGATGTTGGGGCGAGTCGAAAGGTAGGAGTCATGGTGATAGCGTTTCTTTGCCAGGCGTCTGTAGATCTGAAGGTCATGGGGCAGCAACAAAGGATGGCTCGACTACGGTTGCTCTACTTTGACGAGGATTGGGAACCGGAAGGCGATACGAGGTGGTGGCGCGAGATCAAAGTTCGTCGGAAGATGTCTATGGGGCTGTGACATCGCTGAGTCGACGACTCGAATCTAATCGGATGTGTTCGATTGGGCTTCGAGGGGTTCGTTCTGATCTAAGGTGGAGAAGAGTGGTTGGTTGGCTGGAGTTGTGGGTCGATGGTGCTGTCGCCAACTGTGGAAGGACACCGGAGGCGTTGTTAGGGAATGCGCGACGTCGGCGCTGCAACCTGCATGGTAGGCTTGGGCCAGTTGGTTATTGGTTCTGGGTCTTGGTCCTAGACCCATGCTATTACAAATTTATTGTTTTCGTTTTATTTGAAGCAGTTTTTGGATCTGGTTTTCAGATCTCAAATAAATCCTTACTCTTTCGAGTTTGTTAGAAGTATGTCATAGATTCCGATAGAGCGTTGATTTTGGGTAATTGGTTCGTTGTTACAAGAACCTAGAATTTTGCCAGCTATTGGTCGAACATATTATTAGCATGTGTTGAGATTGTAGAGAGGAGTTACTGGGCATGGAGATTCTGGGGCAGCGTACATGTTCTAGTAATTACTACTTATATTGGTCAAGTTAACTCAATCAGTTGCTCATTAGATTTATTGACATGTCAGTCTCTCATTTTCAGGATGAGGATAAGTAGTTTGAAGCTAGAGTTATTTGTTAGTAGTTGTAATCTCTTGTTGGGTACTGTAATTGCTTTGTAATTGCAGTTTTATTAAATGAAATTTCCTTTGATAAAAAAGTATGGATAATATAGAAGCAACTCCCTTTCATTCCATTACTGATCTTTAAGAAAGCCCTGAATGGTGAAGAAACGAGAAGGCAAAGCATGGTTATCATCAGAAAGAAATTTCGATACAGCTACTCATAATACAAAAGTGAAACTGATTTGAAATGGTTGTCCTGCAAGCAAAAGCAAAATTCAGTTTCATTTTGCAAAGAAATGATGCATTCACAACTTTGGAGAGATCCATTCAATTTCACATGTCTTTGAACCACTAGGGAGCCTTTAAAATGTCTTCACAGAAATTTTAAGTATGAATAGTCACCTTGTTCAAAACTTTCCCGTTGAAGTTCAAAGAAACTTTCCCGTCAAAATTTTAAGTATGTGGTCTTCACATATTTCAGACTGAAGTTCAAAGATTTAACAACTCTCAGAAGAGCAAAGAAGTTACCTGTACTGCTCTTGTCGAGTTCCACCTTTTTCCGTTGATGGTGAGAGTTACTGTTGGAATCTGAGTCCAAAACCAATGACAATGAGGTACCAACTTTTCTATTTTTACCTTAACTTTTTTAACAACATAGTGCAATGAAGAGTATGAGGCATGGAAAAAACCCTGTATAGCTACAAAGACCTGCTACATTCCAATCTAAAGTGACTTCCAGCTTTAAGCGTATCCTGCCTAATTTCTATGGTATCACTCATTAGCCAGATGCATTGTTTAATTTCTTTGCTGAATCAAGCTAGAGTTAACAAACGTTACGTTTCGATGAATCAATTACTTCACACCCTGCTATATTAGGAAGCTTACAAGAACTGTAAAGGGGAACTATGCTTCTGCCTTTTGAACTGTTTCTTGCCTACCAAATGCCTGAACATCTTTAGTTTAAAGTTTAAACGAAAATGGAACTTTGAGCATATATACCATCTACATTCTTTAGCTTATTTAGTAGATAAGCTATTCCTTTTTGCATATATAATTTCTTGTAGGTCTTATCTGCTAGCAACCTTTAATGGAGAAAGCGACATTGATAATTTTTCCACAGAAGAAAGCTCATACTAATATGACACTAAAACAGACAAATTTTAACTCAATCCTTAACAAGCAAATCAGACACTAAAACATCTATAGTAAGTATCAATACCTGAGATCAGATCAGAAACTTCAGTTCAGTAGATGATGGTGTTCCTAATTTCTTCGAGGATTCCCACGCCACTGAGTGTTCCGAATCAGGGTTTTTGTCGTTTTGGATTTGATTCAGGAGAGGAGGGTTTGTGGTTTTGCAGGATGAGAGAGTGAGGGAGGCAGAAATAGAATGATATGTTTTTATTTTCATAACAAGGGTTTGGGTGTATTAAGGTTCCACCAACGCTGAGATGAAAAAAATCAATTGCTAGGTCAAATTGTTTTCGATACGGGATGGGACGGGTCTTAAATTTTCAGTCTCACATTCTATTATTTTTCTACCAGGACGAGTCCGATGTTTTTAGTTTCAAATCTCGTATCGTCCTGGTAAATTTCGAAACTTTTCCGAAACGAGATCAAAATTTTGGATTTTTGTGCCCAGCACTAATTGGCACAATGTGGAAAGTGAAAGTGGTAAAATTGATTTTTGTGCAATACAACTGTTACAAGACCTATATGTAGTACAAAAGTACGTACTAATAATATCTTGAAGGTGAAGAAAGGGCAAGGAAACAGCTAACTGCACAATGAACTTTGATTGAGGCTGTTTAGGCCAATTTTAAAAGCAGAGGACCGTATGAAATATGCTTTTCTTTTCTTTGGTCTTCTATGTATTTTTTTACCAATGATACTGTTCTGTTCATCCCACCATGCTACATATGATCACAACCACCCATTACTTGCTGTTACTTCCTTAGAAGTCTGAATCCTCCAGATTCTTAGCCTCCCACTATAAATACATATCACACCCTCATTGCCACTATAAACCAAAGAGAGAGTATACAACATTCTTCAGTAGCTCTTCATTAATTCTTAAGCTTTTCTGATTATTGTGTTGAAGAGCTATGGGAGGAAACAAGAGACAGAAGAAATCTTCTTTCTCATTCTTCAGCCTCTTCAAGTCTGGGAGGCCTCGCAGAAGTGATGACATAGAGGACTCATATTTGAGTGCAAGAAGGGTGTGGCCTAGCGAGGAGGATAGAGGTCGATGGGTAGCTGAGCCTGGAATTGACAACAAAGCTGCTGCTTTCATTGACAGAATCCACAAGAACATAGTCTCAGAAGCGGATTGCCAAACCTTAACTGTAAACCCAGCAGCAGGAAAGGCCTAGATAAAAATAGTCTGCATTTGTTATCTGTTGTTTTATTCAAAATGTTGTATATCTAGTTCGTGAAGCACTATAAATAAATTATTTGTTTCTGTTCAGATCAAGCCTTTGTCATTCTCTCATGTACAGAACATTGACTTGCAATATACTTCAGCTTCTGTTCAAATAGTTGCTGAGTTTTATAATGTTGAGATATCTATCTCACATCGGGAATATGAGACATTGACTGTGTGCTTATAATAATTTGAGCTACTCTATTCATTGCCAATTGTTTTTGGAATTGAACTCTAGACTATTGTATCATGGTATCAGAGCGGGTTACCCACGTACATGTGTGAAGCCCAAAGACCACACGAATTCCACGACCACCCAAGTTGTTGTCCACGTGTTAGGCTTGAAGATTCACCACACGTGTGGGGGCGTGTTGAGATATCTATCCCACATCGGGAAGATGAGACCTTGCATGTGGGCTTGTAAGGGTTTAAGCTACTCTCTTCATTGCCAATTGGTTTTAGAGTTGAATCCCAGTCTATTTTATCACATAAAGAAGTAAATTTTTGGCTGTACTTTAAGATACCTTTCATGGCATCATTCTTCATATTAGCTCTAGTATACTGTATTTGTTAGTATAAGCACCAAGAAGATAAAGTAACTAATGATTTTGCTCTAATGAGATTGTAGTCGAGTATAAGTGAAATGATACAGAAATGCAGAAACCTCAAGATATTGAGTAAGCATAATGATGGCAATGAGAAGATTGATGTGTAATTTGGCAACACTAGGTACAGAGATAGGTTACTTCATCTAATCTATCCCATCTCTGCAACTAAGATCATGTACAGTATAAGGAGTTCTGGTTTTTTGTTCAATTGATTCAGAATCTGCAACAAACTCATGCAATGACAATGTGTTTGGTTTTTGAGCTTGACAGATGACCAGTTGCAAACACAGACAAACTTAAAGAAGCATACAGTCCGATAGTAGTGCAACTTTCTTCAGCGAGCTTCAATGGATCAACATGTTCTCGGTTTACTTATCTTCAAACAGAACAATGTATCAGGTCATTCCTTGAGCTTCTTAGTTCAGTTAGCATCATTCTTAAGTTATTCAGTTCTTTTGATCTAACCAGATACTGCTTGAAATGAAAGCCAAAGTAAAGTGCTTAATCATACTTACGGAATCTGACACAGTCCCACAAATAGGGGTTGTGGTTACTTGTGCCCAAATCATTGTCCATGGTACATGCTTTTGTTCTCAATCTTTTCTTTTTAGGGGTCTAAGGCACCAACCTATGCATGATATAACATGCAAATGTTGGATGAGTCTCCCCTCTACAAACACTTAGTACAGCTAGCTAGCTACCAGACATAAGATTAAAATCAACGATGGAGAACAAAATCAGAGCCGCCATCCAAAGTAACAGGAGACCTATAGATGAATTTCAACCAGAAACAATGCATGTGATGCCATTCAGTAGTCTCTAAACCAGAATCTATTAACAACTTGAACAACATGCATGTTTTAGACTAAGAACTCACCTCTAGAAGTGATTACACTTTTGGAATCTCATGAAGCGCTGAATTAAGACTTCTCCTAGCTCGTGTCTCTTCTGTTAAAGTTCGGAAGCTAAGACGAACCATTCTGTTTTTGAAAATATTCTTCACTAATTGATATAGGTATGGTACACTGTGAAAGATGCTTGCTAATCTAAACCTCATTTACTGTTATAGTTCCATCAATCACCAAATTACGTGCTTATTAAGATCTCATATCAAATATCATGAACTTTGTACTGATGGTGATATCGTTCATTTGTTGTTAGTACGAAATGTACTTTTGTTTGCAGAATTTGGGGATTATTCTTGTCTTCCACTTTGTCATTCTTTTTCCTTTTTTATCAGAGCTTCTCCTCCCGTAATGTTGATATTTGAGACATAAAGGAAAATTGAAACAAATATACCAGCCTGAATTTGATGGTAAAGTAAGTTCTGTATGCCTTTTTTATAGCTGTATTGAACTGTGGCCTTCTAAATCAGTAAAAGAATTCCAACTTTTCTAAGGTCACTTATGAGTACTTCTGATGGTTCATATGGTTTGGAATTTGGACAATTGATAGCTTAAAGTTAATCCCCTTCCTACTAGATATTTTTTCAGCAAAGCCTTCATCTTTACACTTACCAAATGATTTCAATAGAATAATTAGTCACAGATTCTTGCTGTTGAAATTGCTCTAATATCTTCAAGTGGAAAACACAAATCTCACTTTAGTTCCTTGTATCTGTGGTCATTAGACACAATACAGTTGCTAGAGATACTTGGGGAATCTGTCTTTTCTATTCCCAGTCTATATGTTTTTACTGCCTTTTTACTTGGGGAATCCTTGTTTCAAGAACGTTGACAAACACTTAACTTGATATGATCATGGCATCGGAATTGCTAAGAACACCCAAACTTGTCTCCATCATTTTATCACTTGATCGAAACATGACAAAAGTACCAAAATCAATACAGAAACGTAGAGCTAGATGAGTAGATGATCTTTCATACATCAATTGCCTTCGCCGGTGACCGGAAAACATAGAACGGTGACCGAGAAACTCCTTAAACTTCATCAATTCGAATCTCCTTCTCGGCTACTCAACTGGGCAAACAAACACCATGGAGAGGACCCTGACAACCAGACGAAGCTATCTGTATTATCCATGATCACCGCCGTGATCGGGATCGGAAAACCCGATCATGAACCCAACCACCTTCTCTCCTCCCTTTTCTCTCTCTCCATAGCTCCTCTCTGAAAACGAAGACCACCAAGAGGTCTGGGACGACGAGGCCAAGCCGGAGCTATCTTCGGTGTGCCGAGGAGTGCCCTGAGGCGGAAGGAGTGGTTGAGCTACACCGCTGTACTCGAACTGGCTCGAGACCGAGTCGGTCTGAGCTTGAACTGATCCAGTCCCAGAATAAGTCATCCAACGGATCAAATTAGACCGACTTTAGAAGATCTGACAGCCCAGAACAAGCCACCTATAATTCTATTTTTAATTAAATTCTTGGATAATATCAAACTCCAAAAATAATTAAAAATAGTTTCGGATGTCCGAACAATGCTCCGAAAAATCATACGTACTCGTAACGACGTCTACGTTAATCCTATGGGCTCGAAAGACAATACTCGAAAAACTCAAAATTTGAAATAATTTTCAAATGCCATATTGGTCTAAAGAATACGAGAAATCGAAATAAAATAAATTAAATAATATTTTTCTTTTAAAAATAGGAAATCGAATTTTCGAGATATTACAATGGCGTCTCAACTTCAAAAAAGGAGCGCATCGAGTATGTGAAAACTTAAATATGAGCAAAATGTTATCTTGCTCTTCCATACATAACCAAGCTGTTATGAGACTCGATAGAGGTCACAAAACAATATTTTATTAGTTTGTCATACGGATTGATCCAAAAGGCTAACGTTGATCAAACACAACGTGAATTGACACAAGCAACCCTTTAACAACATTGGATACAACGTAATGCAGACCTAAGAACAACCATTGGTGCACGGTGCTCGGTATCAGCGCATGCCAGCGCGCGGCGCTCGAGGCTGAAACTTGACAGAGTTCGCAGTACTCAGAATCAGACCCACCACTTCACAGCTGGTGGTTGACAGCACTTGGTAGAGCTCAGCAGCTATTAGTAGTCTGCGCTCGACAACTACACTCTGTAACGCTAAACAACTATCGACAACAGCAGTCGACAGCGCTCGACAGCTGGTGCTCGACAACGCTCGGCAGTTGCACTCGGCAACTAGGCTTGCGGTGCTGGCAGTCAGGTACACACATGTTTCTGGGTTTTCAAAAATAAACCTGTAAATTCATCGAACCAAGCATAGAATGGTATAGAAGAAGGGAGAAACTCATTTTATCCCTTCCAAGGTTATTGAACTTTGAACAAAGTTTAGGGTTTGAAACCATACCTATCGAAATTACCTTCAAAATCTTGTTGAAGAATCCGATACAAACCATAGACCGATGGCGACGGCACCGACTGAAAAGGTTGCAGCCGAGGGTGGTGTGCAACAACCGAGAGGATGGGTGCAGCGTCCAAGCAGCTAGGGCTGCAACGGCAGAGATCTAAAAAACCCAAAAACGTTTTAGGGTTTTCTTTTTGAATTTTTTATTGAATTCCATTGCATTACAGTCGTTGTGTAGACCGGTTCACCACGTTTTAGACCGATTCTTGAAGTTTACTTTTAGAAAAATTCTTCTGACATCCTTTCACAGTCGGTGTCAAAATTTCATGACAATCAGACGCCGGGAAGGGCCTAAACCTGTGTCATTAGTGCAGCGGCCGGTCTGAAGGTTCTGGCATATGAATCTTTTATACGTAGACTTACGTGTTACATATTAGACCCTACAAGGAAACCTACATAGATAATCTTATTACATAAAGCTCATAGGCTCGGTATGAATCCAATTATCCTAGAACACAAACGAATTATTAACAAAATATTTGAAGTAAAATAAAATCGTGCGTCAAACGGTCAAAGTTATACCATTTAACCTAGACCTTCAAAATAAATCTAGACCTTCATATGCCTCAGGGAAAAAATGAAAAAAACGTAGGCCGTCCAAAAGCTTCAGATTGTTTCATCAGAAACCTCCACCAAAAGCTTGAAACTTTACAGGCGATTTCTTACTTTTCCGGCGACTTATCCGCCATTTAGGGATGAATCGCGTTCCTCTCGTCATTGGGGTATACTTGGATTTTGAAATTGATCGATTTTGATTGAGTTTGGATTTTGGGTATTTGGTCTAAACTTGGGTTCTATACGGTTGCGTTACACTGATTTTGGTCTGGGTGGGAGGAGGAGAAAGCTTTGGTTTGGTTGTGCCTTGTAAGAAACAAAATGGAACGACAAGTTGATAGCTGAACTTTCAGAGTTTCGCGAAGACAAAAATATTGGTCAAGATGTGGTGGAACAAATCCTATCAAGTCTGCCTCCCAAATCTCTCATGCGATTCAAATCTGTCTCTAAGAACTGGTATGCCTTGATCACCACTCCCAGGTTCATTGCTAAGCACCTCTCTCATTCCATGCACAAAAACCTCTCTACTACTAGAGTTGTCTTGAAGCGTCTAGCTCAAGGGGAAACAAATACTGATGAGACTCATGAAGATGTGATATCTAAGCTTAATTTTCGCAATGAAAATGATGACAGCTTTGTTCCTGGTTGTGAGGACGTTAGGATTCCTCTAGAGACTAAGGGCGAGTCACTTAATATTATAGGTCATTGTGATGGGATCCTTGGTCTAGCTTCGGCTCATTCTTGCCGGGTTATTTTATGTAACCCAGCTATTAAGGAATTCAAGCTTCTTCCCGTCCTGCCAAACCTTCCAGACTCCTTCAAAAGATACATCGACACCAGATGAGTCCTGACCCTGCTAGTCCTACACTGGGACTTGGATATGATCCTAAGTCTAATAGTTACAAAGTTGTTGGTGTTTATAGTGGCTTTAATGATTATGTGAAGTCTGATGATGCTGAAGGTGTTGAAATTTGTAATCATTCTATGCAAGCGGTATACACCGACGAACTTAAGGAACTGCATATATATGATAGGATGGAAGACTTACATCAGGAACTGCATATATATGATAGGATGCTATGCCGTTACCGTATAGTTTATATGATTGGGGAGTAGTTTGTTTCTGTGAGCGCCTTCTAGTATGGAACGGATCTATTGCTTTTTGTGGAGAATATCGTACTGACCGCAGTTGTGATACCTTGGGGATATGGATCATGGATGAATTTGGTGATCATTGGACAAAGCATTTTACGATTGAGATCACTGAGATGCCAATCACGCCATTGGCATTTTTGAAGAGTGATGAAATTCTAATGGCTGACAAAAATAATGGGTGTCTGTTCTCTTATAACCTTGGTACCCAAACTCGGAAGTATCTTCCAATTCAAATGAAAGCTCCAATTCAAACAGGATTTCTAAGTGATGAAATTGATGAATCTGCAACCGTTAGTATCGTTCCACTCTTGCTAGGCAACAAGCTCAAGACCGGAGATACTTCTACCAGCGTAAACTTTCTTACCATATGCAATCACTAAGGGTGTTTAAAAGATGTTTTCAGTTCAAAGTGTCCTCTAAATATTTATATGTTTCATGCTATTTTGCAGGCTGACTTTTCTCTCTTCAAGTATTTTGCAATTAGTCGTATTCAGTATGGGCGTTCCCTCCAAATGATGTGTCTCTTAGATTCAAAAATGTAATGGACGGCCTCCATGCAGAGTTTGGTGGACCAGAGATGGAGCCTCACATTCCCCTTGTAGGATCCATTCGTATGACACATGATCAAGTGCTCAGCAAGTTCGGATCTCGTAAGTCTGAAATTATGTATTCATACAACGCTAAAATTGATCAGGTGGTTACCAGGAACTTTTATTACCAATGTGTGCCTCCTCATTGATTCGTCCAGTAACACTTCTCCGCAGGTACATACTTTGTTACTCAACTGCGCCTCATATTATTATTCTTGTGTAGACATCTCATAGAACTTTTACCAACTTTTCTTTTCTCAGTTAAACTATGCAACTCGAAGCTGCAGTATACATTTCGGCATGAACACAGGTAACAAGTTTTTTACATTGTAGAGCTTCTTTGTTTGGGTTCATGTCTCTATATGGTTTTTTTTCTTTGAATAATTAAAGAGATAGAGATCCAGCAGTTTCAAGTGCAGATAAAAAATTCTCAATAGTCATGAGTACAAATAAATTGAATGTAGAAAGTTTTTAATTTTTAAGTTTTTAAATCAATAATCAACAAGATTACAGTTTCTTAGAATCAACTAACCCAACTTTTGTTCTTAAGACAGTCGTCAGTTTAGCTAAAATTGTAAACTTGTTGAACATTTGGTCGCAAACGAACAATTTGTAATTGTTTGAGTGTTATCGGTCAAACTGTCAAAGATTCAAAGGGTATCAGTTGCACATTCCATCTTCTATATGGATTATATATGACTATTACCTCTATCAACCAATTCAAAATTTAAATGACATGTACGAATCTATCTGCCGCATGTATATCTAGATCCCATTAGATTTGACATACATGAATTTCTCTCTGTTTTGTTCTTGAAGCATAGATGAATCAAAAGTTAGTATTACAGTTAGATAATTTTTAGTTAGCTCTAATATTTATCTGCCTTAACGAATAATCAGCCAAATGAAGTCCCTGTCATATATGATGATATAATCTATTTGATTAAGAAACAAATTCTTGTTATGGATCTGTAGAGCACTTGCACAACAAATACTAGATTTTTGCAGAACTAAGTTTGACAATTTATCTGTCGCTTTGCAGCACATAGGCCACGTTTGAGCCTCCTTTGCGGTACTCTGACGGAAGAAGAGAGGAAGAGAAAGTCAGTATTATGGATGAAAGCATTACTAGTCTGAGCTTTCCCATAACTCGACTTGGATTGTACAAAATAAACTACAGAGATACAACTCTTAAATCGTGGGAGAAGATTTCGGAGTATGACCTCGTATGTAACTAGTGGACATGATGCATGCTGGTACTAGCTGGACGAGTTCAAAGTTGTTTAGTACTGCATGAAGCTATTCCCAAATTTCATGTGTGGCTGGATCAGAATGAACTCTATAAGTTGTCGCATTTGAACCAAACGTGTTCTTGAGAAAGATAACAAAAATTGATTCTATATATGTTACAAATGCCATTGAGTTATTGTATCTTTGAGCAAATGACTTGACCAAGTTGAACTGAACGAATGAGCCAATAGTCGGATCAGCCTGGAGCAATGAAACCAAGACTTTAAAGCAGAGAAGAAGCTCCGATCGTCGGATCTGGAGAGGAAGGGGAACAAGACGGAGTTGCGGCGGAGTAGTCGCCGGACGAAAGCAAGGCTTGAGAGACGGAGAAGAGGAGAAAATGTCAGAAATAGAAATCATGGGAATCGGTGAAATCAACAGTGAAAATCGGGAGTAGAGTAGTCTGAGTCAGTTCTCCATACGTGTGAGCTCTACTGTGTGCTGTGAAGTAGTTAGACTAGGAGGCAAGGACGACGATGAGTGATGATCGATTGCGACAGCAAGCACCGGTTAGGCGAGAGAGGAAACAAATATGATCAGAAATGATAGGAGGGGAGTGGTTAATTGTGTTGATGGTTATAAATGTATTTTTTATTGTAAAAGTTGGAATTGGTATATAAATTTTTTTAGATCTAGTGAATATATTTTTTTTTAATTTTATAGTAAATGATCATTATCTTTTAAATTAGGTTTTATGGGTTAGATGTAAAAATTATTTAAACAATAATAGGTTCGGATGTTTTATAATTTAAATTTGAGTTTAGGTTTTAAACCGATCAGAGATACTCTAACTTTCAAACCCTGGAAATAATGTTTCGTCAATGATTAAGAAAAACTGAAAAACTAGCCAATATAATATGCATTCAGGGATTGGTTCATATTTCCCTATATACTAAAGGGGGTGCAAGGTGTGCCCTGTTCATGTATACTGTTCAAATGAAGCCGGCTTAAATTGAGCCGAGTCGATAGATCGAGGGAGAAAAGAGAGAAGGCAAGACCCAGGTGATTTTGTTTCTCTCGCAGTAGAGATTCTTGGCTCTCTCTCTCCCTTTCATACCCATACCCATACCCATACCCACCTGCTCATCTCTGCTCTCTCTGCCATACCCACCCTCATCTTCTCACCTCACCCTCGCCATACCCTCTCTGCTCTCTCTCACCAACCCGATTCAAATATGCTAGCTATTCATGCATTAAACATTTAACTATGTGTTGCCGATTCGGTTCCTGTTCACAAACGACATTGTTGGGTTTGGGCCGTGTATATATTTTTCTTCCTCTCGCTCTATCTCTCTCCAAACACCGATCTCAGTTGTTGCTCTGTCTTTATCCATCTGCTCTGTCTTCTAAACCCAAACCATTCTTTGTTTGTCTCCTCAAAGTTTCTCGCTCTCTTCCGCCCCACTGCTGAATATCACATCAGAGCACCGACATCACTGAGAGAGCACCAGCGATGGATTTCAACAACAATACCACATGTCTTTCTTGATTTTGCGTTCCGATCGTTCGAGAACAATTCAAGAGATTTTTCGACAGGGATGGTGTGTGCTAGAGAGAGGAGCGATCCTGATTTGTCTGGGTTTGTATCCAAGGCTGGTTTCATGTTCAGACATGTTTGAGGGATCAGACTCTTTCGCAGCTTCCTTCATCATCCGAAAAATCCAGTTGGAGAGCTTCCAGTTAGGGGATTGGGCTTGATGACATCGATCACGATGAAAGTAAGTGTTCTGTCTCTTTTGATTTGGGTGTGTGAGATTATGGATTAAAGCATCAAAATTTAGGGTACAGTAATACTTGGTCGTTTATAGCGCATTTCTGTCATATCCATAGAGCAGTTTGTTCATGTTTTCAATTTTACGATTTCAAGGTTTGTATAGATGATGTGAAGCCAAGGAATTAGCTATTACACAAGATATAACCTTCTCATTGGTTTTAAGAATTGTGCATGTTCCTAGACACTATAGATGTTTATATAGACTTGATTTTCATGACTAATAAAGAAGCCAATTGATAATGA
Source organism: Comarum palustre (assembly GCA_951800085.1). NCBI lineage: Eukaryota > Viridiplantae > Streptophyta > Magnoliopsida > Rosales > Rosaceae > Comarum > Comarum palustre. The sequence goes on along the minus strand of OX637574.1, from coordinate 28,367,735 downwards.
TTTGACCTTATTTAGAATGCAAGGCCTTTAAAATAAAATAGGTGAGGTCTGGAGTTGCATTTAACTAGCTTGATATTATAATTTGATAACCATGACATATATAATGATGAATGATTGATTGTGGGGAAAGATAGTGATAAGACGGATGGAGTTGGAGTCGTTATATGCTAACGTACTTTAGAGTTTCTCATTATTTTTCGTGGTTAGCAATGTATCTACATTTTGATCATATATATATATGAACAGATTACTAAAGCAACTGGTGCCGTTAGACCAAGCAATAGCCACCCAGAGATAACCTCAATATGCTTCTTATATATCCATCGAGTTGACTGAGAATGTGAACTATTATGCAACTCATATATGCAAAAATATATGCAACTCATATATGTTCGGGCTGGGATATGCAACTCATATATATCCATCGAGTTGACTGAGAATGTGAAGATTGTTCAATGTTATCATTTATAATAATTTTAATGAAAGTTAGAGGCTTTATTCATTATTTTGTTTGTTCCTTTGAAGCATATAAACATTTATTTTAACTAAAATTGTGCATTTACCTGTGTTTTGTTCTGATATGCCATTACGGCTTCATCACCAAACTATCAAAGAACAATGTGTGGCTCTTCTATTTATATGATTATTCTGTATTTAATGTCTATATTGGGTTTTACAGTTAAATTAAGTCATTTAGTTTAAGTGTTGACACACATGATTCAAGATCTGAATTGTGAAAGGCATTGCTGAGGTTCCGCTATATGGAAGACGTTACTAATAACGCTTTGTAAAGTAGAAAAAGCAAATCAGCTTGATTATGTGGTTGAGAGGTTTCACCAAAAGGGGTTAGGTTTAGTGTTTGATCTCTATTGTTCTTCTCAGTTATTGGTTTTCCTATTGCATAGTATGTTTAATTTTTAATGTCTATTTTGTTTCTTCACAAATTGTCAAGCTTGCAAAGTTATGATTCAGATTCGGGCTCACATATTCTCAAATATATGCAGATAAATATTGGAGTCGGTACCAAATTCATAAATAGGTACGAATTTTGCCTTCACCTCTACTTTTTAAAGTTTCAATAGCTTTGTGTTAGCGATAATGACATTTATGTAGATTTGGGTTGATAGCAGTAATGATTGGGTTTTTTAAAGATTGCAGTAGTGATTGGGAGTTTTAATTTTTGTGGGCTAACATGGGAAATCTTATTGAATCAGAAATCATGCACTGTAGCAGCTTGCATTTGTTAATATAGTTTTGTCAGAGAAATGGATTCAAATGATAGGAAACACCCATTTCTCACCCTCCAAAGTGTTAATATTGTTATGACCGTTTGCTTGAGTTGTCTATTGTCTTTTGGTTTCAGGCTTTTTATTTTGAAGAAAGAACACATGCAAGAACTCCTTATTACTGATCCTTATTATTGCAGCTAGGTTTGCATGCTTATCAAGTTTTAAAAGGTTTCTGATTCCAAATAAAGGTAAATGAGGTCGACCTAGCTATCTAATTAATTTTGAGCGTGCATAAATTTAGTTGAACCATGGGTTCAAATTAATTCTTATTTTCTCAGAGAAAAACGGTGGTGTTGTGGATTGCAGGAATATCATACACTTTTTTTGTATATCTTTTTTTCAGAATTTTTTGTCCGATTCAGATTCATGGTCGTTAATGTGGGGAACATGAACAGTTTAAGCTACAAATGAGAAACTTAATGTTATTTTTGTTTTCTAGCTTTTGATTCACGTAGAACTTTTTGTGTGTTCAGTTATAACTTATTCTTTTCTGAAGGGCTAATCTTTGGTATTTGTCATAAGTAGCATATATTGTAGAATTTTATTTGTGGGTTTGCAAAAAAAATTATATTCGCTGGAGATGTATTATAGAAATTGGGATGTGTGTTCCCATTAAAGTGATCATGTTTATATCAAATCACTGATTTTAAATTTGCTCAGTCAACTTCAACCAAGATAGTGATTTTGGTGTTCACAATGTGCTTTCATAATTTTTTTTTGACATTTGGATGTGGTGAATCTTTATGTCTGTAGAATGTTTGCTTCCCCGGTTCAGTGTCCCACATCTAACCACATTTCAATGTTCTTTATATAAGAACAACATTCAATATGATGTTTTATTTAAACATACAGTGTGATATTCTGATTCTTGATAAATTGTTATGGTTTCAGTCATGGCCTCTTATGGCAAATCAAGCAAGAGGCAGAAATTCTTCCAACAATTTCAAGATATGCAACAACACTTGACAGATAATCAGACAGCAACAAACTTGCAGTGTTATGAAAATGAGGGCACAAGTGGATCAAGTCAACCTAGCAAACAAGCTGGTGAAAGAAAGCCTAATTCTGCTAGGCAAAAATTCTTTGAAAATTTTCAAAATTCGCAGCTGTTGACAAACCATGACTCATCCACAACCTTGCAGTGTGGTCAAAATGAAGGCACAAGCGGTTTATATCCTTACTCTGTTAACACATACGATGCGGATACAATTATGACAGGTAACAATACATAAACAGTAGCTATTACAGGTCATTATTTTTCAAATAACATGGATGACATCTATTTTATTTGACATCAGATGCAGTTGTGTGTGCGGTTCCTTTTGGTCAAGCATCATATCAAAAAAACCGACAAGGTTTGTCATTTTACATTTGATCTTTTAAATCAGCAAAACAAATTACTCTTTTACTTAAATATAAAAATGTGTCATTACAGGTATGGCCGTGGGATATGAAGATTGTGGTGATAACTCATTTGTATGTAATCACTGTGGTGCGTACTTTTGGATTGGCGAAGCTATGAAAAACAGTATTCGAAAAAAAAATAATGACCCTATTTATACTGCATGTTGCCATAAAGGAGAAGTGAAAATTCCTTTTGCTAATCCGACACCCATATTTCTTCAACAATTACTAAATCCAGAGAATGGTCGTGAAAGCATGCTATTTCGTGAAAATATTCGAGTTTACAACTCAATGTTTGCTTTTACCTCGATGGGTGCCAAGATTGACCGTGACATAAACAAAAGATCAGGACCTTACGTTTTTAAAATATGTGGTCAGGTACATCATTTAATGGGTTCTGCATTACCAATTGAAGGTGAACCCCCTAAATACGCACAGTTATATGTTTATGACACCAGTAATGAAATTTCAAACCGCATGAATGCCATTGACCCATCTCATGTGAATAAAAAAACCAAACCTGATATTGTGCAAGGATTGATGAAAATGTTTGATGAAACTAATGAATTGGTAAAACAATATCGAAATGTTCGAGATAAATTTGAAGATAGTTCATTGCCTGCATTTAACACAACTATACTTGGACGACAGCCAACTGATGGTAAACAATATGGATTACCGACCGGAGACCAGATAGCTGGTTTAATTGTTGGTGACATTGGACAATTTAATTCCAACAGAGATATTATTATCCAATCAAATGATTGGAGTTTAAAACGAATCTCTAAATTACATCCGAAATACATGTCACTACAATATCCATTGCTATTTCCGTATGGTGAAAATGGATATAGACTTGGGTTAGAATTGCAACAGGTTGCGAGTGAACGTGGAAAAACTAGAATTAAACTCACAATGATCAAGTTTATATGTTACCAAATTCATGATAGACAAAATGATGCGAGTACCCTGTTAAAAGGAGGGAGATTATTCCAACAATACTTAGTCGATGCTTATGCAACCGTTGAAGAAGATCGTATAGAATATGCAAGAAATAATCAACCTAAATTGAGAAGTGAAATCCGCAAAAACATTTATGCTGCTGTTTCTACTGGAATTCAAAAAACCTGCGATGTGGGAAGACAAATTCTTTTGCCAAGTTCTCATACCGGGGGTCCCAGAGATATGATCAACAACTATCAAGATGCGATGGCAATATGTAGGCAATATGGTAACCCAGATTTGTTCATAACTTTCACTTGCAATGTTAACTGGCCAGAGATAACAAGATATTTCAAAAACAAACCAGGATACAGACATGAAGACCGGCCTGACATCATCTCGCGAATATTTAAGTTAAAATTAGAGGATATGCTAGCCTACATTAAATCTGGGCAGCCATTTGGACAAGTTGAAGCAGATGTTTGCACAATTGAGTTTCAAAAGCGAGGATTGCCTCATGCTCATATGTTATTTTGGCTTAAAAGATCGTACAAATGCCATAATCCAACTGATATTGACTCAATTATTTCAGCTGAATTACCTGATAAAAATATTAGTCCAGAACTTTTTGCAATTGTTGGTCAATTCATGATTCATGGTCCGTGCGGGAAAATAGATCCTAAGGCTCCATGTATGCAAGATGGAAAATGTACCAAAAGATTCCCAAAAAAGTACAAGCTTACAACAGAATTTGAAGCCATCAAACCACCTGTATATAAACGACGCGATGATGACACAAAATTTGTAGTCAAAAATAAAATTAATATTGGCAACAATTATGTTGTTCCGTATAACTCAAATTTGTTACTAAGATATAACGCTCATATCAATGTTGAGTCATGTTCTCAATCTATGTTGATCAAATACTTATTCAAGTACATAAATAAAGGTCCTGATCGAGCTCGAGTTTCGATATATGAAAATATTGATGATGAGATTCAAAATTACCTTAATTGTCGTTATTTAGCTCCTCATGAATCAGTATGGAGATTATTCGAATTTTCGATTCATTCTCGACACCCTGCAGTTCAATTATTACAAGTTCACATGCCCACAGAACAAAATGTTGTTTTTAAAGAAACTGATTCTCTTGAATCAGTGTTACAAAATCCGATTACAGAAATCACTATGTTCACAAGGTGGTTAGAGAAAAATGCCATTTGTGAGGAAGCAAGAGAATTAACTTATGCAGAATTTCCTACAAAGTTTGTTTGGGACGCAAAAACTAAATGTTGGATGCGAAGGCAACGATATCAGACGATTGGAAGAATTGCGCATGTACCACCTATTGTAGGTGAGTTATATTACATGAGAAAGTTACTTAATATTCAAAAAGGATGTCGTAACTATAGAGAGATAAGAACAGTAAATGGTGTTACTTATGACTCTTACCAAGAAGCCTGTCGAGCATTAGGTTTGTTGGATGATGATAAAGAATGGATTGATGCTTTGACAGAATCTTCGTTTACTGCAACATCTAACGAAATGCGTAGATTATTTGTTACAATCATTCTATTTTGTAATGTTTCAAATCCGCAAGCTTTACTTGATGCACATTGGATAAACATGTCTGATGACATCTTATACAAAATTCGATCAGAATTCAATATGCCTAATCTGACTATACCTGAACCAGAACTCAAAAATAGTCTTTTATTTGAACTTGAAAAAATATTCAGTATGTCATCTACCTCATTAGAAAATTTTCAGTTACCAATGCCGAGTGCAGATCAAGTACTACAACTTAATAATAAACTACTAAGAGAAGAGCGTGACTACGATTGTGACGCATTAAAAATGCAACATTCAAATTTAATTACTAAATTAAATGGTTGTCAAAAAATCATATACGACGAAGCAATCAAAGCAGTTCAAGAAAAAAATTGCAAAAGCTTTTTTGTCCATGGTTGCGGTGGAACCGGAAAGACATTTTTGTGGCATACGATAATTACTAGATTAAGATCCGAGGGAAAAATTGTTTTGGCTGTAGCTTCATCAGGTATTGCTTCATTGCTACTTTCAAATGGTAGAACGGCACATTCCCGATTTAAAATACCACTTAAAGTAAATAAGTTATCGACATGTGCAATTAAAAAAGGTACTCATCTTGCTAAATTACTTGAGAAAACTGAATTAATAATATGGGATGAAGCTCCGATGGCTAATAAATATTGTTTTGAATCATTAGATACAACCCTTCGAGATATTTTGTCAGAGCCCAGAAAACCATTTGGAGGCATATCTATTCTATTAGGTGGAGATTTTAGACAAATTTTACCGGTCGTACCAGAAGGAACAAAAGAAAAAATAATTGAACACTCATTAAATAATTCATTTTTATGGCCTTCGTTTCAAGTGTTTAGTTTGACAGAAAATATGAGATTGTCAAGAAGTGGTTTATCTAATGAAGAAAAGCACAAAATAACGAATTTCGCAAATTGGATATTACAAATAGGAGACGGCCGAGTACAGTCAATTTATGATACTGATGATAGAGACACATCTTGGATTAATATTCCTAAAGATTTACTCACCCAATCAACGACAGATCCTATAGGATCAATCTTTTTGGCTACTTATCCAGACTTTAACATTAAGTACAATAATGCTGACTATTTAAAAGAACGTGCTATTATTACACCTCGAAACATAACAGCTAATGATATCAATAATTATGTGATTAATTTGCTACCGGGTGATAAAAAAACATACTTCAGTTCTGACACAATATCATTCAGTTCTGGGAGTAACAAGAATAGCGACTTTTTATACCCGACAGAATTTTTGAACAAGCTTGAATTTAGTGGGATGCCTACACATGAATTAGTTTTAAAAGTCGGCATGCCAATTATGTTGCTAAGAAATTTAAACCAAATAGACGGTTTGTGTAATGGAACGAGGCTAATAATTACAAAATTGTATGATAGACTTATAGAAGCAGAAATATTAACGGGTAAGAACATAACTGATAAAGTTTTTATCCCGAGAATTGTTATGACGACAATTGAAGATAAATGGCCATTTACATTTAAAAGGCGTCAATTTCCTATTAGGCCCTGTTACGCAATGACAATTAACAAAAGTCAAGGTCAATCATTAAATCAGGTTGGAATATATTTGTCGGAACCAGTTTTTACACACGGACAATTGTACGTTGCACTATCAAGAGTTACATCAAAAGAAGGTCTTAAGATTCTAATTAATAATAGTGATGACATACCGAATAATTGTACTAAAAACATAGTGTACAAGGATGTATTATACAATATCTAAAATAACATCCGACCCTATAGAAACACATTATTTTTTGAGACCAGTTTTGAATTTTTTGTGTATGATATGGATGCTACAAATAAACAAGTATTGATTCTTATACGCCACATTTTTTGAGGATCAGATCTGATAGTCTTGGCTAATTCTAAAAACATATGCAAGATAGTAATATACATCTTTGTTTAGAAATGTTGTCAAGTTCTTCTTTCCCCTTCAGAAATACATACCTATCTTAAAACAAACAAAAAACAGTGATGTATTCAATTATTTCCATTCTCATATACAAAAAAATATACGTTCAATTTCCCAAATATTTTACCAAAATATTATCGTGTGACAGATTGGGATTAGACCCGACGCTCTCTATTCTCTCAGTCAAAGCCCTCCATCGCCATACATGTCTGTGTAAAGTATGCCAGAAAATCTCTATCACCCCCGCACCATACTCAGATCTCAATAATCACCAACCCAGACTCAGTTGTCATGACCAATAATCGCCCACGATGCCTAGATCTTTCAGTCCTGATCAATCGCCCACCATAACCAAATCTTAATCATGACCAATCACCTATTAGACACCATGCCCAGATCTCAGTCATCGTACCCATACCTCCATGAGACTCTACCATGACTAACTACCTGCCATGGAACAGGGAGGAGGCTGAGGATGGAGCATTATCATCAAGCCCTCGAGAAGAGCAGAAAGAGAAGATTGATTGAACTTCAATCACACATGTTCTCTTCATTTTGCTGGACTAATATCTTTGCTGCATGTGCAACTATTGTAACTGTTTTTACTTTTTTTTAGACCACTGTTGATTGCCTAGAGTCTGTAGGGAGTTTTTTTTGTTGTGGGAAACTCCTAATCATACTCAAGTGTGCATCACAGCTATTTGTGGCAAGCAAAAGCAGTTTTTGAAAGCTTTAGCACATAAACAGAAACAAAGATGTAATATGTAGTTGTCAATGTCCTATCCTTAATGCATGTTGTAAAATTTGTGATGCAATGTAACAGAAAATTATTATGTATTATAATGTGTTGTTTTCAGTTTTATCACGTGCCCTCTAATTTGCTCTCATGTACTTATGAACCTCTTAAAGCTCTCATGTTTTGTTAGCACATGACATTTCATCATGTGTGCTCTAATTTGTTATATTGTGTACTGTTAATTGTATGAAGCTTTCTATTTTATAAAGCTCTCTTAATATTTTGTGAGCATAGTTGCTATCTCTTTATATTTTGTGAGCGTGGTTGCTATTATCATCCTCTAAGTTAGAACCTTAAAACAATGTTACAACTTGCTATTATCATCTTCTAAGTTAGAACTTTAAAGAAATGTTGTAACTTACATTAGTTTATCATTCTTATCACTCATTAACTATTATCATTACACGTTCCCAACCCGCGCTGGCGCGGGCACTTAACCTAGTATAGATTCAAACTCGAACGAACTTCTGTATAACATAAGATTTGATCAACAATTTTCTGTTATATAATCTCGCTGCTCGGTTTCAGCATGTACGCCTACTTCGGCAGCTTCCGTCGGTAGCTAGCTTACATCATGCTCTCGCTCATGAACAGTCAAGACAACGAAGATCGCCGAAGTACGCACTCGTCGCGACCTGCCAGGAGAAGATCCCCTTACTCAATCTAACTCAATCTTAAATAGATTGAGGACGAAGAGAAAGTTGGAGATATATGAGATGGTAGAGGCGTCAGATGGTTGCGGCGATGAAGACAACGGTGTTGTAGATTTAGGACGGCATCTTTTCTAATTGATGAACCGAGCTGAGAAATATTATTCTCTGCTTTTCATGGTTTGCCTAGACTCTCCATCTTACACACGTGTTAATTTTTAAGTGGCCTTGATCGTCTCTACGTGACCGGACCTGGTTACCCAAGTTCTATCCTTTGAGGAAACCTCCGCGGATAATCCTTGACCATGTCGACATACGTGGATATATACATATCCAAAAGAATATGGTTTACCAAATTGGAAAACTGCCACTATTATTCAATTGGTAAAACTTATTGGTTGTGATCGACATGCAACCACCTCGATTAGACACCATCTGTGCTTGTTCTCTTTGTTTATTTATCGACATCAAGGACAGTTGGTATATGAATATAAGTTAAGGATGTGACACATGAAATGGCTCCTTTTCCACCCTCTAGTGCGTGAACCCTATTTTTGGATACAAAACACTTCATAGTACGTTTGAGCAAACACTTCATAGTACGTTTGAGCTTCAGCCTTGCTGTGGTGCAAGGATGATCGAGTTGGGAACTTTCCGCTATTGTTTTCTTCTGTTTGGATTAGCTCGAATCACTACCAGGGCTTGCACTGTTTTTGTAAAACAATTTCAACACATAGGAATGTGATTCTCATAGCAAAGAAGAATGTGACACTTCGGGAATATGTGGTGTGGTTTATTAGGATTGGAGGGGATAGAACTTGTTCCTTTGCTAAATAATAACACCATGACATGAATAATTAGAGCACTCGATATTATTCATAAAGCTAGTGATCGATACCCTCCAAACCCTACCAGGTCGGGTGGATGAGAATGAAATTTTAAATATAAATCAAATCCACATTAAGAATTAAACAAATGATCAATGTTTTAAAGAGACATTAATCCACAATACCAACCGAAACCCCACCCTTCACAGACAGATAGACATGATGGGAAAACACAATGAACTAAATACGAAGGAGAAATGACGCACTACATTATTGACCAACACCAAGCGCGCAAACTGATATATCCAATCCGACGGTGAAAACTACAATGCCTTATGTGCCCTTCACATCTGTTCGACACCACCTGTCCATACAAAAATAAAGAACAAAACTTAGAATAACTATCATTTTTCATTCAAAAATGACTTCAAGTTGAAGGGAGGTATTACTTTTTAAAAGGGTTATATGTATTTTACTTCTAAAATAATGGCCTTGATAAACGAGTAAACTTACAGAAAATGAAGTACGTACTGGGTGGCTGGATTATCACTTTGTGATGATCCAGATAGCATAGATGATCCCAGGAAGGTAACCAAAGATAGTCAGAATCAAACAGATCCAGAACTCCACCTGCACAAGTCATATATACAACACAAATTAACACTACAGAGCTTCATCACAGTTCATTTGTCTATGACAGTTAAACATGCACAGCATCACAGTAATACAGAAAAAAAAAAGAAATGGAAGATATAAGTGGCTACTAACCCCGCAGCCAAACTTGAGGAAGACCCCAAGAGGAGGCAAGAGGATGGCGATGATGATGTCGACGAAGGTTGCTGTACCCATACTTGAAGATGAAGAAGTTGGTAACTGCTGTGTGTGTGGATTTGTGTTTGCTGAAGATAACTGTGAGTTTGAGAGTTGAGAGTGGAGGGTTATATATAGAGATAGCTGAGGAGGAAACACGTGGCAACTGGGAGCATACAGTAGAGTATCGTGTTCTTGCTTTAAAGGGTTGTCTTCGAGGAGGTTCCCAGAATATTTACAGGCTGTAATATCTTATAAATATCTTCACTTAAAAAAACATCTTATAAATATCTAACAGTCACGCATTTCCTTATTAGGCAAAAATATTACAGCTAGGGTTTGCATAAATGGGTGACATGCATGGCCAGGTGTCAGTTACATTGGTACGTGTCAGCCTGTTATGTCAGCAATGCATGGGCACGTGTCAGTATGACGTCTGCTCTTCTGTTTCTTTAGCGGTAAAGGACGATAAGGACCCTCGTTGATCGGTGGCAAACAGCGACGAATGAAACTTGATGAGCCCATGTATTTCAATTCAGAATCGAGTGCAAATGAATGATCGACATAGACATACATCATGTGCCGTCGATCGACAGCCTTATTGCTTGCCAGCGATCGCATTCATGTGTAGGAAATGTAGCCGATGGAGCCGACGAAATCAAAACTGTTCCGTCGGCTAAGATTTCTTAGCCGACGGAAATAGGTTCGTCGATAAGAAAGACTAGTCTTTCGACTAAGAAAATCTTAGTCGATGGAACAAGTTTGTCGGAAATTTCCTTCGATTAAGAACTTCTTATTAGACGGATATGTGTTCCTGGCTGTTTTTGTCGGCTAAGAAAACTCTTAGCTGACGAAACAGTTTATATTCTGTCAGCTATCTAAGATCAAAAATACAGTAACAAGTCATTCATAAGTTTTTTTTCTTTAGAACTGTACATAGGGAAGCACAATTTTTAAAAATCTTGTGATATAAGATGTGATTAGAATGATGAAATACAACTATAGTTGAAAAAATCACATAATTCAGGTAACTTCTTAGTGTCGATAATAGAGGTCAACTGTATTTACCATTATTATTACCTATGGGGAGCCTTATTGTAACACCCCGTCCCGAAATTTATCTTTTTATCAGGATTAGGCGGGTTACAGAGAGTTGTAACTGCGTTGTAAATTTGAAAATTTTAGTGGTATTGGAACGTATTCGTACCTTCGGGAAAAGTGCCGAAGTGTTCGGAGTAAGGGACGCGTGGAAACGTCTTATTTAAAGGGGTCAAAGGTTGATTTTTTATTACGTCAAGTTTCTCAGAAAACTTCCTTCAAGAGAGTTGGAGTGCTCGACGATACGAGTCCGTAGACACGCGGCATGTGTGAATCGGATACCGTGGAAAGAAGTTATGGTCAACAGAAGTTGGGTTTCCGTTTTTAGGAAGTATATAAATAGAAAGGGTGGTTTTCCAAAAATGGAATATTTCCATTTTCTTGTCCCCTTCCACGCGCGCGAGCGTTTCTTCACCATCAGGAAATTTGAACTGACCCGACCCGAACCCGGCCGACCTGACCTGACTTTTGCAGGGAGCTCCGGCCACCGGAGACGTCGAGGCCCGTCAGGATCTCTTCCTCTCCTTCGTGCGAGCCTCCCTATGGTGGTGGCGTGGTCCAGTTCCGTTTGGATCAACGCCTCCGAGCTTGCACAGTACGGCGTCGAGACTCGGTTCTCGACCCGACTGGTTCTTCGGCGTGGGGTGGCGGTGAGGCACGAAACCAGTCCAGAAAGGACGCCTAAGACGTTCTAGGCGGACCTCCAGTGGCGTCGAAGTTTAACACGGCGGCAGGAGTAGCTAAGGAGGAGGCAGCCCTTTCAGGGCGGTTTTGGGCCACTTCCCGGCCGAGTTGATCAAAACCTCAGGTATTAAAGTTGCTTGCCTTGCTGTGATCTTCAACTTTCATGTTTTGAGCTTCTTGAAATTCTGTGTTTTTGATGGAGGCGCGTGACGCCCACGCACCACAGGCTGTGGCTGCGCGTGTGGGCGCGTCCGGCAGTTCTAGGAGTTCTGGTTTCTCCTATAAGCCTCCTAGGGTTGTTGTGGTTGCTTGTAGGTGGTTTTTGGGTGAAGTTAACCGATTTGAGAATGGTGGCGCGTGAGGCCCACACGCAGCCGCCTGTGGTGGTGCGTCTGACATCCTCTAGGGCAGTGAGTTGTCCCAGGATCATTTACTCGTCGATACGAGCGCGTGGATAAATAATATGTCGGTTTCGGTTGTCGTTTAGTGCGACGTTCAGCCGAATCGAGTCAATATGTTTAATTACGGGACTACCCCGAATGTTAAAAAAGACAATATTGCCCATATTAGTGTTAGTTAATTACAAGGCTGCCCCTAGAGGGTGAAATTCTAGAAATGCCCCTGGTGGCTGAGCATAATTACCAAACTGCCCTTTAGGCTGAATTGATAATAGTACGCCTAGAGGATTGGTTATCTTCGTGGACGCTTGTATGTTATAATTATAGGTGTGTTTGTGGTTTATGAGTTTGGCTAAATGTTAGAGTTAATTCCGATAGGTAGCTGGACGGTGGATACCTCAGCGGAGAGTGTAACCTCCGGATTAGGACGAGTTTAAGCTATCCGTATTAATAAATCGACCGATAATTAGAAAACGGGATTCGCCCGGTTAAGGCGTTACTTAAATAAGAGCTACATGTGGCTTGATCCTTGAGGACAGGGTACGTAGCAGCCTGACCGGGATTCAGGTGCAGTCATAATTATTATTAGAAACCATAGGTCCTCCAAATGAATGGTTTGAGATCCAAATGCGGGAATCGGGATAACCATCGGCGGTGAGGTCTATTCCGGTGCCGTTTGGATTGTTTGAATTTGATTTGGAAAGAGGGTTATCCCTTCTCAAGGGGCATTTCAAGTAAATCTCTCTTGGGATAGGTCCCGCACGTCCTAATTCAGGTTTAGGAAGGTAAACTTGGGTCGAGGCGTGACACTTATCGTCGAGGGCTAAATGTCCTAAAAGTTTTATATGGGCGCTTGCGTCTCATCTACGTAAGAGATTGTTGTGTAGAATGTTCGACCAAAATAGGTCATGTAGAGGTAGATATGAGTGTTTCCGTGTGATAATTAATGACGATGAATTAAGGTTGACCGTTCCGATAGAGCCCTTAACGTTGTCAGATCCAATTGACTTTTATACCATTTCCATGTTTTACTATAATGATCATATCAGACGGTCAAATTTTCGTTTGTGAATTTCGGTCATTGAATCACAACGTGTCTACTAATGTTGTATAACTTGTTTAGTAGGTTTAAGAAATACACAACTTTGTGAACCAATTGTACATAAAAAGCAAAATTTTCAAAAACCTCACGTAATTCGGCTAACGTTTTAGTGCCGATAATAGCGGTAAACCGTATTTACCATTATTATTCTCTATAGGGAGCCTTATCGTCGACTCGTCGAGGTCTAAATATTCTAAAATTTTTATATGGGCCGTTGCGTTTCTTCTACGTGAGAGATTATTGTTTTGAATGTTCGACCAAAATGGGTCATGTAGAGACAGATATAAGCGTTTTCGTGTGATAAATGACGATGGATTAGGGTTGACAGTTCCGATCGAGCCATTTACGTTGTCGGATCCAGTTAAATTATATACCATAGTCATGTTTTACTGTAATGAACATATCAGACGGTCGAATTTTCGTTTGTGAATTTTTGTCATCGGAATTATAACATCGACAATATTTTTTATCACTTAGACGACATAAAATTTAATTCTGTCGCCTGTTATAAAAAAATTATTTATCATTTAGATGACGAAACATTGTTTCCGTCGCCTGAGTTCTAAAAAATTATTTATCACTTAGCCGACGGAACTATTGCAATTTCGTGAACTTCTCTGATTTCTCAACATGAGAGACGGGTAGTGCGGGAACAATTGCAGTTGTAGGTACCACCGTTTGCATGGTGTTCTCACCACCATTGTCACCACCCGAGCCATTTCATTTTCCATTAGTCATTTTGGGTTTTCTTTTTCTGAAAAATACACACATAAGTTAGTATAACTTTCCATAAATATATAAACAACAAAAACAGTAATTAGTCTTAAGATTGTTAGAAAAGTTGGTAATTATATTGTTTATATACTAAAAAATGAAATAACAAAAATTAATTATAATTAATCAAATTGCATGAACAGAACCAAAAAATGACAAATTGAGGATTTGAGAATAATAATTCAACCAATGGAAGTTTATCGAGCACCGTCTATCACACGGTGTACTTAAGATGAATTACGGCGTACCAATCGGTGGAAGGACCTCAATGCCGCTTAATCTCTCAGGATAAAACGACAACCAAGCTCAAGTTGTTGCGCTACGAATAAGAGCTTCAACGAACTAGGAAAAACCTTCAAACTATCACCGAATTTCTGAAAGAGCTGAATAGGAGCAGAGAAGCTTTTTGGAGAGGAAGATAAGTGTTTGTTGTTGGTGTATTTAGAATGAAAGATTGGTGGTCTTTATATAGTGTTGGGAATCACCTACAAATTGATGGCTTTCTGGCTGTTTCATACAATCATAAACAACCCTTAATTAATCTGTTACAAAATCATAATTAGACTTAATAGGTTTGTTACAAGGTCATAACCTGACTTAATAGGTCTGTTACAAAGTCATAATCAGACTTAAAGGGTCTGTTACAGCTTTCAGACATAAAAAAGGTCAAAAAATAAAATCCGTCAGTTCAAAAACAACCTGGGCTCTCGGGACACAAATTTAAGCTGCATTCTTGTCCGCATGTCGCGCTGGCCCAAATGAATAAATTGGGCTTCCAACTTGGGATTTGCACCCCCCTCCCGTATGCGGGCGAGAGAGAGCATGGGTGCTTGTCATGGTTACACCTTCAAGGTGTAGGATTCTATTTAAAGCTTTATTCATCTCTCATTTTTCTAATGTGGGACAAAGTTCATTTTCTCATTTGAACTAGCCATCTTTGGGTAACGATTTCTCATTCACCTTACAACCAAACTATGCAAATGAATACATGATTTTATAGCCCTCATTACAAGGATTACAAATTCATGCATGCAATCATCTAATTAAAAGTGCAAATCACTTTAATTATTTGGTTTAATCAATGGTCCTTTAGACCATATTTCCAACATCTTGTTGATCTGATAATAACTTGAATCTGTTTAAAAATAATTAAATAATATTTTATAAATTATCTATACAATCTAAACATTCATATCTAAATTGCCTCAAAAGTATGATTTGATGAAGTTACAGATTATTAATGTCTATGTATCTATGCTAAAAATATTGGAAGTCAAGTATTTTAATTATATTATTGTACTGTTAAGGAGTATTTTAGACATGTAATTCAGCTTTTGATATAAATCTTTAATTTCTTATAAAATTTCATCAATGTTTTATGATAAAAATTATGAAATTATTATTAAAATTTGAAATATTTATTATTATAAACGAATCGGATTAACGGGTCGGGTATCCGTTAACCCACCGAATCCGAATTTAAATCGAGCTATTAAAGATTCGACGGGTAACAGATCGTATCCGGAACGAAAGTTTCTATTACGGATCATGATCCTAATCTAGATCAATCATGTCTATATCTGATCAATTTACAGGTTTACAAAATATATATAACCAATTCATATTCCGCTCTTTGAAAGTTTTATTTTTACTTATTTTTAGTTGAAAGTTTTATTTTTACTTATTTTTAGTTTTTGGTGCTCAAATTTGCACAGCCATTTGTACATTCTACACACCCTTTGAATATGTTAATCATTCTTTAGCCCTTTATCAAATTTCTCTTCCCATACTACCCTTCCCCTCTCTCCTTGTTCGTTTAAGACTAAGGACATCTGCAGCTCCTTAAATAAAACTAATCCAGATTTCCTCCAAATCCTCTCCCATTTTCCCCAAAACTCACTCTGATCAAACACACCCTAATCTCATCCCACTGTCCGCCAAATTTTTCTCTAAAATATCTTCGAAGTCGGGAGTCGCCTAAGCCCAATCTGGGTTCTTCAGTGTCGGACGACCATTCCACCGTCACTGTGCATCTCCAACCAGTAGAATCCGACCATCTGGATCCTCGTGTCTGAACATCCGCGTGACCAATCTGGACACCATGAATTCTGACATTTTCCTCATCACATCGAACGGTGTTAGTGGGTATCGTTTGATCGATGAGTTGTTGTTGTTAATAGAGAAAATTCTTGTTGAAAAAGGTGTCAGTGAATCAAATATTTATTAGAAAATAGGGCTGGACATATTTGGACTGGATTGGTTTTAGACCTAAACCGTATCCGATCCAAATAATTCGGATTTGTCAAATCTCCATCTGAATCCAAATCTAAATTCCGGTTAACCGATTATTCGGATTAACCGAAATCCGGATCGGATCGGTTTCAGGTTTCACCTGAATTTGGAGAGTTTCACTTTGAGACTTTCATTTTACAATTTCATTCAAATAGTTGGTGAACAATATCAGTTTGTCATATCAATTCCTATACATAATACATAGAAACAAGTGATAGTGAAACAAAATCAAAAACCCAGAAAACCTCAGAACTCAAAAACATAGACCTCAAAACAAATCATAAACACAGAAAACCTCAGAAATCAAAAACCAGTGATGGTGAAACAAAATCATAAACACAGGAAACCTCAGAACTCAAAAACACAAACAATTTCGACAGAGAAGCCTCTCGATCTCAAAACCTTGCTTGCGTCACTGAACGGGTAAGTCACCACTATCTCCGCCTCCGAGTTAGGGTTTTTCGGTGTGAGGAAGAAGCGATTCTCGCGACAGCAGTCAGAATCGGACCGGAGATCCATAAATACGGGTCGAAGAATCAGATAATCAATTCGCCGTTGTCGTAGATCAGAGTTGGCGTGCAGTGACGTTGTTGAGAGAGACGAGGTCGTCGGCAGGGATTGTGGTGAAGGGGTGGCCAACAAGCAGAGTCGGATTTGTCAAATCTTGGCTTCATGACGGCGGTGACTGAGAGAGTGAGAGTTTGAGAGGCGAGAGAGAGGATTAAGTCATTAGGTTTTTTTCCCCTATATATAGTGGTAGGGCTGTGATTAAGTGGGGATATGCGAAGTAAAAAATTAGATTAACTAGTAAAATGGTGACACTTATTAAAATATATATATATATATATATATATATATATATATATATATATTAAAAAAATCGGGTAATTCAGATCGGGTTTCAGGCAAAACCGGAACTAACCCAGTTTAAACCAGATCAGATCAGTTTGAGCTATTTTTTCACCCGCTTAAAATGGATCGGTTATCCGGTCCGTTTTTTCGGATGGTTTTTTCAGTTTTTGGTTGAAACCCGGTTTTTTGCTCACCCCTATTAGAAAAAATCTTAACCGTTGATAATTTTATTTAGTTTTTATTTAAAAAAATAAATAGTATCATAAATACAATCTAACTGTCTATTTAAGTTAGCTTAAATATACCATAATGCAACTAAGACGTTGTGGTTCATGAGATGTTGATCAGGTTGGGCTAGAAACAAAAAGTATAAGGACAATTTGGTAAAATCAAAACAAGAGGGGTGTAGATCGTAAAAAAAGACGTGCAAAGAAGTGAAAGGACTCTCCTTTTCTTAGTGTGGAGTGTCAAGGCGAACAATGTGGAAATAATACACACGTACCTTAATTGGATTATCTTCTGTGTTGCAATCACACGAGTAGATGTAGATATTTCCTGAATCTTTTTGTTCGTTCTCATTTCCTAGTGTGATTGATATTGGAGTTCTTCATGGAACCATCATCCATTCTTTCCCAACGGCACCATCTGGATGGAACCCAACGGCTCATGGGGCTGCCACCGCATGCTGCAACAACGGCGGCGGCGATGGAGGCTCCAAATACATAGAGCCCCCGATGCGGACACATGTATATCAGCGCCACCACACACGTGACGTAACATTGTTTAAGCACAATTGGACTTATGACCATGTTTGAGGGCATGGGCGCCTTTGTTTCTTCATGTGGAGGTAATTAGAAGAGCATGCGAGATGTGGCTTCGTGTTGGCCCAAGTTCAAAGCTTTGAAACCTTTGCAAAACTCTCTCTTTCACAAGATCACACTTGGATTATTATTACGCCCGTCAGTGTTCACAGTTGGCTCGTTAGGGTTCATCAATGTAAGCTTAGACTATCAAGCTTACTCATTAGCGCCGTCGAGACAAATGAATTAATATAAAAAAACGAAAAACTAATGGGAGAACAATTTTCTTTTATTAGATTGGAGAGCTAAGATTGATGCATCAACTCCTCAATACTTGATACTATTAATTCTACCTTGTCCAACAGGTAGACAAATCATGGGGAACACAATGAACTCAATAAGGGAATGAAAGAACAAGAAAAGAAGACACACACACACACTACGTGAAATGTCAACTGTCCATTGGCAACACCAAACAAGAACTATGCAATCCAATGGTGGAAAACAAGCTTTGAATGCAGAAACCAGAAGACATATATGTGCCCTTCACATACTTATCACTACCACCTGTCCAAAACAAAACACGGCACAAGAAAAAAGGAAAAAAGATTAGTTCTGTTTTTGTCAAAAGATACACATCACATAATTAGACATAAATTAGTGCATCCCATGTAGACCCAATAATATTATTTATAACAAAGCTTGATTACCAGAATAATCCTTGCTCATTAAATTAAAGTGTACATCTCACTTTATTCGAATTGTTTTCTGTGTCATATTCGACCATGCATGTATCCTTGTTCATCAGATTCTAAAGCTGAGGGGGATATGATGCTTTCTAGACGCATATAACACAAAAAAAGGAGAAGAAGAAGAAGAAGAAGAAGAAAACTTACAGAAATTGAAGCATGGCTTGCTACTTCACTTGGTGATGACATAGATGGCATAGATAATCCCAGGGATGTAACCGAAGATGGTCAGCAAAAGACAGATCCAGAACTCCACCTGCAAAATATATAGATAATTAACCCAGAAATCAAAACAAGAGATGAATTAAACCCGGAAGAACTCGATCACAGTTCAGTGATCCTATAACCTCGACAGTAAAAAAGAGAAACATACAGAGAAATCATAGATACATATAAAGGAATAAGAATACTGACATGGCAGCCAAACTTGAGGAAAACCCCAAGAGGAGGCAAGAGGATGGCGATGATGATATCGATGAAGTTGGCTGTTCCTTCACTCGGCATGTTTGCTTAACTCCGATTTCGAAGCTGATAATGAAGAGTTGCTGGTATTTGGATAACTGCTCTGCTCTGGATTTGTGTGTTGGTGGAGTTTTATATACAGAGGGGAGAAAGGAGGTTGCTGTCCGGTGATGATGAACCACGTGGAGGCCACGTAGAATACAGTATCGTGTACCCGCTGGCTTTGCTATCTTTAACAGCCTAGCCTCTTCCAATAAGGAAAAAGAAACATGTACAGCTAGGTTTTCATAAATGGATGAACATGCAATGCCACGTGTCAGCGAACTGCTGTTTGGTCAAAATCATGGGGTGGATTGAAGGAAATTGGATGGAGACTCCACTCTCACGTTTATTTGTGTGTTGTCACAAACCTTTTAACGCTTTGAATTCAAGTAGTGTGGAATGTACTATCTCTCAATGTACTCCGGTTTGTCAAGGTAGACGTGTCAAGCATTCATAGACTTATTTTAAATTTCTCTGTTAGACCCACGACAAGCCCTGTTAAAAAAAAGACCCACAAGGAGCTGTTAGCGCGTGATTCACACTTTTTTGTTAAATTTTTGAAGGGAAAAGCCGACAGATTTAGAGTGCAAGTCATGTAATTCGATTTGTGATTGTTTATCTTGAGATTGGAGAGCATCGTGAGTTATTGACAAGTTACACAGATGTCAGGTTATATGGTGTTAGTGAAAGACGATACGATGGAGATGGAGATGGAGATGGAGATGGAGATTCAACTCTGGATTCAGATCCACAGTTTTACACTAGTGAAATACCTCGAGTTATCCAGTATGAAAACAAAAAAACTTTTGATGATTATGGCGGAGGTGGTCAACTGGTGATGGTCTGATTTCTTGGCTGCTACTTCAGCGAAGTTCTTGGGTCGTTTCCACATGTCTTATCTCTTCAAATTCAGAACTTGAGGAATGCATTTCCGATAAGGTTGGATTTCGAGAGGCACATTCTTTCTCGATTTCAAAGGCCTACTGGAGCCATATCTTCTTCAATGCTGGGCTTGGAGTGTATGACAGGAGACTTGGATGCTTTTGGTTTTGAAGATTACATGAATGATCTCCGTGAATCTAAGACCATCCGGCCATTAGATGCCAATGGAAAAGCCATTAGATAGCGTGGTACATCGAAGACCAGATAGAGAGCAAAATGAAAGAGAGAGAGACTAAAAAAATAGTGTCAAGCTCGACGCACTCACCAAGCGCGTGCTTCAAACCCACCGAGTTACTTCCGCTATCAGACAAACGTGGTGCATGGGGAGATGGTGTACTCCAGCCGTCTCATGAATTCAAAAGCTATGCCATACATGTTGCTAGGAAGCCAAAAGCTGGACTACACCATGGGGTACTGTACAACGAACCATTCTGTTATATGCGTAATCTCATATGTCGCGTAACCATTTGTTTTTACTGCGTGAATGGACAAAACAGACAATACGTAACCACTTGTTTTTACTGCATGAATGAAGGACAAAACAGACAATACGTAACCACTTGAGTCATTCGTCTAAATCCTATGTCAAGATTCGACAATTCAAAAGTTATGGATCTGGAATCTAAAGATAGAGATAACATAGTCTTATTAATTCAAACGGAGAAAGCATAGTTAAATTGAAATTTGATGAGAATTCCCAAGGTGCAGAGGGGATATATATGCAGTAAAACCGATTACGTTCCAAAAGCTCATCTTGCCTTCTGCTAGATCTAATTACAAGCTTTCCGTACATTATTTGTAAGGGGGACGTTGTTATGAAATTTAAGCCATCAATATGAAAACTAGCATCATCCTTATTCCTTTGCATATGATCAAAAGCACTAAATGTTGCTCTTCAATTCCTTGTGGAGACGTTTCATAAGCAGGATAGGAATGAATTAGGATATATAACCAGATTGGATAAGGATGAGCTCAGATTTATTTTAATCTTTTCATGTGTTTGAAATACTACATAAGAGCTAGAATAGATATGCAGAAAGATATAGATCTGTGTTCATTCTCCATCATCTTCAATCTTCATCAACTTCAATCAAATGGAAAGTCCCCTCAATTCCTCTAAGAACCATATACCTCGAGCTAATCAACAATGACGAGAATGAACACAAATCTTCAACGAATCCCCAATCCCAAACATCGTCGAGGCCTGCAGTTATAGAAGGAAAACTGATTCCTCTAGAAACCCGACTCGTTTCCTTATCGTCTCTGACGACAAGGAGACCTCCATCCCCATCTTCAACTCACTAACACAAACGACACCATTTTAGACTTTTACGGCTTCCGCAGCCATTCCGAAGTACTGTGTCTATGCCGTCGCTATCCCCAAGGCCATGAACCTTTTTTCAGGTCGCCGTTGCTTACGTCACCGCCATTGAGCTTCTAAATTTCCGTTGAACGCCAGTCGCGTCAGCCACCTCTTTTTATCATAACGATGTGCTTGATTTGTGGTTGGCGAAGAACGATTGCAACATGTTACAGAAAAGCCCTCAAATTTTCACCAGACGGCACTACATTGACATGAATGGCTAGTCATCCGCGAAATTCCCTTGATACCTTCCAGTAATTAGCTTGCTAATGAAACCCTGACATGTGCATCGGTCCCACCATATTGTACCGTACAACATGTGTATTCCAGTGCTTTCTTGTTAAGAATTGAAAACTATTTCAAAATTATGTGGTCAATGAATAAGGATAGCTCCTCTATTACTATGGTGCCACAACTATCTTAGAAATGTAAAGATACCCTTCACAAATCTCATTTTTAGGAATAATATCAAGAATTTTATTAGTGGGAATACAAATTACAACCATAAGGGATATCAGTGGTGAAATTAAATTCTCTACTTTCCTCCTTACCTAAAACAACATTGATTACAGTGGACAAGAATCGAAATAAAAAAGGTTCAATTGTAAACCTAACCTAATCCAAAAGTCTCGATACATCCTTCCAGTCAACCTCAAGAAGAAACAACTCTTTCAAACATTACATGTCAAAATTACCAGCATATATGCATATGTAATCTCTTCATTATATTGACAACAAGAACTAACCGACATTAAAATAGTCTCTGAACACGACACTATAACCATGACTCACTTCATGACACGACCAATGACACCAAACCACTGAAAACCTAAATCCCTAAAACCCTCTCATAGAGGAGGAACACCTAACCAACCAACAAAACACTAAACAACAAACCTAAACGCCTGAGCCCATAATGGGCCTAAGCCTAACCAAACCAGTGGACCTACAAGAACAGACAACCCAAGATCTAATCCATGGAAGATCGATGTTAATTGCATCAGATCTGCCGCCCTAACGTTGACACCGGTCGCCACCCAAAACACAGCATTGTCAGTGATCGACTATTGCAAGGCGGCCTCCATCCTTCCTCCAAAATTCTCTACAGAAAGAGGCTTGACAAACCACCCAAATCGGGCAGCCCACAGGACAGTCCGTCGCCACCATGTTCTCCCCGTCATCTCAGCCAACCGAACCACCCTTCCTCACGATAGACAGGTCCAACAAGCCACACCTTGGACGATGACAAAGCCTCTCCCATCAAAATCGCACTGATTTACAACACAACATCGCCACCTTCGTGGTCAACCCCCAAGGCAATCCCTCCTTTTTGAATCCACCGTCACCACAGTGCCCATCCGGCAGCGACCCAAGCCACACTGACGAGGTTATAAACCATCGCAAACATAGGGGAGTCAGCGAACAATAAACAAAGCCAAAATCCTGAAACTTTTACTTCTTACTTTTGCGGAGCTCTATTCAGTATGAAAAAACATTTCTTCACAAATCTCTTACTAATGGGCAGTTTTCAAATTAATAATGAATTTTCATAAATTTTCCTTCATTCGAATAAAAGGTAATTGCCTAATATTCCAAAAAGAACAGTTCTCAACGATCGATCGTGTACGCGTTCCTTACAAGATAGTCTAAAAGCTTGGACGGGATGATATATTTGAGCTTGATCGAGCATTGTCTAGCTAGAGAAGAAAGGTTGATCAACGGGCAATTAATCCAACCAGATGCTGGAAATTGATAAGAACACGTCTTACCAATGGATCGAGAAAAAGAATTGAGCTAGAGAGGAAAGGAGGAAGAAAACTACAACTAAGAAAAAGAAAAATAGAATTCAGTAATCGTCCCCTTCCCCAGAACCCTAAGGCAGAGTATAAACCTTACAAGGGTGGGCTAGGATTGTGACACGTGGTCGACATCTGACCTTTGATTTAACAACTAAAAACCAGATTAACTAACCTAATTAATTCAACTTAGCCTAATTAACTTAATTAACAATTGGGCTTTTAACCCCGAGAACGGCCCACTAGAAGAGTTCATATCATTTCTTCCCGCTCAAAAAACTTGTCCTCAAGTTCCATAAATTTCAGAGCTCCAAATTTGGGTACCTGAGCTTGATCTCGTCAGCTAACTCCCAAGATGCCTCTTCAGGACTTGTTCCCAACCATTGTATTAGCCATTGAGTAACTGCGGCGCCCCTTTTTTCACCCTTCTTGTCTGTAAAACCTTCTCCGAAACCCATTTTGACACAGAAGAATCACTGATGCTTGGCAATTGGCTCTCGACAGTGGTCGAGTCTCCAGTTCTCTTCTTAAGTAGTGAGACGTGCAACACATTGTGTATCTTGGCGGATTCAAGTAGTTGCAGCTTGTAGGCAACCTCACCAATTCGTTCCAGCACACGAAAAGGTCCATAAAACTTAGAAGACAACTTTTGAAAAGCTGAGTTACTCATTGTCCCCTGTTTGTAAGGTTAGAGTTTAAGATACACCCAGTCACCAATTTGGAACACCCTTTCAGTGGGGTGTTTGTCATGTTGCAGCTTCATCCTTTCTTGAGCTTGCTTTAAGTTTCGCTTGATCATAACCAGCAAATCATCTTGACTCTTTAGTTGAGAGTCTACCTCAGCGATAGCCATGAAACCTAGGATATAGGGCCTGTTGGTAGGAGGGGGTGCCTAAACAAAGCCTCAATAGGAGTCATCTTTAGCGCTGAATGGTAAGCTGTGTTATACCACCATTCGGCCCAAGGAAGAGCCAACACACACTCAGTAGGTTTGTCTCCTGAAATGCACCTCAGGTACTGTTCGAGTGTCCTATTGATATTGTCTATTTGTCCATCGGTTTGGGGGTGGTAGGCTGTTGATCTGTAGAGTGTGGTGCCCTGCAACTTGAAGAATTATTCCCAAAACAAACTCATAAAGATGGGATCTCTGTCTGAGATGATTGTGTCTGGTAACCCATGCAGTCGAAAGATCTCTTGTACAAACACTTTTGCTAAAGTTACAGAACTGTAGGGGTGAGAGAGTGGGATGAAATGTGCCACTTTGGTGAGCTTATCTATAACTACCCAAATGACAGTCTTACCATGAGATTTGGGGAGGCCCTTAATGAAATCTATGGTGATGGTGGTCCAGGCTCGTGAAGGAATGGCAATGGGCTATTGGAGGTCTGGGGGTTTAATTGTTTCGTAGTGATTCTGTAAGCACGCAGCACAGCTGGCCACAAACTCCTTCACATCACGCTGAAGTCCAGGCCAAGTGAAACTTTCTTTAATCATTCTATAAGTGTGAGAGCGGCCTGCATGCCCTCTTATAAGTCCATAGTGGAGCTCTTGTAAAATGCGCCGCCTCTAATTGGTCACAATAAGGACAAACACCTTGCCTTTATACAAGAGTTTATAGTGAGATACTGAGAAGTGTTTAGGTCCGGTGGAAGTTGTTTGCAGCTGTTGGATAACTGCTGCTATTTTAGTGTCAGTGAGGCAAACTTGCTGTATTTCCTTGATACTCATAGATGGGACTTGAGGAGGCTGTAAGTGCCTGAAGGGACACTGATCTGGATAAGGCATCCGAGGCTGCATTGTTTTTCCCTTTTCTATACTGAATGGAGTAATCATAGCCTAAGAGTTTGAGAAGCCACTTCTGTTGAGCCGGCGTTGTCACCATCTGACTTAGAAGGTGCTCAATTGTCTTGTGTTCTGTATAGATGGTGAAATGGTGTCCCAAAAAATAGGGACGCCACAGTTGAACTACTGTGACCACCGCGAGCATCTCCTTGTCATAAACTGAGAGAGCAAGATACGTCTATGACAAAGCCTTACTCATAAAGGCGATAGGATGACCATCTTCAGATAATACTGCACCCACACCTAAATCTGAAGCATCACATTCCACTGTGAATGGTTTTGAAAAATCAGGGTAAACTAGGACATGTGTAGGGTGACGGCTTCCTTAAGTTTTGCAAAAGTAGTTATGGCTGCTTCATTCCATTTAAAACCTTCCTTCTTTAGTAAACTTGTCAAGGGTTTAGCAATCAGTCTAAATCCCTTCACATATTTTCTGTAGTACCCTGCCAGACTTAGGAATCCCCTTAGTTTCTTCAATGTCTTAGGGAGTGGCTATTGCTTCACACTCAATCTTGGCCAGATCCACTGCCACTCCATCTTTGCTGATGATGTGCCCTAAATACTCCACTTGGGGTACCCCAAAGTAGCACTTACTTTCTTTGATGGTAAAGGAGTGTTGTCTCAAAGTATGCAGCACTCATTCCAACATTTTTAAGTGAGAAGCTAGGGAGGGGCTATAGATAAGAATGTCATCGAAGAAGACTAGCACCCCTTTCCTTAATTTTGGGCATAAGGTGTCAGTCATGTTGGCTTGGAAGGTTGCTGGAGCATTTGTAAGACCAAAAGACACGACCAGAAACTCATAATGTCCTAAGTGAGTACTGAAAGCTGTTTTTGGGATATCTTCCTCAATCATTCGTATCTGGTGATAACCTGCTCTAAGGTCCAACTTGGTGAAGATGACTGAGCCATGGACCTCATCAATCAGCTTATCGACCACTTGTATAGGGTATTTATCCTTGACTGTGGCGGCATTGAGTGCCCTATAATCAATACAGAGTCTCCAAGTTCCATCTTTTTTCTTAACTAGCAACACATGAGAGCAGTAAGGACTGGTGCTAGGCCTAATGGTTCCACTGTCCTGCATCTCTTGGACAATCTTCTCGATTTCGGCCTTCTGAAAATGAGGGTACCGGTAGGGCTGCACATTGATTGGGGCAATGTTTGGTACTAGCTCAATGCGGTGGTCACGAGCTCTGGAAGGAGGTAAAGACTTCGGAGTGGCCAACACATCCGCATAGCGAGTTAAAAGGTTTTGTATGGCAGGATGGACAGCTAGCCTCTTTTCTGGATTGGAGATGACCTGCACTTTGACTAACACAGTTTCCTTCTCTTTCTTAACAATCTGGTCATGCTTTTGCAGCTAACCATTAAAGCTTGGGGAGTAATGTACCTGTCAAACAGTAAGTCTCTTTATGGAATTGGAACTTCATCACCATTGTTTCAAAGTTCCAGATTATGTCTCCTAGTGTTTTCAACCACTTTGCGCCCAAAACAACTTCACACCCCTAGACTGGCAAGACATAAAAATCTACAAATAAGGTTAGTTGTTGTAGTGTGATTTCAAGGGTTTCCTGACGGGTAGTATACATGAATGAACCACATGCCATGCGCACCTTCAAGGGTTTAATGTGAGTAACAACATGCTTGGAGCCCTTGAGAATTGCAGGATGCACAAAATTATGAGATGCCTCTGAATCAATGAGCACATGTACTTCCCTATTCCTTAAATGTCCCTTGAGTTGCATAGTAAAACTGGTATTACCATCACCCATAGCCCTCAACTCTACTTCATGCAGTTCATCATTGTGGTCTGCTATCTCAACTGCAGCATCACCCAAAGGGAGTGGCTGGTCCTTCTCATCTGGTATTACCTCCATAACCATCAATGTGCGACCCTTCCTGCATTTATGTCCAGGTCTAAAGATTTCATCACAGAAGAAGCATTGATTACGAGCTCGCCATTCTTGGTATTCTGCCTATGTGAGCCTCCGAGGTCCTCCTCCATTACGAGCTACTCCAGGGTTAGAGGGAGCTAGGACTCGTTAGGGTCCTTGAACTTGGGGTCTATGCTGCACCCCTAGATTGGTATCGGTGTCACGTCCTGCTGCAATATAGTTATTCCTTACCAGGCCTCTAGCGCTCCTTTCAAACAGCTTGGCCAATTCATAGGATGTATAGAGGGTTGTGGGTCTATGAGCCTTTACATTAACCTGGATATGGTCTTTAAGGCCCTCAACAAAGAAGGAGAGTAAGGCTTGTGGAGAAAACCCTGGCGCGTGCCTGGATAGCTTGGTGAACTTATCCATATACTCATCTACTATTCTGAGTTGAGTGATTCGAGTCAAGGATGCCTGGTATTCCCCATAATCATGCTCACTGAACTCACGCATTAGCAGTTCAGACAGTCCTCTCCAAGTTTGGGGAAATTCATCCTGAAAAACAAACCATATATCTGCTACTTTGTCAACTAGATGCAACGTTGTAATGGATAACTTGAGCTCTTCCAGGACCTTGTGAAACTCAAAATGCTACTCGGCCTTATACAACCACTTTGTAGGGTCATTGCCCCCGAATGTAGCCAGTTCAAGCTTCATCTGACGCATGGATGGTAGATTATGTTCATGATAAGGTAACTGATGTCCCAAGTTATAGTTAGGAGGGGGTGGGTGGTACTGAAACTGGGTATTCTCAAGGTTGGGTACCCGGAGAGGACCTTGAGTTATAGTGGTGGTAGCATAAGTGTCTTGAACTTAGGCATGGTTCGGGTGGGGGTAAGAGGTCTGCTGATAGGGGTTTGCTCGTGTATGATAGCATGGTATGCGCTGAGTCACGTTCAATGGCAGCGGTGGAGGGCCATAGATGGAGGCATTGTGGTATATGTCACTACTATGCATGTGAAGACGAGGTGAGAGAGGTGTGGGAGGATATGCTGGGTTTGAGATCTGGGTATAGCTTTGGGGACCATAAGGTTTTTCCCCTTGGCTGAAGAAGTGATTCACACCATCAGTGTGTTGATAGTGATTGGCCACTGGTTGCTTGCCGAAGTTCAGGGCCCTCATGGAGCTGGACTCACCTCGCTTGTGAGGATAAGGACCCAACACCCCTGCGCTCGTTGACTGCTTCCCAGACTGAGAGTGACCTGTCGGAGCTGCTTCAGTATCATTCACAAAACCCAACAGAACTTGTTCCTCTGAGCGATTGAGGGGATAATGGGTCTTAGAGACGCTGTGTACCGAGTTGGCAGAGGTTAGCACCATTGACACGCCATCGGTAGACGACGGAGTGGTCCTTCCCGGGTGTTGTGCCCGAGGGCTCGACGAAGGCAAAGAGCCAAAACGCAAGGCTATATTATCCCCTGATGTCTCTCGATCCATCAACGCTTTGAACTGTGCCATCATATCTGCTTTTAGGGTGGCCACGTCCTCTCGATGTTGGACAATGAGTCGCTTAACGCCATGATCTGAGCAGTGGTCTCAGATCTGAGAGCCTGTATGTCATACTCCACTGGTGACAGCTCTGAGACGGATGCTGTCGACAGCGGAGCACTCACAGTCTCAGTGTTCGACGGTTTGGATCTGTTCATGATCCTTGTGGATCAAGGCTATGATACCACTGATAAGAACACGTCTTACCAATGGATCGAGAAAGAGAATTGAGCTAGAGAGGAAAGGAGGAAGAAAACTACAACTAAGAAAAAGAAAAACTGGATTCATTCATCGTCCCCTTCCCCTGAACCCTAGGGCGGAGTATAAACATTACAAGGGTGGGCTAGGATTGTGACATGTGGTCGACATCCAGCCTTTGATTTAACAACTGACCAAATTAACTAACCTAATTAATTCAACTTAGCCTAATTAACTTAATTAACAATTGGGCTTTTAACCCTGAGGGCGGGAGATTCCTCGGCCCACTAGGAGAGCATATCAGAAATAACTCGATCTACTGGGATTAGAAAATAAGCCAACACACGTTACTTCTTTCAGTAGGGCTGGGATCGGTACGGGTCGGGATTCGGGACATGTCGGGACCAATCCCGATCCCGATCCCGAAAATATGCAATTTTTAGTTCTAAATAGCTACATTTCTAAAAATTCGGGACGGGTTCGGGATCGGGACGGGTTCGGGATCGGGACGGATAGAGCCTATACCGATCCCGACCCATTTAAGAAATTCGGGATCGGGTTCGGTATCGGGACGTCGTATCTGAAATTTTTGTCCCGTCCCGTTCGGTATCGGTACGGGATGGACGGGTTCGGGATCGGGATTTCGGGTCCAAATTCCCACCCCTATCTTTCAGTTCTTTATATTTGTGATTTCCTTGCATTTGTCGAGCTAGAGAGCCTTTCTGTTCTGGTGCCAAATGGTAGAATGTTGCAACGACCTTGAAATGGCGCGTGAGAGGGAGCACGGGATGGAATCGACCGGGCTGTCAGAGATATCTGACGGTTCGTAGGTTGCCGCCTTATGCTGGAACAACTGCGGGGATGGAGGCTCCATATGGCAGAGGCAGAGCTTCCAAATGTGATTTATCCAGATACACCCACCACACACGTGACGTGTCCGTCCTCAATTCTTTTTAAGGTCCCAGTCCCAGACCCTATATCGTCACCTCTTCGAGCACAATACTTGACTAGATTATACAAAAATTTCTCCTTCTTACCTTCATCGATCATCTGTGTTTTCTTCAACCGGTTTGTTACAGACAGGAGATCTGCAATTGGTAACTCAAACTGACAACTTCACATAACAACACTTGCTTTTTATGTTTTCTTTTCTCTGTTTTTAAATGATGGACCCTCCGGTCCATATAGACCCAAGACAATCCTTACGTCTAGCCCTGTTTGGTCTCCATTTAAACCGTCAAAACCTAATTCGTTTATATGTGCTTTTTTGGCTGATGCACAAGTAATCTCAGGTCATGCATGTACGTACACACCTCATCTGAAACAATGAAACATACAGCACCGATTGTTTTTGCTGAGAACTCTGAAGATGTAACCATAGCATTCTAATTCGGCTTTTTGTAGCTGTACGTGTACAGATACTAATTTCAAATGTAAGATATAACTGATAAACAGATAAACACAATGTAATTTTGAATCCCAAATCGGTTAGCTATCTTGTTATAGGTTGTAATTGTCTAGGACTCTTCCTGTATATAATGACAGTAATACAAGCTTGGAAAGCAAGCAATTCAAACCAAAATACAATCTCTTCATGGTATCAAGAGCCCTCTAAGTCTCACGGCATTTTTTTTTCTCCTCCAATTCTAATGGCTTCCTCTTCTGAAACCTCTTCCACCACATCTTCAACCGTATCCTCCACCACATCCTCAACAACTAACCCAATTTCTTCCACCTTTGCTTCCCTATCATCCACTGCTGTTCACTCAGTATCAAGTTTCATGACTATAAAACTTGATCGATCCAATTATGTTCTTTGGCGAGCTCAGATGAATCCAGTTCTTCGCAGCCGAGGTCTGATGGGCATCGTTGATGGCAGCTCTCCATGTCCTCCATATTTTATCACAGATAAAGATGGAAAACTTACAGATGAAGTTAACCCCGAGTATGAAATATGGCAGCAACAAGATCAGATGATCTTAGGATGGATCAATACATCCCTAACTCCTGCTGTCCTATCCACTGTTGCTAGATCCACTTCCTCGAAAGCAACCTGGCTCTCTCAAAAAACGTTATGCTTCTCCATCTCAAAACCGCATATTACAGCTTCGTGGTGAACTCATGCGAACAACTCGAGGCTCCTTGTCCATTACAGATTACCTGGACAAGATCAACTCCATTGCTGATCATCTCGCCTTGGCCGGATGTCCTATGACTGAAGGGGACCTGCTAACTATCATCATGCACAATGTTGGTACTCAATATGAAATGACTGTAAGCTCTGCACAGGCACGAGATACTCCCATTACTTATGATGATCTTGAATCTCTTCTCTTGTCCGCTGAAAGAAGGTTTAATGAACAAACTCAGCTTAACCTTGATAATGTTCCCACTGCTCTTCATGTTTCTAAACCACGCATGCCAAGCCGTGGCTTTCCTTTCGGCAGGAATGGTGGCGCACAAGGCCGCCCTACTATGTCACCTCCAACTACTTATGCTGGACGCAGTAACCTTTTTCGAGCTCCTTCTCGCTCTCCAGGCTTAATACTTGGACCTCCTCCAAGTAATAACTTATACAATCTCTTCAATAACATGTTCAATTCCAATGCTGAGAACTCCTTTTCATTAACTCTGCAAACCTTCTTCTATTATGACGTTCCATCCAGATCTCGGCTCCAGCACCATCCAAGGACTTTGATTTCAATTATACTTGGGTTTTAAATTTCAATTCAACTCTTTCATCTGTACTCAAAATTTAAAGCCTTGCCGGACGATTTCAGAGGATTGAGTTTTGGTTGTCGGAGGCCGGTGAAAATAACGGAGGCCATGGTGAGTCATCTTTACTCACTACCGGAATCAGAAGTTTGGCCGACGAAAAATTTTTGTCGGCCTGTTAAACAAATTCGTCTGCTAAGATCGTAGCCGACCAGTTGTTGTCGGCTAAGATGTCGTCGACAAAGACTCTTCGGCTATGACATTAACCGACGAAATAAAAGTGGTCGTCGGCTATAGTTTCACACTTAGCCGACGATTTATTTTTCAGTTTTTCGTCGGCTAAAGTAAGACTAAAGCCGACGAAATAAATTGTCGTCGGCCTCAACCTAAGACTTTGGCCGACGAACTGTAAATATTTCGTCGGCCAATTTAAAAAATATAGCCGACGAAATGTACTATAAACCGTTGGCTAAATATTTTAAAAAAAAATTAAAATAATATAGCCGACGAAATATAATACATTTTATCGGCTAAAATACTACTATAGCCGACGAATTAAGCCATATGTCGTCGGCTAAACTTTGAAAAAAAAATAAAATAAAATACTATAGCCGACAAATTATGATAAATTTCGTTAGCTATAATACTTTTTATACTAAAAAAACTACAAAATTTCTAAATTATTATCAAAACAAGCTGCAAATTGCACAACCAATTTCATATAACCAACAACGTACACTATCAAAAGTAGTTTAAACGTTTTGCATTAAATTATTAATTTATAAATTGTTCATAAACCCATAAAACTAAATAAAATCTATATCATCTAAATCTATATCTGCGCTAGGAGGAGGTTGCGGCGGTTGAGGTAGGAGAATAGGCGTAGGCATGGGTGGAGGCGGAAGTCCCTAAAGCTGGGCAGCTGAAAAATCTTGCAAGTACTGGAACATCTGTTGCTGCTGTGCCTGGTTGTTGGCATATACTGCTGCATTATACTCTTGTAAAGCGGCTTGGTGATCCCGTAGCATCTGAACTTCCGCCTCTAGCTGAGTCGTTCTGCTGCTGGTCGAGGCTGCCTTTTTTTGAAATCTGGGAGTGGTCTTCAGTACCCCCTCGCCTTTCTTTCCTAGACCCCGGCAGTAGAAGTTATTTCCTCACGGTGGGAATGTTGTGCCCATGATCCTCGCCCTAACACTGAGATCCGAAGTGTCGATCCGAGACATGGTTTCAGACATGTCTTCCTCTTGCGTGTCTGGCCATGTCTCCCTCACTATAGCAGTCATCACCTCGTCACTAGCCGTCTCACCCTCGCCTAATTGAATAGGAAAAAGAATTAATTAACATTTTGAAATATAAATATAATTTGAAAAATTTGAAAACGTAAAACGACTTACAATATCCTCCTAGGCGTCAGGATATGTCTTCTCGTACGTATAGACGTACCGGTTGACTTCTGAATGTTCCCTGGCCGCCTCATCCATCAACGATACGAACGGTCTAGAACAGACATGATGGTTCCTTGTGTTGCGTTGCTGGTTTTGAGTGTTCGTCCGGGAAACGGCCTACAAAGGAAAAAAATAGTAAAATATTTTAAAACGTACTAATTAATAACAATATAAGAAATTATTTTTTTAATTACCTGTTTATGAGGGTTGTTGAATTCTGATATCAGAAGCCAACACCACTCGTATTCCTTGAACTGAAACTCAAGGGGGGTACCAGAACGTTCGTTCCCATGCGTAGTCCAGTGGGTCCGTAACTCGTTCTTCCACTCCTTGTACCTACAGATACCACAAAAACAAATTATAAA
Source organism: Comarum palustre (assembly GCA_951800085.1). Lineage (NCBI taxonomy): Eukaryota > Viridiplantae > Streptophyta > Magnoliopsida > Rosales > Rosaceae > Comarum > Comarum palustre. The sequence goes on along the minus strand of OX637574.1, from coordinate 28,334,145 downwards.
TATTATTAATTACACATATAATTTTGTTTTTTCATTAACTTTCCAACGTACCTTCCCCCATGCACAACGTTCGCCCAAGTGTTCCTCAGGTGCTGGGGAACGTCAAACCATACCTGTATTAAAACGTTTATTTGTTTAGTTTTTCATAAATCCACAATGTAATACATAATATTAATTGTGAATTTTTTATACTTACCGACATTGCGTTGTGGATCATGTCCTTAACCTCTTGTGGGACCTCGCCCCAGTCTGACCACAACATAGGTACTCTATCCCTAATGAGCGCTCCCACACGGCCAGAGTACATCCTCGTCTTTCTGCACGATACTACGTTCTCATCCCCGTCAGTATCGATGACGATCCTTCCCGAGGTACTCACGGTCTTCTCGAGAGCCTTTCCTGTGACGGGGCCTCTCTTCTTCCTTGTCGGCTTGGCTCCGACGGTGCCTATCATAAATTGATTATTAATAGATTATTTTTATTATGACATTATAAGAAAACCAATTATTTATATTTCAATACCTGAGGGCGTTGGGACGGACGCGACGGATTCTGACTCTGTCGCCGATGATGATACCCTCGTAGAAATTAAATCCGTACCAAAAGGCACGAACAGGTACGCCGCTGATAGGGTCACCTGCGGGGGCAGTTGATAAATTGGCGCTCCAGAGTCATCGACTGCCGGTAATGCCGGTATCAACCGCGGAAGGTAGAGAAGAGGTGGCGACATCTGTACCCCAGAAGTCCCACCCTTCGAAATAGTAGGGCCCGGAGTCGGTGCCTGTGTATCTCAGGCATACATGGTACAGACACCTCCGCATGAGTCGGAGGCCCAACTGCCTCGAGGAGTGAGGGACGCTTGGCTGCCTCGTGGAGCGAGGGGCGTCCGGCTGCCTGGAGGAATGTGTGGCCCCCGGATATCTCTGCGTCGGCTCCAGAAGGGACGCATGTCGGGCTGTCATCGGGCTCTGAAACGACGCTTGAGGGTTGCTAGACGTTCCCTCAGACGATTCAGACCTTTGGCCCTTTGAACCCTTAGTTTTACTAAACAAGCCTTCCATCATGTTTATTAAATTATTAGAATTTTTAATTTGTACAATTAATAACAATTAATATTGTAATACAAAAATATACCAAATTATCAAAAATTAACAACATTATCACATATATATTCAATATACCAATTAATATTTTAATATACCAAATGTATTAAATATACCAAATTAATAACAATTAATATTTTAAGACAAAAATATACCAAATTATCAAAAATTAACAACATTATCACAAATATATTAAATATACCAATTAATATTTTAATATACTAAATTTATTAAATATTCACAATTTCAATAACAAATATACCAAATTAACAAAAAAATTTAATTCAATATATACATCAATAAATTTATATAATTCAATATATACATCAATAATTCAAAATAATTATATAATTCAATATATGCATCGAATCGCATACCTTAATTTCTTGAAAAATTCGAAAGAGAGACGCAACTAGTGGTATAAAATTACATGAAAAATAATCATCGGAGATAGGGCTACCTCTAGGGAGAAAGAATGAAAACATGCATTGACCGCAACTATTGGCACTGAAACTTTATCAGAATTACGTGATTTTTCAACCGTAGACATATTTCATTGTTCCGGTCATATCTTATTTAACGACTTTTTTTCATTTGAAGTTTCTACGCATAGTTTGTTTTTGAAACGGAACATTTACTTAACACTTGGTAAATTAGTTATACAACATTAGTAGACATGTTGTGATTGTGCTGATCAATCTTGTGAAACGAAAATCCGACCATCAGATATTATCATTATGTTGAAACATGTGTGTTGGTAAATTTCCAGCTTGATCCGACAACGTTAAGGACTCGATCCGGACGGTCAATCCCATTAGTCAAACTCCTAAACGCAGAGAAACGGTAATTTGACCGTCTAAATTACGTATTCTGCCCGGACCTTCAACTACAAAAAGTTTCAAATCGATGAGACGCAACCAGTGGTATAAATTATTATTTTATTTATTTAACTTTAGCCGACAAAAAATTAGGGTATTCGTCGACTATAGTATAGGGATTAGGGTTTATGGTTTAGTCGACGAAATATTAGGGTATTCGCCGGCTAAGATAGTTTTAGCCGATGAAATGCCAATTATTTCGTCGGACAAGATAGTTTTAGCCTACGAAATACTTCATATTTCGTCGGTCAAAGATAGTTTTGGCCGACGAAATACCAATTATTTCGTCGGCTAAAAATGAAAAATACATAAAAAAACAGGTTGTTTAATATAACCATACCAATTTCCTGTTCATATATCACCAAAACTAAATTAAATTATGAATTCAACAGCTTGTAGCATATAAAGCACACATCAATTTGTATTACAAATTCAAACTAAGAAGGCTCGTAATCGGAATCATCTGATGAGTCTTCTTCGGTGTCAGAATTAATTTTTGGCAATCTAGGCATTTTCTCATCACAAGAGTCGTCGTCTGTTTCTTGATTTGGATCCACATCAATAAGCCTTGAGTCTAAGTCACAAATTCGAACCGAACGACCCGCTTTAAAATTATTAAGGCGAATTGTAGAGGAGTCAGGAATACCTATTGCACTGGGCTCTTGATACGCAACATCTTCTTCCTCCAAGTGTAGCTGCCCGGTAAATGTTTCGAGGGTGCACAAGGTTGACGACTTTCCACGTGTCACCCTTAACAAGGTCATCAAGATAAAACACTTGTTTTACCGATATGGTAAAAACGTATAGGACATCTTCATAACAACTTATACCAGTGTTCACCGATAAAATCCCGTACTGATCGATCTTCATACTCTGCGGGCTTCAAGTATCAAACCATCTAAACTTGAAGAGGTGCACTGTCATGCCTTGCCCATAAACGAGTTCCACCACTGAATCGAGAACACCATAATAATCAACTCCATTCCGCCCACCGTGCGCCATCACCCTAGAATTCTGTGTTCTCCGTCTGATGTCTCTCTGTTTACATATAAATTGCACGTTATTCACCTTGCACATCGGATAAAGTCTTGATATTATCGGCTTCATCGCTAGAAGTCTTAGTTCGTGCGACCAATTTGGGTGACTATCGAATTGAATATGGTTCATCTGCAGCCAAATATTCAATGTATTGTAAATATGAATAATTATGCAATGAATGAGTCATGAACAAAAATAAAGAATTACATACCCAGCCGCCAAAATAGTTCACGAACTCCTTGTTGTGGTAGTCGAGATCACCTTGAATGTCTAGACAGTATAAATGGATGTCTTTCCAGTATTCAACTTCTGGACAGTTAATCAATACCCACCAATGGGCTATGACTAGCTCATGTGGTTGCAACTTGTAGGAGTCTGGCAAAATTCCATAAACTTCAACATCATTAGAGACTATGGAAAGGTTGAACTTCAGTACATCTACCGGTATGGTTTGTGGAGTTTCCTTCAATGCTCCTAAATACAACTTCATGTAGGTGACGCACTCGTACGTAATACATGCTTCAGCTATACATCCTTCAGGCGCGGATTTATTAGCCACATAAGCTTTGTAGTCTCCACGTTGTCTATATATAAATAAATTGTTGTAATATGTTATGATTATATATTAAACATGTACAATAAAAAGTTTAGGTGAAAAAACATACATTTTCATGGGATACATCCAAGTATAGTGTACTGGACCGGTAAGCAACAATTGCTCGGGAAGATGGATTATCAGGTGCGGCATGATGTCAAAAAAAATTTGGAGAAAATATCCTCTCAAATTTACACATGATATAAATAACGTCCTGTTGCATTTTCCGGAGATCAGATTTTTTCACTTCCCGTGTGCATAACTTCTGGAAGAATCTTGACAGCGCTATTAACGGCTCCACCAGCTGACGGGGAAGGAACGGTCGAATGAAAATAAGGAAGAGACGTTGTAGCAGAATATGACCGTCTTTCTGACCGTTAGACCGTCTTTCCCTCCAAGTTCAGCACTGTTCCCTCAATTTTTTGAAGATCAATGCGTGCTTTCAGACTGTCTTTCGTCTTTCCTTCCAAGTTCAGCACTGTTCCCACCACACTGTCGCACACATTCTTTTCTATGTGCATCACATCTAGGTAGTGTCTGATCAACAACTTACTCCAGTATGGGAGTTCCCAGAATATGCTCTTATGTGTCAAAAATTTATACCTGTCGGGTCTGTCAGGTATTGCCGCCACAATATTGGGATGATTGCTGAGCTGTCCAAAATCATAATCATTAAGCATTGCTAAAATTTCTTCCCTCGTCCATCTTCTAGGAGGCACACCGTTTTCTACAGTCCCATCAAATGCTTTGTCATCGAACCGCCCTTCGTGATCATACTGAAAGAGAGTACGGTGACCCAATCTGCATATCTTGTTGTAATGACTACTGCTCCCCTCATCGCTAAAGCACTCTGGATAAGGCTTGTATCCCCTAACAACGTTGCCCGACAACATCCCACGGGCAAGAAAATCACTGATGGTACCAACAACCATGACATGGATCTGGAACATCTCGTGCATGTACTTATCATATGTGGGATGGCCAACGTCCCAAAAAAACTTAAGCTCTTCAATCAAAGGTCTCAAATACACATCGAGACACTTCCCTGGATAACCGGTTCCCGGAATCAACAAACACAACATATTGTATTCCTTCTTCATGCACATCCATGGAGGAAGGTTGTATGGTACCAAAATCACCGGTCATACACTGTATTGAAGACTCATGTTGCCAAAATGATTGAACCCGTTGGAGGAGAGCCCGAGCCTCACATTTCAGACCTCTGACGCAAAATGAAGAAACTCAGGGTGTATAAGGGTATCTTCGCCATGCAATTTCCTATCAGCGTGTCATCTCATAGCTTTGGCCGTGTGATGACATATACAACCGTTCCAGCCTATCCCTCAACGGGAAATACCGAAGTACCTTCACAGGTTTCCTATTGCCTGCAGGAATCAGCTTATACCTGTCACTCTGACATACTGGACATGCGTCAAGGTCACCAAGGTCATTCTCTTCTAGATCTTTACCCCAGAAGAGAACACAGTCATATCTGCATGCATGGATCTTGATGTAGGAAAGCCCAAGATCTTTCAGGATACATCAAACCTTATGATGAGTGGTAGGAAGACGATGACCGTGGGGCAGCATCGAAGCAGTTTACTGTAGATAGTCATCAACAGCCTTCACAGTCGATTTTGTCTCAACTTTAATCTTCATAACGTCCATCACACTTTCAAGAACCGTCTTCTGACAACCGGGTTACACAGGGGTCTGTTGGAAAGCAAGTAGTTTGTTGTACCTGTCAATACTAGTAGTGTTGACAACTCTAGGGAAGGGCTACACTGGCTCAGGCATATACGGTCATTCAGAGCATACACCGCTCTCATAAGGAAACATATCGTTGTTGAATGCCGTTGTTGGATCGTTGGATATACTGCCCGTCTCAAAAAATTGTCCATGATCATGCGGACCGCCTGATGATGTTTCACCGTGATATATTCAACATGTGTACTTCTCCCAAAACCCATTACTCTTCAGGTGCTGCAAAACCTTGTCAATTGAAAATCGATGCATATCGCTGCGACACTGACATTTAGTGCACGGACAATAGAAAATTGTATTCTCTTTAGCATTATCCATCACATATTTAATAAAACAAATAACTCTTTTACCATATCTTTTGTCCCATTTTGGAAGCGAAATCCAACTCTTATCCATATCCTGAAAAAATAACATAATATATATGTATAAACTCTAATTAATTAATTAAATTTTCAAATCATTTAGTATTCTATCTACAGTTAACGTACAATTAATTAATAACAAATTAATAATTAACACATATATATATATATATATATATATATATATGCATGCATATATATACTAATTACTAATTATATAACAATATATATATATATATATATATATCAATTAACATCAATCATAATCAAAATATTACTTAATTCATACTATATATATGCATGAAAACAATATTATAATTAAATTAATATATATATATATATATATATATATATCTACTACTACTTATTAATATATATATATATATAACAACAATTTCATATATATTATCAAATTAAAATCGATCAACTCAATCACACTCAAAATCCAATAATTCAACTAAAATTAAAACTCAAAATCAATATATATAACTCAAATAAAACTCTTAAACCAACCCAAAAACAAGATATATACACATATACGTACCTATATATAGCGCCACAAACTAATTTTGGACAGATTTCGACGACACCCAACAATTTCGCCAACACCCAAACTTTTTCTCCCGTTTTTTTTCACATGAGCTGCTGTCTAGATCTGAAAATATAAGGACTTTTAGCCGACCAAAAAATTATTTTAGCCGACGAAAAAACATTTCGTCGACTAAAAATCCAGTTTAGCCGACGAAAAATTAACTACTTTAGCCGACGAAAAAAAATTTCGTCGGCCTGTTTTTTTATCGGTTATAATGTTTATTCTGGTAGTGACTATAATAAAGCCAACATGTTTAGAAATTCATCAAATTATGTTATGCCTATATTACCTTTATAAAGTTGATTGAGATAATAGAGATGAGAGTTATTGTAATAAAAAACAAAACAATAAATAAATAGTGATTAACGAGATAATTATAAAAAATAAATGTGGATACATTTAGAAATTACAATTCTAGTCGAAAGAAAACTGTAAGTCACTACTTAATTTTATGTAAGCTTATGAGATGTGAATATATGCATCGGTAAAGATTAATATAGTTAAAAAAGATGGAGGAAAAAAATTAAAAAAAAGTGTGGACTGGCCGGATTTAAGTGAACCATGTCAACAGATGTCATGTCTGCGCGGTCTACTCCTGTTGGTCGACCATTCTTGAGCCTTTGTCTCCGCTAAGCTATTGGCATGTTGAAATAATTAAAATCTGAAAAGGGTTTCGATTTTTGAATGGTTTTGAGATACGGGAGACGCAGGTTTGTGATACTAGAATTACCGGCACACGATAACAGCTGTGGTCTTGCTAATATTTTGGGATAGGGAGAAGCAGAACAAAACAACAGACACTACAAACGGGCACAAACTGCAAGGATCTTTCCTTGGCTCTTGATGCCTATGAGGAAGTTTTCGTCACCAGAACTATACATGTTTTCCTTTTCATTTCAGTCATTGAATATCAGTGTTTTAAGACGAAGAATTAGATAAAAATGTAGTCAGTCTCAGCTGGAAAAACAAGTATTCATGAGTCATGATTATGCATTTCTGTATTGGCATATTCTAAGCGGTTTTCTAGTCATTTTCATAATGAAACCTTTATTACTGATGTGGGTGTGTAGAAAAAATGTTATGGAGACCCTAGATTTGCTATTTGAGAAGAGGATTAGAATAGTAACAAGAATGAGTGGGATGATTTATTCTTTGATGTTTAAGACGATTTGGTAGATTCGGCACCAATATATTGGGAGGAAGAGCAGCTGAAGATACTATATTTTTTGATGAAATTCTTTGCAATAAGTGATTGTTCTTTGAATGGTTCCTGAGGTGCATTTTTGATTGGTCTTGTATATAATTGTTCTACAAAGAAGGCCCATGACAATTTTTATGTGCATTGCAGTGAGAACGGAGAGTAGTTTGCTTCATGGATAAAATATTTTCTTGCCTTTCAGATGGAACTATAAAGGTACATGCATGTATAGAAAGATCTAAGGATCTACCGTTACATTATGGTATTCTAGCGTATATGTCTGTGACCCAAATCATATTAGCATCTTTCTTCTTTTCCTCTTGATGGATGACTCCCAGTTCCAGCTAATTCCTAATTTTCTATTATGCAAGCCAAATATTCTGATATCAGATGATAACTATTATTCTGAATTCTGAGTAGATGATGGTAAGGCAACCGTCAGAATATGCATAGATGGAATACAACATAGTATGGGATTTATCAATATTATATAATGAGGTTCATTGGAATTTTCTTTCTAGGTAAATCAATGATTACTGCATAAAATTCTGTTCAGGTAAATCAATGATTACTGCATAAAATTCTGATCAGAATTTCAGAATCCAGCTAGCTGGACTGAAAAAGACCTCTGATAAAACTGTGACAGGATGCCTTCTTATTCAGTGAAGCTTTGTCATTGGAAAAAAATGAATTTCCAATCATTAGAAAAAAGAAATGCAATGATATAAACCATGAATTTCCTTGGTAATAGTTTTAAATCTATGTTTTTCGATGATTGCTTTCAATTCTTCATCCAGCTGTGTGACTGAGAATTCTATTTTGTCTTTCAATTACTTCTCCTTTTTGATGTCCACTCGCTGCCAGAGTGCTGAATAGCCATTGTCTGGAGTTGAAGACAAGATGCAGAATTATATAAGAGCTAGCTATACAATTATTTTGTTGAATTGTTGATACTATTGTACTAGAATGTACTGAGAACTTTGAAGATGGATTTCACTTGTCAAAGTTTGATCATAACCCTTTTACTCCTTTTAACTCTTAACCATGCTTAAGTAATCTATTCAATAATGACGGAACTAAGGTATAAAGGCAAGTTTCGTAGGCATATATGAGTCGTTGAATTCTGATTTTGATGCTGCTTTGATCTGGTTTGGAGGATCTGCTGTAACATCATGTGATCAAGTTGCCTTGCTGCAACACTATTCTAGCATATCTGAAACCCTTGTCTCATCAATCTACTATTCTTATCTATCTTCTTGTCTTTCCTTTTGAATTCATATGTAATCGATTTCAAGCTATGTCAAAAACCAATCAAGTATTGTATTAGTTTTTCATCCTATACGAACGATTTACTGTTTGCTTTTGTATTTTATAGAATTTTACCCGGACATTGGCAGAAGAGCAGCATGGGCTATGAGCTTGTAGAACAGAATTGCATGACATTAATTGAGGGGCCTTAATGACAAACCTGAAACATGATTGCTCTCATCACATTATCTTTCAAGAAACCAAAACATGAAGCTGCTGCCTCCTATATCTATCTGCCTATACTAACTCTCACATATGCTTGTTCCTCACTTTAAGTGTTTGTAACATACTTCCCAATACGCACACCTGAAAACCAGAACCATAATTAGAAACACAAATATGAAAAAAATATGATTAATTTGGCTAAACCATAGTGACTAATCACCAAATGGGCACATGTAATGGCAACCCTTTTTAAGAATATCAGAACCACAAGTGCCATGGATATTGGTGACCACCAAAGAAAGCAAGAGGAAAGAAAATGCTAGAAGAGCTAAAACAGGCCGGTCCTTTGTTTAGAGCACCCTGGCAGTCTGGCACTGCCTCTCTGAATTCAATTCATACATAAATATATGCAGCAGCAATCATATTGAGATTCTAGTTAGTTAAATACAGGATAAAAATTAAACGTAAAAAATACGTAACCGTATAATTCGTTATATTTTAATGAAAAATAATTTTAAAATTTCGGCCATAAACATAAATTCGGCTAATTTAAAAATACGACACGTACATGTTTAAAACAGAATGCAAAAAAGAATATGTACTCAAAAATTCAGGTACATTTTTATACCAATTTTTTAATATATCACTATTAGAGAGATTTTTACACCTTTAAACTTTTAATTAATTTAGTATATAGTAGAATTAGAGTCCAAGAGAAGCACAAAATGTTATAGAATAGTGTAAAGGAATAAATATTTTATTCTAAAAAAATATAAAAAATTAAAAAAAATTAAAATTTATGTTTTTTTTCAATTATAAAATACGTATTAACGAATATGACACGTATTATATGTTTGTTGTCAAAAACACATATTTTACATATATTTAAAAAATATAAAAACACGTGTTTTTTTTTAAAAATACATACATACACTATCAAGATCAGTACTTTAGCCGACGAAAATTTTTCATCGGCTAAGTACAAAATTTCGTCAGCTAAGAAGTCGTCGGCCAAGACTTTAGCCGAAGAAATTATTATTCATCGTCGGCTAAAGTCATTTATTTAGTCGACGACAAATTTTTCGTCGCTTAAATTCTGGACTTTAGCCGACGAATTTTAATAAAATTTCGTCGGCTATATCTATTTTTTTATTTATTTATTTAACTTTAGCCGAAGAATTTTATTAAAATTCATCGGCTATAGTTATTTTATTTTTATTATTTATTTATTTAACTTTAACCGATGAATTTTAATAAAATTCGTCGGCTATAGTTATTTTATTTATAAAATTTGTCGGCTATAATTATTATTTTTAACTTTAGCCGACGAATTACCTTAAAATTCGTCGGCTATAGTTATTTTATTTCAATTTTTTTTCTTTTTTTGTTTCTAGTATTTTTGATTAATTTTTTTTTCTTTTTTTTCGTTTTTACACCATTGGTGAAGGAGAATGAGGAGGAGAAAAGGAGGTGGCCGACTATAGGAAGAGGAGAGAGGAGGAGATCAGAATAGATAGGCTAGGAGAGGGAGAGGAGAAGGAGGAGAAAGAGTTAGAAGAGAAGGAGAAAGATTTAGAGGAGGAGTACGTTGTTGCCGCCGGAGAAGGAAGGAGGAGGAGAAAATAGAAAGATATAGAAAATTTTGAACTTTAACCGACGAAATACCCTAATTTCGTCGGCTAAAGTGCAAAATTTTAGTCAGAAAATTTCAAAAATTTTAAAATCCCCGCCAAAAATTTTGAATTAACTTTAGTCGATGAATTTTAATAAATTTCGTCGGCTATAGTTTTTTATTTATTTATTTAACTTTAGCCCAAGAAATTAGGGTAATTCATCGGCTATAGTTATTTATTTTTATTTATTTAACCTTAGCCGATGAATTACCCTAATTTCATCGGCTAAAAACCTAAACCGTAAACCATATACGTAGAATCTTCAAACAAAAAAAGTCGTGAAATAAGATATGACCGGAATGGTGAAATACATCTACGGTTGAAAAATCACATAATTCTGGTAAAGTCTCGGTGCCGATAGTTGCGGTTAACGCAATTTTCCATTCTTTCTCCCTAGCGGTATCCCTATCTCTGGTGGTTATTTTTCATAAAATTTTTATACCACTGGTTGCGTCTCATCGATTTGAAACTATTTTCAGTTGAAGGTCCGGGAAAAATACGTAATTTAGATGGTCAAATGACCGTTTTCGTGCGTTAAGGGGTTTAACTTACAAGATTGATCGTAAGGATCAAGCCCTTAACGTTGTCGGATTAAGTTGAATTTTTTCCTATGGACATATTTCGACATAATGATCATATCAGACGGTCAGAATTTTGTTTCTCAACTTTGATCATCGGAATCATAACATGCCTATTAATGTTGTATAACTTATTTACCAAGCTTTAAGTAAATGTTCCGTTTCTAAAACAAACTCTACGTAGAAACTTCAAACACAAAAAAGTCGTGAAATAAAATATGACCAGAATGGTGAAAATACATCTACGGTTGAAAAATCACGTAATTCCGGTAAAGTCTCGGTGCCGATAGTTGCGGTCAATACAATTTAGGGGTTTGACTTACGAGATTGACCGTCCAAATGAAGTCCTTAAATTTATCGGATAAAGTTGAATTTTTGACCATAGACATATTTCAACATATTGATGATATCTGACAGTCGTATTTTTGTTTGTGAATTTTGATGACCGAAATCACAACATACATACTATTTACCATTATTTATCTATATGGGGAGCCCTATCATCGAGGGGTAAATGTCTCAAAAATTTTATATGGACAGTTGCGTTTCATTATGGTGAGTGTTTGTTGTGTTGAAGGTTCGACCAAAATACCTTATATAGATATAGATATAGACATTTTCGTGTGTTAAGTGTTTAGAAAAACTTCAATTTGAAGCCTTAAACGAACTCGGATGGCCAAAAAAGCCCGTATACATGGTATAACCACGTGTTTGACCGTTCTGCTTTCATATTGGTATTACAATAGTCAATCGGACACCGAAATATCCGTAATGCAATTTTATAACTAAAAGGTACTTTAGCCGTCGAAATACCCTAATTTCGTCGACTAAACTTTTCAAATTTCGTCAGCTAAAGTTCACAGACTATAGCCGACAAAAAAATCACTCTAGCCGACGAAATTTTTTTTCGTCGGTTAAAAGTTAACTATAGCCGACAAAAAAATTAGTTTAGCCGACGAAAATTTTTTTCGTTAGCTAAAATTCCACTTTAACCGACGAAAATTTAACTTCGCTAACGAAAAAAATTTCGTCGACTAAAGTCTTTTTTCTTGTAGTGATATGCATATAATATACGTATTATATGCAAATTAGCTGACTATAGGACTGATATTCTTAGTGACTTTTACATTATGTGTGTGCACTGTGCAGATTTAGATGAGTCTGGACTGTCTGGTGATCATGGGCAGTGGCAGAGGCAGCAGAGAATTGGGGCAGCAGCAGAGACTGGTAGTGCTGATAAACCATGAACCATGTTTTTGGGTCCATTTCTATTTACTATTCGCTCCCCCAGCCACCAATAATTTGAATCCCTTAAATTATTTGAGCCTCTTTCATTCCATGAAGGGCCATCCACTAATTTATACAACCATGACACCAGTTTAAGTTTATATTATCTTCTCTTTTCTTCCCAAATCTCTGCATATCATGCTGTGTTTTCTTTACAGTATCTGTGTACGTCTCTCTTGTTCTTCCGGTGTTAGTTTAATCACTGATGATATATGTATATAAAAGAAGGATGTAGAGCCGACGTATGCACTGTCTTAAAGTGCAGACGTTTTTGGTTTTTTGATCATTTGGTGTCGATGGCGGTCCTACTTGCTACTAGACGGACTCCAGACCTCAAAACAGAGCTTCTCCTTACTAGTGGCCTCGCCGACCTCAAGTTTCCGGCCAAACTTGAACGATCTTGTAACTTTTGATGAGGTCGCAACACTGGCCTTTGATTCTAATCTCCATGGTGTTCTTCCTGCTATTACTGTTTGGGATGCCTCTGGAGTTCGTCAAGCAGCAAGTAGGGCCGCTGTCAACACCAAATGACCGGAAAATCAGAAACGTCCGCACTTTAAGACAGTGCGGGAGTCCGCACTTTAAGGCAGTGCGGGCGTCCGCTCTACTTCCTTCCTATATATATGTCAACACCAAATGGTCGGAAAACTAGAAAGGTCTGCACTTTAAGGCAGTGCGGGCGTCCGCTCTACATCCTTCATATATATATATATATATATATATATATATATATATATTATGACATTTCCACTATGAGATCCATTTTTTGACAAATATAAGGGATTAAAGATTACACCAACTTTTTGATCACATATCAACATCTACACCATTCAATATTTAAATTCATATATATAGATCATCTCTGCAAAATTTCATCGTTAAGGCTTCGAACTAAGTGAAATCAATTGACGAATCAAATTTGCTAAGCCTGAACCGTTCATGATTTAACTTTTAATTCGCTGTTTTGAGCACCTTAGCGATTACCAATTTGGATGAAATTTTGTAAAAGTGATCTACTCATATATAACTACATATTGAATATATAACTACATACTGAATGATAGAGATGTGATCTTGTGATCAAAAAGTTTGTGTAATCCCTTGTACATTTCAAAAAAGATCCCTCGTTGGAAGAGGGCTATATATATAGGTCGGATTGAGAGCGGACATCCACACTCAGGCTAAAGTGTGGACGTCGACGACTTCTCTTCTTCCCAGATGACTGAACAGCCTCCCAGGACCTCTTCCCTCCTTTCAGAACTCGTCGGCGATGAGTTTTACGACCAACATTGTGTTTTCTGTCTAGAGCTTCATTTTTGCTAGACAACTCGTTGACGGTGAGTCCTGGAAGGAGGGAATCAGTCTTAGGACGCTATACAGTCGTCTGGGAGGGAGAGAAGCCGTCGCCGGTGTGAAGCAATGCATAAACGGTCGACATCCGCACTTTAGCCGGAGTGCGGACGTTTGCTCTCGAACGACTATATATATATTATAGGAATCTTCTTCGCTACAAACGTTCGCACCAATAGTTTTGGTGCAGAGTTTCATTTTTTCACAACTTTTTAATCGAATTTCCTTATCTCCACTGTCTAGCATCTAGATAATATTGTGTAGATTATCTATGTAAAATTTTAGCAAATTTGGTGATCGTTAAAGCCGTCAAAATTGTGTTTTTTTGTAATAAAGATGAACGTTTGACAATATTCAGTCTGTTCATTTGTTTTCTATTTTGAGGGCCTTAACAAGCTCTAAATTGACTGAAATTTTGCAGAGATGATTTATATAATATTAGCTAGATACTAGACAGTGAAGATGAGAAAATTCAAACAAAAAATGGTGCAAAAATAAAAATATGCACCAAAACTATTGATGAGGACGTTTGTACTAAGAACTCAGCATGCAACAACCTTAAACCACAGGATAGAACTTATTATTGTTAAACAAAGCCTGTACGTATACCTAGTCGACTCGTTAACAAAAAGAAAATGACAAAGAAGGTTTAGCCTAATCATGTTGGGATTGGTCTGAGTCGACTAGGTATACGTACAGGCTTTGTTTAACAATAATAAGTTCAATCCTGTGGTTTAAGGTTGTTGCATGCTCAGCTCTAAGTACCAGTACTTAATATATACTTAACCAAATGGAGTCGGTAGCTCGCCAACAAAGAATAACCAATGTCGGCAAGCAATGTTGTTTCGCAACTTCATCATAAAAATTACGTACTGTTTGTAAGATCCTCGATCATCTTGTTAAAGAGCATAAGAACATCCAGGATTGTTCAGGTGCGGGAGGGAGCAGTTTATGGGACGGAACGGGACGATCGAACGACAGTTGTCTTATTTTTAATGAATTGATCAAACTAACAAGATTAAACAGACTTAAACGGACATAATCAACTCATTAAATATCAGGCGGCTGTCGTTCGATCGTCACGTTCCGTCCCGCAAACGACTCCAGCACCTGAGCGGGACGGTAGGAACACCAGATTTAGGTAAGAGTTTACCTATCACGCTTTTACAATATATTCATAGTTGAAGAAAGCATTGATGGGATTCAACCATGCAACAGAATCCTACAACTGCATTTAGTATTGGCAACTGTATAATAAGCTTGAAGAATGAAGTCAGCAGCTGCGAATTGTATCAGATCGACTATTAACAACTACGTACAAGTTCCACTGTGTTTGAGGTTGTTGTACATACTCAAATCTAACTACACTTGAACCATGTACAACCTAAGTTACTGTTTGCTGCATATGGGAATCAGATAAACCTAAATCCGTATCCGATTTGTTTAATACACAGGTTAGCGGTTAGCAGGTCCGGATCATCAACCAGATTTTGCTCTTCATGTTTTGGACTAGTGATGTGGGAAGTGGGAGCTGATATTTTATGTGCATGCATGTTCTTGCCGGGTTTATGCATATATCTCGATCATTCTCATAGTTTTCTGGATGGGGATGATTGTCACTTTGCTTGGTGCTAAAGCTGGGTACATGCACACTCTGCATCCTCATATACAACTACACGCGGCAAAGAATTAATCAAAGACCAAGTTAGCATATATATGCAAGATTATACGGACCAGATAGATAGACGGTCATGGATGTTGCTGGACACACCAAAACAATGACACGTGAAGTTTCATACTGTCTCACGTGAAAGCCACACCCTCCAAATCAGTTTCTGCAAAATCAGACCCCTCTTATGATATATACATGCACCAAGTAAATCAGACCAGCTAGAATTAGAAGGAGAAGAAGAATTTAAGATGAAAGATGTTGAGATATATATTTCACATCAGGAATATGAGACCTTGTCTGTGGGTTTATAAGGGTTTGGGCTACTCTCCATATTGCCAATTGGTTTTGGAGTTGAACCCCAGACTACTTTATCATGGTATCAGAGCGGGTTGCCCATATACACGTGTGAAGCCTTAAAGGCCACACGAACTCCACGACCACCCAAGTTATTGTCCACGTGTTAGGCTTAAAGATTCGCCACACGTGCGGAGGCGTGTTGAGATTTGGGCTACTCTTCATATTACGAATTAGTTTTAAAGTTGAACCCCAGACTACTTTATCAAAAGATGCTCCCAACGTGGACCCAACAGTGGTAGTTGATGGTGCCAAATCGGGCTCAGTTACTGGGTTTTGAAGGCTCCACGTAGAAATTACCCATGCTCGATTGATTGGTTTATAATGACAGGAAAAGCAGGATTAGAGGACAAACCGTCCTCTTGATACACGACAGACACATCCAATCAATTGGCCCCTTCTCTCTGATTATCATAATCAGGATTCGATTAATTAGGTAAGTAGATCTATTTTTGGTCATAATGGAGAGGAAAGTTTAAGAGTAGTTGAGACCTGAGATTCAAGTGAGAATGAGTTTCAAGGGACTTGCAACTAGAGAAGTTAGTTCATGGCTTAGTGAAAAGCCAATCAAGGTTAAGAAGGACAAGCTAGCAGAGAACCTTGAAGATCTACTCGAGCATATATACACCAATACATGGATGTTGATACACGTAATGTATACAACTACAGGTGAAATATGCAACTCGTTCGATGACCCTAAAGGTAAATAGTACGTAAAAGATCCATTTACATAGAGCATCATATCGATAAGTTCGTATTAAACCAACTTCCTACTCCATGCATCCCTAAGCTAGCTCGAGACGATGATCGCTCTTATCACTACAATGAGAGATTGAGCAAGTTCATTAGACTAGAGTTGGGCGACATTAATCTACCGGCCAAAAATGATATCACTGCTTGTTTGGATTTGTAACTTACTTTAGGAATCGGTGGATCCTACATATAAACCAAGAATATAAAGTTCGTGATTTTGGTGTCTCCTAATTGCTGTCTTTATCGATCATACATCACACACGTCAACTGAAGAAATTAAAGGCCCTATATATCTTGTCAATTGATATGAAATTCCCTTCAATGAGTATAGTAGAAGGGCAGCTGTTTGCCCGGCCCTTAATCAAGCATTATTAGCAAATGTATAAGACTCCATCATTCCATGTGTGATTCTGCTTAGTGTGGTTCATTGTTTCTTGAACTGAACTTAACAATAGAGACCGAACTTTACTATAAAGATTCAAATGTAAAATGTCGTCATTAAATCTAATAACGGGAGGTACTTAGGCAAGTATGTGGATATTTGTTAGCATATCCATTCTTGCCAAGGTTGTTTAGCTACTGAGCTCTTATCTATCAATTCTTTGACTATATATGTTTGCAGTTTGTATTTGAGGTCAGTGAATGTTCGTCTTGTTTCGTTCCTACCCATGGATTTTGTTGCTGAGGAATGTGGATGGTTTTGGGTTATTATTATTTAGATACTTGAAACCTAATCTTTGTGTCATTAGTGTCGTGGGTAGTGGTTTGTGGAACTAGGGATTAGAAGTGTGTTTCGAAGGTGGAGGAGATGCGGTGGTGCGGCCATGGATGGAGAGAAAAGCCAGAAAAGGGTCGAGTGTGTAGGGAGAGAGATAGAGAAAGCTGACATTACCAAATTACCCTCTTACAAATGTATAATGTCATAATAGTTAACGGTGTTGTTTACATCGTCTATATATATTGAGTTGGGAATGAAATTTGATATATTAAATATTATATTTTGAAACTTGATTTATAGTAGGGCTAACTTGATGCATGCACTTTTGTGAAAATTTTCCCCTCCAAATTAATATGAAGGTGGAGTAGGTTTATAAAGACTACCTATGATGAGCAAGTCAATGACTTGTTAATTCCTTAATCCACAATTTTTCATACCATGATTACAAGTTTATAAGTTGAACTTGAAAAAGAGAACGTATCAAAAAAACTTGAAAAAGAGAAACACCATGCCAAAAACATATCATAAAAGCCGACCATTCATGTATGCATGATAATGTTGTTGTTTTCCACTATGAAACTCCAAACACAAAGTCCACAACTACATAACTCAAAATCCACATCCAATGTTATAAGATGTAAATCCCACAAAATAATATGTTATATTTATTAAAAATCAGACAATTGTCGTTATTTTATCCCGTTCTGTCCCGCAAAACGCTCGCGCTTATGAGGAGAGAAAAAACGCCTTATAGAACCAAAATCCTATAAGACCACCCACCCTTCATTATCAGGGCAGTTGTCCTACAGATGCCGCGTGCCCTACACGTTCTGAAGGCTTAACTGGGCCTCAGTCCTATGATAAAAGCTCATTATTCCAAAGTAAATGAGATTGGTAGGCATTATAGATGGTAAAGCCACACAAATGGCTTCATCTGAACTTGGGTGAGTGAAAGACTCGAGCTTTCTTTTACCTCTCTATCTATCTGCACTGGTCCCCTGCAAATCTTCCTAGCCTTTCGCCGACTTCTGCGTCCACTTGCGTAATGCTTCCGTCTTTCTCTTTCAGATGAAAATGTGTTCTCTTTGTTCGAGCTTACATACTGTATTGAGGTGTTTCATTATGATTTTACCATGTGGATTAACAAAGCTTGACTAGTTCGAGGAGCTGTGATTTCCCCAAAAGTTTGGTTCTTTTGTACATTTTTCTGTTGGTTTATGTTGGATCAGTTCTGGGTTTTGGTTTCCTGGGTTGTTCTTCAAGTTTGATATACTAAAGTGAATAAATTCCCGTTATTTTTGAGTCAAAAAATTTGGAGGTTTGTTTAAGATTCTGGTCATTAGTTTAAGGATATATAATCTGTGTTCTGGGTTTTCTGTTTAATGATTAAGAAAAGTGTAAAGAACCAATTTTTAACTCAGATAGTGCTTAATTTAGAGGTTTTCTGGGATATTTGGAGCCATTAAAGAATTGCTTCGACTGCTCGCTTTTATAGATTTTAAAACCTGTATGAGTTTTATATTTTATCTTACTGATAAAGACTGTAATATAAAAAGAAAGATTTTATTCTGTGTAATTTCTGTACCTGTTTGAGGGAATATGATTTTTCTTTTCTCCCACTAAGTTGTACTGGGATTGTCTTATAGTGGGGTTTTGGTTAGGCTTTTACTTCTTCCAACAACCATTGCCATTTCTATTTATATACATAAACATCTGATTTATAGCTTCTGGTCCTTTGAACCCAGCACTCAAATTTAAGACACTGTGGAAGCTTGCAATAATGTCCATGCTCTTGAAGCTTTTATAGCATTTCTGAATAACACACAAGAGTCCAGTTGTTCACCATGCCTTTATCCGAGTTGTTGACCAGAGGGAGAAGTGATTCGAATCAAGATTTCGAGTAGGTTCAGTTCATTTTGGTGTTTATGCATCTTTAACTATTTTGATTCATGTCAGCTACTCATTGAGTAATTGTATTGTGTTCTGTTTTCCCAATTAATATTTGTTCTGTTTCCTTTTTCTATATTGTGGGATTTAATGCAGAACTTTGAGTGATTTGGTTGAACTGGTATGGGAAAATGGGCAGATTATGAAGCAAGGTCAGTCCAATAGAGCTAGAAAGAGTCCAACTTTCAACAGCGTACCATCTCACACTCCCAGGAATCGAGGTAGAGATTTACGAAATGGAAGCAATGGGAAGATGGGGAAATTTGGGACAGTGGACTCTGTGATTGATGAAATTCCATTGTCGGTGCCATCTGCTGAAATGGGTTTGAGTGATGATGATGACATGTTGCCCTGGTTGAACTATGCCCTTTATCAACCTTTACAACATGAAAATAGCCATAGTTTTATGCCTGAAATATCTGGTGTCACCGCAAATGAGATTTCCACCAATGGCAATCTCGCGTCAATTGACCAAAGGAGTGGCTCTAGTCAGATGTATAAGGAGTCCAACACCAATTCTACTCCTGGAGGTGCTCTTTTGGATCAAAGGAATGTGTCAAAGCTTTCTTCAGTAAGTGCTGCTGAGGCTATCAGACCTAGAACAACTAGTACTACTCACTTGTACCAGATGTCATCACAGCAATCCCAAACATCAATTCCATCTCTTAGATCAATAGCTTCAGATATGGTTGGTGGTAACACAAGTAGTGCCGCCCATCATGCTGTTTGCAAGAATTCAATTCAGGCCTCACCTGCAGGTGGTTTTCCTGGCATACCAATGCAGAAGCAAAATCCACCAACTTCTAGTAATAATAATTCAACCATAGTGAACTTTTCTCATTTCTCAAGATCAGCTATTACAAAAGCTAATCTTCAGAATACTGGTGCAATGTCTAGCTCAAGTTTACTAAGGCTGGAAAAGGTCAAAAATAAGGGTAAGGTTTCAGCTGCAACTAGTAGCAATCCTTCTGAGTCGAAACTAATCGAGTCCAGCTGTGGTTTGATGAAGGAGTCAACTTCACAGTGTCGAGATGTTATGGCACCCTCCAGTGTTGATATGAAACCAACTGCATCTAAGCCTCTGGAGGAACCACGTACTACTAAACTGTCTGAAACTGAATATCAAGAGGATTCCTCTAAGAATGATGACAGGAACTCCAATCATATTCCTTGTGAAAGTGCAGTTAGGGCTCTTCCAGATGTTGAAAAGACTAAGGAGCCTGTGGTTGATTCTTCTGTTTGCTCAGGCAATAGTGTGGAGAGAGCTTCAGATGATCCAACTCGTGTGTTGAAGAGAAAATCTCGTGATACTGATGACTCTGAATGTCATAGTGAAGTAAGTTTGAATGTTGTAAATATTTGCTCCAGTTCTTATTTCTTATTTCCTTCACTTTATAAACTATGAAAACGTCCTGCAGGATGTAGAAGAAGAATCTGTGGGGGTGAAAAAGGTAGCCAATGGTCGAGGTACGGGTTCCAAGAGAAGCAGAGCAGCAGAAGTGCATAACTTATCAGAAAGGGTGAGGAAAGCAATATATTGAAAGTAGTCATAACATAACATGTTAGTTCCATGGCAATGTGTTGTTTGTAAGATTAATAGCATCTGATCACTCATTTTGGAATGTGAACAGCGGCGAAGGGATAGAATCAATGAAAAGATGCGTGCGCTTCAAGAGCTCATACCTAATTGCAATAAGGTTAGTTTTCTTTATTTATTATTTTTATAAAATCTTTCTGGACACATATGATGTTTTATTGATTTCCAAGTTCTAAGTTGGGTGTTAAACCAAGGATCTGATTTTAGTCTTTTGGACCTGCAATCAACTGTTTTAATGGTATATGTTTTGGGAAGCAAATAAATTGAAATTTGAAGCTCTTGTCCTCAATGTTTTTGAACTTCACAAGTGTGAATAATGGTACGTCTTAGCAACATAAGACTAACCGAACAATAATGATGTACGATCAACTGATGTCCAGAGTACTTGTTATAGAATTTCCTAATTGTCATGGAGTTTTTCATAAGTTAATTTTATCTGTAATTTGGCTATGCAGGTGGACAAAGCTTCAATGCTCGATGAGGCTATTGAGTATCTGAAGACACTTCAACTCCAAGTACAGGTGAACAGCTCATTAACTACCAGTCCCTCTAAATTGAATATTATTTCCCATTACGGATGTTTTTCTTATTCAAGATTTTTTCTCAACCTCTATGCAGATTATGTCAATGGGAGCTGGTTTGTATATGCCACAAATGATGTTACCACCAGGAATGCAACATATGCATGCACCCCATATGACTCATTTCTCCCACATGGGTATGGGAATGGGTTTGGGCATGGGTTTTGGGATGGGTTTGCCTGACATGAATGGTCGATCTTGTGGTTACCCTATGCTTCAGGTGCCCCCTATGCAAGGTGCCCATTTTCCTGGTTCACCAATGTCGGGGCATACTGCGTTCAATGGGATGATAGGATCTAACCTGCAGATGTTTGGGCGTCATGGTCAAGGAGTTTCTATGCCAATGCAATGCCCACCCTTAGTTCCCCCATCAGGAGGGCCCTTTATGAAGTCAGCTGTTGGACCTAATGCTTGTGGTGCAGAAGGTCCTGTAGAAAATATGGAATCAGCTCCGGCTTCTTGTTTGAAGGATTCTGTATCTCCAATTATGCAAAATATCAACACCAATAGTTCCATGAATCAGACTTCTAATCAGGTTGGTTTGAATTGAATTTTTATTGCTGGAAACATAATGTGCTGATTGTGTTTGATGGGTTTTGGTTGTTAATTTGTCCATCACTCCATTTGGGAATCTTTATTAAATTTTAAGTTAAAGCATCTAAGTATCTAGAACAATAGAAACTGTTCCTGGGTGCAGATATTCCTTGCTTTTATATAGTCAGATGATGCTAAATGAATGGACATGTGAGTTGACATGGTCATAAAAATGCTAATGGATATCTAATACTCTGTTGGTCTATGAAGGAGTTAGGATGTTGACCAGTGGCCTTTTGCATTTGGATGTTCCTTTCAACATCAAGGCTTGCAGAGTCCTTGGAGAAGTCATTATGAATGAAACAAATGTAGGATTTACACCATCAGGCATCGAATTATGAAAAAATAAAAATAAAACCTTAATGATTCTACCACCCATAAAAAATTTCAGCTCTTTAACATTTTGAATACTCTATTGTCTGTTTTCTTGTTCTGCTCTAAGATTCTTGTTGTGTTCAATGAACCTAAAGCTCTCTTTTATGTCACTAGTGCCATGCAACAAATGAGGGATTTGGACAGTCTGCATTGGTGCAAAATGATGTTCAAGAGTCGGATGTTAGTACCAGCAGAGCTAGCAGATCTATTAACGGAAAAAACCATGCGCTTAGTAGACCAGCTAGTGAGTTGATAGTGCTTTCTTTATAAATTGATCCTTATGTTCACCGTGCACAAAAAGTAACAATTAGTTATATTTTTATTTTTTTAAAGATATGAACTAATTCCCAACTTGTATGTGCAGGTTAGGAGTAACAAGGGAGGACAGAAATCCCTTGTGCAACAACTCTGGAGTGGATCTTTTGCTTGCTTCTGATCAGAGTAGATGCATACACTGAAAAGGTACCTCCAAGTCATTGAGGTTGAACCTTTTCAATAACCCTCTGAATTCTAATTTCAGGAGTACAACCTCATATTGCATAGATTTTGGTACTAGCATCTGTACATTCATGTTGTAACCAGCAAGATAATGCAATGTCTAAGAGTTGAGTATACCACAAATATGTATCAGATTTGTATTTTGGCCATATTTATAACAATTCTTTGAATTAGTGAAATGATCAGTGGTGCTGTCATTGTTTCTCTGCAGTCATTGTGATGGAATATAGTACAATAGTTAACAGAGTTTATAGTACAATAGTTAACTAGGAATATTGGGTGATGGTTATTTTGGTTTCAATTACGAGTTTCAATACCGGTGTACTATCTGCTGTGCTGCAGAGTAGGATGTAGAAAGGTTCCTAGATCAACAATTTACGACAGCTCTATACGGTTGAGGAATGTAATGAATAGAGTTACATGATTCCACCGTGTTCATTTTACTTGTTCTTAGCAGCCAACGTTTTGTTTCCCAATTTCAACCAATTTTTGATTCTTCTCCTCCCGTGGGCAATGCTTGATATTTCAGTTTAATGCACAGATTTAACTTAGTTTAACAATAGTAAGACTTCTTTCCTGGTTATAACTGACAACAAATTCAAAAACAAGCACCCATAAGGAGTAATTACAACTGAAATTTTCCCATCAACAAAAGGGGAAAATAACTAACGGTATGCACACCAATATACAACACTACGGCATGGCCTAAATCTTCTACACATACACAGACGCACACACCAATTTACAATACCGAGTATGGCATAGCCTATATCTACTATATAGTATACACACACCCTTTTGGGCATATCAACATACAAGCCAAGAACTGAGACTGAGCAGCAAAATCAGCAAACAGTAAAAGAATCACAAGAATAAGGGAAACCAAAAGAAAGGATGTCTGCAAATATATGATTGCATCCTGCTATTTGACTTTAATATCATCCTTTGTTTCAGAGGCAGGGGTTTTCGAGCTAGGAGATTTCCCGGTAATTACTCTCTTTGCCTTCACAAGTGTATGCTTGACCTTTGATAAAATGGTGTTTGATTGTTTCTGAGAGGTCTTAGCTGGAACTTCTTTGGGCAGGTCTTCAGACTGCTTTGTGTCATCACCATCCTTTGCTGGAAGCTCTACATTTCGATCTGATTTTGCAACGTCTTCAGTGGTTTTGTCCAATGTAACAGGTTCATCACCTTTCACTTCTGGCTCAGATGGCTTGGATTTCCCAAGTGGTTCGGTAACCAATGCAGTGACTTCATCCTGCTTCACCTCTACATTATATTCTTTCTTGGTTTCAACTGTACCTGGTGTCTCAACTTTTATGTGTTCTTCCTTTTCAGTTTCGGCCGCAGGTTCAACAGCTTTCCCTGCTTCCTCGAATGATTTTTCAATTACTTCAGATGGAGTAATAATGTAGCTGTTGGCATCTGCTTTATCTTGTTGAGTTAAAACCTCCTCAAGCACAGTTTTGCTATCACTGTCTTCAGATTGAACATTCTTTGTTTCAATCGCTTCTCCAACCTTTTCAGATTCTACTACTGCATCTTCTGCTAGCTTCACAACCTCATCAACCCCATTTGATTCTTTCTTTTGATCGGCTAGAATTGGTTGACTTGAATCCTCAATGATCTCATCTTTCTTTTCACCTTCTTTGGTTTCAGCCATCTTAACCACATTCTCTTGTCCAACCTCTTTCAACTTCACCTCTGTCTCATCTGCTGACTTCTCAATCACATCAGCATCACCTAAATCTTTCTTTTCATCCTCTAAAATTGGTTGAATTGTATCCTGAGTTATCACACTCTTTCCATCTTCAGTTTCCACGTTCTTTTCTCCAACCCTTTCGACTTCCACTGCTGCCTCTTCTGTGGGCTTCTCAACCACATCAAGTCCACTCGGTTCTTTCTTTTCGTCTAGTTCAATTGGTTGAGTTGATTCCTCAGTTACCACATTACTCTTTTCCTTCTCTTCAATCTCCAGAGTCTCCGCATTTTCTTCTCCAACACTTTCCACCTTTACTGATTCCTCTTCTGCAAGCTTCTCAACCACATCAAGTTCACTTACTTCCTTCTTTTCATCTAGCTCAATTGATTGAGTTGATTCCTCCATTAGCACATTACTCTTCTCCTTCTCTTCAGTTTCCAGACTCTCTACATTTTCTTCTCCTAATGTTACCAACTTTACTGATGCCTCTTCTGCTGGTTTCTCAACTACCTCAATCCCATTTAGTCCTGCATTCTCTTCCTCTTTGATTGGTTCAGTTGATACAACAATGTCCTTTTCAGTCTCTTTAGCTTCCAGAACCTCTTCACCAACTTTTACTTTCTCCACTGCTGCCTCTTCTTGTATCTTCTCAACCACATCAACCTCAGTTACTTGCGTCTTTTGGTCCTGAGAAGCAACTGCTTCTGTGGTGTCAGGTAGAGAATAATCAGCTCCATTTCCATTTAGTAAAACCTCTTCTGGACTATTGACTTGACTAGGTTCGTAGTCTTTATCAGTTTGCCCCTTCTCTGGTATTGTCAAAGCTTCGACCTTGTTAGCTGAAGACCCTTCATCTTTCACAGTATCATCTTCCACACATTTTTCAGGTCCAACTTCATCATGTGTTTTCTCTTCTTCTTTAGCTTTGGGTTGCTCTGGTGCTTGCTCCACTTCTACACTAGGCGTGTTCTCTGTTTCACTTTTCCCTTCCTCCAAAGATTGGATAGGCTCAACCATATCAGCTGCAGACCCTTCATCTTTCACTGTTTCATCCTGCACACTTTTCTCAAGATCAACCTCTTCAAGCTTTGTCTCAACTGCTTGAGTAACTTCACATGGCTCTCCTGGCTTTTCCTCCACTTCAGCAGCAGCAAGTTCTGGCTTCTGTACTTCCAAAGACCCTGGTGGTTCCGACTCTTTAATATCTGTTAGGACTGTTTCCACGGACTCATTGTCAGTAGTAACCTGCAATGGTTTCTCTGTTTTCTCAATAGCCTCATATGATGATTGAGGAGCATCAACTATCTTTGTTTGTTCTACTTGCACTTCCTCAATGCTTTCTATAGCTGGTTCTTTTGGTGCTTCTCTTACTACAGACTCGGTTGAACTCTCAACCTCTTCCAAGATCTTCAAAGGATCAACTGCTTGCTCTGGAGTATCAGGAATGGGGTCACATTCCACCTTTGATTCTTCTACAAGTGGAACATCTGAGACAGCAGCACCAGCATTCTTCTCAGCCTCAACCGATTGCTCTAGAATATCAGGAATGGGGTCATTTCCTACGTTAGTTTCATCTAGAACTGGAATACTGGAGACAGGAGCATCAACAATCTTCTCAGTCTCAAGTACAGGAGGTTCGATCTTCTCATGATCGACAGCAGGTGTTTCTAGACATGTTGAATCATCAGTTTTAAGTACTTGTTCTCCGCTCTCTTTGGTTAAGGGAACACCGCATTTTTCATCAGTTTTTTTCTCTTCACTAGCCTTCTTTTCAACTTGCTGCATTAATTGAAAATGATACAATCCATTCAGGAACAGATTTCACATAGAAAAACCAACCACCCCAACTATCGATAGGCGCATATTATAGGTGTGTATCAAACACGAAACTCACTAAAAGCTGATCTATTTTAGCATCTGCATTATGTTGTCATCCTTCACAGATAATGTTGACAGGACACAGTTACTAAGATCACTTGATCAATCCTGCAGATAAGAAGCTAGGCTCTATCTATCAACCTTATCTGGTTAAGAGGTCTTTCGATTCTAACATGAATATCTACCAGCTGCTTCATAAAGATCATGATCTAATCAAATATCATTCATCTGAACCATATCCAAAATAAAGTACCGGCAGAATCACAAGTTGGTATTTGACAGAATCTAACTAGTCCACAAAACATATATTAAAAAATTAGCAGCACACAAACTTTGGATAATCTGAACTCTGGAATCCAAAAAGATTGACCATACTTGATCACTGAAGTTGCATACATATAGGAGTAATCGGAGTGAAGTAAGAGATCGAAGGAACTAACCTCATCATCAGTAATAGGAATCGGAGGTGGTGCAACAGTTTCAGCAGCCATCAGAATTCAACTCCAAGGTGATCACTCGACTTGGAGTAGCTTAGAAGTTCGAAGTTGAACTGAGAGACTAAAACAGAAAGGTGAAAAAAGGAATAATATGTTTGGCAACAACTACTAAAAGAGACACCCAGTGAGCTTTTGCGAAGAAGAAGAATTGATGATGATGAACAGCTACCACAAAAACAAGAAAAACAGGTTGTCAAAGAGAGGCCACATCACATGGTGTGGCACACTATAGCTGTGATTAGGGCTAGGAGTCCCAGTTGCTTTTGTTTATCAAGAGAAAGTACATAAAAAAATAGAGTGACAACTACAGTGGGGTTGGGGTTGGGGTTGGGGTTGGGGTTGGACAGCACCACCAGACCATTCTGAGTATGATTTTTCTTTCAAGGCCAAATAGGGCCTTCTGAGTTTGAACTTTGAACGGTCTGAAAATTTTGGAGTGTCAATGTTTGGGGGGGGGGGCAGGGCAACCATGCTGAGTTCATAGGATCCCAACAAAGCTGGGATCTACTGTGTATATATATACATGTAATGTAATGGATAAAAACTCATTTTTTTGTTACATCTTTTTTTGTTACAATGATTTTAGGAGAATTGTATTGTATATCATCAGAATGAGTGAACTCCTATTTATTGGAGATTACAGATAACCAGAATACAAGAATATCCCTTTGTTCTGTGGTACATGCCACCACAATAGAACCATCTTGACTAAGTAAACATTGACTAAATAAACATCTACATATTTATAGGAACGATATAATTATCCTATAACACTCCTCCTTGTTCCGTACATAGTAGATGTTGCATTCTTGATGCTTCTGCAGTGCCTCCTTAAAATCCTTGTCAAGCTAATTTTAGGGTTTTGGGATTTCGTTATCAAGCTCAGTTAGAGCTCGTGCTGATAACGTATTTTAGGAGAATTGTGTTGTATATCATCAGAATGAGTGAGCTTCTATTTATAGGAGATTACAGATAAACAGAATACAAGAATATCCATTTGTTCTGTGGTACATGCCACCACAATAGAAGCATCTTGACTAAGTAAACTGACTAAGTAAACATTGACTAAATAAACATCTACATATTTATAGGAACAATATAATTATCCTATAACAACAATTGAGTTTTGATTGACTCCGTAAGACAATTTATACCTGTTTCGATTAAATTGGTTCTATGATTCTCATTTAGGGTTGAACTAGTCAAACATCAACAAGTGTGGCCGGTAGATTATTTTTGTACTGATATTGTCTCAAGTTAACCACATTTGAGGTGTTAGGTTTTATCTACAAAATACATCGGTACAATTAGAAATGACTTATTCAGTTATATCTTATATTTTATTTGTCACTTTTATGATGTGAGATATTTCTTCTTCAATAAAACTTTGCTATACAATGAGCTGCCAAATTGGATTCCCGGGGCTAGAAGGAAACACTTGCAGTTCATGACTTCTACACCAACTTCCTCCTCTCAGAACCACAAGTCATTTGGGATGATCAATGTCACGGCTTCCATACCATCAACCACCACAACGACCACAACCAAAGTAATTTATGCATGAACCAAACCAAATGCCTGTTTTAGTGCTAACAACTCGGTGATTAATACTGTGAACACATCGTGTATAGGAGAAGCATATGCTCCTACCAATTCCCCCACTTCATCTTGGTTACCCAATGAATGTCTGTGTATGACAAACTGAGAATGTGAATAGTATTCCCTCTTTATATATCATTCACTATTGTTCATATAAATTAGAGTTCGGGTGAAGAGTTGAGTTCAGGGGGGAATTCTGCATATTGGTTACGTTAATGACTCGAAATTTTACCCAAATTTTGTTGAAAGTTATAGCCTGATATAAAAAAATGATTTGTTTTCTCCATAAGTCAC
The DNA here is from genome assembly GCA_951800085.1 of Comarum palustre. Taxonomy (NCBI): domain Eukaryota; kingdom Viridiplantae; phylum Streptophyta; class Magnoliopsida; order Rosales; family Rosaceae; genus Comarum; species Comarum palustre. Next base: position 28,305,195 of record OX637574.1, on the reverse strand, counting down.
TTCTTGTAGTCCCCCTTCATATATTTCTATCAAAAGTCTAACTCAGCTACCTCAAGGTTATCTACATTTGTTGATTATATTCATCTAACCTGTCTAGGGTGAAGTGTTGGAGAAATATCAATTTTGAGGAAAGTCCTTCAAGATGTGTAGTTGAGTTATAGGTTAGTTTATCCAAATTTTAAGTTGAGAGAGTATTCGGTGCATTAAATAAAGACAAAAAGAAGAAAAATCAAATATGAACAATGCATACATCTAACGGTGAGACGGGCAGGTGACATGCACCACCGATGTATCAAATAATTTTCGTTTTAAGTTGAGGAAACATTGTGAGGGAATGCCAGTGGATTAGTGCGAGATTGTAAGAAAGATTAGAGGTCCTATAATGATTTGTTTTATCAAACTCAATGAAGTTGAACAAAAAGTTACCTTCATGAACAAAAGAAAAAGAGATGAAAAGTTGTAAAGCATGTGAATCACTGGTGGCAACTGAACCCACCATGTTGATCCATAACAAGGAAAATGAACAGACTCCTCTTTCCTTCTTGCTGAAGCCAAAAGCTCACAATACATAAAGGGTTTCATGAGGATGACTGGGTGAGTACTATTATTCTTTATGCTATATGGGCCTGAAGATGGCAAGCTTAATAGCTTTACAGGCTCTTTTTCTTTCCAAAAAGGGAAGTTGAGGTGTGGCGTTTAGAACTTTGGCAGGTCCAAGATGGTTATGAATTGGGTTAGGTCTTTCTGTTTCCTTCTGGATTTCTAACAGATTTATCAGTAGGAGTTTAACTTCTTTACTTAAATTTTTATTATTTGGATTTGCATGGATGGTTTAAAATCATTGGACTGAGTACAATGTGGTCTCGTTATTAGACAGAATCCCCAAATCATATCCATAGAGTGATTACAGCTACCCAGGGAGTGCAAATCAGTCACAGAGCAATCTGTTCCATCATTCACGCATATATGTTGTATAGTTTTACAGTTTTGATATACTTTTACAGATTCAATCATCTTTAATTCATTCTTGTATTGACAGCTTTCATTGCTGTATATATATGTGTAATCCCAGCATTTGTAAATCAATGAAATACAGATTCTATACTCTTGATATCATCCTTATGTCATCTTTATTCAATTTAATAGTTTTAAATCATCCAAGCAAATCTAAGCAAAAAAAATTCAAGTAGAGAAGTCGTATCCTATTATAGTGTTTGAACTTTGATGGCTGCTGAAAAAGGGTTCCACATCTGATATCTGTCAAGCTTGTAGGACTAACTGCATAAGTACTTCTTTTCTTGACAAGGACTAACAACATATGTTGGATAATTTGTTAGTCCTGATTGCCTCAGATTGGATTTCACTTCACTACTACTGAACCGAGTTCATGCATGTATGGATGCACTTGAAAAATGAATGTTAGTCGTTGACCTGCAGGCGAATTGTGGTCGAGAATGACACAGAGAAAGATGGATGATATTATGAACAAGGCCTTGGTCCTGAGGATGGATTAGCTACTGAAGCGTCTGTCATGAACCTTCAGTTCACTTTTTTGTGTGGTGTTTAGCCAAAGCACCAATGAGGGGGCTACAGCAGTTCTCAAAAGCACACTGATTGAGATCTGAGAAGACTTAATTTTCTGAAAGCATAATCCCCATTAGAATCTCTCAACTTGGTTTAAGGGCATAAGCTCTCTCCCAAATTAGAAGTAATGATGAAAATGAGGGCAAGAAAGCTGACTATCATTTCCCACTAGAAAGCAAAAGCAAAAGCAAAATGTGTAATTATTCAAGGATTGGGTACAACGTGAGCAATTCAACCCGACAAAGCTTTTTTGATAATTGATGGGGTTAACTGAATGGCTTCAAACAGTTTGCTTAATGGTGCCTTCATATTGAATTAAAGTCAATTACCACTGCAGCTTACACCCTGTATCTTCCTCGCTCTTCAATTTGACACTAATCAACTCTTTCCTACATGATTATGTGTTGCTAATGGCGAATTATCGATTTATCGAAATATTAAGCTTCTAGATATAGCAAATTAAGCAAACGTCACGGCTTATGATACTGATGCTGATGTTTCTATCATCATCATCAGTACAAGATAATTAAGTTTTTAGTTGTGATTAAACTAAATCTCATGAGAAAGCCATGTGCTTATGTTTCCAACAAGGGCTAATGGGCCAATTGAGTAGATGCATTAAGGTCATATCTCATATGTAACCCTTTCTAGGCTCTACCAGATTCAACTCTCCAGCAACACAATGTGGAGTGTTTCCCCCAAAATTCTTTTCCTTCATAACTGCATGCTGTAAGCATTTCTTAGCCATAAACTTAGAGCAAAGCACTAAAGGTTTATCTCATTCCATCCTCTTAATTATAAGAAACATGCATAAGCATACAAAAACCAGCAGAGAATCCCTAAAACAAAATTGGTACTAGGCTCCTGTCATCTGTCGTAATCTTAATTATCTTGATTTGAATTGTTAGGAAAGCATAAATATTTGTAGTTTAAAGAATTTACTTGGCAGCGAGTCTCATCCTGTTAAACTGAGTAAAGGGGTGCTCTTTTGCAGTCGATTAGATGTCGGTTTAGTATGAATTAGCTAATGAAAAGACTGTTTTAAGGGATAATGCAAAAGAAGGGCATCTTCATTGTTCCAAGAGCATATGGATTATGTCTCCCTCCATCTCAACAACTTTTTTTTCATTATGATCCTTCCTAAATCTTTCCCTTCATGAATTTCCTTTCACGATTTTCCAATCGAAATCGGCCTGGTAACATCCTGCCTCCTTTTCCTTTACTTAAGGATGTTGTAAATTACACTTGCTTAAATGATGAATGCATTTTAAAGTAGTGCTAATAATAGTTTATCAAACAACTCCCACATGATGATAGCTCACACTTTGCCTAAGATACAGAGAACTAATTAAGTTCTGAGAAGACTTTCTTCTTTCTACAGGAAGAAAGAATATGTGAACCCCAAGTCTAAGAGAACCTGAGTGGAAATTTTTTCTGTAAAGTGCTGTTTACACAAATCAACCGACGCAAATTTTTTTATCATTATAGGATGAAGGAAATAACCAGAGAGCAGAACTTAATACATGTATGTTAACATTGTCAAATCACTTTCTCTTGGTCTGGTAGAGCTTAGATTAGAGAGGAGCTAGAGTTTGGGTTACTCTGTGTATGATTCTAATGCAAACTAAGCTGAATAACACACAAGAGTCTTGCAGATTAATCTTTCTTCTGCTCAAATGTACAATATTGGACCACTTAATGATCAAGCTAAGTAAGTAATATTAGAAAGGTATGGGCAGAAATTACATATATGCTGATTAGAAAAAGACCCACAACTCCATTTCTATGCAATTTCATTTTTGAGTGTCCTGTTCATGAAAGTGATAAACTATTTTCTGTTTTTGGGACCAATATAATGCCTCTTACATGCCTTGCGTGTAAGTTCTCATCTATATATTTTCTAGCTAGCTAGTCCAGCTCAGATTGCTAGTTGTAATATACAAATTTCAAGTAGCTAGTGATTTTGGACTAGATCTGTCCCAATCTTTGTCTGGCCATGATTACTAAAGTGTTTAAGAGGGCAACCCCTTATGCACCTCTATCTTGTCCTTAATTGATGACCCTTGAACAGCACTATAATGCAAACATTATCTTGATTAACATCAACATGAACCAAGCTGAAGCCCTCCCCTTTATGTGGTTCTTGAGGCTTTAGGAGTTTAGGGTACTAATTGGGCCAAGAACTAGAATATTCTGCAGGTAAATCACATTCCAGTGCAGACCAAGGTAAATGAAGAACAAGACTGTAAAGAAAATGAATTCTTTAACACCTCCCAATCATTTGAGACAGAGGACAGAGATTCATTCATTCCCTATAAAACAGGGTCAAAAAGATGAAAAGAAGAAGAGCTAGTCTTAAACTAAGAAGTAAACCAATTTTCTATATGCACAGAGTGGATAAAAGAATGGTGAAAACCCCAGAAATGACAGCAAAGCTTAAGCCGACAGAGGATTATTTATGTGATTTGGGATAAGCAATAGAGAACAAGGGGAATAAACATGTAACCATAGTTGACTTGTTCATAGAACAGCTCATATGGTTCATGATGAGGCATGGAGATTACAAGCATCTTCTTATGGGGTCTGGTTTTGATTAATCAATACTTTAAAATATAAACACAGAGGGATGTCTGAATTGAGACATTGCTAATGTCAAAGGAAGCTTCTTAATACAAATACCTAGTGGACAGGCTATTACATAAAGTAATTATTATTAGGATTAATTTCAGTTTATTTACCTGAGGTTTGTAGCTAACATCATTTCACCTCCCGTACTTTTAATTTTGAAAGTTTACCTTCTAAAGTCTTCAATTTTCATTAATTATGCTCAATTGTTGAAATTCTATGTAATTTGGACATTAATTATAATTTTATAACTCAATTTATAGATAAATATAGTTATCTAACAACAAAAATCTTCTTTTAGAACCTTTTTAATAAAACTACATATTAACATTTAATGTCTAAATTTGTCGAAATTTCAGCAATTAAAATTGGAAACTTTAGGGGTAAACTTTCAAAATTAAAAGTATGAAGGGTGAAATGATGTTAGTCTCATACCTCAGTTAGGTAAACTGAAATTAATCCTTATTATTAATTCTCATCGTCATCTTCATTTTGATCAAGAGGAATGTGTTTAGTTAAAGAGAAATGGATTATTTATTTGGGGAACACATTTACAAGTTTGGATGTTTGTATCCCATGCATACTATAGTCTTTGCCTTGCATAGAATACTTATTCTTTTTCTTTTAATCCTTGGGCAAAAACATTCGTTTACTTCACCAGAACTGCTTGCACAATTACTGTTGGGGTTTTGTTAATGTAAACAAGACAGAGAGTGGTCTAGCTAGCCGTTGGGGACAGGAGGAATTAGAGAGTCGAATCAAGTAGACACGTACAAATACTAGCTACCTTCGGAAGTTTAAAGTATGAGTCAAACATATTGTAGAAGTGTATTTCCCCTTGAATGATTTCATTACAGTATATTACAGTAAGGTATGGAAACATATAAATACAGTAATTACAGGAATCATTCACAACAATAGTCACGCAAACAGTAATAAATGTGGAGGAGGAAATCATGTCAAGACTGGATTTGAGATGAAGAGGAATCACGTTAACACCCTCCCCCCTGAAACTGGGCGGCCTTGGACGAACAAGTTTGAAACATAGGGCCTGATGTCGAAACTTGTAAAGAGGTTTGGTTAGGATGTCAGCGGGCTGGTCAACAGAGGGAAGAAAGGAGACGCGGTGGCTACCAAGTGTAACCTTTTTCCAGACAAAGTGGTAATCTAGTTCAATGTGTGTTGATGTGTGCATGGAAGACATGATTGAAAGCCATATAGGTCGCACTGAGGTTGTCACAATGTAGAGTAATGGGGAAATGAAGGTGCACACTAAGCTCATATAGGAGGAATCCTAACCAACAAGTTTCAGCAAGCGTGAGCGAGGGAGCGATATTCAGCCTCAGCACTTGAACGTGCCACTACAGGCTGCTTCTTGGAACACAAAGAGATGAGATTGGTGCCAAGAAAAACAAGATAGCATGTGGTAGAACTTTGAGAGTTCTAACACCTTGCCCAATCGACATCAGAGTATGTAGAGAGAGAGATTGGTTGACGTTGAGCGGAGAACATGAGACCATGGTAAAGAGTGTCCTTAACATAACGTAAGAGACGCTTGACAACAAGAAGGTGTGGAGTGCGAGGGTGACTCATCAATTGGGCTACCGAGTTCACCTCAAATGAAGTGTCCAGACGAGAGATGGTGAGGTACTGGAGAGAGCCGACAAGTTCACGAAATAGAGTGGGATTGGCTAGAGAGTCACCAACAGTGGATGTGAGCAAGGGTTTCGTTTCCATGGGGGTACTCATAGGCTGGCTCAATAGAATATCATACTTTTGAAGAATATCATAAGCATATTTAAGCTGATCAATATGAAGGCCAGTAGGAGATGTCAAGACTTGTAGACCAAGGAAGTAGTGTAGAGGACCCAAGTCTTTAATATCAAAACCACGACTAAGAGCTGCGATCAAATTTTCAATGATGTGGCCATGAGTACCAGTGACAACAAGATAGACCACATAAATAAGCAAGTATATGGTATGAGACCCATGATGAAAAATGAACAGGGAGGGATCAGCTTTACTTTGGAAGAAGCCAGCGAACACAAGGAACGTACTAATACGATGAAACCAAGCTCGTGACCATTGCTTGAGACCATATAGTGATTTGTGGAGCTTGCATACATGAGTTGGACGATCAGGATCAATAAAGCCATGAGGTTGAGACATGTAAAACCTCTTCAGTGAGATAGCCATGGAGAAATGCATTCTTGACATCAAGAAATGCATTCTTGACATCAAGAAATGCATTCTTGACATCAAGTGAGATAGCCCAATGAGGTGACATTGTGATGGCAAGAACAGTTTGTATGGTGGCTGGTTTGATGACTAGATTGAAGCTCTCCTCGTAGTCAATTCCTTAGCGTTGATGGAATCCTTTAGCAAAGAGGTGAGCTTTATAACGATCCACAGTGCCATCAGTATGGTGCTTGATGCGAAAGACCAACTTATAGCCGACAACTTTTTGGGAGGCAGCGGACGAGACCAGAGTCCATGTCTGATATTTTAGCAACACATTAATCTCCTCTGTTATGGCAATGCACCATTCCTTGGATTGAGCTGCTTGAGAATAACAAGTAGGCTCCATAGAAGCAAAAACTGTAAGCAAGGCATGGGAAAAGGGGTACCTGATGGTGCCGTTAGATTGGACTTTGAGCTTGAAGATGCCCGCGCATGACCGAGTAAGCATCGACTGAGGCACGACAAAGGAGTCTTAATCGGCGGCGGGTGCTAGATCGGCGAAATGTTCCAGCAGAGGCAGACTGGGCACAGTTGAGGCCACACCAGTATGAGGAGGAGAGGTGATTAGGGCGAGCATGACAGATCCAACGTCGGTTGGACGAGGTGGATCAACGGCTAGAATGGACGACGAGGCACCCGAGGTTAGTCATGGAGCAGAGGCGGAAGGAGGACGGCGCTGGTATGTCTGGAGTGTCGTGGCAGAGGTAGTGGAGGAGGTAGCGGAATAATGCGAGGTTGCTAGTGGTAGGTGGCGACGATCGATGGGCAGGCGGGGGTGGTTGGGAAGGCCAAACTAGAGAGAGTAGATGATTCTGATGGAGACGAGTTGGTTGAGAGGTGGGAGTCGATGTGAGCAACTGAGGTGGTGTCTTGTAGTGGGCTTGTTCCACAAGAAGAAGATGGACTCGACAGATGGGCCTGAGATGGAGATGATGAGCTGATGCGTGTGAAATCAATATAGTCCAAACTTGTGGGAGGGAAACCTGTAATGATTTATATGGAAAAGAATTTTCGTTAAATAAAACATGACGAGAAACATAGACATGACCAGAGATGAGATCAAGACATTTATAACCTTTATGATGAGGATTGTAGCCGATGAAGACACATTATGTACTACAACTCGATAATTGTTTGAAACATATAGACCAAGATGAGGAAAACATGAACAACCTAAGACATGAAGGAATGAATAAGAAGGATGAATTTTATGAAGGTGGTAGTATGGGGTGTCCCATTGTAGAGTAGGAGGAGGAAGACTATTGGTGAGGAAAACAGTAGTAAGAGCAACTTCCACCCATAGATTTTGAGGTGTCTTAGAAGTGATGACCATAAGAGTACAAATAATTGTAACAATATGACGATGGTTACGCTCAACAAGTCCATTTTGTTAAGGAGTGTGAGGACAAGAAAAACGTTGTTGAATTCCTGTAAAGGAACAAAAATAGGAAAAGGTCATATTAACGTATTCTATCTCATTGTCACTTTGGAGATATTTTATAGTCCCAAAGAGATTTTGAATGAGTGCCACTAGAGTTTGAAAATGAGTAAGAACTTCGTTCTTTCAACGCATGGGATAGATCCAAGTGTATCGGGAATACTCATCAGTGAATAGCACATAATATTGAAATTCACTAACTGAAGGTGTTGGAGAGTGTCAAACGTCCCTATATATGTCAAAAAGGGAAGAAGCAAACTCTTTATTGGATGAAAAAGGTAATTGGTGCGATTTTCTAAGCACACATTCAGTACAAAATGAAGTAAAATATGATTTAGATCCAAGAGAAGACTCAAGATGAGACAAGACATTAGACGATGGATGACCAAGACGGTTATGCTATAGAGATGACGAGATTGTGACAAGAGCCTGAGGAGTTGAGTTTGGGAGACCGAAAGTTGAAAGAGGATAGAGGCTATCTTTACAAAGGCCCTGAACTAATAAACGACCAGATCGTAAGCAATAGATTTGATAGAAATTAGGAGCAAAGAGAAAGAAAACTAGATTGTCTTTAGTTAATTTAGCAACAAAAAGAAGATTTTTGCGAATAGAAGGAATTTGAAAAAAATTATTTAGAGAAAATTGAGAATCTCTCAATGATAGGGGGAGAGTACCAATGATAGAAGCTTGCTGTGATAACATGTAGAGTGTATTTCCCCTTGAATGATTTCATTACAGTATACAGTGATATATATAGCAGAGCTATTATGGAAACATATAAATACAATAATTACTGGAATCATTCACAATCATAGTTATGCAAACATTAGTAAATATGGAGGAGGAAATCATGTCAATACTGAATTTGTGATGAAGAGGGAATCACGTTAACACACATATCTTTATATATAAAAGGGATGGGGGATGCACTGTTCACATGAACAGTCCCCCTGCCATTTTTTTCAATTCATTTTTTTTCGGGTCTATCTTTCAGTTTTTCTTTTTATATATAGATTCAGTTTTGTCACTTAATTTAATTTGTGATTAAATCTAATAGGTTTCAAAGACATATTAACAAATATATGACCAAATCTCAAATACATTGGATTAAAGGTTTAAGGGTTAGGGATTTAAGGTTTAGGAGTTCGGATTTAAGGTTTATGCATATTAACAAATATATGATCAAATCTCAAACACATTGAATTTAAGGTTTAAGGGTTGTGCTATTTTATTTGGGTTTCAGAGATTTGTTGTACAATATTAACCAAACTAGCAAAAACGCACTTCGGCTAGACAACCAATATCAGGGCTAACTTCATCTCAATTAAATACGTTTATTTTTATTTGAGTTTTTAGAGAGTTGTTACACAATATTGATCGAACTACCGAAAATTACATAATAATACATTTGTCCGATAAAAACGCATTTCGAAACGCGCGCAGCTAGTATCAAACTAACCGGTTAGCGTGAACTAGAATAACAAATACAGCTAGTCTCAAAAGCTCGAGTTGCAAGAGAATGAGTACAACACTAGCGCTAACAAATCTTAGCTACGATCTAACTACTTCAATGGAACACACTGATCTTATGAGATAATGAGTTAAAAATATATATATATGAAGCTAAAATGAGCGTGTAAGACTTGATCACTTTAACAACGTAATTGCATTATTGGATACAATATTCCCGAGAATAGTTAGAAGGAGTGTTTTTTCCATATACACAAAGTAATACAGAAATGTGTAACGCCAAGTTTTCTTCTAAGGAAGTGATGATGTTTTGAGAGCTCGTGCAATTAATTGTTAAGACTCACCTGTAATTAATAAAATTCGTCGGTTAAAGTAATATAAAATAAATAAATAAATAACTATAGCCGATGAATTTTAAGATTAAATAAATAAAAATAAATTACTATAGCCAACGAAATTTAATAAAATTTCATCGGTTAAGGTTCAAAAATTTGTTGGCTAAAGTCCAGACTTTAAGCGACAAAAAATTTATTCTTTGGCTAAATAAATGACTTTAACCGACGATAAACAGTAATTTCATCAACTAAAACTTTGACCGACGGCTTTTTCGTAGTTGTTATTGTAGTCCAGCCACTAACTCAGTTCTAACAATGCAAGCAATTTGTCTTCATTCAACTATCAAAATTCATAATCAACTAAATAATTATGGACAGCTATACTGTTGTCATTACTATCATATTTATATTAGAAAAGAATATACCTGTATTTAGCAATTGCTTCTTTTTCATCTGCATAGCTTTACTTAGCATCTGCACACAGTCATACAACTTGTTCTGCATGGAGTCAGAAGATCATATGAAAAGGGAAGACACTTAATAGAAAGGACTCAAAAACAAAGAAGTTGTTGGCAGAATTTGAATGATTTTCTAAGAAAGTATGAAACACACCTCAATTTCTCAAATACAATGTGTTCTTGGTATCAATTATGAAACTTTTCAAGATGATCTTGATTTGGGAAAATTACCCAAAAAGCTAAGAGGAAAAAATGGTGCAGTATCATCTCAAGTAAAGGAGTGTACCAATGTAGTTCAGCAGTTGATACATATACTTTCTTCCTTCAATAACAAGTTAGTGGTTAATGTTTTGACAAAAGCATAGTATTATCAGACTCACGTACTCAGGGTGAAATTATGAACGTTTTATGTATGCATGTGGGCAGATGAGACGAGAAATTGAAGCGCATATCCTTTTTGTTAACAAACCGGAAATGATTAGACGATATTAGCTCCTCAGAGATAGACGATTAGGAAACAAATCTCACCCTTAATTCCGAATGAAAAGGGTCTACCCTATTCTGGGAGCCCTCCGCCCGTCCCCTTACCGGAGAAATTTTATTAATGAAATAAAAACAAAAGAAATAAGTCCCAAGAAACAAAGTTACCTCAATCTGTTTAAAGCAATTTGTCGAACACTTTGTCTACACATTTTTATGAAATAGAGGAAAGCATATGGAGTAAGTATAAGACCTGAATGAACGGATAAACGTAGATTGTGATAGAGGGATTGTCTTCACTCGAACCATTATATTCACAGGTAACCAGACTATTACTATGACCAAGAATCTTTTCAGTAACCTGATCAAATGATTCAATTTCAAACTGTCTTTTAGAACAGATTTCCGAACATGAAGGCATAGAGCTTCAGTTATTAACCATTTGTTGGTGTATACATCCCACATTAGCAAAGATTACCACTCATGGGTATTTCTTTGCCACAGAAATCATCCCTTTTCCAAAATGGTGTTGCTGCTTTTGTGTTAAGAACACTTGGATAAGAGTTTTGATGAAGGGGGTATTACTTAATGCTCTATACTAGCTCCAAGCTTCAACATTTTCCCTTTTTGACAATCTGTTGAAATGGACAGGTTCATTTATAATCCCCACCTACAAACTCTTCAAATTTCAATGCTCTTCTAATTTCTAACAATGAAACTATGTCAATTCCAAATTCCCCATGGATAGATTATGTACATCTTTCAAGAAATGCCCTAGAAATGTACCAAGTTCTTAATCCTCAAAACCTTTGATAATGAGACTAAGACATGGATATCCAAGAACCATTCGAGGGTTGAGAATGGGGTGCCTCCGAGTCTATTGGAGCACTCGTGCTCTGAACTTTAGGGTTCAGTTTTATGTGCTCTCAAGGCTGCCGAGTGGTGTCGTCGGCCTAGCTGGCAAGGATGCTGTGATTGGCAACAGTGGATTGGCTGTGGTGGCCGGTCTCTGTTTGTGGTAGGGGTGAGCGCGGTTCAGTTCGGATCAGTTTGAGGCTTAAACCATAACCGAACTGTTTTTTTTTATTTTACAATATTTCAAACCGTAACCAAACTATTTTTTTTCGGTTTTCGAATAATTCAGTTACAAAACTTTTCGATGCGGTGTGGTTCGGTTTCGGTGTGAGCCGATTTAATTATTTTAACAAATAAGAGATGTCAAAATCTTTGCCCAACAATTTCTATAAGGCATGAACAAATTTTGAATGCATTTAGAGTCCATACAAGTCTACAAATGTCATCACAATATCAATTAACAAACAAAAACACCATATTTGATAACTTAATAAATTAACATATATCAACTATCATACAAATACAACAATTTGCAAACTTCAAAAAATGAACATAAATAATTTTTTTATATATTAAAAATCAAATTTCATCAATGAAAAATTAAAAATAAGAAAAATGTAATTCGGTGCGGTTCGGTATAAATAGGTTAAATTATAACCTCAAACCGCAATTGAACCGTTTTTATACAGTTTGGTGCGGTGTGGCCATAAAACGATACCGTTTTAGTTTGGTGCGGTTACCGAATCGTTTTTTGTGCTGTTCGGGTCGATAACCATATTTTCGGTGCAAAAAACCCACCCCTAGTTTGTGGCGGCCGAAAAACCTAATCTAGGGTATGGGTTGAGTCAGGGCCTTAGGGGGCTAAGGATTTGGTGGATTGAAGAGGGTTGGGCTTGGGTCTAGGCCCAAATTCTCTTCTGTTAGGGTTTTGGTATATGTACCTGATCAGTTTCTTTTAGACTCAAGTGGTGGGGCTCCTAGCATGCCTTAGAGCATCCGCACTGATATAAGAGGCTTGCTCCTCCTATTTGAGAAGGTGCAGACACTATTTGAGGAGGTGTAGACACTATTTGAGGAGGTGTAGACACTATTTAAAAATATGAGGTGCAGTTCATGTTTTTCGTGCAGCGGTGCAAAAAATAGCACATCATATTACCGTTCATTAATTAATTTTTTTATAATTATTTATTGGATTGATTTTTCAACCAATATGTATACGACATGTGTCGTTATCGTCTACATAATAAAAATACATAATTTAAAGTACATAACTAGAAATGAAAGTACATAATGGAAATACATAACTATGAAAAAAGTGGGTAATAACAATTTGAAAAATTTTCCTCGCTAGCATCTTCTTCATCGTCATCAATTTGGTTAACGATTATTGCTTTCCTCTTCGAAAAATACCTCTTTGATTTTGGGGTCATAGCCTTCGTATCTTTTTCCATAATCCTTGATTCTTCCTCTAAAGCCCTTAATTTGAAGTCTTTCTCTTTAAGGCTAAGTTGTTTTTCGTATAAAGCAAGCTCCATAGCATCACTTGTTTGTTGCGAGGCGAGCCAACATTTTTGATTTTCTACAATGTTTTTCAAAGCCTCATCTCTTACCTCATTTGAAGAAGTCATGACCTTTTTTCCCTTTCTTTTAGCTTCTTTGGCCGCCTTCACTTCCATTGGTCTAACCGGACTTGAGGAACCTTCAAGGTTGCTTTGCGGTGTTGCAATCACTTCATCCTCATCCACATCGAATGTGGGAGGCATTGAGCTAACGAGCGGAATAGATGCGGAGTAGATGCGGAGTTAGCATATGAAGAAGGTGGATTACTAGTTTGGACTTCTCTAAAATTAGGATGGTTCTTCACCACTTCCCAACATTCAAACCTCGTAAACTCTCTCTTCATTTGTGCCACATACCATGATTGAGCTTTTCTTTGCTAATAAAAATAACAAATTTATATGTCATAATAATATCTAATAAATAGAGATGACAACATTTATTTAAATAAATCAAATAAAATTAAAGGAGATGACAACATTATAAACACTTACCTCATCTTGCAAATTTGAGCCGGATTGTGAATTCATTCGTGCATAAGCAAGAACGGCACCCCAAGCTTTCAAAGTCGGCTTCAACTTAGTAAAACGAGAAGAAACCGTGGTTTGGCTCCTATGCTCTGACCTTGATTCATTAGGCGTCATCTCCTAATTTTTCACAAAAATCGGCATATACTTTTTCCCACAATTTATCAAACTTTTGCATGTTGCCTGTGATAGGACAAACGCTATTACGACAATAAGAAATGCACAATTAGAAATCTTCAAAAGCAAACCAATTAGACATTTTTCTAGCAAAAAATACAAAGGAATGAGAGAGGAGATGAAAGGAGATGAAAGGAGATAAAAAAAATTTTGTGCACAAATTGGTGTGAGGTGAATGAATTTGATGTAGTATTTATAGATAGATTGTAGGGTGTTATTTGCAATTTTTGGGGATTTTTTTGCAATTTATTTTGGTTTAATTTCCCCAGAAATTAGAATCTGCCCGTTTTAATTCATCAGTAGCCTTTTTCTTTAAATCTGGGCTGTTGGATCGAATTTTTGAATCAAATCCAGCGGTCCAGATCCACTTGACCGTTGGGTGCACAAATCTCCAACAGAGCGCCTGGCGTCGCCCACATGTGTGGGCTCCACCAGGGCGGCTCGTGCCGAAGGTCGAGCAAGCTCTGCTCGAGCAGTTGCTCGGCGAGCTGGTCTTCGTGCGATCGCCTGCCTCCATTTCAACATTGCAAATGCTATCCGCCTCTGCTCCTGCTATTTTCTGCTCTGGCCCGCCGTTTCAGCCTCTGCTAGTGCCGAAATCCTCCCCTGCTGCATATGCTCTTAGTTTGATATCTTCCTACACTTATGATTGACGACTACTCTTGTTTAATTCTTGGTTTTACTTTGTTGTACACCAATTAAAGTCTACAGACGACGAGTACTACAGCTACATGGAGATTAGACTGAGGTAGTAGAAATCATTTATGGTAGCTAGGTATAATTTGTGCGCATTTCACAATGATCGATGGTTCTTTTTTTATGTTGTTATTGTTTGTTGTCAACAAGATTTGTGGCCGTAAATAGACAATTTGATTACGTGTCTTCTGGCCAAGAATATATTAATGAAAATATCTATTTGATTAAAAAAAACATATGGATATCCAAGACATCAAAGTCAAATAATTGTAGCTTCATCTCCAAATGAGGAGTATGGTTCCGAGCACATTTATCACTGTGGTACTACTTCCCCGGTGTATCTTGACAGTCCGATACCGATAGACCCCACCGCCGATGAGCCAAGTGACTTGGAGGAAAGTAGAGGAACCCAACTCAAGAAAATGAAAAAATAAACTGAAAAACCTACAATCTCCAATCACCCTCATGACTAAGACTTCCCCTTCCCTATTAATTTGATTCCCTACCAGGCTGCCATTTCATTTTCTTCTTTATCATCTCTCTTCCTCTCGTTCTCTCTGTCTCTCTCTTCAGAAATTCCACACACACTTGCACTTCCGAGGAATACACAACATTGTCAAAGCCCCTCTGAAAATCCTCCTGCTGCTTGTGCCAGCATTGCAATTTGCACAGGTGGGTTTGGAGCAGAGTGACTGAGATTCCACATGAGGAGACATTCTTGCTGCTACAAGCAGAAGCTTAGGAAAGGCCTCTGGTCTCCTGAAGAAGATGAGAAGCTTCTCAATTACATCACTAAGCATGGCCATGGCTGTTGGAGCTCAGTCCCTAAGCTTGCAGGTAAGTTCTAGTACTACTACAACAGTAGTCCGACCCCTAAGTTCTTCACTTTCAACATGACTGAACAAAAAAGTTACTGTCTTTCTCTGGTTACGTGTCATATGATTATGGTGTATGATTGTGTACATGATTTTCAGGCCTGCAAAGATGTGGGAAGAGCTGCAGGTTGAGGTGGATAAATTACCTGAGGCCTGATTTGAAGAGAGGTCCATTCTCACAACAAGAAGAGAATTTGATAATAGAGCTTCATGCAGTTCTGGGAAACAGGTATTTAATTTAATTTAATTTATTTTTTTCTGAATTTTTATTAAGACTTTTGTTCATCTTCTGGGTTTTAAAGAAAATGAGGTTTTGTGCTACAACAGGTGGTCTCAGATTGCAGCAAAATTACCAGGGAGGACAGACAATGAGATCAAGAATCTATGGAATTCCTGCATTAAGAAGAAGCTGAGGCAAATAGGCATTGACCCGAACACTCACAAACCAATCTCAGCAGAAACTGATCACAGAAAAGAGATAAGCCAGCTCTCATCTCCAACAAACTACAAAGGCAATGAGCAGCAGAAAGCCTCTGTGGGATCCAATGAACTCAATCTGGTTGAGGCTGTAGCAAATTCCAAGCAAGTAGAAAACCACAGGTATCCAATTGAGGTCTATTCTTCCAGTAAAGTTATCAGCAACAACAACACACAAGACTTCTTCATGGACAGAGCTGCTGCTTGTACCTCGCATGAAGGCTCCACCACCACCAATTGCAGGCCATCTGATTTTGTGGGGTATTTCTCTTTCCATCATCACAACCACCAGTCGAATTTCGGGTTATCTTCGTCAGAGACCATGGGGCAGCCCAATGCAGTAAATCCAAACCAAATTTTCAGCTTCCTCAATCAAAACTCCAGGTCCAACTTTGATCCTCAAATGGTGTCCGAGTTCAGCACACCACCGTCATTTCTGCCTTCCTCCATGTCGAGTAGCTCACTCTTCGGCACACGTGTGAAACCTTCCATTAGTCTTCCCTCTGATAATTCCTCCACTGTCTCATGGGACCAGTCCAGCGCTGACTACAGTAACAATGGCGGGTTCGACAACACTGCAGCTTTCTCTTGGGGTCTACTGCCAGAAGTGCCTGTAAAATCCGACGACGTAGAAGAGATTAACAAATGGTCTGAGTATATCCACAGTCCATTTCTGATTGGAGCAAACCCTATGCAGAATATAAATCAATCCCCCCAGTATAACAGTACTGAAATCAAACCAGAAACACAGTACTTCATGACCAACAATGGATCAAATAGTACTAGTGCAGCCACCACGAGTTGGCCTCAGCATCGTCATGAGCAAGCCAATAACTTACAAGCTTCTTCAGAAATGTACACAAAGGATCTTCAGAGACTCGCTGTAGCTTTTGGACAGACCCTTTAATTAGCTTCATCTTCATATCAGCTCTAGCTATTCCAGCTAACTCAAGAGACCGGAATTTCAAAATCATCACCAGAACTTTGTCTATCAGTTTGGTTATTACAACTACTACAGGTGTGGCTTCTATAGGATTCTTCTTCTTTTTCGATTTTTTGTAAATGTGTCCGATTATACCAAAACTTCAATCTCTCTCTTTCTCTCAGCCTTTTTATTGTGATCATGTTCTATCCAATGGAGCTTATGTTCAAGCATATCATATTGTGCATGAAATACAGTAGCTAGAATTACAGAATGAGCGAAGCTTGGTAATTACATGGTCTTCTGCTATATATCTTTTACGTATTTATCTCAATTCAATTGTTCTTCATCAATTATTTTTAGATACAAACATTGTAATAATTCAGCTCAATATAATGTGTGGTGGAAAACTAAAAGTACTACTGGCACGGTTATGTAAAAAGAGGATCAAGCAAAATAGGGAGTCCTGTTCAAAAAAAAACAAAATAGGGAGTACTATGTTCTAGTATTTCAGCTTTTTAGCCCTCCCTTATGAGTCATGTCACTCCAGCTAAAAGGTTTTATATTATATATATACAATAATTTCGGTTTCCATATATAAAAGTTTGAACCAGTATGATTGCCTCTATGGTGTTCAGCTTTTTTTTTTTTTTTTTCAAATGGTCATGAAGTCCAGGGTGATGGTGACTCTAATCTGTAAGATATCTGGAAAATTTGTTTCCTGGGATCCATTTTATTTGGTTTAATATTGTGTATACATCCCTTTCTGTCTTGATCCTTTTCACATTGAAATGTGCACAAAATTGATCTGGATGTTCTTTTTCCAGTGCAAAAATGAGTGACCTTTTTTCTCGAATGGGCGTCTATCATTGTCTCCTAGACATCATTTCATAAAAAATGTCTCGTAGACATGAAGATATTTTCACTTTCAATGCCTTTAAGTCACTTCCTCTCCCCTCCAAAAATCTATGGTCGCATACACAAAATTATGTTTGTCGTTGTTTACTTTGTTTCATAATATATATGTCATTTCGAGATGTGGTTAAGAGTTGATATCATACTTATCTAGAACATTTCATTAGGGTGAAAGTAGGCCTCAATATGGGTCGGGTTAAGGCCAGTCTGACCATAAATTATAAGGCTTCAGGTAGAGTAAGCTAGGGCCGAGATTTGAATATGTAAGTCTTAGCTCACACTACCAGAAAAAAGACTATAGCCGACGAAATATCTAAAAACAGGCCGACGAATTTTTTTTCGTCGGCTAAAGTGTAATTTTAGCTGACGAAAAAAAATTTCGTCGGCTAAACTAATTTTTTCGTCGGGTATAGTTAAATTTTAGCCGACAAAAACATTTTTCATCGGCTAAAGTGTTTTTTTCGTCGGCTATAGTATGTGAACTTTAGCCGACGAAATTTGAAAAGTTTAGCCGACGAAATTAGGGTATTTCGTCGGATAAAGTAACTTTTAGTTACAAAATTGCACTACGGATATTTCGGTGTCCGATTGACTATTGTGAAACCAATCTGGAAACAGAACGGCCGTACGAAATACACCTAGTTTCGTCGGCTAAGCTTAACACACGAAAATGTCCATATGTACACCTATCTGAGGTATTTTGGCCGAACCTTCAACACAACAAACACTCACCATAATGAGACGCAACTGTCCATCTAAAAATTTTGAGACATTTACCCCTCCATGATAGGCCTCCCCGTATAGATAAATAATGGTAAATAGTAGGCATGTTGTGATTCCGGTCATCAAAATTCACAAACAAAAATACGACCGTCAGATATCATCAATATGTTGAAATATATCTCTGGTAAAAAATTCAACTTTATCTGATAAATTTAAGGACTTCATCTAGACGGTCAATCTCGTAAGTCAAACCTCTATATTGTATTGTCTGCAACTATCGGCACCGAGACTTTACCGTAATTACGTGATTTTTCAACCGTAGGCGTATTTCACCATTCTGGTCATATCTTATTTCACGACTTTTTTGCTTTTGAAGTTTCTACGTACAGTTTATTTTAGAAACGAAACATTTACTTAAAGCTTAGTAAACAAGTTATACAACATTAGTACGCATGTTGTGATTCCGATGATCAAAGTTGAGAAACAAAATTTCGACCGTCTGATATGATCATTATGTTGAAATATGTATATAGGAAAAAATTTAACTTAATCTGACAACGTTAAGGGCTCGATCCTTACGGTCAATCACGTTTAAACCCCTTAACGCACGGAAACGGTCATTTGACCGTCTAAATTATGTATTTTGCCCGACCTTCAACTGAAAATAGTTTCAAATCGATGAGACGCAACCAGTGGTATACAAATTTTTATGAAAAATAACTACCGGAGATAGGGCTACCTCTAGGGAGAAAGAATGGAAAATTGAGTTAACCGCAATTATCGGTACCGAGACTTTACCGGAATTACGTGATTTTTCAACCATAGACGTATTTCACCATTCCGGTCATATCTTATTTTACGACTTTTTTTTGTTTGAAGCTTCTACGTATAGGGTTTAAGGTTTAGGGTTTTAACCGACGAAATTAGAGTAATTCGTCGGCTAAAGTTAAATAAATAAATAAAATAAATAACTATAGCCGACGAAATTAGGGTATTTGGTCGGCTAAGGTTAAATTAATAAATAAAAATAAATAAATAACTATAGCCGACGAATTACCCTAATTTCGTCGGCTAAAGTTAATTAAAAATTCAAATTTTTTGGCGGGGATTTTTAAAATATTAAAATTTTTCGACTAAAATTTTTCGGCTAAGTTTAAAATTTTCTATATCTTTCATTTTTCTCCTCCTCCTCCTCTTCATCTTCCCTCCTCCTCCTCTTCATCCTCCCTCTCCTAACCTTCTCCTCCTCCTCTTCATCTTCCCTCCTCCTCCTCCTCTTCATCCTCCATCTCCTAACCTTCTCCTCCTCCTCCTCCTCCTCCTCCTTCTCCTTCTCTTCATCTTCCTTCCTTCCTCCTCCTCCGTCTCCTAACCTTCTCCTCCTCCTCCTCCTTCAAATCCCTCCTCTTACTTCTCTAAATTCTTCTCCTCCTTCCTCTCCTCTTCTCCTCCTCTTCTCCCTCTCCTAACCTTCTCCTCCTCCTCCTTACTCCTTTTTCAAAAATATGATAAATTAAAATATTTTAATCAAAAATATAATAAATTAAAAAAGAAAAAAAATATGAAAAAATTAAAATATCTATAGCCGACGAAATTTTAATAAAATTCGTCAGCTAAAATAAAAAATAAAAAAAACTATAGCCGACGAATTACCATAAAATTCGTCGGCTAAAGTTTTAAAAAAATAATAATTACATAAAAAAATAATAACTTTAGCCGACGAAATTTAATAAAATTCGTCGGCTAAAATTTAAAATAATAATAATAATAACTATAGCTGACGAAATACCCTAAAATTCGTCGGCTAACGTTAAATAAATAAATAAAAATAATAGCTATAGCCGACGAATTTTAATAAATTTCGTCGGCTAAAGTCCAGAAATTAAGCGACGAAAAATTTATTCGTCGGCTAAATAAATGACTTTAGCCGACGATGAACAGTAATTTCGTCGGCTATAGTGTTGGTCGACGGATTTTGCCCGACGACTTCTTAGCCGACGAAATTTAAGGTTTAGCCGACGAAAAAATTTCGTCGGCTAAAGTGGTTGTTCTGATAGTGTCACCCTAGCGGCCCATTTCGTTAGGGCTAATAGGGTCAGGTATGACCGACCCTTTAAATGGGACTAATAGGGTCAGATGAGCTTGTTATTTTTTTTTCTCACAATTTAGCTTTAGAATTATATGTAATGAATCTTATTTTTGGGTCATATTTAACATGCATGCATACACATTATACTTGATTTAAGACATCTATCTATAAACTAAGTGGTTATACTCATATATATCACGAACTAATACTCTAAATCATCAAAATACAATCGTTAATCAACAAAACAAAAGGAAATCAAAGGAACAAAGCTAGCAAATCAACTACAAAAGAGCATATTACTTGTATTGTATCTAAAAAATAAGAAACATATTAAAATAATTAAAAAATAAAAAATTATTAGGGCCTAAAGGGAGGGCTTTTAGGATCGTGTCGGGTTCTGCCCTAAAGGGCTCATTAGGGTAGGGTCGTAGGGTAGAGTAGTAGGGTAGGGGCAAGTTTCATTTGCTCAACCCTTACCCTACCCTACTTGAGAAGGGCTAGGGCCGGTCCGTCCTAATTGAGGGCCGGGTAAGGCTTCGGCCCTAGAGGGTAGAGCGAGTTTTAAGACAGGCTAGGATCGAATGACCAAATGATGAGGCCTAGGTTAAAGGTTGAAGTTTCACACGATCGATCCAAGAGAGGGGAGAACGGTTAGTAGGGTTGATCGTCGACCCAATTGCCGACCCTCCTTCATTGATTAAGGAGGATATATACCGTGTGCTATGTGGGAGACCCTTCTGTGAGGAGCAAAGAATGGGGTCCCTCGGAAAGATGATGAAACTTGAACAAAGTAAAAGAGGAAGGAGAGAAAGTTCAGTTTGATCTCTAGTACGTACTCACAAAGATGATGGAATTGACTTGGCCTAATGAGAAGAGGGGGAAAATGATGACACTGACACTGGTAGAGGGAAAGTCTCATGCGATGAAATGATTTCATCACATAAGATCTTAGGCGACGAAAAATTTGTGTCATTAGATTTATGCGACGAAACAGCAAATTTTTGTCGCATCAGTTCCTCTTAAGGGAAGAAATTTTTTTTCGTCACAAACTTATGCGACGAAAATTTTCGTCACTTCGACCTATGCGACGAAAAATATTTCATCGATTCGACTTAAGCGATGAAAAATATTTCATCGCTTAAGAGTTTTCTGTAAATAAAAAAATATTTTTATTAATTTAATTATCAATTTAGTTATAATTTAAATTAAAAAATTATGAATTTTTTTGTTTTTTTTTGTTTTGTCGACGGTGGTGGTTGTGGCAGAGGAGGAGGTGGTGGAACGGTGGTTGTGGTGGCAGAGGAAGAAGAAGAAGAGGTAGTGGGGGTGGGGGTGAAGAAGAAGAAGAAGAACAACAAGTGGAGGTGGTGGTGAATAAGTAGAAGAAAAAAGAAGAAAAGGGAGGAAGAAAAAGGGGGTGGGTACGGGGAAATTTTGGCGGAATGATTTAAAATTCAAAATTTTTGTCAGAACTGATGCGACGAAGTGTGAACTTATTCGACAAAATTTTGAATATTTTGTCACATCAGTCAGCGCTATGGGAAAATTTTGGGCAAAAAAATCAAAACTGATGCGACGAAATTTTAAATATTTCATAGCATGATTATGAACTTATGCGACAAAATAAAAAATTTTGTTACATGAGACAGCACTATGCGACAAAATGTGTTTCGTCACATCAGTGTGAGCTCATGCGACGAAAAAATATATTTTCGTCGCATGAGTCATTTCCTCTACTAGTGTGAGATGGGAGATTAGGGATCGAGAGAGGTGAATTTCCCTCACAAAAGCATCTTCCCTTTATGAGCCTAGACAAGGGGTAAATGGATCTTTGATCTAGGATATGAAAGCACCAATTGATGACAAAAATATATTTTCGTCGTATTAGCCCTTTTTTCTACTAGTGTGAGATTAGAGAGTAAGTAGGGATCGAGAGTGGTGAATTTTCCTCACAAAAGCATCTTCCCTTCATGAGCCTAGACAAAGGGTAAATGGATCTTTGCTCTAGGATATGGAAGCACCAATTGATGAGTAGGCCGGGTACATATGCATGTCAGCAGCACTCAACACTAGTAATTGGAACTTGTTTGAAATAACTCATGCATCGAACATGTATATCAATACGATTCAAAATTACTTTGAGCATTTAGTTTTGAAGATGATTGATGAGATTGAGATAGGTCCCCGGCCATGAGGAGTTAAATTTATCGCAAAGCATCCCTACCTAGAAGCCTAGTCAAAAGTTTTTTTAAATTAAATTAGGGATTATGTGATATTAGTTCCTCACAGGTGGACCGTTCTCAATTCCAAAAAAACCCACCACACTCTGAGAACCTACCGCCCATCTCCTTATTTATAAAGTGTCGGCTTCTTAGAAGTAATCTTGCTTTGGATAAAGGAGCATACTGTAAGGTACATGTTATGTATGTCTAAAGTGAATTGTACAAACATGCATGTCAACTTTGCTCAATAGAAAAAAAAAATGCATGCAAGGATACCATGTACTATTACCAGTTACTGTGGCCTTGTCAAGTAAAAAAGAGGTAAAAAACCGAGACTTGATTTATAAGATACCCAAATTGGGGAAAAGAATCTGAAGCTGATAATAGAGTATGGGTATATTTTAAGGAAAGGGCAAAGCTTCTTATATTGAATTGAATTCTTCAAAGTATAAAAAGGTCGATCGGGGCCATGCATCCTTCTCTCAAATACACGACAGGCACCATTTTTGTTTGTCCATGCAACTCTGCAAAGACAACTACTCCAGCTTCCTTCCTAGAATATGTCCAAGTCTTCTTTTACACAATTATTATTATTTGCATGCCAATTATATATATATATATATACCCTCTTCTAACGAGGAATCTATTTTCTTAATATATATGAGGGATCAAGGATTACACCAACTTTTTAATCACCAAATCACATCTCTACCGTCTAATATATAGATTTATATATGTAGATAATCTCTACAAAATTTCATCCAATTTAGTGATCGATAAGGTGCTCAAAACTGCGAATTAAAATTATAAGCATGAACGGTTCATGTTGGCAGATTTGATGCGTCAATTGATTTCAGTTAGTTCAAAGTCTTAATGATCACCAAATTGGATGAAATTTTGTAGAAATTATATACATATATGAATCTAAGTATTGAACGGTGAAGATGTTGATATGTAATCGAAAAATTGGTTTAATCTCCAATCTCTCATATATGTCAAAAAAAGGAATTAGACGATATTAGCTTCTTAGAAGTGGGGGATGTAGGGAGCAAGTTCCACCCTCAAACCCGAAGGCAAAGGGTTCACCCCACTCCGGGAGCCCACCCCCTTTACCCCTATATTATTTTATATAAATAATGAGAAAAATTACAGTCTGTTGAAAAAGAAACATGATAAAAAAACAAGAGAAGAGAAATTGGTAATGTCCACTTGTCTAAATTTTCATAAATTTATTCTCACTTAGAAAAATTAGATTTCAAAATTTTCAAGAGTCAATTTAAACAACAAAAGAACAATTATACCCTTAATAAATTAAATAAACTACAATAGACTTTTATAAGAGTCTATTATGAAATAACGATTCTATGATCGGATACCCATCACTAACGTTGACCGGACTCCGGCAGTAGGGTGTCTACTAAGGGGTAGTAGGAGGGTCTATTGAGGACAGTAGATGGTCAATTGACGAAAACTAGAGGGTTTGTCAGATGATATATATTAGGGACAGTAGGGGTCTACTAGGGGCAGTAAGGGTCTATTGGGAATTAGTAGGAGGGTCTACTGGAGGCAGTAGGAGGTTCAATTATGGGCAACTAGAGAGTTCGTCAGAGGGTATATATTAGAGACAGTAGGGGGTCTACTGGGGCAATATGAGGTCTACTACTTTCTCACTATTATTCAACACTATAACAACAACAACGATCTGCAAAAGTTGCTCAACTCCATAACTATAAGGATCATACTGAAACTTCATATTAGGATAATGACACCTTCATCTTCAGCTTAGGATTTTTGAGTTGTTGAGTCCTAGAGGGCCTTGAGATATAAACACATTCATTCTTACATTCATATGTCCAATGCCTAGGTTGGAAACACTTCTGGAATTATGAAGTTGCACTACCAACAATAGATATATTAGCCTTCAGGTGTTTCCTCTCACCCAGTCTCACAGCTTTTTCAGTACTCATCAAATACATACATCTCTTGGGTCCTTCTTCCTTATGCCCATAAGCATTAACATTTCGGGCAGAGCAGCCACCGCTTTCAGCCTGTGCTCGACTTAGACCTTTTGTAGCACTCAAGGCCTGAGCCTTGATTCTTTTTGCTGCAGCCTGCGCCTTCTCTTCTTTTTTACTCGACGTGTTCAAATCAGAATAACCTTCTCCTCAAAGACCAATTACAGTCCCTAAATGTTCTTAACACCCTGCATTCAATGTTCTAAAACTCGGCCTAGTCGGCCGAGCACTCGACAAGTACTCGATAGTCAGAGTCCAGTCGAGGCGATTTTAGAGAAATCGGAGTACAAAGTCAGCCAGAAGAAAATAATCCGAGTAGTCGGTCAAACTCGGTAAAAAATCAGCTCAACACGGAAAAAGATCGGCTTAACTCGACATTTTATTGACTATTTTTATTATTTTAGACGTTATATTACCTTTTAAAAATTATATTTAATTATAAGTTTTAGAAATAAAAAAAACTAAAAATTAAAAATCGAGTATTCCCCGATTACTCCTCCGACTACTTCTCTACTCGCTAGTCTTCGGCCGACCGACCAACTAGCGACTAGCGAGTTTTAGAACCCTGTCTGCATTTAAACAATAATTCCCGCATAAACCAAAACCATTTCGTAATCTCTAATACAAAATTACAGCTTGTTATATTGTTTGAAAAACCAGATGAAAGCTACACCAACTCTTCACAAGAATCATGTTATTGCTACCATACACATTCAAGGTATTAAAATTTTAAGCTGCAATCGATCTAAAGAACATCAACAACAAATCTAGTACATCAAAATCTTGTCTTTCAACTCAATTGTTCCCTAGGCAGCATTATTTCAATTGAAACTAAAATTCAGCTTAAGAACATATGCAAATCAAAAGACCCAAGATTTCAATTCATACACAATCAAGAACCCTTAAAAGCATTGGAATCAAAACCACATGGGCTTTCTTCCGCGGCCAATCTACTTAGAAATACCATTCTACCAGAACAAGAAATACCTCAAGGCCTTTAAGATGGAATCATCACCCAAAACAAAATTGACGGCGACGCGGCCATGGCTGAAGTGGCTGGAGCATGGGTGTTGAAGAATAGTCGAGGTCGATCAAGAGGCCATCGTCAGAATCAGAGATTTAGTCGAGGTCGAGCATGAGGTAGTCGTTGGAGGCTAGCGTAACTGAGTTCGAGCCGGAGTCGTCTTCGAAGATCAGCGCAGTGGAGTCGAGCCGACGTCGTCGTCAGAGGTTAGAGAGAGAGGAGAGAGAAAAATCTGAATAGAGGGAGAGGAGAGATAGAGAGGGAGGGTATTATGGTAAGCGAAGATAGGTTAAACATTGAAAACTTTGTTAGCGCAACAACACTCTTAGAGCATCTCCAGCAGCTTCCTCATTTTCTTGAAATTCTCAATTTTAAAGAATTTTGGTGTGTTTTGTGGTCTAACAGCTTCTTCATATCATTCCCTAAAATAGGGATAGAGAAGAAAAATAAGCATATATATATATTCCCCAAATTTGCAGCAAAATCATCATTCCTCAAAATTTAATTTTTCACGTGCTCCAATGAGAAACAAATATATTTATAATATTTTATTATGTGTTTCAAGGATATAATAAAAGATAAAAAAAATTTTGTTATAATTAATATTAAAATAGCATATTTTATTGTTCCATTAAATGCTAACATCTCCAAAATTGAGAAGCTGTTAGAGTTAAACCAATTTTTTTTAGAGATTTTGGCTTTTGTTTCCTCATTTTAAAGAAATTTTGAAGAAGCTGCTGGAAATGCTCTTAGAGTTATTATGGTTGATGAGAATTTCAAATTTTCTTTTTGTTAGTGCAAAAAAATCCTTAAAATTAGGGAGGAAGAGATTTTTTTCAAAATAGAATAGGATATTTTCATCTCTTATACAAAACCAAAAAAGAAGTTGATCATCTGTAGGTAATTTGTTATGAAAATGACACCATACAAGCGTAGAGAAATGAGGCGGGATAGCAGCCCTCCATAGTTTAGACCCAATTTTGCTCGCAAAAGCAAGGCCAAAGCATCTCATATGCAACAGAGAATGAAAAAGCACCAGAACTCGAGTCTTCCTAAATGAGAACATCACACTCAAGAGCAATGGGAAGAGGAATTTTTATAATTTCTTGAGCTAAATTAAGGAAGGTGGTATGAAACATGATAGGGAGAGCCCAGTGTTTCTCTGAAATATAGGAGGCTACAGGTGACTTGAAAAACTGTGAAAGATGACTGATTTGAAGATCATCAATGATTACATGATCCAACCACTTGTATGACTAAAATGATACTAATTTACCATCATTGATACTCCACCTTGGATATTGATAAATCAAGGGAAAAGAGACACGTAACCCAAGTCATATTGATGAAGAAACATATTTATACTTCATGTGCCAAGAGATTGAAAATCTAAACCAAGAAAACACACCTCATGCTGTAGAAGTTGTAAGTATATTCCAACCAAGAGAGAGGATGGCTGGTTTGTTAAGAGCTGGAAGATAACGAAGACCTAAACCAACTTCATTCCTTGGGCAACAAAATTGCTTCTAAGACACCATAAAGGGTTAGGCCATGGATAAACCGAAAAACTATGAAGAAGTATACTTTGAAAGATATCCTATCTTGACCAGCTGTACCATACCTGCCCTGGAATGAAGTTTTCCTTACCAACTTGTTAATGTAGTCTTGGCTTTGTCAGCAATAGCTTGCATATGTTGGCGTCGAGGCTTACCTTTAAAAATAGGACCTCTCAATTATATATATGTAATGTAGAGAGATATTATTCTACAGAAGTTATACACATCCATGTGAATCAAATAATTGGGGTCCTATCTGTTGGGGACCTATGATTTAAAGGTTTTTGTTGGTAAAGAACAAAAAGGAATGCAATATTGGCAATCTTAAGAGAAGAAGAAGAAGAAGAAGAAGAAGAAGGGATGAGATTACATTATAATGTAGAAGTTTTGACAGTGCCGGTATCCAAACTCTTATAACACAGTCAACGTGATACCCAAACTTACAAAACTATCAATGTGGTATCCAAACTTCATTTTCGCTACCGATGAAAGGCCTGAGGCCATTTTCCGTCACGGCACCGTTTATTTGATGACATGTCTCATATGTGACCTATAAAAATAGACTAAATTATATGGCCGGTCATAGTGGTACACATACTTTAAAAACTACCAATGTGGTACCTGAACTCTATTTTCGCTACAAACGAAGAGTCCGAGACCAATTTACTTCACGGCCTCATCTATACATATAAAGGGTAAAAATGTCTTTTCACTCTCTCTCACATTTTTTGTGTGGAATCTCTCTCTCTCTCTCTCACCTATTCTCTCTCCCACTGGAAAAATAACCCTCATTCGCCCTCTCTATTTCGTCGTTTTGGAGAACCGACAGAGCTCCGATCCTCCTTCGTCGTCTCGCCGTTTCTCAGCGTAAAATTGGTGTCAAAAGCTTTGTCTCGACGTCACAAGTCTCTCTATGGTTTTTATTTTCACAGAGGAGCTACGAGGAACAATATTCAAAAAGGGAAAGCAGAGGCTGGATTCGTTGGCAAGATTTCGATTCATGCCAAATCGAGGCTTCTCATGGGTATGAATAACTTTTTCATGGTTTCAGGAACCTTTCTAAGGTCTTAATTTTCTAAGACAAGCTCAAAGGAGGGAGAACTGAAGAGAGGAAAAATTCTAAATTTTTAGGCAATTGGTCAGTGTTTTCAGGTGAAGTTTGAATTCGATTCAGGTATAAAAGTTACTCCATTTATCGAGCTCTACGTTTCTCTATAATTGGAATTGAGTATGGTTGAGTTAAGGAGAATTTGGGATTTTGGTAGAGGAAAGACCGATGTGCGTGCCACTGTGCACGATGACGGTGGAGGTGTTCTGATCAAATTCTGGGTTTAGATTTCATGTAGTTGAATAGATGAATGTTTTCTATGTAGAAATCAAACAGCCCTCCTCATTAGAAATAATCCACACTCAATCTCCTCTCTTCTGCCTCACTCTCTCGCGCCCACCACCTCAAACGCATCTCCCTCAGCTTCGGAACTCCCCCCAGACCTCCACCTTCGTCATCGACACCGGCAGCAGCCTCGTCTGGTTCCCATGCACCTCTCACTATCTTTGCTCCCGTTGCTCCTTCCCTAACATCAACCCCTCAACCATCCCCGCCTTCACAACCCACCGCTAACGAGGCTACGCTACTCCACTCGATCACTTTAAATACGAGTCCTGGTCACAACAACCCAAATCTACAACTCTCAAGGGACAAGAGAAGAGACTACTCTTCTTTGTCTTCTTCCTTCTTTTTCTTCGATCACTACTGTTTCATTTCCCTCATTTCTGATCTTCATCTCCTTGACTTTTTATCTGTTCTCCGGTACACCAACTCAGTTACGTTCGTCGATAATGGGGTTTACATGGCGTTTTGGTGTTGTTGTTCTTGCTCTCGCTCTCGTTACACTTGTGAATGGTGAAGACCTTTACAGGGAGGAGAAGAAGAGAAGAGAAAGGGAGGAGATGAGAGAAACTAAAAGAGAGAGAGAGATCGAGAAAGAGAGATAGATTGTGACGTTATTTTTGTTATTTCACCCTTTTTAGAAGGTTATTTTCATCGAGAGTTTAGGGTTTAGAAATTTTTCATCAAGGGTGTAAGGTTTAAATGACTTTTAGACTTTTCTAAGATTTCATTTCCATTCAAAATTTTTAAAATTATATCTCGCGGATCCAATTTCTCTCTTATTTTGAACATGGAAAACCTGGGTTTTCGTTCTGGGTATCATATTGATCATTCAAAAGAGTTTTGGAACTACTAATGTTGTTATCTACTGATAAGAAAAAATTTGGTGGGTCCCATATAGGGACACCATGACAGAAAATAACCTCAGACGTTTCGTCGGTAACAAAAAAAATTTAGAGACTACATTAGTAGTTTTATAAATTTAGATATTATTTTAACCGTACCACAAAAATTTAAGTACCAAAATTTTCTCTATAATGTAATAGTTGCCGATCTTCAATATTGTTTCATTTTAGTTGATTGGAATCTTTTGTTCCTTATTTTTTATATACAGTGTGCTTTGTAAAAGGAGATGATTGTGATGATTATTATGATTAACCTAATGATTACTGTGGTGGAGATCGATGATGATCGTGCTGTCAGAAGATTGTTTGTTCTGGAAAAAATAATGATATGCTCTGATTAACGTTATAAGATATTAGGAAGATGATCGAAGAAGATTTATAGACATAAGAGTCAGGAATTAATGTTTCACTCAGTTCTTGTTGGATAATGCAGTACATAATCAATTAAAACATGATAAAACAATTAATTACCTTTGGATATCCACGTTTAATTAGTGTGATCGAGTTATATATAATTCTCATTTTAGAATCAAGCTTTTACCAATCTTCTCATTAGACATTTTTAAAGACGATACTGTTCACAACTTGATACAAGCCATATATATGTATAGTAGCCAAATTTTGGTCTTTGATCGTGACTTTGTGCATGGACATGCATATTGCTCGATCATTCCTTCATTTACATGCTCTTCCAAGGTTGTTGTGATTCGATTACAAAGTAGGGTTTTCCCGAACAAAGGTGGAGAACGAGTAAAACTTTAGGAAGGGGGAAACAAGAACACGGTTCTACAATTGCGGAGCAAGAAAGTACGAACGAGTGGGACATATTAATAAAAATTAAAATTAAATAAAAATAATAATATTTAAAATTAATTTCAGGAGGTGACTCCTCTAAGATATTTGAATTACTATCATTCTTCTTTTTCTTTTTTAGTGGATGTGGTGATTTCTCTAAGGTATCTGAAACTGCCGATCTTTCTTCAATAGGTTTGTCTATTTTCTGAAATTATTTCAACATTTTGAATGCGATGAGAAGAAGATTTGGAACTCCCTTCAATATAAATTGCAGTAATCCATCGTACTTGACTATATATAGATGCATTATATTTGCTATGGATTTCTTTTGCTACAAGGAATTGTATTAAATATGTTTATTTAATTTATTACTTAAAGGAAATGAAAATTTTAATTTAATATTAATAAAGCACGACAATAAATAAGCACCAAAAAAGGATTGTTGTTGAAAAAAATAGAAAAAAAAGATCGATGAGGACCACATGTATGAATAGTTGTCAAAAAAAGAATGGACCAGGACCACGTAAATAGTATATATAATATATATTCCGAATTTTTTTCTTTTCTGATCCCAAATAATAGATATATTATATTTTTTTAAATGCTGAGTGAGACACTAGTTATATAAGATATATTTACAGATCTTTTTATGCTAAATAGTAAATGGGGAGTGTAGTACATGCCTCCGCTCCTGCTGTTCTACCCGTAAAGCTACAAGTCGTATATAGTTGGGCATTAAGGTCCAACAGAGATCTTTACTGTAACACCTTGATCGATCGATTGAGTCCAACACAACTCCATACGTACATGATGATTGTAATGAGCTTGTAACTAGAAAGTTGCGACGTTTTTGTATACAATTTCTAACTAGAAAAACACGATGATTTTGTACCTCATGACCGTTGTTTGCCTCCAAAATATAAGAGTTTAGGTGTTGCTAGCTAATCATAGAGATGGTTTACGTTACTTAACTAGGTCTTAATCTTAATTAATTAATCATAAGAAATCTTCTCCTTAATCATAATTCTCAATAATTCCATAGAAAGTCTCAAACCTTGCTACAATATTTTTGATGATCATAAACAATTTCAAATCTCTCCCAAAATGTGAACCGATGAGGCAATTTGATTCCTACACACAACGCAAAAGATAGACCTCCTCTCAAACATTTAAATAAGTTGTGAATTATCGAGGTAACATGGCCGCAGTAGCTAGCTCTGATATGATACTAAAGAAACATATACATACATGTATACTTAAATTATATCAAGTCTTTTATCATCAAAACAAAAAAAATTATATCAAGTCTTTGTCTGGTAGTTTAATGATGAACAAAGAAGCAGGGAAAGCAAGTAGTTTACCAATCTCCGACGGATTGCGAGATTGTCTGCAAAACGTTGATCACACATGAGATTAGATGGTGCAGAACTAATCAACTAGAGAAGATATTGCATGATAACATGCATGTTAAGTGGTTTATGGCTAGGCTACGGCTGGATCAAGCTCACCTTGTTTCCTATAATTGTAGAATTGGCAGCACACCATGTCAGCTGAAACTGAGATTGACAGTGTGCATAACATGAATTTATAAACATCCCGTTTTGATTAGACTTTGAGAATGGCTTTAGTGCATGTAGCATTCGACTCCTGAATCCTGTTGCATGTTATAGCGGTACAGGTTCAATAACTATGTTTCTGAAGAAACAAGATGATTTCCAATAGTAGCTCAAAAGTTCGATTACCTTGCAAAATATGCAACTGAGATGGGGAACAGTTGGTAACGTTTATTTTGCAACAGTTCCACAAGCCGTTGGGATCGGCTGATGCTGGAACTAAACTGAATTGGAACTGATTTCAAGTCGGGAGATGTCAACGTGAGTCATATTAGGAATGTAATATTGTAATTATATCGTAGGGTTTTACTTACTAATTGTATTCCTTATAATCTTTTATATAAACCTCCATTGTGAGATGAATAATTTTTGAGACAATTCATTCTTTCATCTTCATTATATTCAAGTTGGTATCAGAACAAAGATCGGAGAGGACTTTGTCTCTTTGTTTTGTTGTTCAATTTGAAGAATTATAACCCGATTTAAGGTTTACTTCTTGTTTTTGTCTACATCAAGTCTTCCGCTTTTCACTTTGAATTCACCTTTTTAGGGTTTCCATCGTTAGATCCGAACGAGGTCGTCTTCAGCCTAGCTTCGTCTCCTTGCAGAGAGATAGCCGTCATCATCTTCCATTGCTTTGGGCACCCCAGAAGTTTCTTTGGGCACCCGAACTGCCTGCCTTTTCAGCCAACGCCGTCGCTGCTTCTCTTCGTCGTCCAGCGACGTCCTTCTTTTGTCTTCGTCATCATCAGCAGATCAACTCCGACCAGCCAGCAAGTCTTTTAGCCCAGACTCAGACCATTTGTCTGGAACTCAGTCCGCTCTGAACTCGGCTCCATCACCTAGTCCAGACTGCACTGGATCCTCATACCTCCTGCCTTCCGTCTTCATCACCTTGATTCATTCCGAGCTCGACTCCATGCACGGCTGCTTCAAACTAGACAGACCACCACTGTTAACTCCCGATCCAATCGAACCCAGTCGACCCGCCCAAGAAATTCCAGAAGATCCGACCCGCAGATCCAGCCCAATCTAAACAATCCGACCCGGTCCAGATCCAACCTGACCTGACCCAGTTCGACCTGATCTGTCCCGATCCAACCCGACCCAGTCAGCAGATCTGACCCGACCAAAAAAAATGACTCGTGTATACGTTAGAAATTTGAGTTCCTGAGTTTTCAAGGAAAAGCTCAAAAATGAGTTCCGTAAATTTGGGACTATAAGGAGGATATGGGTTGTAAGGAGACCATCAAGTTTTGCTTTAATCGATTTTAATGATAATAGAGATGGTGAGGATGTTGTTCGTGAATTAGATGGTCACAACGATTGGAGGGTTAGACTTTCACATACTTATATACGTGCGGGGAAGCACAACTCCAATAACGGTAATATTTATGCGACTACAAAACCACGTGGAAGTGGTAAAATCGGTATGGCTTTGAAAATCTCTAGTTTTGTTGGTTCTGATACTTGGATTATTGATTCTGGTGCCACTGATCATATGACTTATGATAAATCTTATTTCACTAAATTGTCTTCACCTCTAGTGTCATATGTCACTAATGCTAATGATGAGGCTTTTCCTGTGTTAGGAAAAAGGTCGGTTCTTGTCACTCCTACTTTAGAGCTACATAATGTGTTATATGTACCTGACCTGTCTCATCACTATATTTCTGTTCCCCAGTTGAATACTGGTCTCGATGTTTTGTATACTTTTATCCCATGTATGTGACTTTTCAAGATCTTCTTACCATGGAGCTTATCGGTCAGGGGTATTTGAAGGGCAGATTGTTTCACTTGGATCAGACATGTAGGAGAGAAACTTGGAGCACAGCCTCACACTGCTTTAACCTCGAGCTCTATCCAGCTAAGTGAAATATGGTTGTGGCATCGCCGCTTGGGATCCATCCTTTAGTATTATGAAAAAATCCATGCATTCTTTGTTTATTGGTGTGAATGAGTCTACTATACATTATGAAACATGTGTCCTCGTTAGTAGTTATCGTGCTACCTATTCTCTTAGTTTCTCTAGGAGTAGTGTTCCTTTTAAAGTAATTCATTCAGATATCTAGGGACCCTCTAGAGAGCCTATTGTATCGGGTATGAGGTATTTTGTATTGTCTGTTGATGATTGCACAAGGTTGTTAACGATTGCTCTTTTGAAAACCAAAGATGAAGTCTTTCCAGCTTTCCAGACTTTTCGTACTTTTATTCAAACACAATATAATAGCATAATTAAAGTTCTTTGTTTAGACAATGGGGGAGTATGTTAATCATTCTTTCCAACAGTTTTTCCAAACACATGAGATTGTCCACCAAACTACTTGTCCACAAACACCAGAGCAAAATGGGGTGTCTGAAAGAAAAAACTGTCATCTCCTAGATATGGCTCGTGGCATTCTTTTTAGTTCTCATATGCCTAAATATCTTTGGGGTGATGTAGTACATGCTTCTGCTCATCTTATCAACCGTCTTCCATCTAGTGTTCTTCAAGAAAAAATTCCTTTTTTGGTCCTTGCATCTCATGTTCCCATTCCCTCATTTCATAATCTTTCTGCCCATGTCTTTGGTTGTGTTGTTTTTGTTCACGTTCCTAAAAACCAGAGGTCTAAGTTGGATGTCCGGGCAATTAAGTGTGTGTTTGTTGGCTATGGAGGACATCAGAAAGGCTACACGTGTTTGTGGGCAATCTAGTGCTTCATCCAGACTCAGAAGCACCGGTTTTAAAGACTGAGAATGCATCTGAAGACACAACTGCCCCTCCTGCCTTCACCGCTCCTATCTCTGACCCAGAGCTTACTGGTACTGAAGATCACTTATTTGAGGTATGTCCCCCCACTTATACTAGTAGTAGTGAGTCTAATGGTGGTCAATATGTGTTACCAAATAGGTCTACTCGAGGTCAAGCACCTAAAAGATATGAACCCACTCTTCAAGCTAAATCAAGGTACCCAGTAACCAATTATATGTCCACTAAAAGATTATCCAGGTCATATGCATCATATGTGAATTAAATATTTGTTGTATCAGTACCTAAAAAAGTGCAGGATGCATTGAGAGATCTAAAGTGGAGGAAAGCAATGGAAGAAGAGATGGAGGCGTTACAGAAGAATGATACATGGGAACTTGTGCCTCCACCACATGGCAAGAAGGTTGTTGGTTGTCGTTAGATTTTTACTGTAAAGCACAATGCAGATGGACCAGTGAACCAATACAAAGCACGCCTTGTTGCAAAAGGGTTTACTCAAACGTATGACATTGATTATGATGAGACATTTGCTCATGTTGCCAAGATGAATGCTATTCGTGTTCTGCTTTCTTTTGTGGCTAGTTTAAATTGGCAACGTCGACAGTTTGATGTCAAGAATGCGTTTCTTCATGGAGAGTTAGTTGAGGAAGTGTACATGAGTCTTCCACCTGGGTATGTAGCTG
This sequence comes from Comarum palustre, assembly GCA_951800085.1. NCBI lineage: Eukaryota > Viridiplantae > Streptophyta > Magnoliopsida > Rosales > Rosaceae > Comarum > Comarum palustre. The sequence continues at coordinate 28,269,799 of OX637574.1, read as the reverse complement.
CTTATTCTGGTGAATTTGTATGCAAATTGAGAAAGTCTTTGTATGGTTTCAAACAATCACCTCGTGCTTGGTTTGGGAGGTTTTCACAGTTTATGCATAAGGTTGGTTACAAACAGAGTAATTCAGACCACACCCTGTTTCTCAAGAATCAACAAGGGAAGGTAACATCCTTAATTATTTATGTCGATGATATGACAATAACTGGCAATGATACTGTTGAGATGGACAAATTACAGAGACAGCTAGCCTTTAAGTTTGAGATGAAGGACTTGGGTGATCTCAAGTATTTTTTAGGAATTGAGGTAGCTAGGGGAGAGAAGGGATATACTTGTGCCAGAGAAAGTACATTCTTGACCTGTTGACAGAGACATGTATGTTAGATTGCACACCTATTGATACACCCATTGAGCAAAACCATCATCTGGCAGAGTATCCAAACCAGGTACCTACTGATCGAGCTCGATATCAGAGGTTAGTTGGACGCTTGATTTAGTTAACCCATACTAGACCAGATATTTCATATGCGATTAGTGTGGTGAGTCAGTTCATGCATAACCCGAGCGAGAGCCACATGGACGCTGTTGTGAGAATCTTGAGGTATTTGAAGTCAGCTCCAGGGAGAGGGGTAATGTTTTCTAAACACAACAATATTCTTGATGTTTGTGGCTTCACAGATGCAGATTGGGCTAGAAATATTATAGACAGGTACGGTGGTCTACATCAGGTTACTTTACCTTTGTGGAAGGTAATTTGGTTACATGGAAAAGTAAGAAACAAAATGTTGTGGCACGTTCTAGTGTTGAGGCTGAATACAGAGGTATGGCTTATGGAGTATGTGAGTTGTTGTGGCTAAGAAATTTATTACGTGATTTGGGTATCAAACCCAAATGTGCTATGCAGCTGTATTGTGATAATAAGACAACAATGATATATCACAGAACTCAGTGCAACATGATCGTACTAAGCATATGGAGGTTGATCGTCACTTTATAAAAGAGAAGCTAGATGCCAATATTATTAGTTTGCGTTTTGTTCCTACTGAAGAGCAACTTGCAGATATACTCACCAAAGAAATATCCAGAAAAGCGTTTTATGACTCATTAAGCAAGTTGGGTATGATTGATGTGTATGTGCCAACTTGACGGGGAGTGTCAGCGTGAGTCATATTAGGAATGTACTATTGTAATTATATCGTAGGGTTTTACTTACCAATTATATTCCTTGTAATCTCTTATATAAACCTCCATTGTGAAATAAATTATTTTTGAGACAATTCATTCTTTCATCTTCGTTATATTCAAGGGAAGATACAATGGTTAATGCAATTAAGCGTTTGATAATTTGCTTTCAGTAGTATTATAAGATAAGGAATTACCTGAAATGCATCATATGCTGAGTTGAGTATAAACATGGGGGTTTTAATGCCGGCGAGTAAGTTCTGAGGGAAGAAGCACTGCAAGGCAGGACAAAATAAAAGGGTTGCAATAAGCTAATGAAATGTCCTAACTCCTAATTGAAGGAAGCAGCAGTGAGAAACCTATATTTTCAAATCAAACATTGTAAGAGAAAATGCAGAGAAATACATACTGAAGTAGGATCAAGGTGACTAGTACAAAAGTGTGGCAGATTTTCTTTCACCCCCTGTGATAAATTGTAACAGTTTCCATAAGCATACATTACAGAATATGTTGATCAAAGCATTAATCAGGACTTCAATATCACTTTGTATGCACACATGGATAATATCAAATTGAAGTTGGAGAGATTGGATCAAGTTTGAATTGGTCACTGAAGTGAAGTATACCTGCAAGCTTACAACATTACTGAAAAAATTCCTGAATGTAGATTCACCAGTTATGTCAACCCTACAGTTCCATAAGAATAAAAATTCAAGTGTTAATACTGGCTAGGAACTTCAGTGACATATCGATAATGCAGGAAAGATAAGGGGGTAGTACTACTCACGAGTCAAGGAAAAATCCAGCTTCACTGAGACACTTCACTTTAGTACTTCTTCGAAATAATCCTCGGAACTTATCACAGTGCAAGATAGATGTCAGACCTCCAGCAGAGCAACCAGAAATAAGAGCCTGAAATAGGAGCGATTGATATGTTGCAAATATGTCATGACATATGTTGCAAATGATACACCTTCTTGGCGTGGCTCATGCCCAATGACATCAGTTTTTCCATTGCAGCCAACCAAATGCGATGTCCTCTAAACTGCAGTTGTGCTTCCTAATAGCAGAATGTACTATATCTTAGCATCCAGTGCACGCATATGAGACTAGGTTAATCTCTTTCACCTACATCTCTCATACTCTCCCAAGTTATATATAGTTTTAACTGAGTGCAATCTATGAAATAAAACCTATAAGGCAAGCTAAATTATTGTATTAGGTGTAAATTTAAAACAAAAAGTAAAAGGGTTTATCTTAAAAGAGAGTGCTTTTTTTTTAGGTTTTTCTCTAATTATCTCTCATAAAAATTGAATTGCAAAAGAGGGGGTTCATTTTGATTATTTTTATAGTAATGTTCAGAAGTCAGTGGAGTGTGAATGTGAAGTGGTTAATGCTTCAACATGCTTCCTAATATTAAAGTCCACAAACCGTCCTTCGAGTTTGAGGATGTTAGTCTGTTATCTCTGGTTTTCCACTGCATCTGTTTCTCACTTGCAAAGGCTTGACATCAGAACAAGCCATGCTTCAAAACACTGTCTCTCCTTTTCTTTTCCTGTGCTTCGTGTACAGTACTTGTTGAATTTCATGTTTGAATGTTTGGAAAATCAATCTATAGCTTCAATAAGGGTTGCAAACATTTTTTTAAAGTAAAGAACCCAGCTAGGTTCTCACTATTATATTGCTACAAATAAAATTCTGCTACACCAGAAATAGAATTAATAGATAATAGCAGGTGCCTCCCATAACCATTCATCGTTAAGAGCTCCCAAACATTTTCATTATTGTGCTGCTGATGATACCAGAATTAGAATGTTATTTTTAGTTCTTTACCTTTTATTCTCTCCATCCCACTTTAAAACAGATAGTTAAAATTAATCCATTCATGTTGTATAGAACTACAGATTATCATTTATTGGATACAAAACAATGGTATGAAGCACTTTCGCCCAAGCATTACATCAGTGTGAAATGCTTCCAGATCACATTCTGCACTTCATAGTAGACTTGTCTTGTAGTTTTTTTTATGGTAAATCTTCTCCTGATTGCAACTGCGTTACAAGGTTTTACAAATTGGCACATTTACACAAGTCAATTCACAAAAATTTGCTTATTGCGGTACCAAATAGTGACAACCTTCATCATAGACCTTAACTTCTGCCCGATCAAAATACCAATCTCCGACAGATTGCGAGATTGTCTGCAAACAGATCCACATAACACACATCAGAAGTTTGAAACTCAATTGAGATGTTTCCTTGTATTTAGGCTACATAAAAGCTTGATATATCTGATCAAACTCACCTTGGTGCCAATACGTGTAGAGTTATCAGCGTGCCACATGACTTGATACTGAGCTTGACAATGCGCATAACATGAAGTTATAGACATCCCATTTTGCTTAGACTTCGAGATTGGTTTTAGTAGATGCAGCATTTGACTCCTATAACCTTTAATGATTTTAAAAATAAATATAGGCTGCTATTAATGCTAAGAGTTCAAATAGCTCAAGTGGGATTACCTTTCATTATTTGTAACTGAGATGGAGAACAATTTGTAATGTTTAATTTGCAATTGTCCCACAAGCCATTGGGATCCGTTGATGCTGGAACTAAAATGGCATAAAACTGGTTTCAAGTGGGAGGAGAACACAAGTTACTAATTCATCATCAGTAAGTTACTTTGATGCTTCTCAAATAAGACCCTATAAAATTGAACAAGTACCTGATATATATCATATGCTGAGTTGAGTATAAATAGAGGGGTTTTGATCCCGGAGATTAAGTTCTGAGGGAAGAAGCACTGCAAGGAAGGGAAAAAGAGGAAGAGGGAAGGTTGGAACCTGAGTCAGCTTACAGGTAGCAAGTAGTAGTTTACAATTGTTCACAACTATTTTCAAATCAAAAATTCAAGAAAGAAGATGAAGTGAATACCGAAGTAGGATCAAGGTGTCTCGTACAAAATCGTGGAAGATTCATCTTCACCCCCTGTGATAAATGATGACTTTCCATAAGCATGCATTAAAAACATGATGCCATAACCTGTAGTAGAAAAGGCAACGAAAGAAGAGGGACTTGAACTAAACAAAGTGAATACCTGCAAGCTTACGACACCACTAAAAAAATTTCTGAATGTAGGTTCACCAGATATATCAACCCTACCATTCCATACAGGATCACCAAATGAAAATTCAAGTGTTAACGAGCTGTGAACATCTCTGCATATAGGTAATGTAGGTAAGTAAAAGCATATAGAATAGGTAGACTCACTCGTCGGGGAAAAATCCAGCATCACTCAGGCACTTCACTTTAGTACTTTTTCCAAATAAGCTCCGAAACTTATCACAGTGCAATATAGATGTTAGACCACCAGCAGAGCAACCGGAAATAAGAGCCTGAAAGAGGAGACATTGATAAGTTGAATAATTGCCACGAGATTGGAACATAATATAATCAAATCAATCTTAAGAAAGAACATAAGCATACCCTCTTGGAATGGCGCATGCCCAATGACATCAACTCTTCCATGAAGGCCAACCAAATACGCTTTCCTCTAAAATGCAGTTGTGCTTCCTAAAAGCAGAATGAAACTCTGTGTTTTAGCATCTGAGATAAGCATATAATTGAAAATAGTTAAGTGAGCACTAGCAGATTCGTACCTTAATCAGTGAAGGTGCAACTATATAAACAATACCACTATTTGAAGTCAAATGTAAATAGCAAGATCATGCTACACACCTTATTTTCACTGTCTCCAGAATAAGAAGCACCATCACAAGAGGGAATGAGTACCCTATTCCAGTTGTAAAAATCTGCAATCGGACATATGAGACAATGAATGTCCAAGCAACTAAATACGGATCATGGTCAACAGCATTCAACAATTTAACATCAAGTTTGATAGTGAAACCTGGATTTTCTTCAGCTTTGAAGCTTAACATTCCAGTGAACCCCGTCTCTGGTAACATGTATCTTGATGATCCATACTGAGTTTTTGCACGAGCAACACATTCTGTGATGTTGCTACACCATCCTCCACCCTAACACAACATGTTTATCAGATTCAATCGTATATAAGAGTTGGCAAGATATAATGAAGGGACAGTGCATGAGTGACAAGGTTATTGTTTACCTGAAAGTGAATGACCCAACTATTTGTGCCTGATCCATATCCGCGGTTAAAATAATAAGCCGGTAATGTTCCATCCAAGCAGACTACAGGAGCCAAAATCACAAGTAATAAATTGCACCAAAACAAACGAAACAGAACCTCACAAGAACACACACACACACACACACACATATATATATATATATATATATATATCTAGCTATCTAAATTATCAAGTCACTGTCACTATAAAATGAGATACTTCTAGCTAAAAGCCAGTTTTGCTGCACAAAGTTTCCAATAAACTCTCCCGAAAATGATAAAAGAAACCAAAACACTTGAAGTACCTGCTCCTTTGGTTTCAGCTTCTCGAATGAGGGTGATCGAGACCATCAGAGTGTTATTTATGATTTCAGTCTTGGGATCACCTCTATGACTGTACTGTACAAATCCATCAACCCATTTGCTGAAACAAAATGCTACTGCAATGCAAACCCACAAGAACTTCATCATGGCTCTTTTCTTCTTCAACCTCTTTACCACTCAAGTATGCAAGAACTCGGACTATAAGTTCAACTTCTAAAAACCAACATTGCTGTGTGTATAAGTACTGCGGAATCTCACTCATTATTTTAGTAGGTTCAAAGCAATGTATAGTATACTCAACTTGCCGATAACAAACCATTTAACTGTACTGCAATTCTAGAACATATTATTTAGAAAAACAATCAGCTATATCAGATCCACATATCAAGCAGAAGCAAGCCATAGTGGCCCCTTCGTCTATCCCACAAGTCTAAAAAAGACAAGATTGGGAAAGATAGAAACAATAATAAGAAGAAAAGAACTGTAAAAGAGCGACTTCGTTCTTCCTACAGCAGTTGACTGAACAAGATCTGGTGTACCCTCTACGTGTTTATCACATGCTTGATTTTTTTTTCAATTTATTAATAGATTGGAAAACTGAAACACACAAAGAACAAGTTTTTTGATGTCTTGAATTTCCCATTTGGATCATACCACATCAAAATGGCTGCGATGAAGAGTTGCAAACATTTTCATTGATTTGCTACTGGAATTACTAATACATGAATGAGTTTATTTGAAACATTACATTAGTCCCCTAAAAATATGAAGAACTTGCTGATGACATTTGCACTTCTCAACAGACCTTCTGGTTTATTGTCTTCTATCAATTTCAATTGAATTACAACACTATTTCATTTAGAGTAAGGGGAATAAATATAAAAAATGCAAAAGAGCCAGCTGATTACTCTATGCTCGTTGGAAGACCAGATTGTGGCAAGAGCTGTCACAAGGGTATGGACAATCAAATGCCGTAGTACCCTTAACACCAGTTCGTTCAAAATACCAATCCCCGACAGCTAGTGCAATTGCCTGCATATTGTGAAGATCACACATAGTATTAGATTTATCACACTTGTTGCTACGGGAACTTAAAATATTCATTTCCATGCATCAGGCTTACCTTGTTTTTTATGACTGGAGAATTGTCAGCAAACCATGTATCCTGCCTCTCACTTTGGCAATGAGCAAAGCATGAGTTTATAAACAACCCGTTTTTATCATACTGTGCGAATTGTCTTACTACATTCAGCATTTGATTCCTGAATCCTGTTAGTCATAAACAGACAATCCAAATTTAGTCACTTTGTTTCTGAGGCTGCTACTAGCTTTCAAGAGTTAAAAGAGAACACAATATATGAGGGATACCTTGCAAAAATTGAATCTGTTTTGGGGAGCATTTTGCATGATTTAATCTGCAGTCCTTCCAATAGCCGTGAGGATCTGCTGAGGACGGAGCTAAACTGGATTGGATCTGTTGGGAAATATTAGCATTTTTTTCTCCAGTCTAAACTATTTTGTACATAACAAAATTTCAGATACTTCAAGAATTACCTGCCAGGAATCATATGCTGCATTGAGTATAAACAGTGGGGTTTTAATGCTGTTGATTAAATTCTGAGGGAAGAAGCACTTCAAAAAGAAAATAGAAAGGCAGTTTGTCAAAATGTAAGAAAAGGTGGTTAAAAATATTTGTCGTTTTCCACCCGTTCTCAAATCAAGGACTTGACAAATAAAAAGAAGAAATGATTACCGATGTAGGATCAAGATGGTTAAGACAAATTGGTGGTAGAGTTTCTTGCACCCCCTGTGATAATCAGAATAATTTCATTACGTATACATTCAAAGCATGGTCCCAAAGCTTACAGAAGAAAAGTCCATGAATCCGAAACGTAAAATTTCAGTAAATAAGATCGGGCCAATACCTGCAAGCCAACAACACCACCATATAAGTTCCTGAGCATGCGTCTACCAGAAACATCAGCACTGCACATGAAAAGCAATTGAATTCCAAGTGTCAATAAATAGCTAGAACATTTATCCATAGAAAATGTGCTCAAAGAGTTCAGGCAATAAAGTTAGTGCTTACGCATCAAGAAACAATCCAGCATCACTTAGGCACTTCACTTTCGTTCTTGCTGAAAATAAGCCCCGGAACTCATCACAGTGCAAGATAGATGCCAGGCCACCAGCAGAACAACCAGAAAGAAGAGCCTGAAATAGGAAAATTAATAAGTTGCAAGAAGTGTCATAATAAGAATAGAACATAAACAACAGAAATATTGTACCTGATTAGCATAGCGCATGCCCTTTGACATCAAATCTTCCATAGCAGACAACCATATACGTTGTCCTCTGAACTGTAGTTGTGCCGCCTGAAAGCAGAATCATTATGGTTTAGCAACGGGTATGAACATATAAATGGAACAGAAAAAGAATTTGACACACCATCCATCACTATAGTTTTATCTCATTTATCAGTAGTTCATCCTCTTTGGTGTACCTCTCTAACACTATTGTTACAGGTGAAATTTTCTGTAACTCAATATTCTAAAATAGGAAAGTATTAAGAGGTCAAATTTAAGTCCTATAGAATAGCACCAGAACCATCTGAATTTATATCTTCATTGCTGAACTTCTAGAAGCCAACACGACAATGCAGAGAAATATATTAAACTGCAAGAACATGCCACCAACCTTATTTTCACTATCCCCAGAAAAGGAAGCACCATCGCAATAGCGAAGCTTTACTCTATTCCAGTTAAAAAAATCTGCACCATCACCATATATGATAAGATAATTGTAGGGCTGCTAAATCCACAAATAGGGCAGGCAGGCAGGACAAGAAGATGAACAGTGTTTGACAATTTAACAATTAGTTCGAGAAAAAAACCTGGATTTTCTTCAGCTTTATTGCTGAGTATTCCGGTAAATAGCAGCTGTTTTTCCATAAATTTTGATGATCCTCGCCTTGTTGTTTTGCGGTAAACACAATTTCTAATGGTGTTACACCATCCTCCACCCTACAATTCAGAATTTTTAGAAACCCTCTTAGAGATATTTCTTATCACAAGTTCGAAAGCATAATGTAAATGTTAAATGATATAAAGAAAATTGGTACATTACATTCAACACAATACATTAGTGCAAAACCAAATGATGGCAGTATTTCAGATTTAGCTCACTCACCTCCAATTGAATGAGCCAGCTATTTTCTCCTGACCCATACCCAGGATGCAAATGATACCCGGGTAAGGTTCCATCCAGGCAGACTGCAAGGGCCAAAACCAAAGTAGGAAATTAGGACAAAAGAAATATGAAAAAAAATCTCAAAATACAAAAGCCTCATGCATCTCAAGTCAATGATTAACACACAGTGATTAAGACAGGATTTTCAAAAGTGAACTTAATACAATAGATTGACAAATACAATGCCTCATAGGTCAGGGTAAACCGTAGATCAACACATCTAACAATGATTATGAGAGCGTCTGAAAAATAGTATGCTACCAATTCCGATAGGCAAATGAGAGAAACTCACTGACTCACAGTCTCAGAACTACAGAGGGAACAGATTTCAAGTAATAAACAGTACTGCAATGTTTTCATGACAGCTATAATTATGTAATGGAAGTTTTCAGTAAACAATAAATAAATAAAGGGACAAAGCAATCCAGATTTAGATCACCACTAAGCACATGAAAATATGAAATGATGATATCCTATCAGCTCAACTAAACCCAAAAATGATACTAGACAGAGAAAATGTACAATCTTTATTCACAATATCAAACAAAAAGTCCAAAATTTGAATCAAAAATAAAGGAAAAACAGGGTAATGGTTTAACTAATTATAGGAGTGAGTGTACCTGCTCCTTTGGCACCAGCTCCTGGAATAAGGGTAAGTCCTACCATCAACCCAGTTAGAGAAGCCTTGGATTCTCCATAGCCCTCCAACCAGGACAGCTCTGTTTCATTAAAACTATGCTCCTCAAACCCACTAGCCAATTTGGTGAAAACTAGTACTACAACAATGCCAACCCAAGAAAACCTCATCTTGGTCTCCTCTGTTTCAATCACTCTAACACTAACTACTGCAAAAAAAATTGAAACTAGAGAATAGAAAGGTGCAAACTTTGAGTCTGCATGTGTGTGTCTGTAACGTTTCAGGTGATTTGCTATGACATTGAATAGCAAATCGAGCTGAATATTGAAGGGTATAGCCAAACTGAAAAATGTTGAAGCCAAAAATGGAAGAAGCTGAAAATGAGTGAGAGAAAAGAGAGATCTCGGAGACAGGAGTCTTGGGAAGGCTTTTTAAGGTTTTATTACCAGAAGGCACGTTTGGAATCTCAATTACATAAGATTATTAATTCCGGAGGTGGGGAAGGCTAGAGCTACAAGATCCAGTTGGCTTCGGGAATTTCACGGACGAGTTTGGGCCGTTGATGGAGGAGTGCAGAAGATGATTCTGACAGCATAGTGGGATCCAGATTTGGAGGGAAAAGGGGTGATGATGAAATTGGTAATGTGGGATTTGTGGGGTTTAATTAGTGTGTAGGGTTTAAGCCCTGGATTTACTGTTTTGTGTGGTGTAAAAAGTAACAACAGGACTTGAAAGTTGAAACTGAAACAAATGAGGGAATTACTATGGTTTTATTTTTCTTTTCCTTCATTGTAATTCAGCAAGCACTACGTAAATGAAACAGCTATATGAGGTCGATCAACTGAAAGAATTGTTCCTTATAGAACTCATGTTATAGACAACTCCACGATCCTTTTCTGTTAAGCATCCTTAGTTATTCTTATTGTACAGGTTTCTACTTACTCATTTTTGAGTTGAATTATCACATCTTTATTGTTTGGTCTTTAGGCATTAACGTATAGATCATTTATACAATATTTCAGTCAATATAATAATCGTCAGACACTCAGACTGTCGATTAAGTTAATATACTGACTGAATTCTGTCAAATTTGAATCATTCATGTTTATAAAGGAAATTCAGTCAAATTTGAATCATTCATGTTTATAACCGTAAAAGAACACAATATGGATATAATTTTTTACTACTAAATGCAACATTACAAACTCATGACTACTATATACATGCAATCATACATGGTACGAGACTTGGATAACCAAACACAATTGAACTGTAAAAACAGAACTCGGTGGAACTCTGCCGACAATTAAGATAATACGCAAACATGATGCAAGGATCAATGGAGGGACCAGCCTGACCCTAAATTTTAGGGTTTAGGGTTGGGTAGGGTAAGGCTCGGTCAAAGTCAACAAAATTTAGGGTCAGGTAGGGTAGGGCTGAAGCTTGAATATGTAAGCTCTAACCCACCTTAACGGTCCATTTCGTTAGGGCTAATAGGGTCGGCCCTTTAAATAGGGCTAAACAATGTCGATATGAGCTTGTTATTTTTTCTCTCAATTTAGCTTTAGAATTATATGTAATGAATATATCTATAAACTAAGTGGTTATACTCATATATCTCACGAACTAGTGCTCTAAATCATCAAAATACAATCGTTAATCAACAAAACAAAAGAAAATCAAATGAACAAAGCTAGTAAATCAACTACAAAAAAGAAGATTAGTTGTATTGTATCTAAAAAAGAAACATATTAAAATAATTCAAAAAAGTAAGAAATTATTATGGTCTAAATGACGGGCTTTTAGGATCGGGCCGGGTCCGGCTCTAAAAGATTCATTAGGGTAGGGTCGTAAGGTAGTGTCAGGTTTCATTTGCTCAACTTTTACCCTACTCTACTAGAGAAAGGCTAGGAACGGCCCGTCTTAATGAATGACCGGATAGGGTTTTGACCTTAGAAGGTAGGACGAGTTTTAAAACGAGATAAGATCAAATGACCAAATGATGAGGCCTAAATAGAGGTGTGAAGGGAGGCACGAAGCCTTAGCTTGCCCATAACGTAAGCTTGGAATGTTCGAATTGAACAAATAGTTTGACTAATCCATCCTATTCTTACATCAATCATTGTTTTACTTGACTCGATCGCCATGAATGATCGAGCTAGCTAGCTGGAGAGTGAAGGACCCCTTCAACATTCTTTTCAATGCTTCCACAGCGCCCGAAGATTACTCTCTGTTGTGTTGTGATCAATCATTTAGAAGCCTTTAAGAGTTGGCCAATACATATTATAGGTACTACTGCTAACTGCTCCCTAATTTAATCAAAGTCCCCCCCATTGAAACCATATATTTGAATCCCTTGCGTTCACGCAACCAAGTTCTATTATTTATACCACGTAAAACGTACATGCACAGCTTGTACTCTACGTTTTCTCTTTCATTATTAGTTATGAAACGGTGTTAATCAAACATCTTCATCAGCTTCCCTAAAATTTCTTTAAAATGAGGAAGCAAAAAACCAAATTTTTTAAAAATATTTTGTTCTAATTTCAATTGCTTCTCTATTTTGAAGATTTGACATTTATTAAAACAACAAAATATGGTACATCATAATTAATTATGACTAAAAGAGATTATATATTTTATTGTAGCAACAAAATAATTAATAAAATATTCTATTTTTGTAAAACATTTGTTGGAGCCTGTGAAGAATTAAATTTTGGAGAATGAAAGCTTTGCTGCAAATTTGGGGAAACAATACTCATTTTTCTTCTTCATCCTCATTTTAAGAAATGAGATGGGGAAGCTGTTAGACCTAAAAAATACTCAATATTCTCCAAATTTGACAAAATCAAAAAAATGGGAAAGCTGCTGGAGATGCTTTTAAACTAAGGAAAATTGTGTCTCACACGCGTGTCCGATCTCTCTCTTATATTTATATATTTTTAACAATGTCAATCGTAATCTTAACTGTTCAATAGTTTAATTAACTAATACAAATCATCTCTACAAAAAATCAATATAAAAGGAGGTCGTTTGGTAAGCCGAATGCATCAAACAAATAGACAGTTATTGTTAAAGTTTAGGCTCTTATGATTAGCCGTTAATTTAATTGATGCATCTAGCTGAGTAAACGATTTCTTTTTACATTGATTTTTTACAGAGGTGATTTTAATTGGTTAATTAAACTATTAAACGGTTAAGATTAAGATTGATATTGTTAAAAATGGACAAAATAGCTAAAATATCCCCTGGAGTTGGCTATAATTGTCAACTTACACCCTCAACTTCCAATTCTGCCAATTTACCTCCTCAACTTCCAATTTTGCCAGTTTACCTCCTCAACTTGGTAAAAATTGTTGATTTGCACCCTCTCCGTTAAATAACACTACCAGAAGAAATGTTTTAGCCGACGAAAAAAAACAGGTCGACGAAGGTTTTTTTCGTCGACTAAAGTGGTATTTAGCCAACAAAATTTTCTTTCATCGGCTATAGTCAATTTTAGCCGACAAAATTAATTTTTCATCGGCTTTAGTCTGTGAGCTTTACCCGACGAAATTTTAAAGTTTAGCCAATGAAATATATGATTTCGTCTGCTAAAGTACATTATATTTTAAAGTTAAGTCGACGAAATCAGTTATATTTCGTCGACAAAAACCCTAAACTCTAAACCTTACCCGACAAATACACTAATATTTAGTCGGCTATGCTATAATAAATAAAATAAAAATTTTATACCACTAGTTGTGTCTCATCATTTTGAAACTATTTTTAGTTGAAGGTCTAGCCAAAATACATAATTTAGATGGTTAAATGACCGTTTCCGTTTGTTTAGGGGTTTAACTTACGTGATTGACCGTAAGAATCGAGCCCTTAACGTTGTCGGATCAAGTTGAATTTTTTCCTATATACATATTTCAATATAATGATCATATCAGAAGGTCGGATTTTCGGTTGTGAATTTTGATCATCGAAATCACAACATGCATACTAATGTTGTATAGTTGTGAACTTTGAAAACCAAGTCTATATAGAATCTTCAAACTCAAAAATCTCATGAAATAAGATGTGACCAGAATAGTGAAATACATCTATGGTTGAAAAATTATGTAATTCGGGTAAAGTTAAGGTGTCGATAGTAGCGGTCTTTCTTATTTACCATTATTTATCCCTTTAGGGAGCACTATCATCGAGGGGTAAATGTCTCAAAATTTTTAGATGGGCAATTGCGTCTTATCATGGTGAGAGTTTGTTGTGTTGAAGGTTCGACCAAAATATCTCATATAGATGCAGAAATGGACGTTTCCGTGTGTTATGAAAAACTGCATTTTGAAGCCGTAAATGGACTCTAATGACCAAAAAGTCTCATAGGTCATGAAAAAGCAATGAGTTTGAGTCGTAGGGTTGTTCTGCTTCCAGATTAATATCACAATTTTCAATCGGATATCGAAATATCTGTAGTGCAATTTTGTAAGTACAAGGTACTTTAGCTAACGAAATTAAGGTATTTCTTCGGCTAAAGTACTCTCAAATTTAAGCGACAAAAAATTTCTTTAACTTTAAGCGACAAAATTTTTTTTAAAATCCCCGCCAAAAATTTTAACTTTAGCCGACGAATTTTTGCATGTGATGGCTAAATTACCCTCAAAATTTACTCCAAAAATTTAAATTTTTTCTATATCTTGAATCACTCTCCATCCTCCTCTTTATCTCTCTTCCTCCTCCTCCTCCTCCTTCTCCTCCTCCTCCTTCTCTGGCGGCAACTCCTCCAACGACGACAACTCCTACTCTTCATTCTCTTTCTCCTTCTTCTTCTTCTTCTTCTTCTTCTCCTCCTCCTTCTTCTCAACCGCGGCTCCTCCTCCTCCAAACACCACCTCTGGATAGTGGTGTGGTGGCAGAAAATGACAAAAGAAGAAAACAATTAATCGAAAGTAAAAGAAATAAAAAAAGAACATAAAAATAAACATTTTTTACACTTTAGGCGACGAAATGCAAACTTTAGACGACGAAATTCAAACTTAGGGTGACAAAAAAATAAAATAAATAACTATAGCCGACAAGTTATTTATTAAATTCGTCGCCTAAAATCCAGACTTTAGGCGACGAAAAGTTTCTTCGTCGGCTAAAGTTCTGACTTTAGGTGATGATGTACAGTTATTTCGTCAGCTAAGACCTTAACGACGACTTTTTCCCGACAAAGTCTCGTCAGCTAAGACTTTAGCTGTCGAAATTTTTTAACAGGCCGACGAAAAAATTTCGTGGGCTAAAGTAGTTGTTCTAGTAGTGAAGGTTGCTGAAGGAAATACATATATTCGAAGACTGTGAATGAAGATGCTGGAAAGTTCACACCGGTTGATGTTTTCTCATTTGTTGCTCCACCTTCGTGCCCTAGCGTGAAGGGCAAGGAGAATATTTAAGTTTTTTATTTAAACTTTGCTTATAAATTTACTTGTCATGCTTAGTTTGTAGGCTCTTAATATGTAGAGCGCCTTAACGTGTTATGATTAGATTTATCCCCTATGTATCGCTGTGAACTTGGGTCACAAACTTCTTATCCATCCTTAGTCGATGGAGGGAGGGTATATATGCAACGGTCTTCTCTAGTTTGAGCTTATATATAATTCTCGATACTGTTAAAAAAAACATAAACCAACTTCCCATATAGAGCATATGTAAGACCTCATCCCAAAAAAATTCCCTTTTTATTGGGATCAGGTGAATTACAGAGGGTTGTAACCGCGCTGTTAATTTTCCCCGAATTAATATTCGAGTTTAATATCGAGATAATTTCGATTTTGAGGAAAAATAGAATTTATATCCCGGGGTTGTAGATTTGATAATGCGAGTCCTCCAGTATGTCTGAAATATTTTTTGGAGCAACGAGTTGTTTATTATGGATTTATTTAGTTTACGGAAGTAATAAATGTTAATTACTTTACCGTAAAAAGACGACTTTGCGATAAGTCAAGAATTTGGGAACACTTACTTCAGAAAAGTTGTAGAGGACGTTAATACGAACTCGTGAGTATATCCTATGAACTAATCGGAGTTCGTAAGCGAAAGTTATTCAGGATATTGTATAGTTATTACGCGGTAAACGTAAATAATAAATAACCATTTTCCACTCAGGGTAACTTTTGGTATTCAAATCTAGACCGTCAGATCTATAGGGAATTAGATCTGGGCCGTCCACTCACCTATTTAAGGGGGAGGATAGTTGACCGAGGTTAGACTCGTCCTCGACCCCGAGTTCGAGCTTCCCCCGAGCTCTCTATAACTCCGGCGAGACTCTGCCGTCCGGCCACCACTGGCCGGCGCACCACCATCAGTTTCTTCCTCTTCTTCTCCTCGCCCTACCCATGTCCTCAGATCGCATCGACGTCCGCCACGGAAGGAGATCGAGTGCCACTGCTCACGACAATCAACGACTACTCTCTGACGATCCAGGCGGCTTTTGGGCGCATGGATGGTATATTCTTTCTCCTCTCCTCTTCTTCTTCCTTTTTATTTCCTCTAATCATCGATTTGAGCCATGATCGAGTTCCTCCATTTCCCTGTGTTTTCCGGTTTTCTGGGTTTCAGGTTTCTCCCTCCGGCGACCATGCTTTTAGGTTTTTGACGAGTTCCTCAAGCTCCGGTGAGTCTGGAACCGGTGGTTTGGGGCTGAGAAGAGGCTTTGGAAGGCAGAAGCTTTGGATTCGAAGGTGAGAATCCTGTCTTGAGGCTACTGTGTTGTCATTGTGTTATTGTTTTGGTTGTTGTTCGGTTAGGGATGGAGGTAAAAAGATGGAGATAGCCGGAAATGGCTGGGATCGGCCGGCAGGCCGATCAGAGAAACCAGTGGGTAAAAGGGTAAAAACTCTGTGTTTTTACCGTGGTAGATCTGGTAATTAACCATTTACCGCGGGTGTGAAATGCTTGAACTACCCCTGGTAGTTTGTGTTATTTTACAAGGATGCCACTGAGACTGAAATCTCATAAATGCCCCTAACTGTTTTGTGTAATTACAAGACTGCCACTGAGGTTAAAAAGACGATACCGCCCTCAACAGTTTTAGATATTTAAAGGGCTGCCCTTGAGGGGGAAATTCCAAAAATACCACTGGCAGCTCAGCATATTTACCAAAATACTATTGAGACTGAATTGACAATATTGTCCCTAGTAGTTTAAGTTATTTACAAGGGTGCCATCATGGTTAAATTGATCATTTTTAGCCTTGGTGAATTTATATTTTGTATTTATGTGGTTGTCGGTATTTTATATCTATGTGTTTGGATGTGGTATGCAAGTATGTTATAGATATGTATGGTGAACGTTCGGCATAATTCCCGATAAATAGTTTGGTTGGTGAATACCTCAGTGGAGAGGTTAAACTCCGGATATACAATAGACGTTTGCTATCTATTTTATTAGATCGACTGATAATTACAAAAGCAGGATTTTCCCGGTCAGGACGTTAGTAAAAATAAGAGCTACATGTGGATTGATCCCTGAGTATAGGGTACGTAGACAGCCTAACCGGGATTCGGGTGCAGTCACAAACAATATTAGAACCCTACGTCTTCTAAAGTAATTGGTTTGAGATCCAAATACAGAAATCGGGATAACCTCCGGCTATGAGGTCTATTCCCGTATCGTTTGGATTGTTAAAATGGTTTGGAAAAAAAGGTCATCATTTCTCAAGGGAGATTTCGAATAAATTTCTCTTGAGATGAGTCCCGCACGTCCTATCCCGGGTAGGAAGGTAAACTTGGACCGGGACGTGACAGCATATGTCTATAATTAATAGTTTTCTTCATTTTTTAGTTTCTCTTATTTGCCTTTCAGACTGTTGAAAGCTAAATTTGATATCTTTCATAATTTTAGAGTTTAGGCTATTGGGTATATGGTTTGGGGTTTAGGGTTTAGAGTTTAGGGTATATAAGGTTTAAAATTTCTTCAGTTTACTTTAATAATCAGATATCTTATTTATATTATATTGCACCTTAAGTGTAGATCACATAATGAAGAAATGAATCATTTCGCCTTGATGATATTTTTGTCTAAAAATAATAAAAAATTGCATAATTCTTACAAATTGATTGAAAAATGTTAGTGTTAGAAAAAAAATCATAATCAACTTATTTAAAATAATATCAATTGAGTGTTTATATCTTATATTATAATTAATACATAATATAGGACATAATATATATTATAATTAATACATTTTAGATGTCTATGTGAAAGAAATATTAGGTTGGGTTTTATTTAAAATCACTCTTCAAAATTGGAACAAATCAATATAATTTTTCAAAGATGATTTTGGAATTATTGCTTTAAGATTCTAAAGATGAGAATGAACAGAAAAAGGCCTATAGTTTATGATTTTCACTCAAAAAAAAGACAGAAGAGAATCATCAATTGATTATGAAATTATAGAAATTATAGAAATCATATCTTAGTAAGGCAAACATCTAGGGATACCACATACATGCACATTGTTTCTCAGAATATGTTACAGCCTGCGATTTTTCCTTGATTTTTCAGACATGATTAAGAGGCTGAGTTTTTGAAAAGAAAAGAAACTTGGAAACTATATATATAACAATGTTCTAATCACGTGAAGAGATTTACACTTACAATCCATGATGCAATATCAAGTTTTTTGTTGTTGTTGTTGAAAACCATCTCATATTAATAAAAAGGAAAGGGGTATGCATGTGAGCCTCTCTAAGGCTCTTGGTCCCAGAATCACATGCATCTTTTGATGAGCTTATTGAGATAAGATTGATGGCATTTAGAACCCACCGAGCCAGCGGCAGCAGCAGTGTTCTTCCTTCTGTCACGCACTAGCAGAGCTACAAATCTGGGTCTGGTCTACCTGCTCCCGTATTAGATACAACTCCAGAATCACCCACTATTAACTAGTAGGCTAGCTTCAATCACACAACTGGTATCAATGTCAGAGGCGCCATCCAAATCCATTACAAACAAGACGGTCGAATCTCATATACTGTCTTGCATCTCACTCTATCTTGAGCAAAAGGGTGCCTTTTACCAATTGTAAGCCCCTATGTTGGTACGTAATTAATGCATACTGGTTAGACTCTTAGACCCAGAGACCCAGAGACTAATCATTGTGGATATCGTTAGAACTATTTATTTTTCTTAACTACTAAGAATGAATTAGATTTTAACTTCAATCAACGTATAGTTTACAATATATATCGTAGTTGATTGCTTGATCGGCATAATGCGTACAGTTTAATACCCTATTTAGTTAGAAACTCCCAGTTTTGAACTACTAGGGGCACAACAATAAATGGCTGGACAGTATATATCTAATTATATATTGCCTGCTCTTCTGCATAGATCTAGGAAGAATAATATCGACATCTCCTGTATATGAGGTCTTAGTCAGTAAGTCCTAGTGTTTATCTCTCAAAAAGCTTCGTTAATAATGGCCAAGGAGCCCTACAAAGAAAAACAGGTGAAGCTGAAAGCTCCATAGCCACTTTCCTTTGTGGTTTGGGGACCTAGCTTCCATGTGCATGATGCTGGAATTTGGATACATCAACAGGCTATGAAGTAATGAAACTAGTAAACTATAATGTGCCTCTT
Organism: Comarum palustre; assembly: GCA_951800085.1. Classification (NCBI taxonomy): domain Eukaryota; kingdom Viridiplantae; phylum Streptophyta; class Magnoliopsida; order Rosales; family Rosaceae; genus Comarum; species Comarum palustre. The sequence continues at coordinate 28,250,656 of OX637574.1, read as the reverse complement.
TCCCTGTCAACCACAAAGAACTGCGAATGGAGTTGTGGATGTTTGGAGTTAGTGTTATTTAGGGTTTAGGGGATTCAATGTGTTATATTTTTTCGATAGAGAAGAAGAGAAGAGGAAAGCTAAAGAACAAAATCACGTATGGAACACTTCTCTTTACGGTTGACCTAGATGAAACACTAGGGACACGGAAAATGAAAAATAGTTAAACCAAACAATTGGCTCAAGATGAGACCGGACAAAATTAGATGGTCGATAGGCAACGAAGTTTACTTCTATATAGACATGGCAGAATATGATGGTGTTGTGCTAAACCATGAATATCAGACACCAGAGTTTTGATTCTCTATCGGCACGCTTGATCGGCTAGTTAAATATCAAAGAGCATCTTGGAATCACCCTCTACAATCACCATGTCCGAAAGGATTCAAACATGGTGTGTGAGGAGCATGAATATGTTTGAGAGGCTTGGTTTATGTATTGGGTATTTCGGACCCCTTGTTGCCAATTTTTATATGGCCAATATATTCGGGCCAAATTGATGGTACTATGTTCTTAGTGACTTCTCAAGTGTTTCTTCACAATATCAACTAGTTGCCTTGCTCTTTGTAGAAGCCTAGAAAGGCCCTAAACTTATGTTGATCAACTTTGTGATATCACATTTGCAATGTGAAGTTTATTAGTCCCTCAAATCTGTGATATCACATTTCAATGAATTATCTTCTTAACTATGAGTTTTATAATGTATGCAAAACTTCACAACTAGAAAGAGCATACATGATACATGCATGCTTCTTTATTCACTTGAAGAAATATGGCAGAGTTTTTATTAAACATAAGAAAAGTTTCAATACATTTGTATGATAGAAGATGGATGCAATCAACTCAGAATCCTTACACACTCTCAAAACAGCTTGCTGCAAACCCAAAATTCCAAAACACACAAACTTAAGATAAAAAAAACAGAGACTGCCACCCATTATCTATGATTCTACAATTTCCATGCAAGCTCAATCAGCACCTTCATTGGTTTAATCTATTTATCACTCCCCATCTCACTTGCCCTGAGTGAGCTTCCTCCCCTTAACGCTTTGGTTAATGCATCTATCTTCTTCATAAACTTCCAACCTTTTCTTTGTTCTCTTCTGTCTGAACACTGGAGACTTCTTCTGCAGTAACCTTATTACTTCCATTTTCATGTTCATTAACAAGAGGTTTGTAAACTTCCTCCAGTTGCACCTTGGTTTCAGGCTCTTCTGGCTTGTACTTGTACCATGAAGCCCAGTACAGATAGTTTACAAAGTTAAGGCAGCTGAGAATGGCCAAGAAAAAGTAGAAGAGGTTCACATTGTTCTGGTTGATGTCTAGTCCATGTAACCAACCCAATTTGCTTGGAGCAATTTTTGCTGTCACAGCGTTTATGATACTCACAAAGATTGAACTCAAGAAGTATCCGAAAGAGAGTGACAGCCATGTGAATGAAGTCGAAAGCGATTTCATGCCCGCTGGTGCTTCCCTGTAGAAAAACTCTAGTAGTCCAACTAGAGTGAACATGTCTGCAATTCCAAAGATGGCATACTGGAAGGAAAGCCAAAAGAGACTAATGCCGCCGGGAGCTAACGGGCTATGTGCCAATGCATAGTTCCTTCTTTTCACTTCAACGATGCCAGCCACTGTCATTGAAACTGCAGAGAGAACTAGTCCAATACCAACTCTTTGGAGCTGTGTGATTCCTGCAGGGTGTCCGGTGATTTTCCTAGCATAGGGGACGAAGAAGTACTCGTAGAAGGGAATGAGGATGGCCATGAAAATAAGGGGGATGACAGGGATTGATGGGGCAGGAACTTCAAATTTTCCCAAATAACGGTTCATGGATCTGTTTCCTTGTTGGACTGAGAATGTTTGGAGCTGTGCCAAGCACGTGTTCATTATGATGGTGCTCAACAGAATGGGAAGCATTCTTGTTAGGACCTTGACTTCTTCCACTTGTGTAACAGTGCAGACCTTCCATGGCTCGGCCTTGGTGTCTTTTCCTAGTATGGCAGCTTTGTCTAGAAAGCTGCAGGAACAATAATAGAAGCACTGTTCAGTACTTGCACTACGCTACAGTCTAGTAGTCTAACAAACTTGCATACAAACTTCACATGTTGGCAATTCCATCCAATTTAGAAACAAAAGCCTCCCTAACTTTACAGAAACTTTGATGTAAACATTTCTTAATTGTATGTGTATTTTTCGGATCCCCAACCAAATCTGGAGAATTTTTGCCTGCTGAGATGGGACATGGGGTGTGATTATTCTTGTTTGGTTACGTTTGACATGCCCATATGCAAATATGATCATCCATGACAAAAACCCCACATTCTTACATAAATGGACCTCATCTCTCACTTTTATAATGGTCACTATAACACCCACATGCTCAAGCCTAGCCTAGAGTATAGTGACCATGAAAATCAATGATTAGTTTTAGTACCTGAATTGATCCGTGTGTGAAATTTTCTCGTTAGTAAAAACTGATTTCTTTTCACTGATTTCATATAGTTCTGTAGAGCTTTCTGACAGTGATAAGTTTCTGTTTTTTATTGCCAATACTATAACCTGTCAAAAGAAAGAACTTTGTGAGACACTTGAAACATGTTAATTAGTGTGACTTTGACATAGAATGTAACTTTTTATGTGACGGTCACACGTGCTAATTATAATTATTTTTGTTTTCACATAGAGAGTAAGAAAAGAGTCAGAGACCTGGAAGACACGAATGAGGGGACTCTCACGGGGGACTTGGAGGCGGTAGAAGGGCCTTCCCAGTGCAAGAACAATAAAACCAATAAGGGATCCCATTGTTGATATGAAGAAACCCCAATACCAAGCCTTGGTCGTGCTAACCCACACAACAACAGTGACTCCAATAGTTGCTCCAAGAGTAGAACTGAGCAAGAACAAATTGAAAAAGGTTGCTAGTTTCTTTGCTTCATCCTTGTGTCCAAACTGATCACCACCAAGTGCCGGCAGGCCTCCCTTTACACCGCCTGAACCTAATGCCCACAAGTACAAGGCTGCATAGAAATAGAACCCGATACCGCCTTCCATACAACTTGGCTTGTCAAGGCCACAAAACTTTGGCTGCATGGACCTTGCATAAGCTTGAATTGTCATCATTGACAAACCCTGTTTACATTAACATTGTATTAGTCAGAATCGAAACGATGAACAAGGCGGTTAGAGTCATTGAAAGGTGTCACAGTGTCAGTTCTTACCACAACTTGAATTGAACCGAAAATCAAACATGTAGTGTATCTGCTCAGGTAAGTATCGGAAATGAAGCCTCCAACGAGGGAGAGCAAGAAATTTGTTCCCATGAAGTTGGTGAGAGTGTTGGCAGCTGTGGCAAGATTGAAATGCATCGGTCCCAAGAAGTAGAGGACCATGCTCACCATGTTTGCAACAAACCCCATGTTATCCAATGCCAGCAACACTGTAGTGAAGAAGAACAAAATGCTATATATGAATCTGAAACGAATTTACAAGACAATGATCTTTGAATCTTCGTGTTCTTGGTTGCGTACCGAAAATGAAGATGGAGGCGGTGAATCCTCCTCGCTTCTTCTCCATTGGCTCGAGAGAGTTGCTCTTTCCTTCCTCTTCTCCCTGTGTACAACGAAACACATTAGTATTGATAGTTACTGATCATGCATAAGATCTAGCTACGTACTCACACAGAGATATGGATATTTCGGGTGGCATGGTGATCATCACTTACCATGGTGGAAACTGGAGAGTTGTGGCTGAGTATTTTGGAGGAGAAAGAGCACAATATGCCTACGTAGGAAGCAGAAAGGATTAGAACATATATATAGGCTACAAGAGTCCCTAGTATTTAACGTCCATGGCATCAATTTGAACGACGTATTGTTCTCTCTCTCTCTCTAGTCTTCTCTATCTATCTCTGTCTCTCGCTGTCTATCTTTCTCCATCGAAGTGTGTCCCTCAGTACCTCGTAAAAATGGAAGAACTGCAGCTTAATTATTACTATCATGATTTCATTGGTTCATCCATAACCCTTTATTTGGTGAGTTTTGTCCATTTTAACTTGTAGCTAAGCTAGAGCACGTCGTGTTTCAATAAGAAAAATCTAAACGTCTAGGTTCTGACTATGTTTTGGTACTATGTGCAGGGTTGGCAATTTGTAGGCACCAAAACAGCTTACATATTCTTGGTATGAAGTCAATTTATTTATGCTGTCACATAGTACCATTTTGATACTTACATGCACATTATTGTACTTTCTTAGGAAAGCATCGTTGTGCTTGTTCAAAAAAAGAAAGAAAGGAAAGCATCGTAGTGAATATGCAAATTCTAGCCACTACAGACAGTGACGGAACCAGGAATTACGAACGAGTGTGACACATTAATAAAAATTAAATTAAATAAAAATAATAATATTTAACATTAACTTCGGGAGGTGACTCCTCTAAGGTATTTGAATTACTATCATTTTTATTTTATTTAGTGGACGTGGTGATTTCTCCAAGGTATTTGAAACTGTCGATCCTTCTTCAATAGGTTTGTCTATTTTCTGGAAGTATTTCAACATTTTGAATGCGATGAGATAAAGATTTGGAACTCTCTTCAATATAAGTTGCAGTAATCCATCGTACTTGACTATATATAGATGCATTATATTTGCTATGAATTTCTTTTGCTACATAAAATTGCATTAAATATGTAAATCTATTACTAAAAGGAAATAGAAAACTTAATTTAATATTAATAAAACAAAAAATACGACAATAAATAAGCACCAAAGGAAAAACGATTGTTGTCGAAAAAAAAATAGAAAAAAGATCGACCATGACCACATGAATAGTTGTCCAAAAAAGGATGGACCATGATCACGTGAATAGTATATATATTATATATTCTGATTTTTTTTTATCCCAAATAATAGATATATTATAAAATAAATAAATGTTGAGTGAGGCACTAATTATAAAAAAAAGATATATTTACAAGTCTTTTTTACTAAATAGTAAATGTGGTACCTGTGGCACATATGTTGCACATGGCTCTACCATTGACTACATATATCATCCAAGTTCAATAGCAGCCTATTCCTAGCTTCACCGAAATGTAAAAGGGAATCTCCGGTAATAGGCAAATGTTAAGGCCGGTTAAGGACTACGTAGTGCTTTTTTGGTCTAAAAGATCGGTAGTGCTAGACTTAATACCATAATTTATTGATACCTTTTATTTTTATTTTTATTTTGAAAAATATAGATAATGATATTTTAATACTCATATTAGAAAATGTCATTACATATCTTCCATCTACTGACTATGAGTAGATAAAAAGTTTGTGATGATACTAGATCACAATGATACATATATAGAATAAACCTAATCATTAAAACATTAAGGTGCTCCAGACACGATAAACACAATAAGTAAAGTTCCAAACAAAAGAAACAAAATTTAAATTGAAGAAACCTGAGACCCAGGCCCAAAAACTTAAACCCATGCCCAACAACCCAGTCCCAAGCCACATGAACACTAATTGCTTTAGGATCCACAACTGTCGCCCCCATCTCTGGTCCGCCAGCAACCCACATCAGGTTCTCCATCATCTTCACGGCAAGAAATCCACCGCTAGAAGCCGAATCAAGCCGGACCTCATCAAACCACTCTAGGGTTATCAAAGGGTTTGTTGTCGTCACAACCAAAGTGCTTCCATCTATCGTAACCTGAAATCCGGCTGACCTCTTCACAACAACCTCTGCCGGCCAAGAAGTTTGACCTAGATGCCCTGCAACACCCGTAACCCCCATTGATGGCCGACCTCCAACATCTAGAGACTCAACCACATCATTGTCGTTGTCTAGATATGAATCCTTCAGACCTGTGACAACTCTCTTCTCCGTCACCCACCTCGAACAGATCTGTTGTGAGGAATCTCGTCGCCATAGGCCTAGCCACCATCGAGCAGAAGCCCAAATCAGAGAAACAGTTACGAGCCTCGACTGAAAACCAACATCATGGTCTGAGATGTATCAGGAGATCCAAACGCAACCAACACGTCAACATGGAGAAGACTCCCAAGCAGCTGCCATGAAAATCACGATCACCGCCGCCTTGCCTTAAGGAAAAGCGTCTCCGCCGCCAATCGAAACCTAGGTTTCATGAAAAGAGAAACCTCCGACTCTCTCAGAGAGCTCTCTCCATTTTGTTCTTGTGTTCCGTCAATCTTTCGTTAATTTTTATTAAATTTCCTTCCATCCTTGTGAATCTAAATTTAGTTCTAAATGTATTCAAAAAAATTATATATTTAGTTTTAGGTTAGACTTGTAACTTATCATTTTTTTGGGTGAACGTATAATGTATCAGTCTATCAGATGATATGTCTATGTAAAATAAAATTAAGTAAATTCAATACAATATATATAAACCATGAACCCTGGTAGAGCTCTGCTACGGCTGAGAGAGCGCAGTCCCCATGGTTGGCGTTTCTGCACCTTCCTTCATTCTCAATGGCGGACTATTTCGACATCACTAGTGATGTCGATCTCATCGAGTACGGCGGCTGTCGTATCTCATCATGCTCTAATTTTCTCGGAGAAACAGCAACAATTGTCGGCTTGTATCGCGGCTATGGTTTTTCCATCCCTTTCAGCTTTTCTTGGTAAATTTGGCTCTACCATGCTTTGCCGGAAAGAAATCCATGCTAGATTTAAAGTGGGTGACTTCGTCTAAGACCCAAGCTTGGGTGATTAAAGTTGTTGTTAAGTGACTATATCACTGAGTTTGATCTCGCGCAGAGTGGGCTGGCCGCAGCGCGGTTGAGTCAACATCGACGATGGCTGGAGGCGATGCGATTTGGGTTTACTAGGTAGGTCAACTTGAGGACTGGCATTCCTAGGTCGATCATTCACTTACTTTTCTTTGATCGTTCAATTCCATCGACATCAGCGGAGAGTCATGTTGCTTTTATAAGAGGACGGTGGTACAGTTGTTGAGATTGGTGTTGCTTGGGTCTCCCACTACTTGGGTGGCATGAGCATCTCGACATGGGCAGGTTTGTGGTGCGGCGTTGTTTGGGATCCAGCTCTTTTTGTTGCACCGGTTTGAATTTTGAGTTCGAGCCGGAATTGGTTCCGTATATGGGACCAGGGCATGCTCTGATTCAGATATTGATTATGAAACAACTACCTATAATTTCATCTGTCAACATTTGAGTTTCTTACACCCTCGGTTGCTTTTGATCTCTTAGTGAGCGAATCACCTCTCATAGGTGGTGCGATCATCGGTTACAGTTACAATAATGGATACTTTTCTATTTACACTGCTTTCGTGATATATGCAGTGCAGCAATGCCTCATGGCATTAAGTCATATGGTTACTTTTGATTCTTGATGAGATTGTGCATCTAGCTATGAGTTTATTATGTTATTGGTAATTTTATAATAGATGCGTTTGTGCATCTAGTTATGTTTTTTGGTTTATTTCAATGTTTCACATCGCCCCATGTACTTTTTTTTAATTAATATAGCCTTTCGTCCTTTAATAAAAAAACTTATCAATTTTTCGGGTTAGAAATTTTATATTTATATATCTAAAGTTAGTTATGTACGTATATTTATATACTTTATTCTGTATGGAATTTTAAAAATAAAATAAGATAACTCTTTATTGGTTTCTTTTATTAGTTACTAACTTTATTCTTTATCCAGAGCGAAACTTTCATCTAAAATTAAAGTGTGAATGTTCATATTTCGCTCACTCTTCGGTCAAATTTTTTGATTATAGCTAGTCAGTATCTAGATATATATATCATGATCATCTCTATAAAGTTTAGTTCAATTTGGTGATCGTTTGGTCTTCCATAAACATGATTTACACGAACAGTTTTACTTGAACAAATTTTGTTCTATTGACTTATTAAATCTAATTTGGTATCCAAACGATCACCAAATTAGACGAAACTTTGCAGATATGATCATGACATATACATCTAGATACTAACTGGCTATGATAGAAAAATTTGACTGAAAAGTGATGGGCGAAATATGGATCTTCACACTTTAATTTTAGAGTGAAGATTCTCTCTAGATAGGCACTATATATATATATATATATTCATAATTAAGATTTCACATTTTTGAACAAGCTAGTATATTCTCAAAAATATATACATATATATTCATGAAAATGAAAAAAAAGAAGGAAAGGCTAGAAATGTATAGTTTTATATAAAACAAAGACAAAACAATTCTTTTTTTTTCTCTTAATGAAAAAAAACAATTTAGAGTCATTGGATTTAGAATGATAAGATTTCTTTAATGACATGACATAATATTTTTAATTAGTGATGAGTCTAGATGACATGTCATCTAGGATTAAGAGCATAAATCTTAGGCTTTATTAAGGCCAACAATCATTTTCCCAAATGGTACTTAGTTTACGGATAGTGCTAGAGGGCCTTAATAAAGCCAACGGTTCATGGTCATGTCATGTAGGTATATAAAAATATTTATTTCAATTTCACATAATATATCTAGCTTGTCAAATTATAATATCATATTACCAATTATACCATTTTTATGTCCTTTTACATTTTAAGAAATGAATGAATGATTTTAATGAACTTTATCATGTGATGAAAACAAAATTACGTTTTAATAACAGTCATTAATTAGATAGATTTATAAGGAATGTTTCTTACACATTAAATTAGACATTGTTTTATTCCAAATTCTAATAAATTTAACCAAAAAAATAACACCTTAAGTTTGAATTTGAAATGAGAAATTTTATTAACATACCCCTAATTACTAGAAAACCTAGCCTAGTTAGGAGTTTCAACCCCACGCCCGATTTGATTATGGGACTTCTATTCATATCTCCAAAATGGCTACTTACACCTCTTATTTTTATCAAGTATTTGTTGACTTTGTCAACTCATATTAAATTACTAATAAGAACACGTAAAAACTATTTTTATTTTTACAAAAAATACCCGTTTACAACTATAAATTAAGATCCCACTCTAAAAGAAATATGAATTAAGATTCTATTTAGATAATATAATCGATATATCATAATTTTTTTAGAATGAAGATCGATAGACCATAGATGATTTCAAATGAATTTGAAATATAAGTTCACAAAAAAAAAACTTGGTTTCAAAGACAAAGAGCTGAATAGATTTAAAAAAGAATAGTTGATGACATTGCAGCTAAATAAGATGTAACTAACAACAAATGACTAAATCAATTGATTGTTTTCAATAAGATTTAAGATCCATAATATGAATCACTTTTTTTTTCAGATAATATTTGATTTTTTGTTGATCAAATTGTATTTTTTATATAATCTTTTATCTTTTATTGATTTTGTTGAACAATGAGTCTTTTGGGAAAACTAGGGAGGTGTAGATATCATTTATGTTTTATTGGAAAGTAAATTAGATGTCTATTTAGTAGAGAGGTCTAAATAACCGTTTTAGAGGTATGAATAAAAGCTTCATTTGATTATTATAAAAGAGAAAAGAAAAAAATATAAGGTCTTAGAAGATACAAAACAGAAAAACGAAACAGAGAGCAGATGAAAACCACCCCTACTCTTGTACAAAAAAATAAAAAGAGAACAATTCTACATGACCTATCCATTAGATCAATCCAAAGCAGCAGTTGTAAAATTATGAGAGCATATCATGAATAGTCAGTAGTCTTATCTCATATTTACTTCTAGCTCAGTTATTGCTAATTCATAAGGTTTGTCAACTAATTAGCTCGACAGTTAGGATACTCCAATGCATCTCTCAAATGAAAATGAGATACACTAGAAGGAGGAGAAACATGTCAGATCAAAGAACAAGAAGCCAAATCCAAATTTGCAAAACCATCATCAACAATATTTCCTTCCCAAAACATATGAGAGCAATGAAAAGTCATTGATCTAATATGGTTCATGCAATTACTCCAATCTATGTCAAGCGGCCATGGAGGAAGAAAACTTGATGACATCAATTATGTGAGCACACTTGCACAATCACTCTCTAACCACAACCATTAGTTTAATTTAAAAATTAAGCAGAATAATGTCTCAAACTCTTACAAAAACCACCAATATAATGACCTAAAGAATCCATAAAAACTCCTCCACAAGCAGTGATACCTAGATAGCCTTTAGCTAAGCCACTAGTATTAAGCTTGAACTAAGAAATTGGAGGAAGGTGCCATAAAATGAGTCAGGGCTCTTTCAAAACTTTTCTTTTACAAGGAACACCTAGACCAATATATAAGTAATTGAGTATCCAAAACACCCCTTGTAAAACCTGAAACATGAGAAGCCAAAAACAATAACCAAGCTTTAGTGAACTTGAAGATTCGCAGGAAGGATGACTTCTTATCTTCAAGCTTGAGCTTGTTACGAGCTTTCCAAATAGCCATAAGAGCAAAAAACCACATGCATGCCATAAATTTGAAAGATGAATGGAGAAAGCCTTATTGTGAAAAACATTCCAGAGATCTAATAGAGAACTTGATGATGGTAATGACGTGCTAAAACAACAAGCTAACCACTGCAAAATGTTTTGACCCAAAGAGCATTTCACAAAAAGATTAACAAAGTCTTCTTTTTGACCAAATTTACACATTTGACAAACAGACACTATCGGTATACCCCTCATCTGAAATTGATCATCTCTATGCAACTTATTATGAATTAACCGCTAAGCTAGAATAGAGTAGAGAGATTGTTGAAACCAAAGGATGACTTGACAAAGTGCAAACAAATATGCTCATATGCATTCGAAAAAGATAACAATCCATTAACATAATTCCTCCATATCAAAACATCATCGGTATAATCAATTGGGAGAGGGACATCAATAATTTCTTTGGCTAAATGAGGGAAAATCTTAGTAAATCTATGAGGCAAAGTCCACTCATGACCTGAAATATAAGAAGACAGCTTAGATGTCAAATTCTTTGCCAAAAACCCAGCCTAAAGCTTGTCAATGATAGGAACATCCAACCATCTTCCAGACCAGAAAGAGACTGACTTCTCATTCCTAATAAATCATTTTGTATGCTGAAATATCAAAGGAATAGAGAATTTTAATCCATGCCAGATAGAAGAGACATAATAATGTTGTTTAGAGCAATTATGAAACGATGATGTTTATAGGTGGAACCAAATATTTCACCTTTACCGGGTTACAATTTAAGAAATAACCTCTAAATGTCTAATTAATTATTAAATATGCATTATTAATTATGCTTGAATTATTGTTTATAGGGTGAAAGCCCGATTAAATGTGAGAAGCCACTCTGGGCCCTTTGTCTGGGCCCAATTCGCCATAAAGCTAAATAAAAGCAAGTGGAACTGTTCCCACATTGAAAAAGGACAAGGAATGCTGTCTTTAGTGCTACTATAAATACCAGCGCATGCATTCCCATAAAGGTATGTAACTTCTTGACTATTCTTGAGTTTTCTGCTTAACTGACAGTGTCTGACTTAAGCATCGGAGTGGCTTCCCTCGGTAAACCCGGGGACGCCTCTTTGACGTGTTTGTTCTTTACACAGGAAAACTCGGAGTACAAGGAAGTTCGCTATTTCTGGAGCCGTGTGACCCGCTAAAGGGGCCACGAGTTTACCCGGAAACAGGTGACAAGTGAAATGAGACCAAGAGGAAGTAGTCATTAGAGTTCTCCAAGTCAAACAAAGAAGGGTTGCAAAATTAATAGTTTTTAATTCATGAAGACTAAGCCCTACCTCATGTTTAGGAGAACAAACTTGATTCCAAGTAACAGTGACAATCTTTTTTTACTGCCAAATCTCCAGGCAAGATGAAATTTCGACCATAAGAAAATAAATGCTTCAATAATACATGATTAAGACCATTGATAAATAGAGATTGAATGAATAAACATACTTTGAAAAACATCATAGACCAATTGCAGTCGACCAGACATCGAAAAAGGCTTACATTTCCATCAAGATAATCTAGCTTTGACTTTATCGGTGAGGCTATGGAGACACAAACGACGTGGCTTGCCCTTAAAAATTGGAACACCCAAACATGTGAAAGGGACTATACTAGATTTGAAACTCAATCTACGTTGAACAAAGCGTCGGTGACTGACAATCTCCCAAATAAAATGTGCTCTTATTTTAATTAATCAACTGCCTAGAAGCTTCACCATATTTATTGAAGAACAATTGAAGATTAGAAAGAGATGAAGCATCACTGCAGCAAAAAATAAATAGATCATCTACATGCAAGACATGAGTGAGAGAGCAACCACGCGAAAGAGAGATAGCAACCACGCGAAAGAGAGATAGCTTTAACCTTCCAAGAATGAAAAAGTGATCTTAAATCTTGGCTTAGTGCCACTTGGCATGGGCACTGCAAAATAAGAGAGGGGAGAGGGTGTCTCCCCGTCACATTTCATGGGAACAACTAAAAAAACCATGAGGTGATCTATTAATTAATACTTAAAGCCGCGTGGAGTGAAGAATGGTAGTAACATAGTCTAGAAATGTGGATGCAAAACGAAATTGATGAAGAATTTGAAATAAGAACTGCAAATTCAATGTATCAAAAAAATTAAATTAACAAAAATATAAATAAAAAGAGGTAAGAAAATATTTCTTGTAACACTATCTATATGTATATCAGGACTGCTCAAGCGAGGGAGCCGTTTTCGGGACGGAACGGCGACAGTCGTCCGATCTTTAATGAATTGATCCAACAGACAAGATTAAACAGACTTAAACGGACATGATCTATTCATTAAAGATCGGACGGATGTCGTTTGATCGTCCCGTTCCGTCCCGCAAACGGCTCCCGCGTCTGAGTGAAACTGTATATGCATGTATGATTTAGTATATGTATAAAAGATTTTTTATATACAATATTATATATATATATATATATTGTATGAACATAATTTAAACCAACCATTAGTTTCAATACATTTGTTATGCAAAATTGTCAATTTGTTGATCAAATGTATGTGTATATTGATTAATTTAATTACAATAAATATTTTCTATCATTGATTGATGACTAAAAACGTTGTGAAAAATGTAAAGAAGAAAACTTCAAAATAAAACAAAAAAAATTAGAGCAAAAGATTAGGAAATGATAAGATATATATAGTGACCGAACATTACCTAATTGATATGTGATCGGTGTCCGAAGAGGAGTGATTGGGACGAAGGGGCTGCCTAGGCTAGAGTCATGGTGGGTTAGGTCAAGGGCATGGACCCTTCAGGTCTCCATTCGGAAATGGGCCAGCTTTAACCTAGTGGATCTTGGGTTTGGTCTGTAGGCCCATGTTGGGTATTTACTATCATTTTGGTTAGATTTTTTTATATAGTTTTAATTTCATTTTTTTGTGGAAATAAGTCATCATCTCGTAATGGCTGATATAGGGCTATGCTCTAACATGTGCTCTTTTTGTTTTTTGTTTTTTACTGTTTTTAGTGATCAATAGTGGAAATTGGTGGATTGTGTCCTGAAAAGTGTGTGCAGTGTTTCATGTTTGCCTTAATGATGCGGTGAGTTCCTTACTTTATCAAATGATCGCAGTCTTCTAGTGGCAAGATGAAACTTGGGACCAAAGACTTTTTCCAGTGGCATCATAGCCGTATGCTGATAGATATAGTAATGTATGGCTCTTTATGAGTAGGTTCTTTCTGGTATGTCGTCAAAATTGTAAAGAAAATCGAGTAGTCAATGATGCACTCCTTTTAAAATGGTGATTGCTAGAATACCTAGATTTTGTAGACATGCCTAAAATTTTAGGATGTTCCTGCAGTATGAGGTTTAGGTATGGCGTTTAGGCAACATGACTCTCCTTGTATTTTAAGGTACGTTTCATTAATGGTTATGGCGTTTAGGGCTGCTGTTCTAACTCTCATTATTTTAAAAAAAAGCTAGTCTTTTTCTTCAATTATACATGATATGATTTAGCAAATTGATGATGTACTTTTATGAATTAGCATGACACCTAAGATTAAAGTCATAAATATTAAGTTTTATTAAGACTACAAATCATTTTCCATTGCGTCACAATTAGTAATTGTAACTTGACACTAAGTCATAAGTATGTTGATCTGCAACTTTACTAACAAGTAACAACAATGTATTCCCACTTCTGTTGATTTTTGCAACTTTACTAACAATTAATATATTCAGAAGCTGATTGAAATTGAAGAAAAGGAAAAGGAAAAAGAAAAAGTAAGTTTACTATCGACATAACTTGATGGTGCATTTCCATGGTAATGATCTGTAATTGGCCAGAGTTTATAATGTTGTCCATAACACCCTCTTAAGATATTTCCTCTCATCTCAGCTAGCTATAGGTATTGTAAACAACAAAAACCATCTTATGCTATTGCTTGCCTTATCTGTTGCATCTTTTGCCCATGCTCATAGCACTAATGGTTTTAACAAGTCTATATATTCTCTATCAAGGCAAAACGTGCAAAAGTAGACTCTGGGACCATGCTCACATTGAAACATCTCCCCAAATGCAAGTTCAAAAGGAGGAGGTATCCTTATAAAGAAAGGGCAGGTAGCCCAGGAACCCTCATCTCATTTCTATGAATTATATCCAAATACTTTTAGAGAGATGATAATACAGCTCAAAAGAAATACTTGATGGTTTTTCTGGACCCTAATTTAGTTAGTGCCATATCTTACTAGCATGCACAAGAATTCGATCAGTAGACCCAGTTGAGGATCCTCTTGTTCATAAGTTCTGTAGTTTCAAATCAACCTGATAATAACTGAGCATCACTCTTGGAATCCTTGGGGCCAAGTGTGACGGATGAAGCAAGGATCATATGCATGTGGTCCTTTTTGCGAGTGTTTCTCTTCTTTTGCTAATCAATTTTATAAGCTGATGATGGTTTAGTTTTAAAGAAAGAAACATGTCCAACCAAAGCTGTTGACTAATGGGATCGATATGCCGCCCTATCTAGCTAAGTCTCAGTTTGAGCAAATTTGAACAGATCGAATGTTAGATCTTAGAACAATGTAGAACATGATCAACAACTTAACCCTGGAAGAAGATCAAGCTGTTAGATCGATCCTGGGTCCATGCCTAATTAAACTAATCCAGGTTCACTTTAAACATATTGGATGCAAATATAAACTAGTAATATACATGCACTTGATAATATATGCCAACTAAAGATGAAAATGTCATTTGATACAAGAAGTTAAAGAGGCTTTTAGGACAAATTAATTTGGTTAAAGCTAAGAGAGGAAAAGGGATTAGTAGTGCAATAATAATAGTGAGAACTTGAGGCTTGAGCTTGAAATTCTCCAAGCAGGGTTTCCATGAATGCTTATGTGATGTGAGCAGCAATACAAGAAAGGGAACATCATTCTGCAGTTTCTGGGCAGAGCATGCATTATTTTGGTGGAGTTCCAATCAACTAGAACCAGAAGGGGCTCAACTAATTGATGTCAGTATCAACTTTGATAGGGTAAGATTGAATATTTGCCTTCAAACAATGAACTTTATTTGGTGGGAACACTTTGAACTTGGTAAATGTCTATTAAGAGTTGGTTGGACCATCGATCAATTAAGTTGATCGTGTTTCCCTGTAGTGAGTGTTCCTATATTTATAAAAGGTCTCTCTCCGCTCTCCCTTTAGGCCAAAGCTCTAAAATGGTTTGCATTTGCAGTTGAGGAAAGGCAAACCCACAACACAAAGATTGAGGATGCTTCCCTTTCAGTCTTTTAGAACAAGGACACTGACGTATTGTCCATCAACATTCGGAAATCTGTGCATCAACTAAAGCAGGACCATGCCCTCACTTCCACTCCAATTTCAACGTCTTACTTTTCATGAATGCCCCATTTCAAAGTTGGTACTTGATCCATCTTTTATGCAATGCGGCTCTAGGTAACCAGGTATACCCGTATCTAATAGGAAAAGAAAACGAATGTTAAAGGTTTCAAGATAGGGTCTCATGGTTTCGATATTGTACATGAATTAAAGATGAGTGGTCGGTGACACTGTTTATTTCGTTTATCTTTAAAATTGTGCCAAAAGCTTAAACTATACGAGTCAGTCGATCAATCACACATAGTCGATTGTAGCCTATATTGATTGACCAATACTTGGGTTCTAAATTTATGTATTGAACTTGCCAACAAGAATAAACTTTTGGACTTCTTTTCACAAATATTTTCAGTTTGATTTGGTTCGGTTGCAAGTGAGGCCCAACTACATTGTTAGTTGCCCAACTTGAAACCCAATAGACGAATCAGTATCTTCTTGGTTGGGTTTACTAGTTCGACAACATTTCACTTGTTTAGTAGGCGGGAAGCAGTTTAATCCCTAACCTCCAACCCAAGCCTTCTCCTTTCTCTCTACAATTCACTCATCTTCTCTTTGCTATATCTAAATGGGCATAAGGGTACAATCTTTACCACCCTTAATACTAATTGGTTTCTGGGTTTTATTGCTTTGTGATTTTCATGTACATTAATTGGGTTTATTAGGGTTTAACGAAGCTGTTGGCGGACAATGCCCCAAAGTGCATGAAGGAGCAGAAATTCGAGAGCTACTTTGGCCGCAAGATTGCCATCGATGCCGGCACGAGCATTTATCAGTTCCTTGTATGGCTTCTACTGCTCTTTTGTTTATATTGTGTGTGTATTTTGGGTAAAGAAGTTTTATTTTGATGTGGGTTTGTGTGAAATTGTGTAGATTGTTGTGGGAAGAACTGGGACAGAGATGCTCACTAATGAGGCTGTGAAGTTACTAGGTACCCTTTTCAAAGTCTTAGCTTTTGAATGACATAAAGCCAGTTTTAGTGGAATTGGTTGAGAATTGATTTAATAGTGGTCTTGGAAAGATTTGGTTTTGCACGTAGTGACATGGGTTTTGTTCTTTGGGTACAATGTAGTCATCTCCAGGGCATGTTTTAGCGGACGATTAGACTTCTGGAAGCTGGAATTAAGCCGGTGTAATTTGTTCTTTTCCCATGTTCTTTTGCTTTTTTAGTTTTGCGTTTTCCCTCCTATTGTACTAACAAATTCAAACTATGGAATGACTAGTTTCTAAACTGATATATTGTTTCAGCTATGTTTTTGATGGGAAGCCTCCAGAGTTGAAAAGCCAAGAGCTGGCAAAGCGGTAGATTTCTTACTGATCAGTTCCGTGAGCATGTTTTATTTAGCGATGTATCTTGTCCAATAATGCTTGTTGTATTGCAACTTGTTATGCAGCTACTCGAAGAGAGTTGATGCTACTCAAGATCTGGCGGCGGCCGTAGAGGTATGTGTATATTTTTGACTTTGGATTAGTAACTTTCAGAAACCTGAGGAATGTACTTCACAGTTGTATTTTCTTGTTATTTACTCTTTGCAGTCTGGAAATAAGGAAGACATTGAGAAATTCAGTAAACGGACCGTAAAGGTGAGCTGATTGCTCCTACTTTCTTCATAGATCATCATCCATAGTTAGTGTTATAGAACTTTGTATTTGTAATTTAGATCTATACATGAGAAATAGAATGTTTGAGGCCGTAAATTTGTTGGCTTTGGTAGGTGACTAAGCAGCACAATGAAGACTGCAGAAAACTTCTGAGGCTCATGGGTGTGCCTGTAATTGAGGTGGGACATTAGTTCTTTCAAGTAAACTGCTGTAGAAGTGAGTCTCAATTTGTTTACAGAAAAAAAATTGTTTATCATACTTTACTTGGATGTATTGATTTTCACAGGCTCCATCAGAAGCAGAGGCACAATGTGCTGTACTTTGCAAGGCAGGAATGGCAAGTATTTCTCAACATATTATATCTTTCTTAGGAATCTTATAAGAGTACATTTAGTTTATATTTCCTTTCGTATATTTTCCTGGTCATCTGTGTCAATGTTCCTATTTTTCGAATAGGCTTCATCATATAGGAATATTTCTGCCTTCAAATTGTTTACATCCAAAAGGCATCATTTATTTCCATCGTCTGATCATGTCCTTAGGGATTTTAATATTTATGATTATAGTTAACATTCAATGTTACAGGTTTATGCTGTGGCCTCAGAAGACATGGATTCCCTGACATTTGGAGCTCCTAAATTTCTTCGCCATTTGATGGATCCTAGCTCAAGAAAAATCCCAGTCATGGAATTTGATATTGCTAAGGTGCTTACAACTTTTAATGCTGTCACATTTACCTAAAACTTTCTTCATTTTACTGATGGTCGCGTTTCCAGGTTTTGGAGGAGCTAAATCTTACTATGGATCAATTCATTGAATTGTGCATACTCTTTGGATGTGATTATTGTGACAGCATTCGAGGTTTTTAAATTTAAAAAAAAATCAGTTACTTGATCTTTCTGTGCTATTTTATATTATAATTTTGTACTTCAAACTTGTTCTCAGTAGTTATCTTGAAATATTAGCTATGCATCCTGTTTTGCATACCTTACTATTCTATGCTGCAGGTATTGGAGGTCAGACAGCTTTGAAGCTCATCCGCCAACATGGCTCCATAGAAACAATATTGGAGAACATGAACAAAGAGAGGTCAGATATTCAGTTTTACATTTGATCATAAATGGTTGCACAAGTGTTTGATGATAATGATTTCATTATTTACTGTCAACTCATTTGTTTCAACATAATAGGTGACTTTCTGAAAGTGCACCTTATGAAAAAGAGAAGGATTTTTATACATAATATGCTTTTCACACGATTGATTAAATATTCCAGCATTCGTAATTGAGTTACATGGTAATGGTCTTTTGCCAGTTTTACTTGGATATGTTTGAGCTTGAATTTGCATCAAGTTCTATTTGTTAGTTTAAAGTTTCTCACATGGGAATTTTACATAAAATTAGTTTTATTTGTGGAAAGTTTACTTTACGAAAAAGAGAGAAGGATTTCTGTACTTGATATTGCTTTTCACATGATTGATTAAATATGCCAGAATTCGTAATTGAGCTACATATTAATGGTCTTTTCCTAGTTTTACTTGGATATGTTTGAGCTTGAATTTGCATCAAGTTCTATTTGTTAGTTCAAAGTTTCTCACATCGGATTAGTACATAAATTTAGTTTTGTTGTACTCTAGGGATCAAATGGGTGTTTTATCATATTGAATTTTTGTATTCATCATTTATTATGACCATTACTGGTGGAGGGAAGAAGAATGATTGTTTGTTTGGTTATGTTGTCCATAAATGACCAGTGTTTGTATTATTTAATAAATACAAAACCTTGTATTTTCAGGTACCAAATACCAGATAATGGGTATTCAAGTTGTTATTCTCCATAGTGCTAGTGATATCTCAAGAGAGATCACGTAAGTGGAGGTAAGCCAGATTTTGGCTGAACCACTATAAATAAAAATTGGTGTGTGTGTGTGCTGTGTTCTGTTCTCCATGTTCATCTATTCTATAGTTTTGCTTAAATCGTATAAAGTACGAGTAAAAACCAGAAGAGATCCTAGGGTCTTAAACCACAATAAGTGGTATCAGAGCTTCGGCTCTGGTACTTTGCGATGGAAGGCAGCAAAGACTTAGTCGAAGAAGAAGATGTGAGATCGTTTATTGAGCCTTTGAGAGGCAAAGAAGACTTCACGCTTTGACGGAGGAGGATGAAGAGTGTCTTGATTCTACAAGATCTGTACGAGGTTGTTCTCGGGTTAGAGAATAAGTCAGATAAGGTTTGGCAGAAGATGGGCAAGAAGGCAAGAAGTACAATAGAGTTGCATCTTGCAGATCATGTACTTGGTCATGTAGTGGCTCATGTACATGACAACATGAGCAGCAAAGAGACCTGGGATTATCTTGAGAAGGTTTATGCAGGTAAGTGTCATATTGGTGAAAATGTGGACAACATCAAGACATTGGACAACGTCATGGAGGCTGACACATACAATGTCAATGAGGCTGACACAGTCAATGCCAAGAAGGCTGACACGGACAAACGCTTCTCAAAGGAGGAACTCTTTAGTCTTCGGATGGAAGAAGACGAGGATCTGCAGGAACATCTGAATAAATTTCAAGTTGTGTTGCCAATTTATTAGAGGTGGATGTGCGAATTGAAGATGAGGACAAAGCAGTTATGTTGCTAACATCTTTACCAACTTCATACGAGCAGTTCATCACCACACTCGTTTCGGGTAAGGATTCTCTCAAGTACGATGAGATTACCGAAGCTATTCAATCTTACATTAAGACGAGTAGCAAGACCGAGAGTACTCAAGGAGGCCTTTATGACAAGGGCAAGGAGGTATTGAGGATAAATCTGGCTGCAAGGGTACAACAAAATCCAAGAACAAAGAAGGTTGCTTCAGATGTGGTGCTACAGACCACTTGAAAAGAAACTGCAAAGAAGGGAGGATGAAAGCAAGGGTGACAGTAGGGAGTTCAAGCACAGCCAACATAGTCATTAGAGATGAAGATGATTGTGAACTTCTTATGGTAACGTCCAACTCCAACGCTTCCAGAGATTGGATTTTGAATACCGGTTATACATTCCACATGTGTGCAAACCCAGAACGGTTTGACACATTGGAGGAGAGTAGCAGCGGAGAAGTTTTCAGGGGAGATGACTCACCGTGTTGGATCCTAGATATTGGATCAGTGAAAATCAGAATGCATGACGGAGTTGTTAGAAAGCTGAAGAATGTTATATATATTCCTAAGTTAAGAAAGAACTTGATATCTTTAGGTACTTTGGACGAGGCCGGATACAGGTACAAGTCTAAAGAATGAAGACTCAAGGTTTTCAAGGGATCACTTGTTGTGATGAAGGGTGATATTCAACCTAACAACGTGTACAAGCTTCAAGGGACTACCATAATAGGTGGAGTTACAAAATCTGCTGAAGTAAATGACAAGACTGAGTACTGGCAGCAAGGCCAAAGGCGCATAAGTCAAATACAGATGCAGGAAGTCTACAGGGAAAGAAAGGCAAAAGGTGTCAGTGTTTTCTGCAAGGATGGTAGTCATGGGAAGCAAAACGTGTCATTCAAGTCAGTAAATTGTAAGAACAATAGCAATAGATTGTTGGATTAGATTGTTGGATTGTAAGTATGGAGCGCATCACCAGTAAGGTGTACGGGAGGCTTCCAACACTTTGTTACTTTTCTAGGTGATTTTTCAAGGAAGATTTGGGCTTGCTTTATGAAGGAGAAATCTGAGGTTCTCTTCAAGGTCAAGGAAGGGAAAAGCAAAGTAGGAAATATGAGAGGCATAAAAATCAAGTATTTGATAAGTAGCAATGACAGTGAACATAAAATCGAAATTTTCTTACAGTTTTACAAGGATGGAATCACAAGATGCATCATGATAAAGGATAGTCTCCAGGAAGACGGGGCTGCTAGAAGGATAAAGAAAACTCTCTTTAAGGGAGAAAGAGGCATGCGGCTGCATGCAGGATTACCGGACGTGTTTTGGGAAGAAGCAGTTAACCATGTGCGTTGTTTGGTTAATCGGTCACCATCAAAGGTCTTAAATTGCAAGTGTGCAGAGGAGGTATGGTCTAGAGAACCAGCTGACTATTTTAACTTGAAGGTGTTTGGTAGCAGTGCATATGCTCATATTTCAAGCAAAGAGTAGACCAAACTCAAGCCAAATTTTCTGGTTATTGAGGAAGGAGTTAAGGGCTGCGAGTTATGGAATATTGTTAGCAAGAAAAGGCTTCTAAGTCGATATGTCATCAATGATGAGAAGACCAAACCGTTTAATGAATTGAAGACAAGTGAGGTGAAGAAGAAGACTGATGTTGATGTTGTAGATGAAGCAACAATAGTTCCTCTAACCAAAGTGATCATGGAAGAGACTCCATCTTAGGTGGAGCAAATTGAGCAGGTGGAGCATGATAAAAGGGTTATGGAGGAAGAAGTCTTAGAGTGGCAACAACAGTCATTAATACTAGCTCAGGTGAAGAAATTAGCACTGCGAACTTACGACTCAGTTCGTCAGTCATTTGAGCAGGAGTTCCAGAGAAACATAGCATTGGACAAGTATGCTCTAAGTTTCAATCCAGGAGATCCAACCACGTATCAGGAAGCTATAGCAAGATATGTACAGGAAAGTTGGATGAGAGCTATGTTAGAACAGAAGAAGTCCATACAGAAGGACTTGGTTCAAGAGTCGGTTCCTAAGCCTAAAGATAGATATCAGGTTGGCTGTAAATCATTTTATAGAAAAAAGGAAGGAATGCATGATAAGGAAGCCATGAGATTCAAGGCTCGGGTATTGGCTAAGTATACGCATAAAGAAAAGGTTGAGTATGATCAGATCTCACTAGCGGAGAGATGCGTTTATCGTCATGTGTTCAAGGATAGTATGGTTTTACTATCAGGTGACGTGTTAACTATAAGTCAAGATGGGTCTAGAATTTCAAAGTTGGAGATACAACTAAGGAGGGAATTTGACATGAATGGTCTAGAGGCTGCACAATAGATCCTAGAAGTGAAGATAAGGAGGGACAGAGAAGCAGGAAAGTTATGGTTATTGACTGAACCCGTGTCTACTCTAGTAGTAGCACACTTTCAGTTGAATGTGAAGGGATCATCTAGGGTTGAGTTAGATGAGATGATGCAAGTGTCACATGCAAGAGTAGTGGGATGTCTTATGGCTAGAATCTGCACAAGACCAGGTTTAGCTCAAGCAGTGAGTATTGTGTCAAAGTATATGATGAATCCGGGTAGACGACACTGGCAAGCAACGGCGTGGATTCTGTATTACTTAAGAGACACTAAGGCGCAGGGATTTATGTTTGAAAGACAACAAGAACAAGCATGCATTGTTGGTCATGAGAGTTCAAATTTTAGCAGAGGACTTAGACAAAGGAAGATCTGCAACAAGTAATGGATTTACTTGTGCTGAAGGTTTAGGACGTTGTACAGCAACTATAGAATCTAAAGAAGATTGCATGGCACTAACAGAAGCTTCTACAGAGGCGTTATGACTTTATGAGTTAATGACTGAGGTTGGGATTCAACAAGAAGCTGTGGTGAAGAAAGGTGTCATCATTTTGACAAGGAATCAAGTGTTTCAAGGAATGAAGCATGTTGATGTTTGTGATCATCGCACTAAAGATTGGATCAGCTCAGGGAAGATAACAACTGAGGAAGAAACACATTCGAGGGAGAATGTTTCAGATTGTTTGACTAGGACCATTGCCATGGAGAAGCTCAAGCATTGGTTGGACTTGCTCAGTGTCACAGCTTGCTAAGTTGTGGTGGAGCACCTCCTCACTTGAAGTGCGCGGAGGCAAAAAGAGTTGTCAAGGTGAAGGTTCTTGGAGGTTTGTTCAGGGTTACTTCAAGAAGATTCAAGATATCCTGAAGGGAGTAACAATCATTTGGTATCAACTCACCAATGTGGAGATTGTTGTGCTTTTGGCTCATTGATACAATATGAAGTTAGGATTCAATAGGTAAATCCAAGTATAGAATGGAAAGGGGACATCGCTGTAGCTTTTTTATAAGTTCTAGGAAAGTTAGTCTTTTAAGATTCTATTAGGATTTGTAATAGACTTATGTCTATTAGGTTTAGGAATCCTAAACTATGTTGTATCAGCAGCTCCTATTTAGTATAAATAAGAGCTACATGGGGTTTTCTAAGGCGATGACAGATTACACAGAAAACTAGGAGCCAAGGATGATAGAGAGATCTAGCAGGGAGTTGGGGATTAGCATAGGAATTTCAATAAGTACTTGTAATTAAGTTGTTAGTCTCCATAGTGCTAGTAATCTCTCACGAGAGATCACGCAAGTGGACGTAAGCCAGGTTTGTGTTGTGTTATGTTCTCCATGTTCATCTATCCTATAACTTTGCTTAAATCGTATAAAGTACCAAAAGAGATCCTAGGGCCCTAAACCACAATATGAAGATCGAATCATGGCTTGCGGGACGGTTTAGAACCCAGGTAATTGCTCTGTGAAAGTTTTCAGCTTTTGTTTTCAATGGGTTTTTGTATATTGGGTTGGTCGATATCCATGCGTTATATTCATGGAATGAATCTGTGTTTCACTTCTCAATCAAATCGTCCGTGATTGATTAGAATGAAATGATGTGATAAAATACTACAGAGATAAATGTTTGATATGTAGGTGAAAGCAAAGCACAAAAAAGAAAAAGCTGGTATTAAATTGAAGAGTAATTGTACAAAAACGGTAAATTCTTTTTGATCGATTGCAGAACAAAATGCAGATATGTATAAGCAAATGACTACTGGTATTGTCTCCTCTGCCAAAAGAATAAGTACATAATTTTCAGCACAATCATAATAAAAGTTAATGACCAGTTGAGGTAGAATGTTGTATGGGGACAATGGTTTGTTGAGATAGGATAATCCTCAAGAGCACACACAAGAGTGATACACACGTGCTAACCATTCCTTCATCAATGTCATGATTTTGGGATAGGCATGCCGCCTGCATATCACTTTGTCCATTGATTCTGCATTTTTCATCATTCAGTTGATCGAGGTATATCAGTTTATTCCTCATAAAAATAGGTATTGCGTTGTTGTATTACTTTGTCATGGATTTGTTTTGCACAACCTTGGAATGTGGAATTTGAACAGGGCATTATGTGTGTAGCTTTTTTTTGTTGTATGTTTCCAACATGATTTTTAGAGGGACTGTGTTGTTCAGTTGTTGTGATTGTGGTTTTGCATTTGTACTATATCTGATTCTATACATGTTATTGAATTTTTTAGCAATCTGAGGGTGATGAGAGTTGTGTTATTTGTGGTCATGGGTGCTGTTTCTGAATGAAGGTTACTGCAAGTAGTCAAAATCAGATATTTGTAATAAGCGGATGAAATTGAGTTGTGTTATTGTCGTTGAAGTATATCTCTCCAGGAAAAGTCTCAGTTTGGAACAATTGGGCTAACCATTTATTTTTTGTGTGCCAGCTGTGGATTTTATTTTAATACATTTCACGGAAGATGTGCATTTGCCTTTGACAAAATGGTTCATGATCCTTTGCTTCTTATAATGATCAGGTTTAGATTGCTCTATGACTATTTGTTTCTCATTCTGGAATGTCCTGGATGGGGATATTGTCAATTTCCTTTAATTGTTTGTCAAGAATTAAAAAGTAAGGACCGACTTCTTGATGGTTCTATGGTTTGTTAGCAATGAAATGCTATTTTGGATCAAATTAATGTGTATTTGCTGTGAACTACTTGTTAGTGTCATAAGTCATGGCTTTTTATCATGTTAAGAATGTGTTAGCATGTTTGACTTTTCTGATTGGTAGTTGCTTACATTGGTAATCCAGCATTATGTGTTGGGGTGTGGATTATGGTTTATAAGGGTATCTTTTTGACAGTTAAAGTTTGTGATAGATTGTTATTCATTGGGTTGTGCTGTGATTTTTTCTGGGTTGGGGTGTTTGTTTGTATGGTTTTTTTCCTGATTGATATAGTTTAGGGTCAGTCCTTGATGAGGTGTTAATCTAAAGATAAAAGTCATGATTTTAATAGGTTATGGGTTGCATCACTGGAGTTGTGTGCCTAATCTGAAATGATGTTTTCAGACTA
The DNA here is from genome assembly GCA_951800085.1 of Comarum palustre. Lineage (NCBI taxonomy): Eukaryota > Viridiplantae > Streptophyta > Magnoliopsida > Rosales > Rosaceae > Comarum > Comarum palustre. Next base: position 28,225,120 of record OX637574.1, on the reverse strand, counting down.
GGGGTTGATCAGTTTAGTTACATTTTTTTCCATTTGATCAGATGTTTGGTTCATTTTCAGGGTTAGTAGATTTGTTGTTGTTTTAGTATTACGTCAATAAACAAATTAACATAATGTATCGATACTGTAGATTTCTTTGGTGCCCAATTTTTATTACTTTTTGTGAGAACAGAATATTTATAATTGTCTTAATATAATCATCTGTGATGCTTTAAGGTATATTGTGGAAATATTTTAGTTCAACAACATATGAGATCTGTATCTATTCAATGTGTTGTATAGTTGGGGTGTTTTGGTTATATATATTTTGTTCATGGTGCAATTGGTTTGTTACAGGTGATTGCCGTGTTTTTACGAGTCTGCATTCTGATTATGGAACATTGTGGAAGCATGATTTTGAGGAAAGTGTTGTTTTGGGATCATTTGTTGGCTGCTCAAGATCATTTGTGCTCTGGACAACAATGATGTGCCATTTTCCACAAATAGAATCTCATTTGGGCAGACAGTGATGATTAAGGAAGTAACACGTCTGAAATTTTTATCCTATTAATGTTGTCAATACATAGCATTTAACCCTTGGTGATACAACTTTCAGCAAGTGATTCTTGGATGTATGTTAATTTTGGAGAATGCTTTGGTACGAATTAAGATACACCACATGGTTCATGATGATAAAGATGCATCCTTAGTAATTAAGAAAATAACGTGTTTCATCAGTGTTACAATTAGGTGTTTTATCTATGCATGCTTCGTAGAAAAAAAATAAAGGATGGTGGGATGTGGATCTTAACAGCTTAGAAAATTTGGAATGGTTTGGGACAACAATAATAAAAAAATTTATTTATCTGCCTTTTGGTGTGTTTGTTGGTGGTTGGCTGATTGATTGTTCTATTAGGTTGATGTTTGAAAGAAGCTACTGGTAGTAGTTAAAACCAAAGAGTGAAGCAGGATGACAATCGAAATGTAGTACATCTACAATGCATCTCGAGGGCTGCTGCTGTTCTGTTAGGTTGATTAACTGCTGATTTGTTGGTTTTATTGTTAAATACATTTTTAATTCTTTTGATGAAAATACTCAGAATTTGCATTAATATCAGAAGAGAAGGTCTTACTGATTTGATTTTGTTCATTTTTAATTTAAAGAACGCTGTTAAATAGTCGTACCAGATATAAATTTATTAAATAGAAATATATAATTTATCAGATAAGGTTTACAGAAATTTTTAGTCATATATGAGAAAAAACTCATAAAAATTGAAGTTCAGTAAAAGTTTAGGCTTTAGTGGATATGTTTCATTCTAAGGAGAAATGGAAATAAAAATGCTTGTGACAAAACTTCACCTTTGCATGTTTGATTACTTCCTTTCTCTTGCTGCTAGAAGGGTTACTTTCTCTTGCTGGTATGTCCTTGATACATTTTTATTCAAACCAATTTGGATTTTTGTTCCAGTACTCATCATATTCTTCTTTTTTAGTAGAGGCAGTTCTAGTCTTTGGTATTAGGGAGTTCTTAAAAAATGAATTATTGATTAGGTTTTTTTATAGGGATATGGCAATAGGTATGGTTGTATGTGAGAGTACATATTTGGCAGCTGAAATATTTAGCCAGAAAAAGAGAGATGGCAAATCTCATGATAAAATCTGTGATGATGGTATTTGTATAGTAAACTTCATAACTTTAGTTGATAAAGGAGTTTTATATTGTTCACTTGAACATCACATCTCATATTCATCGAATGTAACTGATGTACAAATTTAATTATTTGTATGTTCTACCAAGCCATCTATTTTAATTGTGTTAAAGTTTCATATTGTTTGTGTCATTATGTTGCCACATTCATCAGCACATCTCTTGCAAACGGTGGCAACGCGCCTGCCTCATCTTGTACATGCATAAAAGAGACCTTCAAGACATTTCACCATTTTTCTTTTTATTCCATCACAAGGTGCGATCAACTGAAATTATCAGCATAATGTGTAAAAACACAACATTTAACTCTCATTCCTGGTAGGCTGTACACTTGAGATCGGTAAGGCAATGTCATATCATTGAAAATTGAGTGTCTAGGACCTGATCTTATGTGCAGCAGCAAGTTCCACAGATATGATGAAGGTAGACCTCCCTGCTTCCCGGAGATACTGTACATCTCCATTCATGAGCTTCACTAGCTTTCGGCTTATGAGTAGGCTAGTGCCTTCTTCAGATATGTCTCCTCCATCTGTTCCAAACATCTGGTTCAGTAATCCTTCTGGAATCCCATCACCCGCATGTGATACCCTGATCCAACATATCAATAGCCGTTTGTTCAGATGATTAAAATATTCACTTGTGTTGTAACATAAGCAACCGATTTATACAAGAAACCATTGTATCTGATAGTCTTCGATCCTTTTTATATGTCATAGTTATACTCATTAGGCCTCATGAATTCACTCTTCAGCTGAAATAGGTGCACAAATAAGGATCTAGTTCTTCGAAGTGTCAAAAGACCTCAAAAAGTTCTATTTTCTTTTCTATGTTTGTTATTTGGTTGAAACTGTTTGTTAGTATGTAGAAATCAATTATAAGAGTTAAAGCAGACACGGATACTACGTATTTAAAGCTGTACCTGAATTCCAAATGCGCAAGATGAACAGATTGACCCAGTTGATCTTTTCTCAAATTAGTTGCTAGAGTAAGCTGGCCTCCAGATGGCATGTAATTAACTGACACTGATAAGAAATCAGCCAAGACTTGTTGAAGCCTAAGACTATCCCCATACAATGTCTCAGTCATTATCTCTTCATTTGCATCTTGGACAATCCGGATACTCATAGCGTTGCTCTTAATCTTGGCTTGACTAACAGAGGCAACCAATACTTCATGCAAAGTGAACTCAACCATTTCCAGGTCCAAGTAGCTGTCAAATGATCAGAAAACAGAAGGAACTAATTAGGTCTCACCACATCACTTTCACTGTAAGGAAATTGGAAATTGAATACCTTCAATAGATTCAACAGAAAAGAATATGCTCAAGTTTAATATGACCTTATAAGAATCTAAAGGTTAATCCTCATAATAAATCATAAATTGTTTCAACTGATCCATGAAAACTAATTACTGTCAGTTAATGTAGCCTGGGACTAGACAAAGATGCGTCACTTCTAAACTTCCAATGCAATCAAGAATTTCATGAGTTGCCTTAATATAAAGGTAAATTAACTCTATAACTAAAGGACTTTGTCTTACCCTTCAATGATGCTATCAAGATCTGAGTCGTCTAGTATTTTGCTGAGCTGCTGCTGGCACTGGGCACTGGTATGCAGAAGCTGTTTTTGTTTTGCTCCCAACTCAGTACCCTCCATCATTTTCCAAGAAAATAGTATTCCAGACAAAGGATTCCTGACCTGCCTTTTAATATAAGCTAATGCTTTAATTCTCTTCATAGCAGTTTGTTCAGATAAACGTTGGACATGAAGTGCTTGTTGCAATTCTGGGCTAGCAAGCTGCAAAAAGCAAAAGACTCCAGTGACTGCACCCTCACTGTCCAATTTCTTACTTACACACAACAAACATTCAGTGTACCTTCCACCCCGATTCCAGAAACCAAAAGGAACCTTTTCGGACACCTCACCAGTCATGGCGCGATTGATTACAACACCAAGGTTTACAAAAGCTTCTTGATTCTTGAGAGGACAACAAGCCAGGTGGATCCCGAAAACCTCCCCCAACAGCATTTTGTCCATTACCTCCTTCCGTTTCCACCCAGTTAACTTGGTCATTGCCGGATTCCACTCAGAACACCAGCCAAATTCATCAGTGCCAAATATTGGGGGTATCAAGGGACTTGGGTTTTGTACAATTGCTTTGTAATCACCTTCAATCCGAGTGAACCTGTCCATCACAGTCTTCTGACCTGTGATATCCTGGGCCACAAAGCACACACCCACAACAATTTCATGAATATCTCTGCTTGCACAAGCATTCACGACTAAGCTGATGGGACCAAAGTCAGCTCTAGCATCATGTGTCTTTATCTCGAATTGGATGTTCTGTTCCTCTTTGCCTGACCAGAAGTAAAAAAGAAAAGAGAAAAGAAAAAAAACAGAATGATAGCTGATCCAATGAACAAAAAAACAGAACTCTGAAAAGAATGCCAAAATAAGTCCCCATTTCCACTTTTCACACCGAGAAGGAAGAGGGTGGAGAAAGGGAAAGGGGGAGAGGTGTGTCGTGTGGAAGATGTCTGTGATAGTCATGGCTACGCATACACAGATGTACTTGGTTCACACATGCACATGCAAAGCATATGGTCATTGCTGCCTTGACATCTAAAAGGAATAATTTTACAACAGGGCTTACAACATACCTTGCAATGCCAACTCCAACATCCTGCTCACAATTCTCGTTGAAGATTCTTCTACAAGTGTGAGCAAATTCTTTCCAATTGCTTCATCAACAGGAAGACCAGTTAACTCAGATATTTTTGTATTCCACCCGTTAACTGATCCCTCAATATCAACTGCCAAAATTGGCACTGATGCTGTTTCAATCAACCGAACCATCTCACCTGTCACTGATTCCAGTTCTTGCACCCCATCAATTTTCAGGTCACTAAGCCTCATCTGGATTCCATTATTGTTTACATCCGTGTCTCCAACATCCTTGAATGCATTCCTTAGAATAAGCTGCAAAGAATGAATTGCATCCATTTCATAGTCCTTCCAAGGTAAGCTCCTTGTCTTGACAACTTCAAGGAAAGCCTTGAATGATGATCTAGGGTGCATTTTCCAGCCATTTTCCTTCTCATCCGGGTCATGTTTTGCACCAGCCCATAGGATTTCTGCAGCAGTGTGGGATCGGAACCAAAAGATTGTGTCCTTAGAAGTTATCTTCACAGCTGCCATTCCACATACTACATCACCAAGAGCGAGAGCGCCAGGGAAACCTGCGTCATACAAGCTATCTGTACTCAAACCTGTGGAATCCATATGGCACTCAGAGAGCCACAAGGATATGCCCTGAATCTGGAAGTCACTTGGAGTTAATCCAAGTCTCCATACCTTGTTCTTGTATAGCAGGGCAGCCCCATCACATTTCACTAGATCCATAATATTAGGTGTTTGTGACACAATACCCAAAGGAGCATCACGCAACAGCATATCACACAACAGCGTTTGCGTGCGCAGGATGTTCTTTTCAATCATCTGATCCTCCAGCTCTAATTCCTTATTCACATGGATGGCAAACACTTGAGCTAGAAACTCACAGGCATATCTGAGAGGGAAAGGGACAAACCTTGGAGTTGTGTTATGACATACTACTAAACCCCAGAGTCTCTTTCTTTTTTGAGTCTGCGCAGAATCAGGACTGGCAACTTCATCATCCCCTTCATTGATCACCACTGCCATAACAAGAGAAGCAATGGAGTTCATGTTCTCCATATATTGCAAATGGCAACTATGTGGGGCTCTGAGTGTTGAACCACACAATGTTAGATCCAAAGGAAGCTTCTCATCTTGAAGGACCTTGACATTTCTTGCACAACAGTCAACAATCATACGGACCTTATTCTTCATAAACAGGAACCGTGAAGCTTGAGGTATATCAGTGGATGGATAGTGCAAACCCAAGTACGGCTCCAGGCCAGGCTTGGTAAGCTCCGCAACCACTTCCCCATGATCATCATCATGAAATTTATAGGCCATCACCCTGTCATAACCAGTAAGCTCAAACACCTCTTGAACCATTGAATCACAAAGCCTCTCCAAGCTCCCACTAGGCAAAGACTGCAATCGTGCAATTGCTTTGGCCGCAAGCTTGTATGATTGTAGAGCTCCAGCAGCAGTCATGGGGACTTCATAAGGCTTGACTGGTTCAAAATCAATGACCAGACTACCTGTCACCCGGTGGAGTATTGCATAGAAAGGCTTTCCAGATGACTTGCAATGGACTAAGATGGGATTTAAGAGAGATACCTCCCCAAACCCGAGGGCCTTATGCAATGCAGAAGCACTAGGGCCTGTGAAAATTGTTCTTATATCTGTTCCTATGCCAAGAACTGGATAATCCCCAACACTTGGGACAGCATGACTAACCATAGTCAGCATCTCAGGGGCATTCTCACTGTAAGCAATGACCCTGAATGTTTTATCATCCAAGGCTAGCAAGCACCCAAATGGCTGGATCAGCTTCCCTTTCTGTATGTGATGGAGATAAGCAGTGGTCACTTTGTCAGACCTAGGTTGTCGATCCCCAGTATCTTCACTACTAACACGTACTGAGCTTGAGTAGTCAAAGGAATTGCTAGACTCCTCAAAGTCTGCATGAAGCTTTGCATCTACAGTTGTCTGAGCAATAACTCTAGCACTGTGTCTTGATCTCCCTGAATTGCTGGATGAGTGACTGGGTCTTGAAGACGACATTCTCTCATAAACTGCACAGCAAAAACAAAAATACCCATTAATTAAAATAATGTTAAACACTAAGAAAAACATTCCAGAAACTACTTATGTTTGATATTAGTTCCATCATAACTATTACCACTACAATCATCATAGTATTAGAAGTATGAATTGGGAGCAGAGGCAGGATTCCTAAAATGGCAATGTTCATAAAGCTTAATGTAAAACTTCTGCAGTGAGGAAAGCTCATAACAAATGACAATAAGCACAACAGTAATAAAGAAATGAATCATTTTTCTCCAAAAGAAGCTCTAGAATCCCTTTTCTTCAAGGAATAACAATCTAACAGGAAGACTAAAATTTATCCAGAAAAGATCGTTGCTTTTCATCTCACTTGTGATCTACAGTCACTATCACAACCACTAACTAAACTGACAACAGTTTCTCAACCAACTCCCGCAAACTATAAATTGCCCACTTTGCAACTTTTACTTGCATAACTCGTGATCAAGGTTTCAAAAGATCAAAAGACAACACATCCTCACTCAAATCTTTAGCCTGTTGAAAACTACTGACAGAAAGCAATCAAACAACATGAACACGGATTCAAACACCCACTGAAACTAGAGAAAAAGAAAAATCCAATCTGCTCTGGTTCTTACACAACCAAGAACCTATTAGTTCATGAATGGGATCCCAGATAATAAAAGCTGCTAACATTAAACCCACTACCAGATCAAAGAAGCCACAGTAACTATAATAACTACTGACCATCAAAACAGGAAAAAAACTTGGCTAAAAAAATAGAACTTAGAGCAAAGAAATGAAAGAAAATAACCTTTTCAAGCTGCAGTAAGCAGAGAACTTCAGTAGCTTTCAGATGCAGAAGTGACCCTTAAACGTTTAGAGATTGAAAACCTGAGTGGAAGCAAAGATGGGTCTTTCTAAAGTTTCCTTACAAACAGAGCCCCCACACTAAAATCTCGATCACCGTCTTCTCTGCTCCTTTCACAGCCCAGCAGCAGCTTCATGTAGCAAACCAGCATATGAAGGAACCGCCTTTACAATTAAATTAGTGGAAGATAGTCTAAATATAGAAAGCAAGAAATGGATCCAAAGAGGAGATGGGACAAGTGGGTATGCTGGGATTGGTCAGCTGCTCCTTTCCCTATATAGAAACCTCTCGATCGCATCTAATTCTCTATGCTAGCTTTTTAAACTTTCTATTTTGGTCACAGCTAGCTTTTTAACCTTTCGGGCATGTCAATTTGTTCTTTTAAATTTTTTTTTTGAAAAAATGACATTATTTTTAATTTAATTTTTCATTTTATCATTATATTTATAAAATAATTATTATTTAGGACCTTGCAACACATTTTATTTTGTTTATTTTCTTTTTTTTGTTTTTAAATATATCAAATTATCTTAGATCTTTAAACATTAATTTATAATTTTTTTAAGTGAAATAATTAAAAGGTATTTATAGTACTTCAAAATTTTAACATTTGACAAAAGTCAAAATTTTCTTCAAACTGTATTAATAGAGATGTAAAGCGGACATCGTCATATCAATTTTAGCCCTAAATTTGTTTCTTTATTACAATCTTGCCCTCATTGTTCCTATCATGATCATTTTACCTCTTAGATGTTTATCTTCGATTCATTCATGTCTGCCCTTCAAAACATGCCTATAGTTACGCTATTTCATTAGTTCCTTTTTTTTCTTTTATAAATAAACGTTAGGCGCTAGTAGGACAGCTCTAAAAGATTAATCGGTGACTAATTAAAGATTAATCAGTGATTAATCGGTTTTTTATTTTTTGTATTTATTTTATTTTTAGAAACAAATAAATATGTAAATACATTTAAATAAGTATTATAATGTCAAAAATAAATAAAAATAGGATCCGGATTGAGAGACATCTTTTTTTACACAAATTTTGACACAAGTTTTTGACCTTTAGATTTTAAAATTTTTAACGATATAGATCAATTGTCAACATACACATAACTGATGTGGCAAATGACATGACATTATATATATTTTTATATTTTTCATTACATATTATAATTATAAGACAAAAACTAAATCAAAAAATCAAACTCATTCCTTCTCTAATAGGATAAGTACACGATGAAAACTGAAGAAACGAGAGAAGAAGAACGAGCAGAAGAAGACAGGAGCTAAAAGAAAAAAAAAAGAAAAAAAAGTGCATAAGAACAAACACGAATTCGTCTTTCTTTAGATTCTGATAGGTATCTTCTCATCTAACTACAGGTATCTATCAATTTTTTTCCTTCTGGTACTACAACATTTAGGGTTTAGGCATAGATCATTCACGATATACAGTAAAAGTCATGATCTCCTTTCTTCAATTAAGGGAGACAATCACCGATCTTAATCGAACAAATTTTACTCTGCAAATGGAAACAGGTCGAGACTTATAATTAAATTGGTGAAAGCAGAAGGTGATCCATTGTTAGAAAATGCTTGTCATCTATCTGGGTTAAGGGATGGAAATAGAAATGCCCCACTCTAAACTTCATGTTATCTATTAAATCAAAGAGATGTCAATGATTCCAACCATTGAGTTTTCATCTCGTTACTCTTGTGAGAAAGAAGAAGGAAATATGTATATTTGAAAGGCCAACTTACGATAAGAACTAAGGATCTGGGAAACCAAGTTCTTTTGCAGTTCTTAATTTTTTTTGAGGTTTTACTTTCTTTTGTTCTGTGTGTGTGTGTTTTTTAAAGGGTTATAGTTTTTTTTTCAATCGGGAAAGGTGTGTGTGCCCAGATCTTAGTTAAGGAATGAGTTTGATTTTTTGTCTTTATAATTATAATATGTAATGAAAAATATAAAAATATATAGAATGCCATGCCATTTGCCACATCAACTATGTGTATGTTGACAATTGATGTATATCGTTACAAATTTTAAAATCTAAAGGTCGAAAACTTGAGTCAAAATTTGTGTAAAAAAATGTCCCCCGATCCGGACCCATAAAAATATATATAAAGATAGAAAATAATGAAAATAAATAGCATATATCTTTAAAAGTTAAAACTTTAATAACAACAATAATCATATGAAAATAAAAAAAAATACAATTCATCAACAATATCCTTAAGAAAATAAGAAGAATAATGCATTCTTACAAGTTGCAAGTGGTAGCAAACCTAAACCTCCAATTCTTGGTCACCAAACCTTCAAGTACTTCTTCCATATCGGAGTCAAACTCAAAATCCGTACTTTCTTCTTCATCATCCGATTCAAAATCTTCTGCAAGTTCTCTGATTTCTTGAATCCTCGCACTTATTCAAGGATCTAAGCAATTATCCACTCCAAACTCATCTTCAACCATTTCACTAGTAATAACAAACAAAATATCCTCATCACCATCATCAATAATCCAACCTTGTGTCACAGTAGCTTCACTAGCAAAAAGAACATCCACATTTTTCTCTTTCTCTCTTTTCTATTTGTTGATAATCTTGGCATTGAATTGGACATAGACTAAATTGTTCAACCTCGTTCAATCAAGTCTATTCATTTTTTTGTATGAATCTAAAAAGGAAGAAAAAAGAGAGTAAGAGGTTTTCTTTTACCTTTTTTCTTCCGATAAAAAAAAAATAAAGCACACAGCCGCCCAGCCGATTAGTCGCCGCCAGGTGGCCAAAAATAGGCCGGCCGCATACACCCGCCGATTAGCCTAAAATAGGAACGGCTAGGGGTCTCCGGGTGCTTAGGCGGCCGCCTAGACCGATTTTTAAAACCTTGAAAAATACAAACCTTTTGCATGAAAAATTATATTATAATAATAATAAAATGAAAATAATAATAATAATAATAATAAGAGGAAATTGAGTATGCTTTTTCTTTTGGCTTCTAGAGATTTAGCTTCGATTAAATAATTTTAGTGTTTATTCTTGTTGTGTTCTCTCTCTGAACTAGGATTGAATCAGTTTCAGTTTGAGAGAAAAAAAGACAATCACAAAAGAAATAGTGAATTGCTTTTGGTTTGGTTCTGCTAATTCATTTTCATAGAGTATTTTAAGAATATTATAGCATGAGTATTGCACCTCAGATGAGAAGAATTGGAACAACTTCTTTGTATTTTGTTCACTTAAACCTATTTTTTGTTGAATATTTGCATACCCTTCTTTCTTTCAAGAATATTATGCTCTTTAGAAGGTATCAAGAAAATTTGACGTAGGAGATAATCATCTCATCTATTAAGTTTTAATTTTCAGTTAAATTTAGTTTTCTCTGAAAATTTCAGCTTTTCTCAGTAATGATGAAGATCATATCATTCACGTATATGTGTGAAGAAGGCTAGTTCCTGTAACTTATTCTAGTGGAAACCCAACTGAGTATATAACAACACAAAGCGAAAATTTTACTGTGCACCAGGTGCATATGCACCGTAGGCCAATTTTTTTTTTATAAATTTAGTTTTTATTTTTATTTAATTTGGTTTCATTACTGTCATTCCTTGTCCGTTTCCAAAACTTATAACCCTATTTAAGAAACGATAGATGCATCAAATACACCCTAACCGCTCTCGAGCACAAAGTGGGTAAGCTAGTCATGGTTTCACTATGGAGATTAGACTAATGGGGAACTGAGAAGTTGGGACACAGAGACGAGGGTTGTAGACCATGCCTTATTTAAAGGAAACCAACAAAAGAGACAGTGTGATGACTTATGGGTGTCACGTGGAGGGGAACCCCAATCCTGCTGGGTTTATCTAATTTTTCTGAGTTTGGTGTTGGCTGCCTAGTCCCTTGTTTTAAGGGTCAGATTACCCTAGCAAAGGGCAATATAACATGCACTACTGGATTTGGCCGATACCTGCACATTTTTTTGCCCTTTTTATCCTTTATCTGATCAGAAGTATATGTCTTGGAGTCTCTATCCCCTTTTTAACCCTTATCCTATCTTGCAATGGACAATTATGAGCATCTTGGGTTTTCTTTCTGCAGAATCAGTCAATCACTTGGCTAAGATTGGTATGGAATGGTGGCACTGTCTCAGTATGATGTATCTGAACTAGATACCAAAGCAACTCCACTGCATCTTTTGCTTAGAATGAGAAGAGTGTACGAGTGTTCACCTCGATCTAGTGATCCTGATCACAATGCCAACCATTTTTCTGTGTTGAATAATCTGTAAATCACATTGTTAACCGCATCTTTCAGTAGAATGAAAACCGTTTACTTCGGTTAATCACATTTTTCGGTAACTCCCATGTAAATGCCGGTTAATGAAGCAACCAGAATTGCTTGTATCACTGTAACATTACCATATATTCATGGAGGTGACACCACTTGTGTGGGGATAAAGTCTACAATTTGGAAGTTGCTTACAACTAGAAAGGGAACAAATTTTCTCCCATCATGCACCATCACTTCATTCCATGCTGAGCACGTTCCATGATTTAGAGCTCCTATTGTATTTTAGACTCTTTTCCTGAATTCGGCATGATCACACTGCTATTTTCTTGGTGCGTACCATATGCTTTTCAGCAATCTAATCTTGTTTTTGCAATAAAGCGGCAATTTGGTTTATCCATTAGAATAGTAAGTCTTTTCTTTCCTATATATTGTGATCATGCCCGCTCAGGCGCTGGATAGCCGTGTGAGACGAAACGACGACAACCATCTGATCTTTAATGAATTGATCGTGTCCGTTTAAGTCCGTTTTATCCAAACCGTTTGAACAATTCATTAAAGATCAGACGTGTATCGCCCATTGGTCCTGCACGGCTATCCCGTGCCTGAGATTGTGATAATGAACAATACATACCCCTATAAGGAAAGCTCCCAACGAACAACATGACCAAAAGAACCAAGAGTCTAGAGCAGGAAGGACATTCAGGTGGGAGGTCTCTCCCAACTCCTAAGCTAGACCTTCACCTCACTAAGCACATGCTTGAAGGAGAAGGTATACGCTTTTATTAGTTTTATTTTATCTCTCACATTGGTTTTCAATCTATATGGAATGAGAAGCTATCAAGTGACATTTGTCACAGTTAAACATAACTGGTTGGCTTTGCCTCTAGCAATGTAACCAGAACAAAAACATGACTGTTAACTATGAATTCATTTCGAGAAATAAAAATAAGTCATTAGCTTCCAAGGATTGCAAAACGTAGTGATGTATGAAAGAAACCGTACTCACAAGTCATAAGCTGGAAGTCAATACTTCCATCATCTCAGTCTAGCGAGGATAATTTCATATCCGAATCTCACTTCAGGGTTTATTTCAAAAGAAAGAACTTCTATGGCAAGGAATTATATTAAGCAGATAGCTTTTGACACACTTTTAACCATATCAAAATCTGTTCTTCAGCACTCGAACATATCATGGAAAGTAAAAACCAACGACTGAATAAACCAGCTTATGTAAAAGTCAAGAATACATATTACTTGAGAAGATTGCCCTATTACTAGAATTGATTAAATCATTTAGGTGTTTGAAGAAGCAAGAAAAAGCATGACAGTTCAATAGAGTTCCAGCTCACCACCTAATTTTTGCATTCAAGAAAGATTCTCCAAGAAGAATCGATGGACCAAACGCCTATAAAGAAGTAGAACCAGATATTTCTGAAAAGAGCCCATTGGAGAAAAATTACAATTCTGTCCATTCACCAGCAGAATTTCACAGAAGTATGAAAATAAATCTAAGATTGGTTAAGAAGTAGTTTATCAAAGGATATAAATTGGAGTGTAAATTGGTTTACTGTCCAAACAATATTACTTGGTGCAGCTGCTTCATTTCAGTTTATGCTAATAACCACTTATGTGTCTAACGAAACAAAGAAATGGAAACGTAGCTGTAGTAGAAAAGGTTCAACTCTACTCTTCAACGTTGCAGTCTAAAAGAGATTCACTCACAGAACCCAAGACATAAAAGAAAGTAAAGGCATAAAAGTGCATACCGTAGATGGTACGTGGAATGACTGCAACATCTTATGCAAGATGCCTTTCAATGAGAAACCCGAACCTTGCTCATTCAATTGAGAAACTTTTAAACTCTATTCTCTACACAATATCAGAAAACAATACCACATGAAACAAGGTGCCAATGAATTTACAAATTAAAAAGATTGAAAAATTTGAATGTCTTCCACTCCAACGAAGGAGTCTTTTTATTTCGTATGTAAATCTTAGTTCACCCCAAAACTCACTTGGAGAAAATTTTAAACGTAGACACAGAACATCACAAAACAATACCGCTTAAACCGAAAGGTTATATTAGTTCATAAATTGAACTGAATACAAAGGTTCCAACCTCTTCCACTCCAACAGCCTCTGAAACACGAACATGTCTATTGAAGGAGTGTCGGAGTGTCAGACACGTCGACACCCCGACACGGTGTCCGACACGCCACGTCATTATCGACACTTCTCTGACACGTTGACGACACGCCATGTCATTATCGACACGCCACGTCGTCGATTTGAGAATTTTCACCAAAAAAATCAGAACCTAAATCGCATAGTGCAGTAAGCCGCACCTCATCTAAAGCACAAATAGAGAAACACAGAGAGGACGGCGAGTTTTGACGCCCAGCTTCAACCTCTGCGCTCTGACGCCCAGCTCCGGCAGCGAATCTTCGAGTTGGGACGGTCAAGGGAGACATTTGACAGTAAGCCACTGTGATGCACCTCACCTAAAACACAAATAGAGAAACGCAAAGAGGGAGGCGAGTTCTGATGCCCAGCTTCGACCTCCGCACTCTGACGTCCAACTCCGACGGCTAACCTTGGAGTTCCGACGGCCAGGCGAGACCTTCGACCTCCACGCTCTGACGCTTAGCTCCGGCGGCCAATCTCCAACTTCCGAGCTCTGTCTCTAAAAACTTCTCTGATCTGTGAAAACTCTTCCCATAAGTTCATCACTTGATTCACTTCAGATCATTCTCTTTTCATAATTATTGTTCCAGAATCTAGAAGCTGTGAGGAATGTTTGATTGTGTGAACTGTGAAGTCATAATTTTGTTGAAGTAAATGTTATGCACATTTAGACTTAATTAAACTAGTTTCTGCCCAGTTTTTGTGTTAGATGACTGCTCAGCTTTAGGCACATTTGTTAATTCTCTTTAATGTTATTTGTTAGGATTATGCAATGAAATAGATACAAAACATTATTTTGATAATATAATTGATTCATTTCATATTTTAGTATATTTTGATGTATTAAAAATATATATAAATATAGTATTTTATTTGCTGTGTTGAAACCGTGACGGATATGCAGTTTTTAGGTTTTACCGTGTCGCGTCGTATCGTGTCGCCGTGTCCGTGCAACGTAGCCTACAGCTGATCGATGTGGTTTTCATATTTCATATGTATATGGGGGCTGCAATATTGCAGCACATACTTGGACCCAAATTTGCATTAGATGTAACTATAGGACATTAAACAAACACTTCAATTTCTCCACAAAGCAATGTCATGCTGTATATGTTAACCAAAAATGTAACATTGCAAGCAGTTGTCCATAAATATTGAGTCATGTAACAGGCTTTGATTCTGAACCATACCCTAACAACAAACTTACGGAATGAGAATTCCCAAGTGAAGAGATATGAACTGCTAACCAATCTTGGTTTACCATTTGTTGTCTAAGGTATGTTTAGCATATATTCTTGAAACTAACCTGTGCACTAAATGACTGAACATCTAGCAGCTGCATCGTCTCAGACTCTCATTCTTACAATGAAACACAAGACAACCAAAACGCCGCAAAAATCTCCACTTCCAACTTCAAAAGAATGACACTTTTCTTATAAATGCAAGTTCTACTACCTCTCAAATTGCTCTTGGAAAAATCTTCAAGGATCACTTCCACACAACAAACAACAACAGCATTAGCCATTGTACAAATCGGACATTAATGCCTTTCAACCTCTAGCTTGGTGATTCAGGATCAAAATCCAAATGGTAATTGCATTCCTTGGAATAGAAATCATTCTTCTCAATCAAACTCCTCAACTTCCCATAACTAAAATTCGGGCTATTTGGATCGCTGCTCGGAGTCTCAGCCGATGAATCCACAGTTAATGGTGGCATGAAACACAAGTAACATCCTGTATTACCTCCACTACCTCCAAACCTCTTACCCGAAGCAAACGGTGAACAAGAAGAAGCAGCACCCCTGTTTCTTCTAGGCAATTGCTTCTTGGCTTTTGTGAATGGAGACAGTACCACCTGTTTGGCCTTCCCCACATTTCTTGAAAACCCAAATCCACTATGCTTCTTTCCATCCTTGGCTTTGCATCTGCAACTGTCTTTGACCCCTCCACCATTTCCATCCTCATCCTCCTCACCATCATCTCCAAAATCTCTACTAATGCTTGATATCTCTTCACCAATCACAGACATCAATTTTATGCAGCTATATTTCTAGTTTTCTACAATGACTATAATCAAAAACCCACAAAGCAACAATAAGAATCATTAAAGTTTCGATTTTGATCACAAATGTTGGACCAGTGAAACAAAAGAAACAAACCCAGATGAGAGTTTGGATAGAATTTTAGTTCAACACAGCAGGAACTAATAAAGGAGCAACAGGAATCAATAATGGTTTGAATTTGATCAGAAACGACTAGAGAAGAAAAAGGAGGAGACCAATAGAGTTGAAGTTAGAGTTTACGTGAAGAAATAAGAGATGAGAGGGTATTACAGATTGAAGGGAAGCTCGGTTTCTCCGGCAAGCTTGTAGGAGAAAGGAGCGAGTGAAACTCTGTGTTTGTGACTTTGTGTTGGATCAGAAAAATCGACTGGTCTCTACAGTTTCGTGGGGAACATAGAGATTAGGATTTAAAATTATTTCCTTAGATCTCTATGATTCTATGTGAGCACGTAGAGAACTACGTGGTGGATTTGTGATGGCTGGGATTGAAGGTAGCGTCTGGTAGTTATATTAGTTTATAGAGAGGGCTTAAAGCTGTATTTAAAAGGCCAAGTGCGTTTCTCAAGTCTTCTGAAAGCTTTACCAAAAAAATCTTTTAAACGGGATCATGCTTTTATGCCATAAATTTATTTAATAGTTTTAATAATTTTTTTAATAATTTTTTTAAAACAAGCATGATCCCGTTTAAAAGATTTTTTTGATAAAGCTTTCAGAAGACTTGAATAAATTTATGCTTTTAAAGTTCTCAGTTAAATATTTTAATTAATAAAATCACAACTTGATAGTATTTTTATGTTATTTATTGTGTAATTTGGTATACTGCTTCTTGATAGTGAAAGATTAATCATCTCCTACCGCAGTGAAAGCTATGGGTTGAATAGGTATAAACGATAGACAAGCGTCAAACCGAAATATAGGATAATAATGAGAATAATCTCTGGATTTTTGAAATATTATTGAATTGTTGAATGCCTAATACAACATAGAGGGTGTCTATTTATAGGCTCTAACTCAAGACTAAATCATTTTTAGAATAAGACTAGGAAGTAACAAAACCTATTGAAACTAGAAATTCCTATTGAATCATAAATCATAATTCTAAGAATAATAGAAAACTTATACTTGCTTACGACGTTGACTTTCCAGCTGCTCCTCGAACTCCTCTGCGAGTCGTTCTATATCAGTCTCCCCCACTTGAGAAAAACTCGTCCTCAAGTTGATATCATGATACAAAAGCATGGTCATCTGCACGAAATTCATGAATATCACTTACATTGAAAGTCTTCAAGATTCTCATCGATTCAGGCAAGTCAATGACGTAGGCATTATCATTGATCTTTTGTAGCACTTTGTATGGACCATATTTGCTCGGTTGAAGCTTATTGTAAGTGCCAGCGAGGAACCTTTCTTTGCGCAAGTAGATCATAACATAATCTCCTTCATTGAACACCTTCTCCCGCCTATGAGAATCTGCATGTGCTTTATATTTTGCATTGCTAGTCTCTAGCTTTTTCTTGACTTCTTCTTGAACCCCATGCATATCCTTTGCCATAGATTCTGATGCCACACTAAAGCCGTTCTCTTTTGATATTCTTGTTAGATCAACAACATGCTTAGGTGGAGAGACATACACCACAGAAAACGGAGTCCTCCCAATTGATTCATGAACAGAATTGTTGTAGGCGAACTCAACTTGTGGTAAAACATAATTTCATTGCTTTGGTTTTTCTCCACAAGTACTCCGAATCATATTCCCCAATGTACGATTTGTAACCTCTATTTGACTATCAGTTTGGGGATGAGCAGTGCTACTACGATTCAAAGAAGTTCCGAACATCTTCCACAACGTAATCCAAAAGTGACTTAGGAACTTAGTATCACGATCAGAAGTGACGCTACGAGGCACTCCATGCAGACGAACAACTTCTCGAACGAATAGCCGGGCAATGTGAGATGCATCGGAGGTCTTTCGACAAGGAATGAAATGAATCATTTTAGAAAACCTATCAACCACCACAAAGACGGAGTCGACTCCACATTGTGTTCGAGGTAACCCCAAGGAAGCCCTTAACTCAGCCGAGGTCTTGGTCATCTTAATTTTCATCGGTGGTTCCTATCTGGACCTTTGCTCGGTAGTTTGTGTTTCTATTGCTTTATGTCGTTTATCTTCTTCATCTCTAGTGTTTGCTGGGTTTATGTCTTCTTAGTTTTACTTTCATTTTTTTCGTTGGTGTCAGTCTCCCTTATCTGCCCCTCTTCTTTGTTTTGGTTAGACTTGGTAGCTTGCTTGTTTAGGCACGCGTATTGTTTGTATGTGCCTGCCCTCTGTGTTTCCATCTCTCTAGCCTTGGGCTTGTTGAATGAAATTTCAGTTGACCAAAAAGAGGCATGTGCAAATAATTTTTTTAGTAAGCCTAGTTAGAACGAGAATATTTATTGAATATAATCAACAAAGATAAAAAATAATGAGGTTTTCAAAAAGTTATAGCTAAAAAACGATTTGGAATATTTTCAATAAATCACTCAGAAAGAAAGCACATATAAAGGCTGAAAAACTTATGTAAGGGTCATACGAATCAAGTTGAACTTGTTTTAGCATGAATCAATCAATTCTCAATCATTATATTAGTCAAACAATCGATGCACACAACTAAAGTAAAATAGTCGTCAAAATCTATTAACAACTATTTGAAATCAAGAATGTAACACATGCTTGCAATCCTTTTATGACCGTAATATAAATCCGTAACAGTTTGAACTCATCAATGTTTGGAAGAACACAAAAGACTCAACAAAAAGAAAAAAATTCCTAAAGCTGAACTTTTTTTTTACTAGGAAAAAAAAAACCAAACACAAAACTATTGTTCCCCCACACTTAAACTAAACATTGCCCTCAATGTTGACATATATAAACATGCAATGATATATCTTAATGAAGAATGAAATAAAAACTAACAAATGAATGTAGATGAGAAAAGAGTAAGAGTGCTCCCTCTTGTAGATCTCCTAAAGTGTTTGAAAGCAAAGAGGAAGAAATCAGCTTTTTGAAGTCGCATATCATGCTCCAGCAGTCTGTGTTCCAAACCTCATAATTTTTTGATGCTCCGCCGAATGACTGAGCTACCACTTGGATGTCATTTGATGTTGTTAGCTTTCTGTGGATATGTTGATCACCTTCTAAATCCCAGCGACGTGGAAATTATGCCCCTGAAAAGTTAGGACAAAATCTGAAAATCTACATAAAATCTGGCAAAATGACCTTGCTGCACTCAAACTGAAGTTGTGAGCTCATGCTGACTTGAAATCTAGATCCGTCAAATCCATTAAAAAGTTGACTCCCGGAGCTTTTGATCTGTACATTACACATTTTCCGCTTTCAAGTGAGCTCTGAACGGTAGCCGTTCAAAGTGAACTGATTCACGAGATAGAAAAATAGTTTCTATTAAAAAGTGATTTCTTAAACTTTTCTCAACTACATGACCTACACACAGTGAAAACATAAAACCGAACAAAAAAATGAAGAAAATGAAGAGAATAATAGGCATAAGAGAGCATCCTTATGAAATTTGAAACTTTGAATGCGCAATCTCCCTCCTCCATGTCATGAAAACTCTTCATCAAGGATAATCAGGAGGTTTCAGTCTTTGGATCCACAAGATGCTTAACTTTCTTCAATGATGTCTCATGCTCTTTTGATAGCAACTTGGGTACCTTGAGATCAATAGAAAGATATGATTCAAAACTCTTCTTTTTGTTTTTCTTCTTTCGTTGTCTCATTCTCTTTTGGAATCCACCAAGCATAGAAAAAAAATCTCTCTAGAAGATTTTTTATGCTCATTTATCACCATCTCCACATGTTTAAAGAAATCAAAAAGTGTTGGATGAATGAAGCTTGTGGAAAACTTGAATGTCGCAAGAAAGAATCCATTGGTCGACCATGCACCGGTAATAGAGGCTCAAACATAGAAGCTCTAACGGTCTCCTCCTTTGGGCAATAATAACTCACATTATGCATGAAATACTCTTTAGCTTCATGAGGCATTGTGATCTCTTTCCAACACATAAAACTCATTGTCATTAAGTTCAGCTTCAAGTTCCTCAGAGTCCACAAAATTCTCTTCCATTATCTCTAAAGACTCATCAACTGCTGACATATCAATCTTATTGCTCATGAAACCTTCTTGACTTTGTTCCTGCTCCCTTGAATCATAAGTTAAGTAAGCCAAAATTGTATCAATATATATGTTGCCCAATATTCTCAACTGATTCGTTTATATATTGTCTAAGTTCATCCATGGTTTGATTATATGACTCCACGTCCTTGAAAAAGGAAGCAGCAATCTTCGCAAGAGTTACATTATTATTAGCCATGGTAACAATCAAATCTTCAAGAGACTCATCTTCAGATGTTGGTGATTGATAATTGTAGTATGAAGGTGAGGGAGGTTCAAACTCGTTGAACGATCCTTGTTGATAATTTGTATAGTGATTCCACTCAAAATAAGAAGGGTGCTCCTATGTCGAATTGTAGGCAGACACATAATGATCATTCCAATATCCTTGGTTTGCTTGATATCCTCCAAACATATTACTTTGATCATAGTAACGATGATATTGCATGTTTGAGCATGTCTCCGATGAATGACCAACCATAGAGCATACAAAACACACCTCGTAGGATCGCTGCCACATTTTAAAATAAAAGAAAACAAAAATAAGTTAGTATTATATACAAGAAAAATAAACACAAACAAAGCAAGTAATTAAAATCCAATAGTCCCCAGCAACGGCGCTAAAAATTTGATCGGTTATTTCTAAACCAATTTTATTTTCCTTATTCACAACTAGATTGTCATATATAACATACGCAAATAAGGGTATTTCCTGCAGAAGACTAAAGAATTCCAACTACTCAAACAAATGTCATAAAAGTGACTACTGATCCTAGAGACCAGCAGTAGAAAACCTAAATATTTGACTAACCTAAACTAATCAAAAAAATATGAAAAATTTACGAAGACAAACTAGACACTGAGACGAACAAGCATACAAAATTTCAGACGATTCAGAGTTCGTTTACTATGTCAAACAAATATGGAAACAAAGAGGACAGAATAATGACAAAAACTGTTTTTGGGTTTTTGATATTGGTTTTAGAAAACGACGAAAGTAAAGATAGTTAGGAAATATGCAATCTACACCCAACAATCACACATAAGACAATTTGTTTAGTATATAATCCAAACAATCTAGATGAAGATGCTCAGATTGGCTCGGTACGCTTGAAACACAACTTATTACCCTTTCTTACTTTGTACGTCAGGCAGGAAGTGCTCTCCACCTAGACTATTTTTCAAGCAATGCAACCTAAAGGTATACTTATTAGATTAAACATGCAGAGATTATTAAGTTCGAAAAGAGTTTGAGACATCAAAAGACATTGCAATAAACTTAGAGTCTTTCTAAACCTATGACTTAGTTTACTTGCTAACGAAAGCTAACAATTGCTTCTCTAGATAGTTTGAGGAGTCCGATATTGACACTGGCATCAAACAATCCAAACTATAAAATCCTAACATGCATACTAAGCGTGCACTCAAAGCATACAAGAAAAGAATTCATCAATGAAATAATAGTAAACAAAGTCTCATCTTGAATTGAAAGAAACTAAAACCAAATCTCAAACCATCTTGGAGTTCATGTCTTAGGGTTTCAAGTAGTCCCTAACTAAGAAAAACTAAATAAACATAATATAAAGATAACACAACATACTGGGGAGGATGTGAGAAGAAGGAAGAAGAAGAAAGAAGTCAAATATGATAGCGTAGAGTTTATATTGTTTCCTTCCACCAATCATTCTTGGTTAAGGTTTCCTTAGATATCTTGGTTGGCTTAGACTAATAGAAGTATGTCAACTCATTTAATTCTTCAAAATCAGCTTCATATCGAGGTTATAAGTTGAAATATGAAGTACAAACTCGTCCATGAGCTTCTCGGTGTGATTTGGGTCTCAAAACACAAATTCCCATTAAGATTCAGATTCGAGTGCAGATTGACCCTTCGGTACTAAATCGACCATAACTTCCTCTAGGAAAATAATATTCACAAACCGTAAAATGTTCTAGAAAGCTAAAATCCGTAGATTTTCAACGATATAAAACGCATCATCTGGTTCTTCTCGAGATGTCCTCAGTATTCTGTCAAAGTTGGCTGACTATCATAGACAGATTTTAGAAGTTTGCCTTCCAATCTCTATTTTCCTTCTAATTTGCTTAGGAACACTTAGAAAACAAAGAAACAAAGTAAATAACTATAAAACAAACCAAACAAACAAATAAAGTATAGAGTAATTTGATATAATTAATGTATAATTGTGCACATATCAGTGTCACCATGAGTTCATGAGTTCATACAATGATTATAACTCTTCTCAAACTAGAGTCATCCAGTTGGATGCAATGTCTAGGCAAGCTCGCTCCACCACCTCATCATTGCTTACCTGATCATATATGATTGGAGTACAGAAATGATTGACGAATAACAGTGTATTTCTTGGTAGACCATTATGATGAGTATGAGCCCAGTTGGCCCACTCTCTTTGTACAGAACCTAGAAACCCATCATACCTATTTGATTATGCCATGTAAGCTTGTAAAATATATAGAGATTTATTTTATTTTATTTTCACTTTAAAGTCAATTACTTTGGTTCAACAGAATCAAGCAAAATTAAAATAATATAATGACACCTGTTTTCCGTACCCAGTCATTAAGACACTCTAAATATTTTTCCATAATGTATATTCACCATATTCAACATGTAGTTAATTGCCAGAAACATTTACACATAAGTTCGTGATATTCACGATGCATAATTAGTATTGTGAAAGTAATATCATCAATTGTTACATAATTTCAATCTAATTGTTCATATTACATGTCCCTGATGAACCAGAAGTTCATTTTTAAACTCGTAGTTCGTATATAAATCAAACTTGTAGCTTTGATAATAACCAATTTATGAAACTCGAAGTGTCATTCATAGATCACGGAAGAAATCAGTAGCTTTTATTTATATCATGGTAGTTGCAAGTCTCTAGAAAAAACAATCTAAACTAAACATTCTCCTTGCTTGAAGAAAAGATCAAATTAGAGAATATTGAAATGAGAAGATTTGTTTCCTTAGAATCTAAATCAAAGTTGATCTGTTATTAATATTACGGAATTGAGTATTCTCGTCTAGCTGACAAGTTAAAATATCTCTACGTTTCAGAAGAACGTTATTAAAAGGTAAGGTCATTGGGACAAATGATAAAACGTTGAAACCACCGAAAATTGGTTTAATGTCTTTGCATAACCTTTGATTATGCAGCTCGAAGCGTTGATTGAATATATTAAAATATATTAGCTAGAAGCTAAATGATTTGAGCAAATACTCGTTATAATACATGAGATTAAACACTTGGGTGTGATGCATTGTATCTTCAACTATCAAAGGAGCATCCCTTTCTCAATAAAGGTCATGTGTTTAGTAACATATATATTATGTCATGTTACTTGATAAGGATGGTGAATACTATACCATATTATGTAACGACAATATATACACTTTTTCTGTATAGAATGCAAGGAAAAATTTGTGGACATATCCAACCACCATACGGACCAGTTAAATATTAATGGTTTTGGTTGATGCATCGACAATGATCAGATGTCACACTGCTGTCCACAAGAAAATGATGCGCTTGCTAAACTCTCACCCATGAAATTAAAGGTACACTACTAGGATTATCTTATAAAGTCTATAAGGTTTGATAATGCCGGAGAGTTTACGTAGAAGGATTCCGATACATATCCCTTGAGATCTTTGAACATATAGTTTTCCTATGTTCACACCTAAGATGGTCTCGCATATAGAACCTTGGTAATGCGCATCAATCTTCTAGTATTTACGTCGGGCTATGTAATCTTGCATGCAGCCATATTGGTCTAGTTGAGGCCTACTGCTACCCATTTACATCGTGTTACAATTAGCGACTGGGTGGGAACCTGAAATTTTTGCACTTACACTCATTTTTGTTGGCAGTCCCTGTGCCAATTGTGCCGCCATAACGTACAAAATTGGGTCATCAACAAATGATGGTCATATATGTCGATTATGAAGTCATTCATTATGATCTCTTTAGAGACCTTGACAGGCGATCTATATACCGTTAGATTTGCGATCGTCACTTTAATGAGAAAGTATTCCCATCGTTAGGGGGAGATAAGAACGTCACTGTTGCTGATGAACGATGTGTAAACGACTCATCTTGATCCCTAAACCGCATATGTGAGATTGGAGTGCGAATAATTCTATTTTTAGTCGAAGTATAAAGAATTCTAGATCTATGTAGTGTATCCCATAATATGTCAGACACTTCAGTAAATCTAGTCAAAGTGACGAGATCATATATACATGCTACAAAACTGCAAGGATAAATGTCCATATAGGACGTATCACGTATCGTCCTAGTGGAACGAGGTACAACCATGAAAAATAACCTGTCATAGTCCATGCCCAGAAGAGAGGTAGACCATTAGGTTCGACCGATTTTTTATCCCTGAAAGAGGATAAACTTGACACAGACTAATCTTCTTGTCATCGCAATTTCAACCAAATTTAACTCATGAGATTACTTCATCTCTAGTGTTGTTTATCTTCTTCATCTCTAGTGTTTGCTGGGTTCATGCCTTAGTTTTACTTTCAGTTTTTTTTTTCGTTTGTGTAAGTCTCCCTTACCTACCCCTTTTCTTTGTTTTTGGTAGACTTGGTAGCTTGTTTGTTTGGGCATGCGTATTGTATGTATGTGCTTGTCCTCTGTGTTTGTATCTATCTAGCCTTGGGCTTGTTGAATGAAATTTCAGTTGACAAAAAAGAGACATGTGCAAATGATTTTTTTTTGGATTAAGCTTGTTAGAACGAGGATATTTATTGAATATAATTGTTGAGATATATATCCCACATCGGGAATATGCGACCTTGCATGTGGCTTTATAAGGGTTTGAGCTACTCTCTCTATTGCCAATTGGTTTTAGAGTTGAACCCCAGACTACTTAATCATGGTATCAGAGCGGGTTGCCCACGTACACGTGTGAAGCCTAAAGGCCACACGAACTCCACGACCACCCAAGTTGTTGTCCACGTGTTAGGCTTAAAGATTCGCCACACGTGCGGGGGCGTGTTGAGATATATATCCCACATCGGGAATATGAGACCTTGTCTGTGGGTTTATAAGGGTTTGGGCTACTCTCTCTATTGCCAATTGGTTTTGGAGTTGAACCCCAGACTACTTTATCAATAATAAACAACAGAAGGAGACAAACACCCATGCATCTCATACGAAAAACAAAACTTAACGAAAACGGAAATTAGGAAAACTCAACGTATCTCTATCATAATAAGAACAAATGAAATCCGGTGGAGAATCCCACCAAGTCATACCCCTCGAAGAAGAAGAATCAAAACTAGCAAGAGCATCAGCGACTTGATTTCCTTTCCGATAAAATGAGATGAGCAAAAGTGCATCTTTGAAGTCCGGTATACACAATTCCTCCATAAGACACGGAGCTGCCAAGGAGTTAGCATGGGAGAATGAACCATGTTAGGATACAAATCAAAGCCAATCATTTTCTGATGAAAGTAAGGTTTGCAGTTGTGATCTTTAGCTAAAAGCTGGTTTAGCTGTTTGTTTATTAATCTGAGACTAAGGGAGTCATAATCTAGTCAAGGGTATGATCTGTTGGTCTAATTTGTCCCCCAATGAAAGAAACAATGGTTGGTAGTAGCCATTGTTTAACGTAGGGGTCATTGTGCATTTATGTGCACCTTGTTTTAGTCTGACTAGAAATTCTGCAGCAAAACATTGGTTCAGGATTTCTTCATATATGTTAGGGAGGTCAGATTCACAATCTACATGAATGAAGGAGTTTAGCGTAAGAAATAAATAGGTTATATAGTTGCTGATACAGAAAGAAATTAGGTCATCACACCAACACTTCAAAAAGTTTCTGAAATTAATTCCAGTGTTAATTTGCCTTCATGAGATTTAGACTGGGACTGAAGTCTGAACTGAGGAATACTGGTAGTTTGGTATATGAGAGGTGCCTCATGCCCCATGGAACTTGATATTTATGAATTCATATTCAACTGAGACTTGATTATTTGTTTGTTTATCTATCTAAGCCAAGTGAGTCCATAGTCAAGTCCAGAACATGATCTGTTAGCCTAAGTTGTCTAACATTGAAGAAAACAATGGTTGGCATCTGCAATTGATAAACTATTGTGGTCATTTGTATCTTTCTGCAACTTGATTTGGTCTAACCAGAAAACCTGCGGCAAATCACATTGGTTCAGCCCTTCTTCATATTGGGTAGCTCAAAATTTCCCAGTCCAAAAAAGAGGGAAAGAACCTATAAAACAAAGGACCAAATTAGGGTGTTGCTGAATTCAGCCACCAGTCCACCACCTAAAAAAGTTTCTGAATTCAGGCATTCAGGTATGCTGAAAGCCTAAAAGGATAAAAAGAATTTAGATTCCTGAATTCCACAGGAGACCACAAGAGCATTTCCAACACGAACATCCAACAATGCCGATTCTCTAGCCGCTCAAAAGGCAAATGGGCCTAAAGTTCTTCAACAAGTCTTGGTTTTAGATGATTTTTCACTTTTCTGATGTGAGACTATTAACTCAAATCTAAGCTACTCTTTCTAACATCGCTAAATGCACTCGAGAATTTGATCACCACATCAAGTACCAAAAAAGTTCTGAAGTAATCAGTTTTAGATTGGAACTGAACTGAACTGAGGAACATTGCTAGTGGTGAAGCTAGCAAAGTATATAGACTGTCTCAAACCTCATGTGTGCCATACATTTCTAATACTTGTGAATTCAACTTGATCTTAACTTTCTAGGGTAAGAACCTGCAGACTCCCTGTATCTAAATATCTACTCTTGGATTAGAAGAAATATATAAACTTTTTCTACATCCCATTTAGCTTAGCAAGTATGTTACCGTTGCTATGCACACAGTTCTTTAGTCTGGTTTAACCAATAATATATATGTATGCTTACAGCTAGTCGATTAATCTGGTCTTATGGAACCAAATATCTTGATCGGAAAACACATGCCAGAAACTCAGAAAGAGATCATCTTTCTCTTGCGTAGCTCTTAGACAATCTCAGAAGTAACCAAATGAACTATTATAAAACTCCAAGCAGCTAAGCACTGCTGGGTTCTGTAGAGCCATACATCCTTTTCTTGCGCCAAGTTATTAAGTAAAATTGTCAACTAGCTAGCATAACCATCTTCATGATTGTGCTAAAGAACACAATTTCTCATTCTTTTTCATTTTTTATTTTATTTCCGGAAAAGAGTTATATCCCATGCCAAGTTTTTAGCACAAAGAACAGGTTATGGGATCTGTCTATGTCATCTTATGAAATCAAAGTCGACCAAAAAAACAAAAGAAATCTTCTGCAATTTGAGATGCTCCACTCTCCTAGCCAACCCTTAAAGATGAATAAAGATGCCCACTTTTGATGAAGCTCTTTTATTCCACCACATCTGTCATGTTACCGCAGAATGTAGCTCAAAATTGAATAATCGCCCGACTTGGTTTTATATTCATCAATCAATTCTACCTGTATCGGAAGTTGGATTGTTGATGAAAATTCTGCCATAAGGGCCATGCCTTATTGTTCATATTTATATCAATGGCAGAGCTTACTCTACCATGCCGCCTTGTAGGACCATTACATTGTTTATACTGTAAGTGTCTAATAAAGATTTGAATCTTTAACAACATAACGGATAAAAGCAAGGTTAATGCATATAAACGAATATCTTTAGCAAGTGGACAATGCATATATGGTTGCATTTTCATTCACGGACAATGGTTGATCCATTAAGATCAGAGCAATCTAGTAGGGAATGCTCCATGTTTAAATGAAAAATGCAGAGCCTGTGAATCGAAGCTTGGATGGTTGAGACTTGAGAATGGCACTACTGCTGACCCAATCACTATGAAAAAGAGGTTAAAAGTGACAAAGTCCAACACCCAAAACTAAGGAAAAAATGGCACAGAAGAATTATTGGGTATGTGACTCAACTGTATCAACAGTCCAAGCGCGTGCAATGTGTGAAAGCCACAGTTACCCAATAAAGACTTTTCTGCTGTCTCTCATCTTCCACTCTTCTTCTCCTTACTGCTTTACCTTTCATTCAAAGGATCAATTCAGAAATGCTTGACCTTTTTTGGGTTTCCGATTTCCACCCTCCTGCCCTTGAAAGTTCAAACCTTGAACATGTTTTGCACAAATTCAATTCCTTCCTATTTGGCTCTCCGCAATCAACAACAGCTAAGACAACTATTTCTGGTACCAAAATGGACCTCAAACTCGCTGTTTCACCCAGAAAACATGGTCATTTTTCTTTGAAACTCTCAATTTCATAGATTTATACACTTGTATTGTTTTGGGATTCTCACATCAACTCTATAACATGTACAGGTTTCTAATAATATATATCGCCCCCAATCACCATCATGTATATTGATAATTAACAAATGGAAATAACATCAAATTTCGGGGAAAGAAAAAAAAGACTAACAAATTAAGCAATTAATGAACATGGAGTTGTGTTCTACCAGAAACAATAGGAGTTATCACATTTCTTGTTATGACGGTAGTTATTCAAAAGCAGGCACAGTCTTCTTCGCCGGAAAGAGAATCCATACCGGAGTCTAAAGCACACAGATTTCCTAAGCTTCTTAGCATTACGCAGCCTCAAGCATAGGACTCTCTTCACTTTAACCAACGACCCTTTGATCTTCTCTACCAGATTCTTCTTCCTGCAGAACTTGTAGCTCCTAAGGAAAATCTGCCTCTTCTCCATCTTCTCCATCATCACGTAATTATAACATGAAGTATTGCTATGTTGATCCATCAAGTAGTACCCGCCAAAGCCAAAGCTAAAGCTACTAGTACTACTCGTTGAGGTGGTTCTACTGAGAGTAAGGTTCGGATGAGGATCCCACATGCCAGCCATGAAGTACTACAAAGTACAAACTTGAAGAAACAGAGACAGAGAGGGCGTGTAGGTTTCAGCTTGTTGATATGAGATTTGGAGGAAGAAGAAGGAAGAAGAGGAGATATTATAAAGGGTTTGGGATTTGTATAAGTTCTAAGAGCAAGTGCTGGTTAAGTCATTGAGTGTTTGCTTGACATGGCAAGCGAGCAAAGCGCCGCCACAGGAGCCAAGACAGACTAGCTTCTTTAGCTTAAGCTTTGCTATGGGGAACCTTTTCTTCTCTCTGGTTTTTTCTGTTATTTAGGATGATGATGTTATATATGATAGAGGTGCTTTAACGCGGGTTTTGATGGGCGGTCAGGTGACGCTGGTGTTTCATTTTCATCCTTTTCTCTTCTAGACACTTTCTCTATGGTCTTTGATCTACTTTGGACAGTGCCATGGGAGCCATGGCAATTGAGGAGTTTAGTCTTTGACGATGGCATCATACATGATTTGTAGGTAGTGGATGTTAGACTTCTTGACGCGCTAAATGCAAATCTACCGTCGTTATGATTATATGTTAGACTTCTTGACGCGCTAAATGCAAATCTACCGTCGTTATTTTGGATAACCTTAAAGTTATAAATATAAAACAACGAATTAGACGTATTGTTTCTCTTAGTTACCGGTCTTGTATTACCTATGATATGTTACATGCCATTGATCCTCCTTAGTGTTGGATCTCATCCATCTTAGCCAACTCCTTGTTTTACCAATTTGAAGATCACACTGCTCAATTCCCTAGCTTGATTGGAAAGATCCTCTAAATTAAATATCTTCCACATTTAACAATGGAAGGTTAATAGTCCTACTGGCCAAGAACATTACCCCTATAGCACGCTAAAAATTAATTTCATAAATAAAATTGAAGATCAGACAAATGAGTCATGTATTCTTATAGATATTTACGAACCTGAGTTTAAAACCAGGCTAGAGTTGTTTGGAGAAGCAGCAAGAGCAATACAGATAAGCCAGGGCTGCGAGGAGGTTGCGTAAGATGAGAAAAACTGGCTAATAATCTAAATGGTCAATACCAAACACAATGCAGGTTTCGCTATTAGTACATGTATCATGTATCATGTATCATGTATCATGTATCTCTTACAGTCTTGGTGTAAATCACAACACCTGAATCCTCAGACTCTTAAGGTTCAAAGCAGATGTCCAGTCATCGTGTAAATCACAACACCTGAATCCTCAGACTCTCAAGGTTCAAAGCAGACGCACCAAGAGTCATACGCCGACAATACTTGTGTAACCAAAATTCATTTGAATTAGGACAAGCGTTGCCCATACGTGGATCAACATTATACCGTTACTGTTCCAACTTAACCACTTTAAGGTGTTAGGTTTTAACTATAAAAGACCTCAGTATAATTGGATATAATTTGATGCAGCGGAAAATAAAGGGATATGAGATTGGAATCCACCAATCTGTTTTTGATCTCGAATCCATTAGAGATTTTGGAATCCACCAGGAATTGAGATAAACTCAAAGTGTTTTTTTTATAAAATCAAGGTTATCAAATACAACTGATAGAGGCTCTTTATATAGGAGTAAAGAAACCCTAGGACAACTAACAATGAAACCTAAAAGCTCATGGATTAAAATAAAATAAAGTCCAAAACAAATTAATTAAACAAAACAAAATAATAAAAATAAAACTCAAAAATAATTAAAACAATCTTCTAGAAGCCCAACGAACTTAGATGTCCAGAAATAATTTGCCACGATCAAACGGTTCTCTAATCTTTATTTTTCGTCGGAAAGCGACCTCCTTTCGTTCTACATCAGTCTCCTCCACTTCAAAAGAACTCGACATCGAGTTCATCTAGGATAAAGAAGAATAATTTGTAGAAAACAAACTCAATAATAAATCCAATAATTGAACCTGTGGTTTAGAAGCCGGAGACTCTGCAAACTCTGAAGGCATAATCATGAATCTAACACCATAGATGAGTTTGTCAAATGCAACTTGAGAGAAGTCTTCATGATTCCTAAAATTGTCTTCTTGAATGGCCATTGGTTCTGATTCTAGTTCTGAAAAAGTCATATGAGGCGAGGTTTCTTCAATACTGACAACCGAGTCAACATGAGCAAATTCTTCTTTAATCTGCAAAGTGATTTCTTCAAAATTCTTTTCACACACTTCAGGCTTTTCAGGCTTGATTGTAATCTTGTTCAACTCCTTTATGGATAAATATGTTTCATCTTTACAATAACTACCTTTGACGCTTTCATGCCATGGTTTTCCAAAAAACACATCACTATCATCCATATCAATCACAAGGCAAGTAACCTCATCATTATAAAATTCTCCTATAGAGATGGGAACTTTACAAACCTTTGTCACATGTGCACGATCATCAATTCAAAATGGATTGTTCAACTTCACTGTCGGTAATTGAAGGGAATGGACAACCTTGCTTGCAACAAAATTCTCATGTAGATCACTATCAATTATTGTTGATCATACCTTGTTTTTGATGAAATACGTTGTTCTGAAATCGCCGTAATCCGGTGAGGTAAATATCCAACGTTCCATGCTAGCTTCCTTTTTTCTCTCTCTTCCACTTCCTTTCTTCTTCTTCTTCTTCTTCTTCTTCTTCCTTTCTTCTTCTTATTCTTCTTCTTCTTCTCTTCTCTTCTTCTTTTCTGTTTTTTTTTTATTTTCTGCCTGGCCAGATCAGTTTCGGGCCGGATCGGGTCGTAGTCTAGGTCGACTGTTAACGGGTCAGGTCGGTTCGGGCTGGCAGTACGGGTTGTTACCGGGTTAGGTCCAATAACCGGGTCGACTTCCGGAGACGCAGAGCCGAACCTACAGTTTGATGGAGTAGTGCAGACTTGGCTGGGCGGAGCTGTGACACGGCGGCATCAAGCTGGGTGGCGACGCTGGGACGCGACTCTGGGCTGGGGTGCTTCCTTGGTTGGAGAGGCGCCGAGTTACGGTGGAGGTTCGGTCGACGGGCAGATCAGCGGCGGTTGCTCTTCTATTCTTTTGTATGTTTTTTTGGTGTAAATCACAACTGCACTTTTTTCTTCTTCTTTTTTGCTTCTGAATCATATTGATAGATCACTCACCAGAAATCCACTAAGTTCTGATTACCAATTGATTCAGCGGAAAATAAAAGGATAGGAGATTGGAATCCACCAATCTGTTTTTGATCTCGAATCCACGAGAGGTTCTGGAATCCACCAAGAATTGAGATAAACTGAAAGGGTTTTTTTTTATAAAATCAAGGTTATCAAATACAACTGATAGAGACTCCTTATACAGGAGTAAAGAAACCCTAGAGCAACAAACAATGAAACCTAAAAGCCCATGGATTAAAATAAAGTCCAAAACAAATTAATTAAACAAAACAAAACAATAAAAATAAAACTCAAAAATAATTAAAATAGTCTTCTAGAAGCCCAACAAACTTAGATGTTCGGAAATAATTTGCCACGATCAAACGGTTCTCCAATCTTTATTTTTCGTCGGAAAGCGACTCCCCTTCGTTCTACATCACAATTTATCCACTTATAAGTTATATTTTATTTGTCACTTTTCTGATAGGATCTTTTCTCTCCAACAAATTCCAAACCATTGCAGCCAACTTGAAAATTAAGGGGCGTGAGACTCTCACTACCAGCATAAACATTATAGCCGACGAAAAAAAAAAATCGTCGGCCTGTTTTAATTTTTCGTCGGCTAAAGTGGATTTTTAGCCGACGAAATGGTTTTTCGTCGGCTAGAATAATTTTTTCGTCAGCTACAGTCTGTAAACTATAGCCGACGAAATTTTAAAAGTTTGGCCGACGAAATATATAATTTCATCGGCTAAAACTCTTTATATTTCCAGATCTAGACAGCAGCTCATTTGAAAAAATAACGGGAGAAAAAGTTAGGGTGTTGTCGAAATTATGGGTGTTGTCAAAATCTGTTCAAAATTAATTTGTTATTAATTAATTGTACGTTAACTCTAGATAGAATACTAAATGATTTGAAAATTTAATTAACTAATTAGAGTTTATACATATATATTATGTTATCTTTTCAGAATATGGTTAAGAGTTGGATTTCGCTTCCAAAATGGGACAAAATATATGGTAAATGAGTTATTAGTTTTATTAAATATGTGATGGATAATGCTAATGGGAATACAATTTTCTATTGCCCGTACACTAAATGTTAGTGTCGCAGCGATATGCATCGATTTGCGATTGACAAAGTTTGGTAGCACCTGAAGAGTAACGGGTTTTGAGAGAAGTAACAGGTTTTAATAAAATAATAATTTGATACCACTGGTTGCGTCTCATCGATTTGCAACTATTTGCAGTTGAAGGTCCGGGCAAAATACGTAATTTAGACGGTCAAATTACTGTTACGAAGCATTAAGGGGTTTGATTCAAGGGATTGACCGTCCGGATCGAGTCCTTAATGTTGTCGGATCAAGCTGAAAATTTACCCATACACATGTTTCAACATAATGATGATATCTGATGGTCGGATTTTTGTTTCACAAGATTGATCATCACAATCACAACATGCCTACTAATGTTGTATAACTTGTTTACCAAGTGTTAAGTAAATGTTCCGTTTCAAAAACAAACTATACGTAGAAGCTTCAAATGAAAAAAGTAGTGAAATAAGATATGACCAGAACGATGAAATATGTCTACGTTTGAAAAATCACGTAATTCCGATAAAGTTTCGGTGCCGATAGTTGCAGTCAATGCATTTTTTCATTCTTTCTCCTTAGAGAGAGCACTATCTCTGATGGTTATTTTTCATAAAATTTTTATACCAATGGTTGCGTCTCAGCGATTTGAAACTATTTGCAGTTGAAGGTCCGGGCAAAATACGTAATTTAGACAGTCAAATTACTATTACGAAGCGTTTACGGGTTTGACTCACGGGATTGACCGTCCGGATCGATTCCTTAACGTTGTCGGATCAAGCTGAAAAATTTACCCATACACATGTTTCAACATAATGATGATATCTGACGGTCGGATTTTTCTTTCACAAGATTGATCATCACAATCATATGCCTACTAATGTTGTATAACTTGTTTACCAAGTATTAAGTAAATGTTTAGTTTCAAAAACAAACTATACGTAGAAGCTTCAAACACTCCTCCTCACCTCCCAAATCCTAAAACATTACCTCCACAGCTGCCAACCCTCCTCCTCTACCTCCACAGCCTCCTTCACCGCCCCTCAACTTGTCGCCACCGCCTCCGGCCACCTCTGCTCCTCTACATCTACAGGTGTGAGATTTTTGTTTATTATTTTGTTTTGAATTTTTACAGATTTAGATAGCATTTAAAATGATATTGAATTTGATTATTTAAATGTTGTTGTACATTTGGATTTGGATAGAAATTTATTTATAGAAATTGGTTATTGAAATTAAATAATGATTATTGAATAATTTGGTATGTTTATTAATTTTTTGTGAATTTTTAGGTATGTATATATTAATCTTTTTGAATTTTTGTTAATTTGGTATATTTGTTATTGAAATTGATAATGTTGTTGAAATTGAAATTAAAAAGTAAAATTGAATTGAGCGGTTTTAACAGTTTTGTTTAATTGTTAATAGTTAATTCTAGGAATTTATTTATAGAAATTGGTTATTGAAATTAAATAATGATTATTGAATAATCTGGTATGTTTCTTACTTTTTTGTGAATTTTTAGGTATATATATTAATCTTTTTGAATTTTTGTTAATTTGGTATATTTGTTATTGAAATTGATAATGTTGTTGAAATTGAAATTAAAAATTTAAATTGAATTGGGGGGTTTTAACAGTTTTAGTTTAATTGCTATTAGTGAATTCTAGGAATTTTTTTGTGTATTAAAATATTAATTGTTATTAATTGTAGAAATTCAAGGAATTTTTATTAATTGTTACTATATTCATATAATTTATTAATATATTGATAAAGATTGTTAATATATTAATAACAAGTGTTAATTAAAATATTAAAAATTACAATTAAAATTAAAAATTCATATAATTTAATAAATTAATATTTTAAACAGGATGAAAGGCTTGTTTGATAAAACAAAGGGTTCAAATGGCCAAAAGTCTGAATCGTTTGAGGGAACGTCGTTTTAGAGCGTCGTTTTAGAGCCCCATGACAGCCCGACGTGCGGCCCTTCTGGAGCTGACGCAGAGGCAGCCGGATGCCACCCATTCCTCTAGACAGCCGAGGGCCACACATTCATTGGGGCAGTCGGACGCCTCTCGTTCCTCGAGGCAGCCGAGTGTTCCTCACTTCTCAAGGCAGTTGTGGCCTCTGACTCAGGCGGAGGTGTCTGCACCACGTATGCCTAAGATACACAGGGTACCGACTCCGGGCCCAACTGTTTCAGAAGGTGGGTCATCTGGGGTACAGATGCCGCCGCCTCTTCTCTACCTTCTGCGGTTGATACCGGCATTACCTGCAGTCGATGACTCAGGGGCGCCGATTTATCCATTGCCCCCGCAGGTGACCCCATTAGCAGCGTACCAGTTCGTGCCTTTTGGTACGGATCTTATTTCTGCGAGGGTTTCATCATTGGCGATAGAGTCGGAATCCGTCACGTCTGCCCCAACGCCCTCAGGTAATGAAATATAAATAATTTGTTTTCTTATAATCTCATAATAAGAATAATTTATGAATAATCAATTTGTGATAGGCACCGTCGGAGCCAAGACGATAAGGAAGAAGAGAGGCCCCGTCACAGGGAAGGCTCTCGAGGAGACCGTGAGTACCTCGGGAATGATCGTCATCGATACCGACGGGGATGACAACGTGTTAGAATATGCCTTGAATCAGACATAAACCCTAATTTAACAAGGATTGTTAAATTAGTCTATTATGCTGGGCCGTGTTTGTTGGGTCTACCATTCGGGGGTATATATATACCAATTAGGTTATTAACCTAGTGTGTGTGGTATTCTGTTATCTGTAATCTGTGTTCTTTCTTACATTCGTTATAACAAATTGGTATCAGAGCCAAGATGTCTAGTTTGAATATGAAGATCAACAAATTCACGGGGAGGAACAGTTTCAGTTTATGGCAGATCAAGATGCGAGCCTTGTTAAAGCAACAAGATTTGTGGGCGCCGCTGACGAAGAAGGCAGGGGATCCCAAAACCGTTGAGATGGCCAGTCTGGAGGAGAAGACACACTCGACAATTATGCTGTGTCTTGCAGACGATATCATCACTAAGATCGTAGAGAAGGAAACTGCATCCGGTCTGTGGTTAAAGCTTGAGAGTCTATACATGACGAAGTCTTTAAACAAAAAGCTGTTTTAAAGCAACGTCTATTTCGTCTGCGAATGCAAGAAGGTTCGCCTCTAAGAGATCACTTAGATCAGTTAAACACAATTCTATTAGAGTTGCGTAATATTGATGTTAAAATCGAGGATGAGGATGCTGTCTTAATTCTGTTACCATTATCGTATGAGAATTTTGTGCAATATTTTTTTGTTGGGAAAGATACTGTGACTCTGGAGGCGGTTAGATCATCCCTTCACACTAGAGAGCTGCGTCATAAGGCGACTGGTACAGGTACAGATAATCAGGCTGCTGGGCTAGTAGCCAATGGAAGTAAGGGACATGGAAACTTGGAGAAAAAAAAATTCAAGAAACCAGGTTCTAAGGGTTTTAAACCTAATGATATCTGTAACTACTATAAAGAGAAGTGACATTGGAAAAATGAATGTCCAAAGAAGATGCGGTAGGAGAAACCATCAGGAACTGTTGCTATAGCAGAAGATGACACCAATTCG
Source organism: Comarum palustre (assembly GCA_951800085.1). Classification (NCBI taxonomy): domain Eukaryota; kingdom Viridiplantae; phylum Streptophyta; class Magnoliopsida; order Rosales; family Rosaceae; genus Comarum; species Comarum palustre. The sequence goes on along the minus strand of OX637574.1, from coordinate 28,188,420 downwards.
GAAGAGGATATTGCCCTAGTTGCTGATGAATATACACATCACACCGATGTGTGGATTTTAGACTCCGGGACGACTTATCATATATGTCCGCCTAAGGAGTGGTTCACTACCTATGAGCAGGTAAATGGAGGCAATGTTTCTACGGCTAGTAGTTTTGTCTGCAAGGTGGTTGGAATATGCTCGATAAAAATACGGACACATGATGGTAAATTCTGTACATTGAACGATGTTAGGCATGTTCCACGCATGACCAAGAATCTGATATCACTGAGCTATTTGGACAACAAGGGGTTCAACTTCAAAGGTGAAGGTGGAGTTCTACGTGTCTGCAAGAGTTCTAATGTGGTTCTGAAAGGTGTCAAGCAAGGTACCTTGTATATTCTGCAAGGATCTACGCTGTCAGGTTTTGCTATTGTTGCATCATCGGAGGTTCACAAGGATGATATGACCAAGTTATGACACATGAGACTCGGTCACATGAGTGAAAGAGGGATGCAAATTCTATCAAAAGGGGATCTTCTTGGTGGCTACAAGGTCAAGGACCTTGGATTTTGTAAACATTGTGTCTTCAGAAAATTACATCGCAGCAAGTTTCCTAAAGCAATTCACAGAACAAAAGGCACACTTGATTATATTCATTCTGACTATTGGGGTCCTTCTGGCGTTGAGTCTCTAGGAGGTCATAAATACTTTGTGTCAATGATTGATGATTTCTCAAGAATGACTTGGGTTATTATGATGAAGGATAAAAGTGACGCTTTTAAGAGTTTCAAGCAGTGGAAGGCGTTAGTTGAAAATCAAACAAGGAAGAAAATCAAAAGGCTGCGAACTGATAATGGTTTGGAATTTTGTTGGTCTGAGTTTAATGAGTTCTGCAAGAATGAAGGAATTGCTAGATATCATACAGTCAGGCACACACCACAGCAAAATGGTGTGGCAGAGCGTATGAATCAGACTCTTCTGAAGAGAGCTAGGTGCATGCTCTCTAATGCTGGACTACAAAGAAGGTTCTGGGCAGAAGTGGTTACTACAGCTTGTTATTTGATAAATCGTGGACCTCACACAGGAATACATCTCAAAACCCCTTATGAGGTGTGGTCTGATAAGTCTGCTGATTACTTAAATCTGAAAGTTTTTGGTTGTACTATTTATTATCATGTGAGTGAGGGTAAGTTAGAACCAAGAGCTAAAAAGGAAGTATTTGTAGACTATGGAGATGGGGTTAAAGGGTTCAGAATTTGGTCTCCATCCGAAAGAAGGGTTATACTTAGTAGAAACGTAGTCTTTGATGAAAATTCTATGTTTAACCCTACTGTGAGGTCTATTGTTGTATCAGAAAATGGTAGTGTTGAGAAATAGGTGGAGCAGCAAGACGCTCAAGATAAGAGTGAATCACAGCAAGAAGAACAACATCAACACTCACATTCAGAAGCAAAGCCACTAGTAGTTAACCAGCACAGTTTGGCTCTTGATCGACCTAGGAGAGCAAACTTTGGGAAGCCTCCCACGATGTATGGTTTTGAGGACATGGTGGCTTATGCACTACAGGTTGCTGAGGAGGTGGATCCTCACGAGCCATCCAGCTACAAGGAAGCAATGTACTGAATCTATCAAATGGCTTGCTGTGATGGGAGATGAGATGGAGTCACTTTATAAGAATCAGACTTGGGAATTGGCCAAACAACCTCAGGAGAGGAAAGTTATCACTTGCAAATGAGTTTTCAAGAAGAATGAATGGTTGTCACCTGTTGAGGGTATCAAGTATAAAGCTCGGGTAGTTGCAAGAGGGTTTCATCAGAAAGAAGGTGTAGACTATAATGAGATTTTCTCGTCAGTGGTCAGACATACTTCTATCAGGGTGCTGCTAGCCATAGTTGCATACCAGAATCTGGAGCTCGAACAACTAGATGTGAAGACAGTTTTTCTACATGGAGAGTTGGAAGAGGAGATATATATGACTCAGCCAGAGGGTTTCCAAGTTCTTGGAAAAGAAGATTATGTTTGCAAATTGAAGAAATCTTTGTATGGACTAAAACAGTCTCCGAGGCAGTGGTACAAGAGGGTTGATAGCTATATGATAAAAATTGGCTACACGAAGAGTCCGTATGATTGTTGTGTCTACTACAACAAGGTAACAAATGGTTCTATCATTTATCCGGTCCTCTATGTAGATGATATGTTGATAGCTGCAGAAAACAAGTCAGATATTCAGAAGTTGAAGGGTCTTCTTAGTGCTGAGTTTGAGATGAAGAATTTGGGTGTAGCTCGAAAAATTCTGGGAATGGAGATTTACAGATATAGAAGTAAAAAGAGGTTTTTCTTATCATAGAAGGATTATATTCAGAAGATATTGTCAAGATTTGGCATGTCTACAGCAAAATCCATAGGTACTCCAAGTGTTGCAAACATTCATTTGTCTACTGCGTTTGCACCTAAATCTGCTAAGGAGAAGGAGTACATGTCTCGAGTTTCTTATGCTAGTGCAGTAGGAAGTTTGATGTATGCTATGGTCTGCACTAGACCTGATCTTGCACATGTTGTCAGTGTTGTTAGTAGGTTTATGGGTGAGCCTGGCAAGGAGCATTGACAAGCTGTGAAGAGGATTTTTCGTTATCTTAAAGGTACGTCTGATGTTGGGCTCATTTATGAAGGTGATACACAATTATGCTGAAGATGTTTACAGTAGAAGATCTATGACTGGTTATGTTTTCACTCTTGGTGGTTCTGTTGTTAGTTGGAAAGCTACTTTGCAGCCAACAATGACTTTGTTTACTATAAAAGCAGAGTACATGGCATTGACAGAAGCAGCCAAAGAGGGAATCTGGTTGAAAGGACTGGTTAGTGATTTGGGTCTACATCACGATCAGGCTATAGTGTATTGTGATAGTTTGAGTGCAATTTGTTTAGCCAAGGATCAAGTTCATCATGAGAGGACTAAGCACATCGATGTCATGTATAATTTTTTGAGAAGTGAGAAGAGAGTTAAGGTGAACAAAGTGGGTACTGCTGATAATCCAGCTGACATGTTCACCAAATCAATTCCACATAGCAAGTTCCAACATTGTTTGGACTTGTTAAATGTCAGAAGTTGTTAGTTTCTCTTTTGGGGGCAACATCTGAGGCAGAGGAGATGGTCGTACGTCTGGCACTATTATGATGCATCTGGTACATCTGTTTATTTGTGAGATGATTCAAGTCAAGGTGGAGATTTGTTAGAATATGCCTTGAATCAGGCATAAACCCTAATTTAACAAGAATTGTTAAATTAGTCTATTATGCTGGGCCGTGTTTGTTGGGTCTACCATTCGGGGGTATATATATACCGTGTTTGTTGGGTCTACCATTCGGGGGTATATATATATATATATACCTATTAGGCTATTAACCTAGTGTGTGTGATATTCTGTTATCTGTAATCCGTTTTCCTCAAGGATTAATAAAACTGTTATCCTCTGCCTGTGGATGTAGCTAACACCTTGTTAGTGAACCACGTAAATCTGTGTTCTTTCTTATATTCGTTATAACACAACGTAATATCGAGCTGGAAGACGAGGATGTACCCTGGCCGCATGAGAGCGCTCATTAGGGATTGAGTCCCTATGATGTGGTCAGACTGGGACGAGGTCCCATAGAAGATGATGCACAACGCAATGTCAGTAAGTTTAAAAAATTCACAATTAATATTATATATTATATAATTGATTTATGAAAAACTAAACTAATAAACATTTTAATGTAGGTGTGGTTTGACGTTTCCCAGCACCTAAGGAACACTTGAGCGGACGTTGTGCATGGGGGAAGGTACGTTGGAAAGTTAATGAAAAATCAAAATTATATGTGTAATTAATAATATTTATAATTTTTTGTGGTATCTGTAGGTACAAGGAGTGGAAGAACGACTTGTGGACCCACTAGACTACGTATGGGAACGCACGTTCTGGTACCCCTTTTGAGTTCCAGTTCAGGGAGTACAAGTGGCGTTGGCTTCTGATTTCAGAATTCAACATCCCTCATAAACAGGTAATTAAAAAAATCTTATATTGTTATTAATTAGTACGTTTTAAAATATTTTACTAATATTTTATTTTTTTTCCTTTGTAGGTCGTTTCCTGGGTGAACGCTCAGAACCGGCAACGCAACACAAGGAGCTATCATGCCGGTTCTAGACCGTTAGCATCGTTGATGGACGAGGCGGTTAGGGAACATCCAGAAGTCAACCGGTACCTCTATACGTACGAGAAGACATATCTTGACGCCTAGGAGGATATTGTAAGTCGTTTTACGTTTTCAAATTTTTTAAATTTTATATATATATATATATATATATATTTCAAAATGTTAATTAATTATTTTTCCTATCCAATTAGGCGAAGGTGAGGCAGGCTAGTGACGAGGTGATGACTGCTATAGTGAGGGAGACATGGCCAGACACGCAGGAGGAAGACATGTCCGAAGCCATGTCTCAGATCGACACTTTGGATCTCAAGGTTGGGGCAAGGATCATGGGCACAGCATTCCCACTGCAGGGAAATAACTTCTACCGTCAAGGTCTAGGAAATAAGGGCGAGGGGGTACTAAAGTTCACTCGGGGATTTCAAAAAAGGTAGCCTCGACCAGCAGTAGAACGACTCAGCTAGAGAAGGAAGTTCAGATGCTACAGGTACATCAAGCCGCCCAGACAGCCTATATTGTCGCTTTACAAGAGTATAATGCAGCAGTATATGCCACCCAGCAGGCACAGCAGCAGCAGATGTTCCAGTACTTGCAAGAGTTTTCAGCTTCCCAGCTTCAAGACTTCCGGCTCTGCCCATGCCTACGCCTATTCCCCTACCTCAGCCGCCGCAACCTCCTCAACATAAACCTCCTCTTGACGCAAATATAGATTTAGATGATATAGATTTTATATAGTTTTATGGGTTTATGACCAATTTATAAATAATTTAATGAAAAACATTTAGACTACTTTTGATGGTGTTGTTGGTTATATGAAAGTGTTTGTGTAATTTACAGCTTGTTTGGATAGTAATTTAGAAATTTTGTAGTTTTTTAGTATAAAAAAGTACTATAGCCTACGAAATTTACAATAATTCATCGGCTATAGTATTTTTTTTATTTTTTGTTCAAGGTTTAGCCGATGAAATATGGCTTATTTCGTTGGTTATAGTAGTATTTAGCCGACAAAATTTACTATAATTCGTTAGCTATATTTTTTATTTTTATTTTTTCAATATTAGCTGACGAATTATAGTAAATTTCGTCGGCTATAGTTATTTTTTTTAAATTTTTTTTATTAAATACTTTGGCCGACGACATATTTATATTTCGTCGGCCAAAGTCTTAGGTTAAGACCGAATACTATTTATTTCATCGGCTTTAGTCTTACCTTAGCCGACGAAAAATAGAAAAATAAGTCGTCGGATAAGTTTTAAACTATAGCGGACGACCACTTTTATTTCGTCGGCTAAAATACTGATCCTGATAGTGTCTTCTACTGCCCAGAAGCATTTTGGTATCTAATATTATCAGTATCAAAGTCTCATCAACCAGTCGATATTTCGATAACGAAAGAAGATCAAATGTGCACGCTTCAGACCCTGCATAGCATATGTATATTGTTTGCTCAAATCACTGATTACATAGAGTTGCTTCCAAGGCATGACAAGAGATAGACTATGCAATACAAACTTATTCCATAATGGCATAAACGGGGAATCAACTCATTTTACTTGAAAAAATTTCAGAGATATAGATAAGAACAACGCGACGTCAAAGGACAACAGAGACGGTTTGGCGACGAAATTTTTACAGTCGTCGTTGAGGGTGTGACCGTTGCTTCTGGCTATAGAAACGAGGCGTCGCCAAATGGTGGCGACAGCATGCAGCGACTACAACAACCGTCGCAAAGTTGTATTTATGAATTAAAAAAAAATCTGTAGCTTGCCATTTTTTGGACAAAAGTTGTGCAAAAAGAAACTAAACATATTAGAAAAAAATTGTTACATTGAATTAAATGTCTTCAGATTAATACCAATCTTACAACAAACTATCAATTATAGACTTATGAACCAAAATGACGGTATAGTTTAAATGTCAATACTTATTGTTCAGATTCCATCTCCTGATGTTACTATTGTTATGTATGGTACATATGATTTTGCATCTTATGTGAACGAGTCTGATTCAAATTTATCAGACAGCTTGAGCAGAAGCTTGATTGTAAATTGAAACATCTTGCATATGTTTGTCTAAAAGATAATGATTTACAAAGTGGTTGTTGAACTAGCTACGGTGACGATGACCTTGAGAGATTCCTGGAATAACACACCATCTAGCTGGGAAAATTCAGATGACCCCTGCGGTGTACCATGGGAAGTAAGGGTGACTGAATTGTGAGTAGTTGCTATTCTATCTAGTGGCGTAGCCAGACATTTCCTTTAGAATGGTCAAATTTGATTAACGGAAAAGATTAAATGGTTTTCAGTCACTTTTTAGCAACAACACGATTTTACTTAAAAAAGTGACGCAAACTTAATTTCAACAATGTTCTTTATACCAATTCTAAATGAAAACGCGTTCTCGAACAAACCATTAATTCATCTCCAATAAACTTCAGATTTTCAATATGTTATTTTTGAGACATAATGTACGTCAATGTATGGTAACATCAATGTGTTGTTTTCATTTAGCTTATTTATAAAAAAATCGTAAATAGAATATAAAGCATTAAATTACATATTAGTAGGGATCAATAAGGTAAAAAACCCTTGACACGGTTTGTATTAATTGAATTAAGTATTTTAAATAGTATAAATTTTTATTTCATTTCATTATTATTGAAGACTGATTAAAAATTTTGAACAATGTTGTGTATGTTCTTGATATCCGTAAGAAGCTTATCTCTGGTGCACTGCTGAACACTCATAGTTTCGGCATTGTGATCGAGTCTGACAAAGTTGTTTTGTCTAAGGGTGAAATGTATGTGGGTAAGGGTTATATAAGTGGTGGAATGTTCAAATTGAATGTAATAACTATTGTCAAAAATATGAATGAAGCTAGTACTTCCACTTGTATGCTTAAGTCTTCTAATTTGTGGCATGGTAGACTATGACATGTTAATTATGGTACTTTGCAAAGGCTAATGAACATTGAACACTTACCAAAATTCCAAGTTGATGCGAAACGTAAGTGTGAGACTTGTGTAGAGGCAAAACTAATGAGATCATCTTTCAAAAGCGTTGAAAGAAATAATGAACCTCTTGATTTAATCCATAGCAATGTATGTGCTTTAAAACTAACACAGTCAACAGATGGTAACCAATATTTCATCACCTTTATCGATGACAGCACGAAATACTGCTATGTGTATTTGCTGAAGAGCAAAGATGAGGCAATAGAGAAGTTTGTTCTCTATAAGAGTGAGGTGGAAAACCAACTCGATAAGAAAATAAAAGTATTGAGAAGTGATCGAGGAGGTTAATATGAATCACCATTTGCTGAATTTTGTGCTTAGCATGGGATTATTCATGAAAGAACTGCACCTTACTCTCCACAATTAAATGGTGTTGTTGAACGAAAGAATCTTACATTGATTGAAATGATGAATGCAATGTTACAAAGTTCTGGTTTACCACCCAATATGTGGGGAGACGTCATTTTGTCGACTAACTACCTTTTAAATAAGGTTCCCAAAAAGAAACAAGAGAAAACTTCATATGAACTATGGAAAGAAAGTCATCCTATGATTACTTGCGAGTGTGGGGATGTTTGGTTAAGGTGGTAGTCCCTAAACCTAAAAAGGTGAAAAATGGACCTAGAACAGTTGATTGCATTTTCATTGGATATGCACATAACAGTACGGCTTATCGCTTCCTTGTGCACAAATCAGAAATTTCTAATATACATGAGGGCACGGTAATGGAATCGAGAAATGCATCATTATTTGAAAATGTGTTTCCATGTAAGTTTAGAGGGGAATCGAGTTTTTCGAAACGGACACGTAAGGCTGGTATTGGAACTAGCCAAGCTGCTAATGAAAGTAATCAACATCAAGACACTGAGTCTGAGGTTGAACCTACACGAAGTAAGAGAGCAAGGATAGAAAAATCTTTTGGGTCCGATTTTTTGACATATATGCTTGAACGTGAACCTCGTACCTTTAAAGAGGCGGTGAACTTCACTGATAGTCCTTTGTGAAAAAAAGCTATCAAGAGTGAAATTGACTCTATTTTGCAAAATCACACTTGGAAACTGGTGGATCTTCCACCAGGTTGTAAACCTTTAAGTTCCAAATGGATTTTCAAAAGGAAATTAAAGCAGATGAGTCAATAGACAAGTATAAAACAAGACTTGTAATTAAAGGCTAAGCAAAAGGAATGTCTTGATTATTTCGACACTTATTCTCTTTTAACTAGAATAACATCTATCAGAATGATAATTGCAATTACCGCATTGCGAAATCTTGAAGTTCATCAAATGAATGTAAAGACCGCTTTCCTTAATGGAGATATCGAAGAGGAAATTTATATGGAGCAACCTGAGGATTTCTCTGCTCCTGGTCAAGAAAAGAAAGTGTGCAACTTCGTGAAGTTATTGTATGGCTTAAAACAAGCCTCAAAGTAGTGGCATGAGAAATTTGACAGCGCTATGATCACCAATGGTTTCAAGATCAATGAATGTGATAAATGTGTTTATGCCAAAGATACAAAAAATGGATATGTCATTCTGTGTCTATATGTTGATGACATGCTTATCGTTGGAAGCAATGAAAAGATGATCAAGTCCACTAAGGATATGTTAAATTCCAAATTTGATATGAAAGATATGGGTCATGCTGATGTCATATTGGGGATTAAAATCAAACGAATATCAAATGGGCTTGTATTGAGTCAATCTCATTATGTGGACAATATCCTTGGAAAATTCGATAAGGATAATTCTGGAGTTGTCAGAACTCCAGTGGATATGACTCTACATCTCTCAAAGAATAAATGAAAGAGTGTCTCTCAGTTAGATTACTCTAGAGTCATTGGAAGTCTGATGTAATTAACAAGTTGTACAAGACCAGACATAGCTTATGCTGTAAACAAGCTGAGCAGGTACACGAGAAATCTTGGAGCTATACATTGGCAAGCAATTGTGAGGGTATTAAAGTACTTAAGGTATACAAGAGACTATGAGCTGCATTATACCAATTATCTAGCTGTCCTAGAAGGATACAGTGATGCAAATTGGATTTCTGACATAAAAGACTCAAAATCCACTAATGGGTATGTGTTCACATTGGGTGACCTATCAAAATATGACATGTTAATCAATTTAAACCCTATCATTGTACTTTGGTAAGTAGGGATCGTTCTAGACCGGGGACACTAGGGAAGAACTTATTTCTGCAAAACAGATAGTTAGAAATATTCACACAATATAAACAAATATATACATAAAGAATAATATGGGGGTTTATATGAGTTTCGGCAATAAACAAAACAGAAAAATAAAACAAGAACAAATATGTACAAGATTGGTCACTTTATCGTTTCAAGAACATAACAAGTAAACTCCGATTAGCATGCAAATAGTTTTATGAAAGGTTAAATTATCTTATTTATGTTTTCACAATTGCAAATTAGTTTCAACCCTTAAGACTTCTCAAGTGTTTAAAGTTGTCTCAGCGCTCAACCCTAAACTATGTGACTACTTGACTAAACTGTCTCAGCGCTCAATCTAATCAAGCAACACTTACCGTCCACGAGTCGTTGGAGACATGTTTCCTAGGTATGGCGTCACTCATCCTATTCCACATGCAAATCTCTCACCCTACCATCCCTTGTAGCACCTAGGACCGAGTTGTCTTAGCGCTCAACTCGACCTAGAATACCACGGCACATGAAACACCCCCCTAATAGCTAACCTGTTGCAATCAAGCTAACCTAAAGTTCGATTATCTGCTCGGGAGAGGATTAACTAACTTAACAATTGTTAAACACACAAATACAGATTCTTTAACTTCTTTTACAACCCTAACATGCATACTAAATCGTTATTCAACATGCATAACACAAACAAATCACAAAGAAGAGCAAGTAATCATACATGTTAAACAAAACCAAAAACCATAATTCATATATCAATAAACTCAATAACTTTACACAGTAAATATACATGAACAACCTTAGGATTTTCATCCCTAACCTACCTATTACAGTCGGCAAGGATGGGGAAGGAATTCGGCAAAGGATGAAGGCAGTACGGCAATGAAAGGTTGCGGCAGTGAGGTGGTTCGGCTGCTTATATGATTTCTGTGTGGAGGGTTTTTAGGTAGAGTCTAGGCTAGCTATAAGACTTAAAACTGATAAAGGACCTTAAACACGAGCTATACAGACCCTATTTATACAGAAACATTGAAGAGAAACCCTAGCTGACTCGGTTAAGGAAAGACAATCCTATTCCAACTCGGTTTCCTTATTGCTCAATGATTCCTCCTTCAATGCAGCTTCTTATCCGAATTTGGACTCCTTCTGATTCCTTGGACCTTCCAACATGTTTATGGATTCATGTAGGCCTCATGTACGAAATCTTGGGCTTTGATGGCAGCCAAAACCAGTGATAGGTCCAGCAAGGTCAGCTTTCCCGGTTTGACCGGGAAACCTTACACTTAACCAAAATATGGCTGCCTTGATGCTTCTTCGTATTTTCTTCTTTTGTCCAGCTTCCTAACACTTCATTAAGGTCTTGATACATCTCTTGACAAATTTGGGAAGCCTTTTGGTGAAGAATCACCTCCCAAAACTCGTTAGACAACTTAGGCAGTTTCTGCCCAGTTTTGCAGCCTGACCTCTGTCCACTGTTTTGCTCATAACTCCTTCGTCTCAACTCCGATTGCTGCGATCCAAATGGGGTTGAAAAGTAGACACACACAGCTTTAATTCCATATGTGGCACGTCTTCTAACTCCTCCTGGATCTTGAGATATGATTTTCCAAAGTTGACGTACGTTTTCTGGCAGATTCTGTCCGAGAGCAAAACAATGTCCAAAAGTGTTTCTTCTTTTCCGTGGCCTCACTTGTTGTCATTCATGAGTCCGTTCATCATGATTCCTGATACGTTAAGCGTATTTACCTGTCTTCTGCACATTTAAACAAGATACATCAAAACTGACAGGGTAACAAAATAACGAATCATAATAAAACGTCCAAGTGCTAGTCCAAAAACGGTTTTCATCATTTAAGTGCAATTTTCTGTATAAAAAACGGCTAGTAGCCACAACTCTACGGAAAAACCCTCTTGACTCTAAAACAAGTAAAAATAAACATACTAAGGCAAAAACAAAGTATAAATGGAGGTGAAAATCTATTAAGAACATGGCGTAAAACGCACTTATCAAACTACCCCACACTTATGCTTTGCTAGTCCCTTAGCAAACTGACTCTAACTGAAAGAAAAAAAACAAAAACGAAAACAACTCTAATACCCTTAAGAAATTTTTGTCTCAGATTCTTAAGTATGCATAATCTCAAGTTTAAACATTCAAGTGAAAGCACAATTGCAAAAGTTCATAAACTTGTATTATAGCATGAAAAAGTGAGAAGTTTCGAAAATCATAAGTAATACATGAATGAAATTTTGATCCTCCTTTCCAAGATACACTCTCTTTCTTTTTTTTTTTTTCACTCGAAGAATGGTTTTCACTCATAAGTATATGCAAGAGAAAAGATGAGAAATAACGAATAACTTGCATATTTCAAGAAATAAAGGCTCTTTTGAAAAACATTCTTCTTGGAAAAACCTCATTTAATAACTAAGTGCAATAATGGACCAAAACCATATGCTTACTTATATGAAATTCTCCAAAAATCAAGTTTAGTCATCTTAAGCATCATGAAATAATAAGGGTTGTAGTGGGGCTTGGTTTCATAAGGTAGGAATTTTTGGATAAGTGGTGATAGTAAGAAATCAAGACTTAGCAAATTTAAGCTTCATCCTCCTTATGTCTCTTCTTCATGCAGTGGACAAGGGTCAAATATACAACTTTGGATCCTCAAATAATATCAACTCCAAATCATGTAAACACCATATAACTCATGCCTTAGAAATATTTTTCTTTTCCGAAACATTTTTTCTTTCTTTTTTTTTCTTTAGCCGAAACTTTTTTTTTTTTTTCTTTTCTTCTCTTTTTTTCCTTTAGTTTCGACAAAATTTTTTTCTTTTTCAACCAATTTCGGACAACATATTTTTTTTTCTTTTTTTGGCATATATACTTTACAAAACAATGGTGTACCACCCCACACTTCAACTCTACCCCACACTTGTTCTTTAACATCTTTACACAGCTTCATCAACAGTATTTCGCCAACTCTTGAAAACAAGGTGAAAGATAACTATTCTAGGTTCAGGAAACTGTTTAAAGGTGATGAAAGAAAAGGCTCAATGTAGGCTCAAAGGGGTTAACTAAGGAGTCCCACGACGGGCACAAAATAGGCATATGCTTTATTTGGCTATGGTGGTGATCCTAATGAGATTAAATTCAATCATATTCAAAATCAAGACAATTTATGATTATAAAACTTCGAAAATCACATAAGCAAGTTCTAGTAAATTCTAGAGTTCATTAAAAAGCTATAGCACATAGTCATTGAATATGCAAAGAAAATAATGAGGTCTTGAAAAGATAGTGAAATTTTGAAAAAATTTAAGCAAAAATCGGCATAGAATTCACTCCTGAAAGAAAGTTTTTAGGCTCAAAAGCTCACATAGGTTTTTATGGAAACAAATTAATCAAACATGAATACTTCATTATCAATCAAGTCTCAAATATTCATACTAATTCACAATATCCATGAAACTCGCAATTTCTTAAGATAAATGCTAAACCGTCAATCATGCATTCAAAGATATAGTTCATCATAGACTTTTAAGGGTATATCCTAAGACTCAAAAACAAATAAAAATATTTAAAACAAAAATTTAAAAATTTCGACAAAAATTAAAAAGTTTCGGAAAATTTAAAAAAAACACACCAAACAAAAATATGTTACTATGTAACCTCTACCCCACACTTAGAAAATTACATTGTCCTCGATGTAAACCCAAAATAATGTCATAATTTCCTAAGTATGTGTCTAAGTCACATAATAAACACATAAATAAGTCAACCATAAAAGTGAAGGGATTAGAAAAATGCAAACTCTCGTTGATGGCTCCTCCACAGCTACGGTTGAAATGAGTTGCCTCTCATGCAGCGCTTAATGTTTATAGTCTATCAGCCTAGACTCTTCTCCTTTTTTTCTTTGATGGCGTCACCTTTGTTGCCATGGCTCTCCCACATTGTGCTTTTCAACATTTGCTTGTTGCTCATTCAACGATGAAGACACAATATCTGGTAAAGTGTCCTCTTCTCCTAGATATGCATACTTCAAGTGCGCGGGGAGATCTTTAAATTCTAACTTAGGGCCCTGTTCCAAAGATGACAACATTTTGTTAGTAATAATTGGAATTGACAAAGGAGACTCATACCTCTGAGTGTAGGATCGTGTTTCAAGCTTATCAACCACTGCTAGTATGGACAGCTCCAGACTCTGCTGCGCCTCCTCATCCCATCTCCATTCTTGTCAAATCCGGCCCTTGCTCAATCTTTCTCAGTGCTTCCAAGTCTTCCTTGCTTGGCTGAGCTCAATTTTTTTTTTAAAACGTGCTCTACTTCACTTTGTTTAGCATTGTGCACGATATCATGACCAGGTTTGGCTTCCTTGCGTCCAACGTCACCAAACAATTTCTCGTCAGAACTAGTCATTTATGGGAACCTGCAAAACTAATCTGGCACAATTGAACAAAGATCAAGTGAGCATTGTCAAAAAACTTAGATAGAATTCGAAACTTAGCATAAAAATTTTGGCAACATCATGTCATGGCATAAGTTTCGAATTCAATGACATGTAAGCACAAAAGTGTCGGCAACCTAGTAAAGTTGCTAGTTGATTTTATTAACTCTCTAATTTTCAAGGTACGTGGAGCAGGGAATACCACTGTGCAATGGACTGATACAGCCCAAGGTAGTGTTATGCTTCGTCCGATATACCTCAAAAATTAAAGGAACATACAACTTTCAAACAAAGGAATATACAAGAGAGAAATTGTTAGTCAAAAATATGGCACAAAATATACAACTTTCACACAAAAGAAATTCGGTACATACACTAATATTCACACAAATATAAGAGAAAAATGTTAGTTGACAACAATATACAAAAATCCTTTTTAGCATCCCCGGCAACGGCGCCAAAAATTGACGTGTCAAAATATGACATGTTAATCAATTTAAACCCTATCATTGTACTTTGGTAAGTAGGGATCGTTCTAGACCGGGGACACTAGGGAAGAACTTATTTCTGCAAAACAGATAGTTAGAAATATTCACACAATATAAACAAATATATACATAAAGAATAATATGGGGGGTTTATATGAGTTTCGGCAATAAACAAAACAGAAAAATAAAACAAGAACAAATATGTACAAGATTGGTCACTTTATCGTTTCAAGAACATAACAAGTAAACTCCGATTAGCATGCAAATAGTTTTATGAAAGGTTAAATTATCTTATTTATGTTTTCACAATTGCAAATTAGTTTCAACCCTTAAGACTTCTCAAGTGTTTAAAGTTGTCTCAGCGCTCAACCCTAAACTATGTGACTACTTGACTAAACTGTCTCAGCGCTCAATCTAATCAAGCAACACTTACCGTCCACGAGTCGTTGGAGACATGTTTCCTAGGTATGGCGTCACTCATCCTATTCCACATGCAAATCTCTCACCCTACCATCCCTTGTAGCACCTAGGACCGAGTTGTCTTAGCGCTCAACTCGACCTAGAATACCACGGCACATGAAACACCCCCCTAATAGCTAACCTGTTGCAATCAAGCTAACCTAAAGTTCGATTATCTGCTCGGGAGAGGATTAACTAACTTAACAATTGTTAAACACACAAATACAGATTCTTTAACTTCTTTTACAACCCTAACATGCATACTAAATCGTTATTCAACATGCATAACACAAACAAATCACAAAGAAGAGCAAGTAATCATACATGTTAAACAAAACCAAAAACCATAATTCATATATCAATAAACTCAATAACTTTACACAGTAAATATACAT
Organism: Comarum palustre; assembly: GCA_951800085.1. NCBI lineage: Eukaryota > Viridiplantae > Streptophyta > Magnoliopsida > Rosales > Rosaceae > Comarum > Comarum palustre. The sequence goes on along the minus strand of OX637574.1, from coordinate 28,173,265 downwards.
GAACAACCTTAGGATTTTCATCCCTAACCTACCTATTACAGTCGGCAAGGATGGGGAAGGAATTCGGCAAAGGATGAAGGCAGTACGGCAATGAAAGGTTGCGGCAGTGAGGTGGTTCGGCTGCTTATATGATTTCTGTGTGGAGGGTTTTTAGGTAGAGTCTAGGCTAGCTATAAGACTTAAAACTGATAAAGGACCTTAAACACGAGCTATACAGACCCTATTTATACAGAAACATTGAAGAGAAACCCTAGCTGACTCGGTTAAGGAAAGGCAATCCTATTCCAACTCGGTTTCCTTATTGCTCAATGATTCCTCCTTCAATGCAGCTTCTTATCCGAATTTGGACTCCTTCTGATTCCTTGGACCTTCCAACATGTTTATGGATTCATGTAGGCCTCATGTACGAAATCTTGGGCTTTGATGGCAGCCAAAACCAGTGATAGGTCCAGCAAGGTCAGCTTTCCCGGTTTGACCGGGAAACCTTATACTTAACCAAAATATGGCTGCCTTGATGCTTCTTCGTATTTTCTTCTTTTGTCCAGCTTCCTAACACTTCATTAAGGTCTTGATACATCTCTTGACAAATTTGGGAAGCCTTTTGGTGAAGAATCACCTCCCAAAACTCGTTAGACAACTTAGGCAGTTTCTGCCCAGTTTTGCAGCCTGACCTCTGTCCACTGTTTTGCTCATAACTCCTTCGTCTCAACTCCGATTGCTGCGATCCAAATGGGGTTGAAAAGTAGACACACACAGCTTTAATTCCATATGTGGCACGTCTTCTAACTCCTCCTGGATCTTGAGATATGATTTTCCAAAGTTGACGTACGTTTTCTGGCAGATTCTGTCCGAGAGCAAAACAATGTCCAAAAGTGTTTCTTCTTTTCCGTGGCCTCACTTGTTGTCATTCATGAGTCCGTTCATCATGATTCCTGATACGTTAAGCGTATTTACCTGTCTTCTGCACATTTAAACAAGATACATCAAAACTGACAGGGTAACAAAATAACGAATCATAATAAAACGTCCAAGTGCTAGTCCAAAAACGGTTTTCATCATTTAAGTGCAATTTTCTGTATAAAAAACGGCTAGTAGCCACAACTCTACGGAAAAACCCTCTTGACTCTAAAACAAGTAAAAATAAACATACTAAGGCAAAAACAAAGTATAAATGGAGGTGAAAATCTATTAAGAACATGGCGTAAAACGCACTTATCATTGGGAGATGCAGTAGTGTCCTGGAAATCATCTAAATAGACAATTATAACCAGATCCACGATGAAGTCTGAATTTGTCGCATTAGACAAATGTGGGGAAGAAGCAGAATGGCTACGCCAATTCATAGAGGATATTCCAAGATGGACAAAACCTGTGCCTGCAATATGCATATATTGTGATAGACAATCTGCAATTGGCAGGGCACAGAGCACGATGTATAATGGTAAGTCAAGACATATTCGTCGAAGACATAATACCATTAAACAACTACTTTCTACTGAAGTTATCTCTATTGACTATGTGAGGTCAAAGGATAATATTGCTGATCCGCTAACCAAAGGATTAAACAGAGAGCTAGTTGATAAATCATAGAGGGGAATGAGACTAAAGCCCATGAATTAAAAATCTTTACAGTGGATACCCAACCTAGCTGACTGGAGATCCTAGGATCTAGGTTCAAAAGTGACAACCAAACTGTAGAGACCATGTTGGATCTTTGTGGGGATTTTCCTCATGTCCATTCCTATGATAAAACAGTGATGCCCATAAGGAATGAGGTTAAACGAAAGATTTTAATGATTCTTGTGCGTCGGAGATCCGAGCAGAGTAATGCGGGTTACTCTTAAGAAATCACCTATGTAAGAGAGAAGTGTGTCCGCTTCTAAGGAAATTGTTTAAGAGCTCAATTTTTATCAAACTCTTATAGAACCAGGCGCGTTTCCAGGGCCAAAATGGACACAAAAGTGAGAATTGTAAGTACCAGGAAGATTCCTGTGTGAAGTATGTTATCATTTACACAAATGACGATCAGTTCAAAGACATCGCATCTATTGTCTACTTACTAAAGTCAGCATACTTTCACAAATGAAGGTTCAAAGGGTAAAACCTACATATTCTAAGCAGGTTTTAACCGTAGATATCAATCACCAAGTCTATCGAGTCTTTAGTCGCCTATTTCATCATGTGGGAAATTGTTGGAAAAATGATGGAAATAAAAGTTTTTTTGTAATCATTTTGATAGTTAAAGGTGAATGGAAATAGTCACCAAAGTAATGCATGTAATGGTTGATCTTTCAACTTCCTTGTCTTTTGGTTTTTGTAACAACATGAATCAATGACATGGTAGTGGTCTAATGAAAGGTTGTAACCTTATTCATAGCATTCAAGTTTTCCTCCAATCCTACCAATATAAATAGGTGACTCCATCCCTCATTCTAAACACACAAACTCAAAGCATCTCTCCTTATTTGAGTTTTCTCTCTCCCTTTCTAAGTTGTGTTCTGGTGATAGACTAAGGTACTTCAAGTTCGTTCAGTGTTCTTAGTAGCAGTGCAGTTTTCAAGGGACAAGCAGTCGTTGTATCTTGGGAGACAAGTGTCATCAAACCTTTGCACCAAACAGGAGACATAATTTGTCTTAAAGAAAGTGTGTGAGACACACGACTCGACTTCCTTCAACATCCTCCTATCCTTGAATTTGAGTTGGTAATATTGGTGTTCATCATCATATTTGTATTATGATTTTTTAGTTATAATTATTTATTTAATTATAATAAATTTAAATTATTATATATTTGTAATATTTGACATATTTTCTAACACAATATAAATTAATTCCAGCACTAACAGATCATGTTGAGTCCAATTTTGATCTTACAAATTTTACGTATTGCAGACTTAAAGGGAATCCGATATGCTCCGGTAGTCTATCAAATACTATTTTGTTTCGTAAAAAGCAACATGAGAGCAGGTGCAGGATTTGAAATTAAAAGGGTTTATGTGAAACATCTTCCATAGGATTTTATATACATCCTAAAGATCTGTGCTATCTTCATTGAAATTCTAAGTCATTGCCGATACAAGAATGATTGAACTGTGTATGATATTAACAGTTGTGCGCTATCTCTCAAATCTGGTATGTTGTGAAAAACAAGGGAAAATGATCCATCGATCTATGTAGCTTTCTTAAGCAAGCTTTGACATGCTCTTCTATGCTTGAAACTTGCTCCTACTCCTGTCTAAATTTTTGCTGTGCAGAATGCACTACATGAGTGAATGTCAAATATTCAGAGAGATTTAATCTACACTCATATATTTCCACAAAAGTATCTGTTCACGTTTAACAGACTTCTCATTGTAGCCTCTCTCTGCTATCTTCACACCGTTTCATAAACCAGTGGGGCTGATCGACCAATCATCAACGAATTGTGGGGCCAGGATTTAAAAGAACAAGAAAATAAAACAAAATAAAAATAAAATAGAAAGACAAAATATTATATAGGCTAACAGGACACGTGTTGTGTCTGGGATGTTTGGACATCTATATATTACACAAGTGGGATCCTATTGTTTGGTCTAGAATTTGCAGTCCTTCAAACAACCGGCTTGTAAATTTGTGCTAGGCGTGCCAGTACCTTTGGGTCAGGTACAACCTTGAAGTTGGATGCTACTTGCATCCCTCTTCTGACTTCTTCTCACAGCGACTGTGACAGACGCCGATCTTCTTCCTCTGTGCTAGGTTCTCTTCTTAGACCTACAAGGGAAAAGTCCCTCTAGGATTTTTCTCCAACCTTTGAGGATGGCCGAATCTTACTTAGTATGCAAAGAAACTAAGCAGCGGGTATCAAGATATAAACTGGCGAACGGATTCTCCAGAACTGATTGCGGGAGTAAAACTGCTCAACGGATCGAACAGGGGAGTAGAGAGATTTCAACGGATTGAAACCTGTCAGACTTAACGGATTAAGTCCCTTTTGCAGCTTGACGGATCAGGCTACGGTTGCTGACGGATCAGGCTTGAGTTGCTGACGGATCAGGCTTGGTTGCTCCGGAGAGGCTTGAAGACTTTCGCGTGGCGAAGTTGTTGTCTGTTTGTTGATAGATGTCGTTGTATTTTTCTCTTGCACCTCAACCCTTTATATAGTGAATACTAGGGTAGATGTTTCCTTGCGAATCAAGGTATAGCCTCAAATAATCCTTCTTGTAGTGCAAGACTAATTCTTAAAGCCCAATCATGTAAGCCCAAAACCATTCTAGTGGTAACTTAACCTCCTGCAACCACGTGTCTAATTTCTTATAATACCCTCGCGAACGCTTTTCCAACCACGAACGTATTCTGTTAACACACGTCCCGCTTCGCGAGCGCGTTTCCCCCTGCGAACAAATTATCTCCTTTCGCGAGCGTACTTTGTTACTGTGCTCCTTGCGAGCGCTTTTGACTTTCCAAACGTCCTCTGACCCTCTTGACCGCAGGCATCGGTCCACTTGCCTTTCTATAAATGGGCTTTTTACTTCTGGATCCAACATTGCCCCCCAGTTCTTGAGATTAAGCCCGTTTGCGAAAATCGAAAAGAGCTATACCTTAGCATTGATTTAACCAAAAGCAAACGTCTTTTCATTGTCAAACTCCTCAGAACACTCAACCATCATTTCCCTCTGCAACTCTTTTCAAACCTTCCTGAGATAATCCGCCGCCGTTCCTACTTCCAAATCAATGGCACCCAAACACACCTTCTCTGCTGTGAAAACCACACCCAGAACCCCTTCTGAGCATGAAGCCCTAAACTTTGTCCAAGCCATGGTTGGCCTCCGACCTGCTCCAAAACCCAAGGGTTCTTGGTTGAGAGTTAAGATTGATCAAACCTGCGACCTAGGTCCCTGGGTTGATGTCTTCCCAAACCCACTTGAACTGCCTTACCGTCAACATGCATCTCGAATTCCCCCTTTAATCTTTCGCAAGGAAGAAGTTTCATTCGTCGACTGGCAGAAGTCAGACGCCCAGACCAGATTTGGGCAGTGGCCGAATACTAATGACGCCGAGATCCAGTGGTACCAACAACGCCGTAGTAAGGACCTTGAACGATGGCAAGCCGTTGGAATCGCCGATCCTATCGACCTCTGCTTCTCCTTGAAGTCTGGTAGTAACAGAGCTCCCCTGGCAGCAGCAATTTGCTTCTGGGACACTTCATCAAACACCTTTCATCTCCCTGCAGGCCCAATGGGTATCACCCTCCTAGATGTGTATACAATTACCGGATTTCCATTCGCCAACGCACCGAGTCCTCTCAACGACCTTGCTCTGGAACATCAAATCCCCTCTGATCAGCCTCGCCCCAACTCATACGCCGCGTGGGTCAATCACTATGGGAGCACTGACGACGATCTGAGTGGCCTAGCATTTCTGGAATTCTGGCTACTCAAATATGTTGAATGTAGCGCCACCAACAAACCCACTTTCGCCTGGGCCAGAACGGCTGAGCTACTTTACAACGGTATTCCTCTCAATCTTTTGGAGTTAGCCACTGGATTACTATATAGGTCACTACACTTTCTATCCTTAGAGCCCTTTAAACACAGATCTGTTAGCGGTCCTCTTTGGATTTTGGACTTGTGGCTTCATACCTATTTCCCTGCTTTCCGCTCTTCCTCTGTCACCAGCTTCCTAAAAGATAAGGTTTTAGGCCAAACCATCGTATCCGCTCCACATCCTCCAGCCCTTAGCTATTCGCGTTGTTTCCACCATCTGTATAGTATGGAAAGCCTACCTTCAGATTCTATTCTCGTTATCTGCAGACGCACATACCCTTCTCTCGTTAAAGAAGGTTTTATTTTCAGCAACAAACACAACGTCCTGCAGCTCCTTTTCTTTCTACGCCTCCTTTCCAATCGCGACCTCAAACTACCAGGGAGAGCCGGAGTAGAAATCTATGCCCCCAACTTCTTCACGAGGCAATTTGGAATGTGCCAAAAAATTCCATATCCCCCATTGGCTAGTCGCAACCATTTCACTTCGTGGCGAGAAACCTATAACGCTGGGATTGATCCTGATTCCATCCCCTCCAGTTTTAAAGACATTGCTCAGCCTGTCAACACCTATCCCCTCGGCGGAGTACGTCTGAGCTTCGAGGCCACTAATGAGTTTACTAAGTGGTGGACATCAATCAACGAAGGCAAATGGAAACCAAACCACCTATCTGTGTTTAGACAGATCTTCCAGCCATATCAGACACAATTCCGTCATGCCGAAGACCTGGCTGTTTTTGCCATTGACGGCCCTCGCCAAAGCGTTGAATCTTCTTTGGTTCCTGAGGAGCGAACAGAAGTGCTTCCTGCCCCCCAGGTATTTAAAACTCTTTAACTATGTTTATCAATTTTCTGATCTGTATCCCTTTTTCCGACCATCTTCCTTCCTTGCAGCGTCCTCAAAGAACCAAGAAGCGCGCGAACAAGAATGCAGATCATCCACTCAAGAGGCTCAAACCAAATCTTCTTACAGAAGGAAATGCTCTCCAACCCCAGGTATGGGTTCATTTAATTTGAAAACTCGTATGCTCATGTAGCCAAGTCAATTAATCATATAATTGCCTTCTAGGTGGATCAGCTTATGCAGTCTAACTCTGAAGACGTACAATCCCTCGAAGAATGCAATCAACATCCTGCTGTTTCTGGTGCCCCCAACCTAACTGTTCTAGCTGAAGTAACCTCTGCCGTGGCCCAAGAGGCGATTCCTCCCAGAGCTAACCTGGACACTGGGACTCCTGCTGAAACAGATCAAGAGGTATTATTTTGATAAACCATTCAATTGGCGATGTTTCAATGATCTTGAGCTCAATTGTGCTTCTGTCGTTTCAGGGACCAACTCCTGTATTTGAAGTTAGCTCTTCCTCCGAGTCAGTTGCTTCTCCGATCCTGGATACTATGATGGGAGAGATCTTTAGTGAAAGCGCCAAGCTCGTTCCACTTCAAACTGTTGCTGCGAATGAGCCTTTTCCCCGCGAGGCAACTTCCTGTTCGCCTCAGAGAAAAATGACTGATACTCGCGCGAATGAAATTCCTCCCGCGAACACAGTCTCTCCGGCGAACGAAACTGCTGTCGCGAATGCCGATCGCGCGACTGATATTGTTCAACCAGTGCTTCAACCGGTAATCCCAACTGAAACTGACCCAAAGGTAACAATTTTTATTTTGCAGCTTCTGTTTGTACTCTCACAAACACTTATTATTTCTTTATTTGCCAGATTCCGGAGAACCTTCCAATGACCTCCCCATCTGATCATGCTACGCCTTCCCTCATCGAGCAAGTTCAATTAATGCTGGATCCTTTTCAAGCAAACCAATCCATCGCTGATGCGACACTATTCCTCCGCAACCTAGAGCATGAAGATCTTCTCCACCCACACACTAGGGTCCAAATTGAAGATGCTGTTCGTCTCCTTCGAGTTCAAGCTGATGAAAGACTCTTGAAGAAATTGCAGCGTCTGTGGGAATTCACAACCAAAGCTGCGACTTTGTCTGAGCGTGCCAGAGCCACGCGATTGGAGGCTCCTCAGTATCATCAACAGAAAGAGAAGTTCCAAGCCGAACGGGTTGCCAAAGCCACCAATCTTGCCAAACTTGTCCATAACGCGACCCAGTTGTTTCCTAACCGACTTGCTGAGCTTAAACGTCAAAAAGCTGAGATTGAGGCCCAGCTAGCAATTGTCGAAGAGGAAACCCAGAACAACTTAAACGTCTTGGAGCAAGAGAAGAACTCCTATCAGACTCTTCAACAAATGATCAACCAGGTGGACGACAGGATCGAAGATTCCCTGATCAACGAAGAAAATATCCAAAACGCCCTTGATACTGCTTTAGCGAACATTAAGCACATTAGTAAATTTATTTAACTGTTTATCTGTTCTGACTTTGTTCGCGCATATTATTCTGAATGCAGAAGATCTTTTCAAATTAATTCCATATCCTTGACCACTCGAAAACTGTTCCCAACTTTAACTGCAACGTCGCACCATTAACTTGCGCATTTACCGTATTCAACTAACACAGCACGCGTGATAAATGCTTGACCAATGAACGAATAGCAAACCATTCAGTTCCCTTTGGTGAAAACCTAGCGTTTCGCCTATAAATATCGATTAATTCCTTTCATCACCTTCAACAACCAAGAACATGTATTCTCCTTTCAGTCTCAAAGCAGTTCCACCAGACCTCTTTCTTCAACCTTTCTGTCCTCTAGGCTTCACAACCAAACCTCAAATCCTGGGTAGGCTTCACAACCTAACCTCAGGAATAAGATCTGATGCGCCCAGCCCTGAAGTCGCATCGAAGTGCATCACTGGAACCAAATTCCACTTGATGAGGGGATTGACTTCTGGTATTGGACCGAAGAAGGCTTCTGTGCCGACAGGATTCCTCTTGCCGAGCCTCTTCCGCGCCAGGTCAGACCAAGTTGCTTCTACTCCCATCACCGTCGACTTGCTTTCAACAAGCTGGCCGCGCAAGGTGGAAGATGAAGCAAAACCTGCAACAGTTTGAAGAGAGACTTTATGAAAGGAGTCGTAATAGCTCTTTCTTTAAGCAGCTTTGTTCTTGTTCAACACTGTATTTGTTGCAACCAGTTCTTGTTCAACACTGTATTTGTTATCCATGAATACTATGCAATAAACACACATTGTTTATGTTCTATGTATAAACCACAGGCGTTGGTTCAAACTAAATTAGGGCTTGAAAAACACAATTTGTTCTTCCCAAAAATTGTCAAAAAATTCGAAAAAAGTCGAAAAACCACATTAATTGGTTTGTATATCTATGGTGCCCCCCAGTTTTATCATGTGCATAAAAAGCCGAAAACCTCAAACAGGTTAGGCGTTAAGCAACATGAATGAAACTGACAAGATCCCAATTCTGCAAACAAGATCCTAAGGCTCTAAACTCTGCCCCCCTTGCTGGCAAACAGGCTGTTCTGTCATCTGTGGCGACGAAGGATCGTCAGAAGCCCAAACACTTGGAAAGTACTGTTTCAGATGCCTCCCATTAATAGGGTTATTATGGACTTCTCCATCCAAATCTCGCAAATAATAAGCACCTTTACCCACGATCTGGTCAATCACAAAAGGCCCCTGCCACGTAGGCGACCACTTACCCCTGCCGCGAACGTGTTCGCCAAAGGGAAGTACTGCTTTCCAAACCAAATCGCCAACTCCAAAACTTCTGCCACGTGTCCTGGCGTCATATGCGCGAGCGACTCGTTGTTTTTCAACCATTATATGATCTAAGGCTTCCACACGAGTAGTATCCAACTGTTCATGCTCCTGAAACATGGCCTGAACATAATCCTCTCCTACTAACTGATGTTGTTCGCGAACCCTTAAAGAATTAACACTTATCTCCATGGGTAAAACTGCATCATGCCCAAACATCAAGGCATAGGGTGTGGTTCCTGTAGGCGACCGCTTAGATGTTCGATATGCCCACAGAGTATGATCAAGCTCGTTATGCCAATCTCTAGGATTATCAATCAGCATCTTTCGCAGGATATTGATTATGACTTTGTTACTAGCCTCAGCTTGTCCATTCGCCTGAGCATAATACGGTGTGGAATGCAGAAACTTAATCCCATAGTCAGTAATGAAGTCTTCGGTTTCTTTCGCTAGAAATGCTGCCCCCCTGTCTGCAACTAAACACTCTGGGATACCATACCTGCTAATGATGTTGCTGAAGATGAAGCTGCAAACTGTTCGAGCAGATGCATCTTTTAAGGGTACAGCCTCCACCCATTTTGTGAAATAATCGGTCGCTAATAGGATGAACTTATGCTGCTGAGACGAAGCTGGATGAATAATTCCTATAAAATCCAACGCCCATCCTCTTGCTGGCCAAGGCTTAATAATGGGTTGCATGGGCACATCTGGAACATGCCGCACCGGTCCATGCGCTTGACACTCCTGACAACCTTGAGCAAAGGTGATGCAATCTTTCAAGATTGAAGGCCAAAAGTAACCATAACGACGGATAAGCCACCTCATCTTTGGTCCAGCCTGGTGCGAACCACACACTCCTAAGTGTACCTCTCTCATTACTCGCTTAGCTTCTTTTCCAAAGATACACCTAAGATAAACTCCATCCTCTCCTCTGCGTAAGAGTTCGCCACCTCGTATCACATAGTTAGTGGCAAAGTATCTGACTTGTCTATCAACTGGAGTAGATGGATTATCCAAGTAATCAATGAGTGGTTGACGCCAATCTGTATCGATAGCCTCTATCGTAGCGACGTACCATTCATCCGCGTCTACCCTTCGAGCCATGAAAGAAGGTAACGTCCTTCTTTCCACCTTCAAAATCCGCTCGCAGACTCCATCAGCCAAAGTTATGCCAGTGGCGATTTGGGCTAATTCATTCGCCGCGACGTTGTGTGCTCTTGGGATATAATCCAGAGTGACATCACTGAATTGCTCCAACAACTCTGTAGCCCTTTCCCAAAAAGGAACCAAAGTAAAGGTGGTACATTTGTATAACCCCTTAAGCTGATTGATCACCAACAAGGAGTCACCAAACACACTTACCACTGTTGCCCCCATTGCGAGCAACATTTCCAATCCAATTATGAGTGCTTCATATTCAGCCTGATTGTTGGTGCATTTCCACTCTAGTTGGAAAGAATATGCATGACGAACCCCGAGCGGACTTACTAGAGATATCCCTGCGCCAGATAAACTCTCAGTACTGCTCCCATCAAAGTATAATTCCCAAGGCTGCATCAGAATGGCCACCACATCTAACTCCCTGTATTGTAAATCTTGTTCCACAGGATGATGAAGCAAAAAATCTGAAACCGCTTGTCCGGTTTGTGCCTTCAAAGGTGTATATTGTAGTGAGAACTCCGACAAAGCTAACACCCATTTACCAATTCGACCCCTAAGAATGGGTCTAGTTAACATGTATTTCACCAAGTCCGTCTGTGCCACCACTACCGTTGTGAAAGATAACATGTAATGGCGTAATTTGCAACCGGCGAAATACAACGCAAGGCACAACCGTTCCATGTCACTGTACCTGGTTTCTGCATCTATCAACGTCCTGCTAAGGTAATACACAGCATGCTCAACCACTTTATCATCCTCTTGGTGTTCATCTTGTGCTAAAAGTGCAGCAATGGATGTCTCGCATGCTGAAATGTAGAGCTTCAAAGGGTGACCCGGCCGTGGAGGCATCAGAACTGGCGGTGAAACTAGGTACTGCTTTATTCTGTCGAACGCTTCCTGGTGACTTGTCTCCCAACGAAACTCCGTATCTGCCCTCAATTTTAACAAAGATGTAAAGGGTTGAATCTTTCCTGCTGAATTCGAGATGAACCTACGTAAGAAGTTAATCTTTCCTAGTAACTGCTGCAACTCCTTCTTGTTAGTTGGGGCAGGAGCTTCTATGACTGACTTGACCTTGTCCGCTGGAATCTCGATCCCCCGCTGATGGACCACAAACCCTAGGAAATCGCCTGACTGAACCCCAAAGACGCATTTAGCTGGGTTCATTCTGAGTTTATGTTTTCGCATCCTTATGAAGACTTTTCGTAGATCCTCTATGTGGTCTGCCTTAATCTTGGACTTTACTACCACATCGTCAATATAAACCTCCAATATCTTCCCTAATATGTCATGGAAGATAAGGTTCATCGCCCTTTGATATGTGGCACCAGCATTCTTAAGCCCAAAAGGCATGACTTGGTATTCGAATGCTCCTGTAAATCCCGGACATCTGAAAGCCGTCTTGTGCTTGTCTTCCTCCTCCACAGGAATCTGGTGATATCCTGCGGTTCCATCCATGAACGATAACAACTCATGCCCTGCCACTGCATCTACCAGCATGTCCGCCATGGGCATAGGATACACGTCCTTTGGTGTGGCAGTATTTAGATTCCTGTAATCCACGCACACCCTCATCTTACCATTCTTTTTCCTGACTGGTACTATGTTAGACAACCACTTGGCATACTTTGTAGGTCGAATAATTCCTGACTTAGGCATCTTTTCCACCTCTTCCTTAACTGAAGCCGCTGTGTCGGCATGCATTCGCCTAGGTTCTTGTCTGACTGGCCTGTAACCATCCATGATTGGTAGCTTATGACAAACTAACTCTGGTGCTAAACCAGGCATGTCCTCGTATTTCTCTGCGAAGCAATCCTTGTACTCGTGAAGTAGCTCAATGAGCTTCTGTTTTTGTTCAGGCTCCAAATACACACTTATTCCAACCTCTATTGGTTCCTCTAGGGTCCCCAGGTTGACTTTCTCTACTGGATCCTTGACCTTAGGTGGAGTATCATCCAAGGCTGCCGGAGCTGCCTGGATAATCTCCTCCTCTTCCTCGTAATACTCCAACACATCATCGTTAACGCACTCTACTGCCGCCACCTGTTGGAAAGCCTCTTGCTCCTGCCTAAAAATAGATAATCTCTGATGCAGGGAAGCGTAGGCTTCCAACTCCTCCTTGCTGAGTTGTGGCTTCATTGATTGTTTCGGGGTAAAACCATGGAGATTGGTCTACTGGCGTCTGCTTGAAGTTGCGCCAATCCCCATTGCGTAAGCTCAGTGGAGGTCACCCCATATGGATGTCCTTTCTTTGTGATGCCACTGACTCTTAAAGGCCTCATGTCTTCACTGTAATAACTTGCATCAACAAAGCAAGCTGCTACTGAGAACGGTCTAGGATCGGCCTTGATTATTTCAGATTCATCAGTTTCTGGGTTCCAGATAGCGAGCTCTTGATGGAGCGATGATGGAACACAACCGGCCTGATGAAGCCAATCTCTGCCCAGAATCATAGTATAAGGAGCAGTGCACTCAGCTACGAAGAAAGTTTGATACATCTCTGATGGGCCAACCCTAATTTTTAGTATCACTACACCGAGTGTCTGAGCTATGTTTCCAGCAAAACTTTTCACCTTCATCTTGCTATCTAGAATTTTCTCCTTCGGAACCTGAAGGAAATTCATGGTCTGTACGGTAAGGACACTTACAGCAGCCCCTGTATCCACCAATATCCTACTGACCCTTTTGTCCATCATATCAGCAGATACGTATAATGGACGCAAATGCTGCCTCATGGCGAATGTGGGCTTGGAGAACAAAACGTACTTCCTTCTCAAATCAGGGTCCATGTCCTCTTTATCCTTCTTTACAGCCAACTCCTCTCTGCGAACGGATGACTCCACTCCAGTCTCATCTTCTGACATGTTGAGGAAGACTTCAGACGAAATTGGCTCATCCAATGCATACATAGAAGGTAAGACATACACCATATTGCAATAAGTGTTTGTCTCTGGAACTGGTATCACAGCTTCGGTCGTCACGTACACCTGAGCAGATTCAGATTGGTCTGAAATCATCTCACCATGCTCGTTTTCCACATAAAGCACGCTACACGGCAAACTTTCGTCCATACCCCCGGTTTCATCTTCCTCAGTTTCCTCCATATCATCTTCTATGACTCGAGGTATATCGACTTCTGACTCTTCTTCTACGCGGGCAAATGCTTCAGCCATCTGCTTTACTAAAGAAACCTCTGGAACAGGTCTCTGTTGCTCAACCTCAATCATAGGTCCAACCTTATCTGTTTCTTGGGACCCCGGATCCTGACGCTGAACTACTTTTGGTCTCCATTCGACCTTTGTTTTCGACGTCTTGATATTGTCTCCGCTCTCAGGGACTTCTGATATCCTAACCCTTTTCGCCGGAGACGTCTCAGGTGTCTTACTAAAGGTGGAAATAGATATTTCACCCACCACCTTTTTACCTACCCGTGACCAGACTGGTTCTCGCGTATGTTGACTTTTGTCAATGCTCACCCTTGACCATACAGACTTTCGTTCGCCGCTATTTCCTTCTCGCGAGACTCTCTTCTGTCCGCTATGTTTCGTGGTAGAAGTCTCGGTGGTATCGCGAACGTTTCTGATAGGGCAATAAGGTCTAGCTGACAATAAATCCAGCTTCCGCCTTAACTGTTCCGGAGTCTCCCTGATCTGGTCTGGGCTGACTAGGCCTTTATCCAATGCCTCCAAAAGCCTCTTGGTTTTGCCATATCTTCGCTGCACGTTCCTAGTCTGAGTAGGTGTGGCTTCTACCACCTTTCCTCTCTCTCTGACCATCCAGACGTTGTCTTTGAGGATATTCCGTGAAGCTGGTGGTATATAAGGCTTAGTTATTACGTCCTGCGGGTAGACCACTGGCTTCTTCTGCTCCATTCTTGCCTGGCGTAAACGCAAGTAGAGGTTGGAATCCCTCTGACTAGGGCTTGCTGATCTCCTCATCTGCTTCGGGCTGTGTGGCTGATATGCTTCAGGGGGTGTAGCAACCGCACTCTTCTGCTTGTGTTGTGGCTCTTTAGCAATGCCACATTCAGTTTTGCACCTATCACACAACATGACTGCTGATGTACCTGCCATTGGTTCTTTCCGTTTGACAACTTCTGTTTCTCCAGCTATAGTGCTTAGGTCAAGCGTCAGTTTTCTGCTACCCCGAGCCAAATCAACCACAGCCACATCTGCTACCGCTGGATCACAAAAGGTGATTGACCCCTCATTGACCCATTGTTGTATCTGATCTTTGAGCTGCATGCACTGAGAAGTCTTGTGAGTCCACAAGTTATGAAACTTACAATAGGTCTTACCAGCTATTGCCTCTTCTGGGGGAAAGACTCCCCAAGGGATGGCCACCTCGTTGGCCATGATCAGCTTGTTCAGGATAATATGAGCCCTACTGGCATCATAAGTGTATTCTTTGAACTTCGGCCTTGTTGGCAGTGGCTTTTCCTTCTTCCCTTCGCAGGGCGCTAAATCAATCATATTGATGGTGGGAAAAGGATCGATGTCCACCCAAGCCGCAGTCTTTTCTTCATTCGCTCCGAGCTTTCCCTCGTTGATCCAAGTCTGGATAGTGTCCTTCAAGCGAATGCACTCCGATGTGTTATGGTTCCAAAGATTATGGAACCTGCAGTACTTCTTTCCTTTGAGCTGTTCCTGTGTAGGGGGAGGTCCAAAGTCATTCCTTACCTTCCCTAATGCCGTCAGATCTTCCAAAATTTCCGGTGCCTTGTGTGCATTATATGTATAGGATTCGTACTCCGGCTTAGCGAACGCGGCGAACGAGATCTTTACTGGCTCTTTAGACATTTTCAACACCTGGGACTTGATAGGTTGTCTGCCTGCTAACTCTACTGCTGCGACTTCTTCCTCATAACCCATCATGTATGGGTCTGCACAGGGCATAGCTTGTGGGGCCGAATAGTAGGGATCCATATGGGAATATATTGCCCCCACAGTCTTGTGCCTTGCTGGAGGCATTCTGGGCCTCAGCGTTCCTGGGATGAGAGCTAAGTTGTTCCTGGAATTGTTAGCGTCTTCGTCCAGCTCATTCAGGAAGTACTGGTAACTGCCAACCCTGTTCATTAAGTCAGCCATGCTAGAGAACACTCCATCGTGGTGTTTTGCTCTCTGTCTCTTCTCCAACCCACGAATTGCAATTTTGATCAAGTCAGGCTCCGGGATTGGAGTTTTGCACTTGGCCTGTTGAATCTTGAACCGCTTGAGGAATTCTACAGATGACTCCATAGGTTGCTGATACATCGCTGTCAAAGAAGACAAGTCAACCTCTGGTTCCACAGTTCCAAATGTGGTTCTAAACATGGTCTCCATCACGTTCCAGTCAGGGACCGATCTTGGTATCAACTTGGTATACCATGTCAGTGCTGACCCTGACAATGAGGCACCGAATGTGCGTAACTTGAAAACATTGTCCGCACCATATGGTCCACACTCGCCTGTGAATCTTGCGATGTGGGTGGCTACGTCTTCAGATCCTTCTCCTGAAAACGAAGTGAATCTTATCTGCCGATAATGTTCCGGCCATGGGCTTTCAGCCACCCATTCTGGATACGGGTGCGCGTATGCAGTGTTCACAGCAACAACGGGAGTTGCCCTTATTGCCTCCTGTATCATATTCTGGACTGCATCCCAGTCCAGCTGAGGTCTCCTTTGATTAGGTGTTGGCGAACGACGTGGTTGCTGCCTTGGAGCCCTCTGTCGTCCTCTAGCCCCTACAGGGTTCTGATTATTGTGCACCGCTAATTGGTCATCACCCACACGAAGTGGACCAAATCCCTCCCGGTGCACGGTTCTTCTATCCACCTGGTGATCGACCTCTTCTAGCAACTCTTCTTCTGGAGGCTGTTGGCGGATAAGCTGCTCAGTTCTCATGGCATTTAAAGCCTCCATGAACATATCCATCCTCTTATTCAGCGCTTGCTGATTTTCATTCATCTTAGTTGCTAGGTCTGCATACCTTAGGTCCTGAATCTCGGCCTTTTTGTCTTGTTGCCGGGCTCGGTCGCGGACCTCCTGGAAACCTTTAGTCAGGTTATCCAATGATGAGCTTAATGCTCCTACGTGTTCAGCAAGGTTCTGTGACTGTCCTTCGTTAGTCATGGCACCAAACTTGCTAATAGCTTGTTCTGCAGATAGCTTCCTACAGTAAGCCGAATTATGTGGTCTTGCGACTACGTGTTCTGGTTTGGAACACGAAGGATATTCCTTTTGATATTCGCCGAAGCCTGTAAACTTGACACGGTCCCACTGGGCGTGCCAGATGTTTGGTCTAGAATTTGCAGTCCTTCAAACAACCGGCTTGTAAATTTGTGCTAGGCGTGCCAGTACCTTTGGGTCAGGTACAACCTTGAAGTTGGATGCTACTTGCGTCCCTCTTCTGACTTCTTCTCACAGCGACTGTGACAGACGCCGATCTTCTTCCTCTGTGCTAGGTTCTCTTCTTAGACCTACAAGGGAAAAGTCCCTCTAGGATTTTTCTCCAACCTTTGAGGATGGCCGAATCTTACTTAGTATGCAAAGAAACTAAGCAGCGGGTATCAAGATATAAACTGGCGAACGGATTCTCCAGAACTGATTGCGGGAGTAAAACTGCTCAACGGATCGAACAGGGGAGTAGAGAGATTTCAACGGATTGAAACCTGTCAGACTTAACGGATTAAGTCCCTTTTGCAGCTTGACGGATCAGGCTACGGTTGCTGACGGATCAGGCTTGAGTTGCTGACGGATCAGGCTTGGTTGCTCCGGAGAGGCTTGAAGACTTTCGCGTGGCGAAGTTGTTGTCTGTTTGTTGATAGATGTCGTTGTATTTTTCTCTTGCACCTCAACCCTTTATATAGTGAATACTAGGGTAGATGTTTCCTTGCGAATCAAGGTATAGCCTCAAATAATCCTTCTTGTAGTGCAAGACTAATTCTTAAAGCCCAATCATGTAAGCCCAAAACCATTCTAGTGGTAACTTAACCTCCTGCAACCACGTGTCTAATTTCTTATAATACCCTCGCGAACGCTTTTCCAACCGCGAACGTATTCTGTTAACACACGTCCCGCTTCGCGAGCGCGTTTCCCCCTGCGAACAAATTATCTCCTTTCGCGAGCGTACTTTGTTACTGTGCTCCTTGCGAGCGCTTTTGACTTTCCAAACGTCCTCTGACCCTCTTGACCGCAGGCATCGGTCCACTTGCCTTTCTATAAATGGGCTTTTTACTTCTGGATCCAACACCTATCATTTTAAAGAACCAAAAAACTATCATTTCAATGTTTTTTTCAAGGTCTGGGTTTCTTCAACGGTTACCTTTGTTTATTGAACTCTTTGTATTTGAACTGGGTTTTGTGGATTCATGTTAGTAATTTGACATTCACAATCTGAAAATTCAGTTATTAAGAGCAAGTTAGACTGAAGCATGTCTTGGTTTACTAGATTGAAGATCTAAAAATTGAACGAAAGCTGCTTCATAATATTTACGTTTGACCCAAAATAATATTTCTTGACGAATACTGACTTCTCGAGCCTATTGGATCGATTCTTGCGGTCTAAGTAATTGCAAAGATTCTTTTTCCATTTGAAGTCATATTTGGCAAGGATTTGCGGTTGCTTAATGAATCCTCCAAAGATCCGAAGAAGATTTGATATGCCTTGATCCGCAAGAAAGAACAAACTCTAGTGTTCACTATATAAAGGGTGTCATGGTACAAGAAGACGGACACATCTCAACAATTCAACACAACTTTTGCACACTGCAAAACAAGCCTCTCAGGAGCACCTCTACCAGAAATATTCCTTGAGTCTTTTTGTCCACCAAAGCCCTATCCGTAGGCATTCCCCGCTGCTACTCACCAAAGCCCGACCCGTCGGCACTACCCGCTTCTACCTCACCAAATCCTCATCCATGAACAGTACCTGCTTCTACCTCACTAAGCCTCATTCATGAGCAAACAATCCACCACTGTTTCATAAAGCCCTATCCGTTGGCGAATACCCGCAACAACCATTGTTAGAGTGAGAACTCTCGCAAATATCCCTGGTTTGTCAGAGATCCTTTGGCGAACACACTACACTCCTGATTTTTTAGCTCTGCTCAACCATATCGGTCTGAGTAGGAACATCCACTTCAGAAGAAGAGGAGAAAAATCCTAGTTGCTCTTCAACTAGATCTGTGAAGAACCTAAGTGTCGTCCTGACAAACGCCTGTACGACAATCATTTGAGAAGAAGACAGAAGGCGAACGCGCATCAAGTCCAAGGTTGTACCTGACCCATAGGTACTGGCACGCCCTCAAGCTTGGTTGTTCGAAGAAAATGTATTTTTACGCAGAACATTTGGCACGCCCTGTGGGACATAACGCGTCAAGATTGTAGAAGAAACGATTTCACGTTTCAGATGATTACCAGTCAACTGGCTGTAGTGTGTTAAACATGGACGAAGAGTTGAAGCAGAAATTGAAGGATATCATTGCGTAAATTGATAAAATCAATGCAACCGCGGATCAGATAAATACTTCCTTAGATTAGCCAAACCAAGAAATTAAAGCAGCCAATGAGAAGTCAACAAAGTTGCAAGATTTTGCAAACCATGATGTTTGCAATACTAACCAAGATGTTTTACAATCCCAAGAAGTAGAACCTAAAGCTGACGAAGATACTCTCGCCAAAGAGGTTAAATCGGTTTTTTATCAGTCTAGTGGCGAAATCTCTTCTTTAGTCGAGTCAGAGAAAATCGATTTGCCAATTTGTGGTGAATCTCATGAGGAGCACAACAATGAAGTCAACAACCAACAGAACTGCTCTAGGGCATGATACTGTATATATGGACATATGTCAAGCCGAACAAATGGTCCTCAATGATGTTTATAGCAGGAATATGTCTATGTCTGAGGCAGAAGTTAAGTCACCAATATGTGGTGATTGTTATTTTGATATTAACATGGAGTCAACCTACGACGAATATGATAATGACTACAGGTTGACTCTTGGCTCCAAAGTCAGCAAGTCTAAAGCAGATGAGTTCAATTACTTGGAGTCTCTTGGTGTTAAAGATATAAACCAGCAAGTGGTTTATTATGAGAACTAATTGGTGGCTGCAACTGTACATAGCATGCACCACGACATGGTAGTCGACGACAAGGCGGATTTTCACACCGAGCCATCCGCGAAAGTACAATTGACCATGCTTTGTCAAACAATAATGAAGATGCATGGGGGCTATGAAACATACCTTATGAGGAGCCACTTCAGAGTTTTCAAGTTGATGACACCAAACATCTTTATTCAATACTCGGAGTTTCTGGCAAGGCTTGGAGTGAAGCATTGGTGGCCTCCCCTGTGGCCATACGAAGGTTAACTAATCATGTTGAGTTTCCTTCTTCACTTTAATTTTTTGCCTTTTTAGTTTCATTTCAATTTTTGCATTGAAAAAAAATAAAAATACATAAAGAGATTCTGTGTTTTGCTGAAATGCAAGACAATGTTCTTACCTGACAGAGGTTTGAATTTTATCCTATATTATTAGAGACATATTTCTGAGGTCTTATATGTAAGAAACAATATATATGTTTCATAGTTACAGCCATTATGCCAATAGAATTCAGAAGATTTGAAGCAAAAGTAGTTCATCAAATTTGCATCAACAGTTTCTGTGTTGCAAATTCAAGGAATGAACTGGGACGATCCAGGAAGAATTAAAAGGCAATCATATGCACGAAAATACCAGGATGTCTAGTTTCTAACGGAGTTTACGTCTTGTGATTCCGACATTCTAGTAAAAGGTTATTGCAGTTTGAAGACAGTGAGGTCAGGATGAACGAAAATTGACAGCATGCGTGCGTGGCGAATGGGCATTGAAGGTCTCGTTTGGCTGGCGAATGTGTGCTTGTGCCTTCTATACATGTTCTTATACGCTTAGGGAGCTTGACACTTAAGATTCGCTATCCCCCTTCGTCTAATTATGGGCATCAAAACTAAGCAGTTGCAGTTTAACCAATTTCAGTAGCAGCTTCTGTGTAGTAACTTTGCAGATACACCTGGGAAGATCCCGAGTGAATCATTGTGCAAGTTGCATATTGGTAGAAAGGTATGGATGTCTAGTTTCTAACTTAATTTACGGTTCGTGATTTCAACATTCCAGGAAGAAGTTATGGCAGTTTTAGTACCAAGAGGTCAGAATGCTCGTGAATCTGTGTCTTGTGTTTATGACTACGGCGAACGGACTTTTAGGCACTAATAGCTTGACGAATGCACACTAGAATGTTCTCTATTTATGCTTACATACTTGGGAGGCTTGAGACTCAAGTTTTGACATTCTCCATTTGCTCAATTAGGATACCAAAACTGTGGAACCAGGATTCCTTTTGAAACAACAATGTGTTTCTTATAGTCAATTACAGTGGCTTGTATTTTATCGTATTTAGGGTTGTGATTGACCAAAAGTATTACTGAGGTGTTCATATATTGGGGGAGTTAGCTGCTGCTCTACGATTACATGAAAAGTGTTACTCTCTGGTAGAATGTCTTGTGCAAGCTTTAAGATTCGATCAAAGGAGAATGGTCCCCCAAAACTATCTTGATTAATACCGAAAGCACACAAGCAAAAATATACGTGCAGGCTGTCAAGCTCCTCATAATTCAATAAGCGTTGATGAACATCTCCGGCTTATTTCCACTACATGTTCAAATGAGGGCAGAGGTTCAGGGCTTATTCAAGTCTTTTTCCATACTAGAGAGAGTATAAGACCAATCTTAGTGGTTTTAACAATACTATCTTTTTGCTTACAATGACATGATTATGTTCCTTACACCTGAAGAGATGAAGAGGGATAACAACTCTTTTATTAAGTGGAGACTTGTGGCTATAAATTCGAGTAGATTATTAGCACACTTTAACATAATGGGATTATGCAGAGCTACTTCATTCGCTGAATGTTGTAAGTAGATTAGTGTAACTTGGTACATGGTGGTTCTGAGTGGTGTGTGTAGGGATTGATATATCCATAAGAATGATCCCACTTGAGATGAGATGATTACTAGAAGTAGCTGCCAGGAGGACAAAAATTCTATTGATTATGCCAATTATTATGGCATAAGTCTGGAAAGTGGATTTAAGAAAAGAGACTTCTGCATAATGGTGTCCTAAAACATTCCTAAACAGTGAAACAGAACTGAACATTGAAGCTAAAGTGCAATGAAGGTATGACATATGTTCACTCGAGTTTGTTGAGTAATGATGCATGACTATAGATGGAAGATGTGTCGCATCCCGGGACTATTTATGGCCCCGAGACACGACGGTAACTGCCGTGATCCCGGACTAATGAATAACCAATACGTCATCTGACGTATTGACTACCCGCTAGGCCGAAACCACAAGGCTAATATAAATAAAATGACATAAATGGGAGGAGCAGATGAATAAATAAATAATGATATATACAAGTGCGGAAGGTAGCGTACAAGACTTAGACAACAAGACACATGAAAAGTCCAAGTCAGTAAATATACAACATGGGTCAATGAGCCAAGTACACGTGGATAAAAGCTCGATAGGTCAGAGTGCGCCAAATGCGTCCAAACCAACAGTCACAAAGATCGAAAGCTGAAGTACCACGAAGGATGAAAAGCTCCTCCAGGGTGATCCTGAAATACAGATGTTAAACAGCACGCACTGCCAAGCCCCTAGTCACCATCCATCTCTTCTAAAGCAAGTCTACTGGGTACCTGTAAAGTAAGGGTGAGCACTCGTCCTCGCTAACCCAAAAGGGGCTGAACCCAACCAAGATATGGTTTGAAAACACAGGTGTAGTTCTCATAAATAGATACTACATATAGCTTTCACCGGTGATTAAACAGTTCGTAAAACATGCAACAACAAAAAACTGTATTTGGTTTTCATAGGCAGATTTAAATAAATTCATTTTCCATGTGTCAATGCTAACATCAAACTGAGCGCTCAAAGTAACAAACATCAGCCTGCAGGGCTTCACGGATCTGGGTGGCTGAATCCCGGGTTTGTCTTCACAGCAAACCGGGGCCAACTACCTATGCGCTTGAAAATGCCTAGTTGCGAGAGTGTCCATTTACAGCTAATGCCCAACAAATCACTCATAATAACACACCGCACTTACGACCGCTTAACTCTGTGCGAGACGAGCGTAAGCGGAAAAATAAAATAAACATGGCATTGCCCCTCCGAAGGTTCACGGTCATCGACACCGTGGGAAAACATAAGTTAAACACTAGGTCCCGTCACTCTCAGGCCAAGCACCGGAAATCAGGACAACGGTACTACTTTTCGATCTGAAACATCACATGTGTGTCTAGCCTCGGTTTTCTAAACATTTTATGAAGCGATAAAGTAAGAAAACATATATCGTGAGGCATCGACTATGCACAAACAAACATCATATAACTTTCATATTATAGAGCACTACACAAATTAGAATGCCACTAACCAGGAAGTTACAGCTCACCCTATCTATTATGACGAAGCCGAAATCCTCGTGCTCCAAGTCTCAGTCCTCAAGCTCTGAGTGTAGGCGAAATCCTGAATCCGTCAAAAGAGAAGTCAACGACTAAACAAGTCGAAAGTAAAAACGTAACGGTCATTCTAAGGTCAACTACCCACTTTCCTAGTTTGACCAGGAAAGGTCAAAGGTTGGCTTTAGGGTTGACCAAGTCATTCCTGGATTGACCAAGAATTTGACCAAGTCCACTGAGTTGGTCAAAGTTGACCAACACTCAGTAAACTCGACAAACTTTCGGTTTATTTTCCCCGACACAAGAGTTTAATTATTTGATATCTCGATTCTTGAACCGGGCGAACATCGGGATTATTACTCATTCGGTACTTACGTCTTTCCGTCCCGATTTAATTTTTAAACCTTTAAACCATTTAACCGTAGCGGTAAAACATAAAATTTAGTCTTCTACGGTAAAAGTCAAAAGTCAACCATGAATAGTAAAAACTCGAAAACGTTTTCTGTAAAACACGCACTTGAAAATAAATAGTCAAATCACGTCCGTAAAACAGGAAAAATACGTAGAGTGTTTCTTGCATGAAGTAAAAATCGATTTATGACTAGTCTCATAGTATTTGCTGCCGTAATGAAGAAGAAGACCAGCAACCTTTTCTTATATATCGCCGTGTCAAATTACAAACAATTTTTTGAGTTGTTTTGTGAGTGCATTATGAGTATGGAGCTGATACAAAAATAGAAATTTTGACATTTGCCAGAAGGAGTTTAGAGGACGCTTTGATATCTTTTGAGAATGTACACAAAGTTGATAACAATAGTATAAGAAGACTAGACATATGGTTTGACATGACGTTCACAGTTACAACACAAGTTTATTTGTGTCTGATCACCACAAGAAGACTTGTAATTCTCATTCATAGACCCAAATTAACGCAAGCATACCGAAAAGTAAGTTTTAACTCTACATATGCAGCTCAATTCTCTATATCATGTTCTACAAGAGAAGCCTATTCTGGAAGCATGCAAGATCAGTTTAATCGGTCTACTCTCACTACATCTAATTAAATTGAGGGGCTACACTATACATATTCTGTCAATTCATATGGTAAAATTTTGTAAATTTTGAAACTTTTAGAGTTTTAGTATTATTTGCTTATTTCTTGAACCAACCCGTGTGTTTCTTCAAAACCAATTTGTGGTTTTGTATTTTATTTAGTCAATCTATTCTTGAGGTTGATCATCATCCATACAAGGTCAATACTTGTGCCATATTATTTTGAAAGTATCAACAGCAACAAAAAGTTTTCAAAAATTCAAGGAAACTTAGTATCTCAAGGTACTAATTTGCAAGATGGTAAATCACAAGAAAAGCCTATGGAAATCACAAACCAAGTCAGCCCCTTCATAAGAGAAAATCTGAAAATTTCAAATTTGGCTTATTTTTAGGCATTTTCATGGTCCATTCGCGCCTCCTTTCATGGTTTGAAGTCCTGTTCGTCATACATTACCTTGAAGTCAGTATGTTAGACTAAAAGTAGGAAAAAAATCATGTCATTCGCTGCTTTGAGGAGTGAGTTATGAGGTCTAAAGTTGACATCTTGAAGCAGTCATTCTAGAAAAACTAAACTGCAGTGAGTTTTGGTGGCCTTGTTTCTTCATCTTAATATGTACCTATCACTGGGGTTTTTGTTTATACATCAACTTGGGATATTGTAGAGCATTTTAGAATCAAGAATCATCTAGAAATACGATGGGAAGCTTAAGGTACAAGCTCTTCAAGTCGGTCAAATAATAAGGAAAAGCTGAATTTCAAGAAAATATGTTTTCTTGGGGCTGTTTTGTGATATCATTTGTGCTAGGCTTCTTTGGCCGTTTGTTTCATCAATCCTTCAAGTACATATATTGTACTACATTCTCAAGCAAAGAACCGATCAGAATCAACATCTGAGCATAGAGTAAATCGTTCCCAAAGTCAGCCTCTTGAGCAGGAAAGTTTCATCAGCTTTTAACTAAGTATTTTATGGAGTTGGTTTTCATGGTTTTCTTGGAGGATTTTTCATAGAAGGATTGATTCAGTTTGGAGGCTATGGTATCGAAGAACAATGCTTGATCATAAAACAACCAGTAAGTGGTTGATATGAATGTATTATACATCAGCAGAATTACCTACTTTGAGGCTAAAATTTTCTTGGTTCATTGCTATCAATTATTATCAAGATCAATTTTTGTGGTCTTGTTATTATATTTAATTGAGCATGGGGGACTTTTTTACGCCGAAGCATTTAGCAAGAGCTTAAAGGCATGTTCTTATCAGAGTTTGCTTTATAGTTCTCAAGTTCAGGACTCCAGGAATTCAAGATAATTACATAATTTTTATCTGACGGTTATGTGAGTTGTTATTGGGACTTGTCTAGCTACTGCTCATTACTATTGAGGCTGCGAAACCTACACTTGAGGTCTGTCTTTACATCCGCTCGAGCTTGGAGTGTTCTGAGTTTGGTGTTTGCTAGTTAGGCTAGTGAATGGCTTTCGCCAGTATGAATGATGCCTGGGGGACTATAGGTCTTTTCAGTCAAGATGCATGGCTTCTCCTTCAAGACCTGGGGCTATGTTTGGGCCAAAATAATATTTCTTGACGAATACTAACTTCTCGAGCCCATTGGACCGATTCTTGCGGTTTAAGTAATTGTAAAGATTCTCTTTCCATTTGAAGTCATGTTTGGCAAGGATTTGCGGTTGCTTAAAGAATCCTCTAAAGATCCGAAGAAGATTTGATATGCTTTGATCCGCAAGAAAGAACAAACTCTAGTGTTGACTATATAAAGGGGTCAGGGTACAAGAAGACAGACACATCTCAACGATTCAACACAACTTTTGCACACTGCAAAACAAGCCTCTCCGGAGCACCTTTACCAGAAATATTCCTTGAGTCTTTTTGTGCACCAAAGCCCTATCCGTAGGCATTCCCCGCTGCTACTCACCAAAACCCGACCCGTCGGCATTATCCGCTGCTACCTCATCAAAGCCTCATCCATGAGCACTACCCGCTTCTACCTCACCAAGCCTCATCCGTGAGAAAACAGTCCACCACCGCTTCATAAAGCCCTATCCGTAGGCGAATACCCGCAAAAACCATTGTTGGAGTGAGAACTCTAGCAAATATCGCTGGTTTGTCAGAGATCCTTTGGCGAACGCACTACACTCCTGATTTTTTAGCTCTGCTCAACCATATCGGTCTGAGTAGGAACATCCACTTCAGAAGAAGAGGAGAAAAATCCTAGTTGCTCTTCAGCTAGGTCTGTGAAGAACCTAAGTACCGGCCTGACAAACGCCTGTACGACAATCATTTGAAAAGAAGACAGAAGGCGAACGCGCATCAAGTCCAAGGTTGTACCTGACCTATAGGTATTGGCACGCCCTCAAGCTTGGTTGTTCGAAGAAAATGTATTTTCACGCCGAACAATTTAAGCAACTGAAACTTATGCTGCTTTCTTCCTCAGTGACTGTCATGCTAGCCAAATGTAAAGAAAATGCTTAATGGTTCAGACTTGAGTAAGAGCAAGGTCAGATGCTCATACAGAATAGATTTCTATTAATCGATCTCTTATAGTTATAGTAGAAAAGAATACTTCAATTCAGGGTTAATTCAATACGGCGAACAAATTAGATTCAGATTCAGGACAGACTCAGATTCAAGTCAGGACATATTCAGATTCAGATTCAAAACAGATTCAGGTTGTCAAGATAGTCAGGACAGATCTACTATGATCTACCATAGCTTTCAGCTCCCAAGATCAGAACTCTCAACGATCTACATCACACCACACCTAAAACTATGCCTCTAGGGTCCTATTTATATATAAGAATAGTTGTAATCCTAGAAGGAAACTAATTACACAGAAAGACTTACACAATCCTAGTTTGATTATACTTTCTAATCATACTAGGATTAGGACTCACGTCAACACTCCTCCTCAAGTTGGCGCATACAAGTCTTGAATGCCCAACTTATCAAGTGAGTCACTAAATGTTTGGACGAAACTGCCTTGGTAGACTCCAAACACATTTCTTCAAACTTCATAATCAAATTCAAAATCATCTACATCACAGTTGTCTTCAGAATCACTAGATTCAAGTTCCAGCTCTCTCAGACTGCTGCCATCTGCATTGTGTTTCACAGTATAAACTCATCTACAACCAACAGTCTTTTTTTTTCAGGTGGTAATGGAACCAAATCCCAAGTACCATTCTTCTTGAGAGCATCCATCTCGACCTTCATTGCTTTAGCCCACTTCTCTTCGTTGATTGCATCCCTCAGGTGATGACAAGCCAGGAGAGATCGTTGATGTAGGGGAAGAGACTGGTCTTGCATGTACATCTTCAACTAGTTGATCAGTATTCAATTCTCCTCCTTTCGACGTGTCGGGCAAGGTTCTTTGGTCAAAAGTTCAGCCCTTATACATCCAACTGACCACATATCAACTGTTGTAGTGTACTGTTTTTGGCCTAATAGAAGTTCAGGTGCCCTATACAATAAAGTGACTACCAGGAAAGTATAAGGCTTCAAAGGATTCCCATACAGGCGTTCAGATCGAGATCAAAACCATGGAAAAGCATACACAACAAACCTCGTGAAATTGAAGCTGTCTTCAATTCACTACTCATCAATCAACGCAATTCTCCTAACACCTTCCGGTCGGAATGAAATACCAACAGAACAACTCCTCCTCATCATTATGACAACTTGAGTGACTTGCTTCGAAGCACCATGTCCTTATCCATGCTCCAACACAGATCACCGTCAACCTGGACCAGTAGTTCAGATTGCACCCTTCTGGATGACTCATGCTCTCCTGATGCCCCCCCCCGGGAATTGCAGAGAGAATCAATTTCATCTATGAAGATTGTACTCGGAGCGTAAGCTCTTGCAAGATCAAATAAGCATCAAACCATTCGTTCACTTTCTCCACACCACTTTGAAGCTAATGTAGCCGAGGAGATATTGAAAAAAAAGTTGTGCCACACTCGGTAGCAACAGCTTTAGCAAGTAATGTCTTTCCAGTTCCAGGAGGACCAAACATAAGAACACCCTTCCATGGTCTCCTGATCCCCTGAAAATATTCTGGCATCCAAAGAGGAAGAACAACGGCTTCCTCCAGAAGTCTTTTTGCTTCAGTCAGACCAGCAACATCATCCAATCTCACTCTAGGGCTGGTTTCCAGTACATCCCTTTCAAGCATTTCAGCCAAATCAGGATCAGGTCCCTCATACTGCCTCTTCGGCTTTCCATCCTCAGCATCACCATTCGCTGAATCTGCCTTGCTAGATTTTCCAGATCAGGTGTCTTTCTTTCCAGGAGTAGAAGACCTGACTGCAGAGTTGGCCCTACTTGATCCACCAACCTTTGCATTCCGGCCTGGTGTGCCGGCTTTTGATGCAGAACTTTGAGCCCAATTTCCATCTTGCGGTGACTTCCTCATACCAACTTGACCAGCCTTAGCATTTCTTCTATTTGAAATGTCCCGACTTGGTGGCCTCCACACATCAGGATCATCCATAGGCGAACCTAAAGAAGTTGGGTATCCTAAAGAAGTCGGGTATCCTGAAGAAGTGGGATATTCATCTAAGGGCTGAAAAATGAAGGACGACTTGGCATGAAATGGAGGCAAGGAAGGGCGCCGTCCCATGGGGCTTTCCTTAAATGCCTTTCTCTCTGCATCTAGTTGTTTCACAACCTCTGCTTCCTCAGACACTGCCTTCTTTACATTCATCCATTTTGAGCGAAGCAATGGATCATCAAGCGTGTTTAAGTGCTTGTTGATCTGAGCAATGCCGCCATCAAAGAAGATCATGGAGGTGTCGTAGAGACCTTCCATGGCGTACTCTCTCGCCAGCTTCAGGTGGTCTTGCAGACCCGCCAGCGTCGGACCCACCATTTTCTCTCTCGTTCTCTCTGATTTTCTGGGGTTTCTGGGATTTTCAGGTGATCTATGATCTTACGGTACTTGATGATCAGGTGCAGCTCCTTCTCCATGATTAGGGTTTAGAATCATATCTCCCATGATTTACAGATTTCAGATATCAAGTTTTTAGATTTCGGGTGCAGTGGAAACGATTTCGGTGGTGGTGGTGGATTTCTGTGTTTCAATTCAATTCATGGTTTTTTTGATTTCGGTGGTGGTAGTGGATTTTTGGGTTTCAATTCAATTCATGGTGGTTCAATTCAAGTAGTGGATTTCTGGGTTTCAATTCAATTCAGGGTTTTTCAGCTCTAAGATGGTTTAGGGTTTCAATTCAATTCAGGGTTGTAGGAATTCAGGGTTTCAAGATGATTCGATTTCAATGGTGGTAGTGGTGGAATTCAGGGTTTCAAGATGGTTCGATTTCAATGGTGGTAGTGGTGGTACGCAGCAGTTTGTGGTGGTAGTTTAGGTGTTCTTCGAGATTCATGATTCAAATGATGCAAAGCAAGTTCAAAGGATTGAACCTGCTCTGATACCAAGTAGAAAAGAATACTTCAATTCAGAGTTAATTCAATACGGCGAACAAATCAGATTCAGGACAGATTCAGATTCAGGTCAGGATAGATTCAGATTCAAAACAGATTCAGGTTGTCAAGATAGTCAAGACAGATCTTCTATGATCTACCATAGCTTTCAGCTCCCAGATCTACTATGATCTACCATAGCTTTCAGCTCCCAAGATCAGAACTCTCAACAATCTACATCACACCACACCTAAAACTATGCCTCTAGGGTCCTATTTATATATAAGAATAGTTGTAATCCTAGAAGGAAACTAATTACACAGAAAGACTTACACAATCCTAATTTGATTATACTTTCTAATCATACTAGGATTAGGACTCACGTCAACAGTTATAAGCTGATCATAATGGAATTGGTTCTGCAGTACATAGAAATAATCACTCAACACTGTAATTCTGTTAGAATAATGCATCTTCTCTACCTCTACGTCAAATGCATCTGCATGCGGAGCGTTGTGATGTTTCTGTGATTGATGCAGTTTAATGATTGAATTTTTTAACCATTGTAGATCAACTACTATGTTCTGCAGCTAATACAACAATTTTGTCTGTGCAAAGCATTTTACTTTTTCATGAAAACTACCTATCTAGAATGCATTACTACAATTCTAGAAAAATAAAAGTTGTTGGAGAGGAGAGATCCCATATTAGAAAAGTGGTTAAGCTGGAGTCACGCTTATCGCTATTTGACTTGGTATCAGAGCGGGTCCCACTCCAGGTGCGTCTTACACGTGGACAACATTTGGAGTTCGTGTGGTCTTTTAGCTTCACACGTAGACGTGAGTAACCCGCCCTGATACTTTGATGAAGTAATCTGGGGTTCAACTCTAAAACCAATTGGTAATGGAGAGAGTAGCCCAAACCCTTATAAACCACAGACAATGTCTCATATTCCCAATGTGGGATAAACATTTCAACAAAAGTTTCATTAGCCCAAGAAGATCCATTGAGTAGGTGAAGTTTACACAAGAAAAATAAGAGATTTTTCAACTCTTTCTCTTCAAAGTTTACACCAATGAGATCCTCTGTCCCTCTTCAAAGTTGACAGTGGCATCTAGGACCCAAAGTCCAACTGGGAATTCAGAACTCTTAGATTGGCAAGGTATTCAAGCGTCATTATTTATGATTTGGTTTAAAATATGCAGTCATGGCTTTCTTAGTGATAAGTGCGTTTTACGCTATGTTTTTAATATGTTTTTACCCTCATTTTTACCTTGTTTATTCCTTAGTATTGTTGTTTTTACTTAGTTTGAGTCAAAAAGGGTTTTTCTGTAGAGCAATGGCTAAAACATGTATATATACAGAAAAGTGTGCTTAAGTGTTGAAAATTCGATTTGGAACAAACACTTGGTAATTTTATCATGATTTACCGTACCTTTACATTGTCAATTTTGATGAATCTTGTGCAATGTGTAGATGACATGTAAATGAGCTTATGAGAACAAGAATCATGAAGATTGGATTAATGGAAGACAACAAAAGAAGCCAAGGAAAAGAAGAACTCCGAAACATAAGATTTTGATCCGAGCAGAAATTTCCAGAAACCCTACATCAACTTCGGAAAATCATATCTAAAGATCCAGAAGAAATCTGAGGACGAGCCAAATATCAATAGAAAGCTACGGATGTCTAGTTTTCATATCTTCTAGAATCGCATCAATTGGAGTTCAGATGAAGGAGTTATGATCAAAACAATGGACGGAGATCAAGCTGCAAAACTGGGCAGTTTCTGCCTAAGTTGTCACACGAGTTTGGGAGGATGTTTCTTCACCAAAATTCTTCCCAAGCATATCAAAGGAATTAAGAGAAGCTTAATGAAGTCATGGGAAGCTGCATTGAAGAAGAAGATTCGAAGAAGTCATCATGGCAGCCGAAACAACCAAGTATGGAGCTTTCCCGGTCAAACCGGGAAAGTCTGTCCTTGCCAAGTTAGCCCATGATTTCGGCTGTCTATAAGCCCAAGAACTTGTGTATGAGGCCTACATGGATCCAATAACATGTAGAAGAGTCCAAGAAATCAGAAATCCAAGTCCAAAGTCGAAATCCTTGTCAAAGAAGAAAGAAGAAATCATGTTCAACAAGGAAGAGTAAACCGAATTCAACAAGGATAGGGAGATCTTGGCTGCCGAATTTGATGCAGATTCTCTCAAGTTTTTCTCTATAAATACACATGTAATAGCTTAGTTTTAGTGTCTTCAACCTTTGTAATTTTTAGAGAGCCAAGCTCTACCTACAAAACCCTAAACACTTAGAGATACAAAAGCTGCCGCATCCATTGTTCACCGGAGAGTTCAGCCATTCTTTCGCCAATTTCACCATACTTTGCCGACTATGTTAGAAGGTTTAGGTATGTACCTATGTAAGCTTTTGAATACTCTATGTGTTTGTCGAAATTCATTTAATATATATATATATATATATATATATATTGTTTTGTGGTTTTATGTTTCGAACATATGCATGAGTTCTTCTGTGTGATTTTCTTGTGTGTTTGTTTAAAAACATAACGATTAGAATGCATGTTTATGTTATGAAAAAAAAGATAAAACTTGCTGTGTTTATATTATTAAAATACTTTAATTGATTAATTGTTTACCCGAGCATATAATCGAACCTTAGGTTAATTTGAATGATCACAAGTTAGCTATTAGGGGGGTGTTTCATGCGCCGTAGTAATCTAGGGTTGAGTTCACCGTGTCGGGCTCTCTATTCTAGTTGCTGCCAAGGGATGGTAGGGTAAAACGATTTGCATGCTAATAGGATGAGTGACGACATACCTAGGATCATGTCTCCAACGACTCGTGAACGGTAAGTGTATTTTGTGCTAATGTGATGCGTGTCGTAAGCATTAAACAAGATGACACATGAACTTAGGATGATGCGTGTCGTAAGTTCTAAGTTACATGAGAAGTCGTAAAAAGTTGGAATTAATTAAAGTATTCGAAAATATAAGTGCTGCATCTTAATCTGTTTCATAAACTTGCATGTTGTCTAATCAGTGCTATGTGCTATTCTAAGTGTTGCATTGTTGAATGACCGATGTATGTATATATTCTTATTTTGCTTCTTTTCTTTATATGTTTCGAACCACTTTATAAATCCCCCATCGAATTTGTATATATTTATACTTGTATTCTTTTACTAACATTCTTTTTTGCAGTATATAAAGTCTTTCCCTAGTGTCTCCGGTTAGAACGATCCCTACTTGCACATACTACATTGATAGGGTTTTTTAAATTGCAGATGTCAAACTCTTGGCATGTCACTTAGACCCTGATTCCAAAGCTGAGGGAAGGTATCAAACTTGCAAGAGCAACTCTTCTAGTAATCAATATACTGTGTTCAAAGTTTACTTTGGATTTCCCTCCCTACAGTAAATATGTGAAATTCGATGTTTCAATATATCCAGCTTTTGTTTGTAGTTTCAACTTCTGCATATTCAAAATACATGTTTTTGTATTATCTCCTTGGCTATTTGGATTGTGCGGGCGGGGGTGAGGGAAACCTCAAAGTTAACTAGACGGTTTACTTTGTTCATATCAAAATGATTATCTCAATTCCATGTTCAGATATAATCATACTTTTTTATTAAGTGGCTTGTGCTATATACTTATATAGGACACATCATTCATGCAGTCAACTTCTTCACAAAAAATCCAGGGCTATAGACAGTGACATAGCCAGACATCTCACTTAGAATGATCAAATTTGATTAACGAAAAAATTAAATGATCTTCGGTTACTCTTTAGCAACAACACAATTTTACTTAAAAAGTGACACAAACTTAATTTCAACAATGTTCATTATACCAATTCAAAATAAAAACGCGCTCTCGAACAAACCATAAACATCTCCAATAAACTTCAGATTTTTAGAATTTCAATATGTTATTTTTGAGACATAATGTACGTCAATGTATAGTAAACATCAATGTGCTGTTTCCATTTAGCTTATTTATAAAAAAAATAAAAATAAAATCATAAATTAAATTTAAAGCATTAAATTACATATTAGTAGGGATCAATGGGGTAAGAAACCCTTGACGGTTTGTATTAATTGGATTAAGTATTTAAAATAGTATAAATTTTTATTTTATTTCATTCTTATTGAAGAATATTAAAGACTGATCAAAGATTTCTTAAAGGAGAATGGTCAATTTATGCTTCATTTTCTTTAATATCTGATACAAATTAAGAGTAATTATTTTTTCTTAAAATTAAGAGGGGACAATTGACCCCTGATAAGTGTGTTTTACGTCATGTTTTTAATGTGTTTTTACCCTCATTTATACTTAGTTTATTCCTTAGTAATGTCGTTTTTACTTATGTTGAGTCAAAAGGGTTTTTCTGTAGAGCAATGGCTAAAACGTGCATTTATACAGAAAATTGTGCTTAAGTGTTGAAAATTCGATTTGGAACAAAGACTTGGTTATTTTCTCTTATGATTCGTTATACCTTTACATTGTCAATTTTGATGAATTTGGTTTAATGTGTACATGACATGTAAATGAGCATATGAGAACAAGAATCATGAAGATTGGACTCATGGAAGACAACAAGAGAGACCATGGAAAAGAAGAAACTCCGAAACATAAGATTTTGATCCGAGCAGAAATTTCCAGAAACCCTACATCAACTTTGGAAAATAATATCTAAAGATCCAGGAGGAATATGAAAGCTGTATGTGTCTGGTTTTCAGATCTTCTTGAATCGCAGCATTTGGAGTTCAGATGAAGGAGTTATGGTCAAAACAATGGACGGAGCTCAAGCTGCAAAACTGGGCAGTTTCTGCCTAAGTTGTCACACGAGTTTGGGAGGATGTTTCTTCACCAAAATTCTTCCCAAGCATGTCAAAGGACTTAAGAGAAGCTTAATGAAGTCATGGGAAGCTGCATTGAATAAGGAGATTCGAAGAAGTCATCATGGCAGCCGAAACAACTAAGTATGGAGCTTTCCCGGTCAAACCGGGAAAGTCTGTCCCTACCGAGTTCTAGCAATGGATTCTGCTGCCTATGAGCCCAAGAACTTGTGTATGAGGCCTACATGGATCCAATAACATGTAGAGAAGTCCAATAAATCAGAAATCCAAGGTCCAAGTCGAAATCCTTGTCCAAAGATGAAAGGAGGAAACCAAGTCCAAGAAGGATTCCAAGTCCAACAAAGGTTGTGTCTCCTTGAAGCTCCCGAATTCCCTAGGGTTTTGTTCGAAATTTTCTGTATAAATAGACATGTATAGCTCTTAGTTTAGTGTCTTCAACCTGTAATTTTTAGAGAGCCAAGCTCTACCTACAAAACCCTTAAACACTTTAAACACAAAGCTGCCGCATCCATTGTTCACCGGAGAGTTCAGCTGTTCCTTCACCTTAGTCACCGTACCTTGCCGACTTTGTTAGGAGGTTTAGGTATGGATCTTTGTAAGTTTTTGTGTTTATTATTGTTTATGCGAATTCATTGACTATATATTATGGTTTTGTGGTTTTATGTCTCATACATGTTCATATATTTTTCTTTGTGATTTATGTATGTGATTGTTTGTGATATAACGATTAGAATGCATGTTTAGGTTATGAACAAAAGATAAAACTTGCTGTGTTTATGTGATTAAAATACTTTAATTGATTAATTGTTTACCCGAGCATATAATCGAACCGGAAGGTAATCTAGACGTAGGTGTTCCTAAGGGGGGAGTTTAATGTGCCGTAGTGTCCTAAGGGTTAAGGTCAGGCGATTGTAGGCCTTGATTCTTAGGCATTACTAAGGGATGGTAGGGTAAAACGATTTGCATGATGAATAGGATGAGTGACGCCATACCTAGGACCATGTTTCCAATGGCTCTTGTTCGATAAGTGTATCTTGTCTTAGTGTCAGGCGATTGTAGGCACTGAGTAAGGTGACACATATACAAATTTAGTGTCAGGCAATTGTAGGTACTAAGTTTACATGAGAAGCCTACATAGTTGGAATTAATCAAAGTATTTGAATATATAATTTCTGCATTTTTAATATGTTTCATGAACTTGCATGCTATTTAATCGGTGCTATGTGCTGTTCTAAATGTTGCATTGTTGGATGATCATGTTTTGTAAATACTTGTGTTTATTTTCTTTTAAATTCGAACCAAACTCCAAAATTCTATTATAATTTGTACTTGTATTCTTTTGAAATTACTAACATTCTTTTTTGCAGTATATAAAGTCCTTCCCTAGTGTCTCCGGTTAGAACGATCCCTACTTGCACATACTACACTGATAGGGTTTTTTAAATTGCACAGGTCAACCCCCTTACCTTCTCCCTAGTTATGCTTTTGGCTATAGATGGTGAGAGCTTCTCACTTGTCTGAGATACCATGGCAACCATGAGGTTGCTTCTCTTTTGTGTTCTATATGTTCTGCAGGCATTCATCTGATCTCCTTTGTTACGGACCCCAAAGACGGTATAGTCTTCAAGTCTTAACATGTTAATGCCTTATGTAAACGTTTATATAACTTATATACTAATAATTATATAATATATAAGTTTACATAACGTTTATATAACTTACGTAACTTATAATATATTATATAGTATATAAGTTTCCCCGGCATGCTCCGGTGGTTTATCAAATAGTACTTGATGTACGTAATTTTGAAGATGAACACAGCTGCAAGATTTCAAATATAGAGGCTGCTGCAACATGCTCTACGGGATTTTCTAAACCTCCTCATGAGCTTTGTAACTGCATTGAAATTAGAAGCCAATACTGATACTATTCAGTTCCTTCTCTTCAAATAAACCCTTGTATCCTATGGATTCAACTTTTGTCTCATCTAAGTACTTAAATGAAATTTTAGAAAGATTCTGAAACATTTATTTGTTTGTAAATAGCTGAATTCATTTTGTTCAAATGAAATTCTGTTTTGACAGTCTAGCTTGCATGAACAATACATCATGTACAGTGCCTAACTTAGAGAAATCAAGACCAGCTGAGCTACTTATGCATGGACTAGTAACAGAATCATTTTATAGCCCGAAAGCTCTTACGGAAGCTTGCATATTACCCTATTGAGGGTCTAAGGGTTACTTTTGTTCCCCAACAGTAACAAAGCTTCAGAAATAGGAAAATGGAGTTTGGATCGCCAGTAATCATACACCAGAATGCCGCGGTAAATAAGTACCCGAGTGTTGTACACATCACTCGTCACACCTTCCGGAACACTTATGTGGCCATTTCTCTTGTTACGTCTGTATCTTGAAACAAGATTTTCCAAGGAACCTAGGATTTTTGGCCTTCTAAATCGCTGAATGTTAAGGAGAAATTCATCTAAAATTTTGTTAGAGACAGTGATTGATTGCTCTTATTTAAACTATGACAGCTATTGGCTTTTTTTCTTTTAAAAAAAAAAATAACCCGACAAGAATTAGGCGATATTAGCTCTTGTAGTTTGTTGGATGACTGAGCACCCAATCTACCCCAAAGGAAACCACTACAACCAAAAGCCCACAGCCTGTCAAAAAAATAATCTGACAAGAATTAGGCTATATTAGCTCTTGTAATCTGTTGGATGACTGAGCACCCAATCTACCCCAAAGGAAACCGCTACTAACCAAAAACCCACCGCCCGTCCCTTATCAGATTTATTATTAAAAATAAGAAGAAATTACAAGAGGTAGTAAGTAATTGGGACTAGGCTAAACCATTCCAAACAAGCATAAAAACATTGTTTAGTTTTTCCTACCCATAAAAACCAGGCAATTCTATCGCTATGAAAACGGATAGCTTGGAAAACCCAAATAATCTAGGTGTAAGAACTTATTGAGCTCAGCAGAAGATCTATCATACCAAGTAAATGTTACATGTGACAGCCCTAAATTTGTTATGTTGTCAACTATAATATTTCATTCTCTGAAAATATGACTGCAACGGAAGTGCATTTGACGGATTATAGAAAGACAATTGTGCCAACGAACTGTCAAATTCTAGAGTGGAGAAAAATACCTAGAAGAGAAGCAAACTACCACACTAACAGTCACTTTTCAACCACAAATAAAGCTACCTTTTAACATATGCGATTTCAATTGCTGAGATAACCGCATAAAATTTAAAATAAAATGAAATATTTCATCCAAAGATTGCCAAGGTTCACAGCTATTCACTTTGGGGATAGAGATATAGGAGCTTGTTTACATAAGTCGAAGTGGATGTTTGTCTTCACAACTGTATGTTTGTCTTCACAACTGTATGTTTGTCTTCACAACATGAGTTATAAGAGACTCATATCTGGTATTTATCAACAAGTCGGTTCTTTTAGCATATGAAAGTTGCCGTCTGAGGCTGAGCCACATGATAAAGAAACTACAGCTCGGTCTTTCATTCTCCAACCCTTTTCCCCTTTACTACTTCCTGTAGGGTGACAAATCATGTGAATTTTTGTTTGGCATGTGAGGAATAAAACCAGATTTGATGATTGTCGCTATTCACTTGAGGCTGTTTGCAGACTAATATCAGGTCATATAAGAGTCACTAGTGATCTCACAACGGGTTATATACATAATAGTGTTTAGGAGCTAAGAATTTTAAAATGTTTTGGAACCCCATGTCGACCTCATGCTACTCCTAGAGTGGTTGAAGTTAATTGATTTCCTCATTCTCTTGATTCTGTGAAGATAAATTCTGATGACTCTTGAAAACATGCAGAGAGAGAGTGGGTGGTTATGGTGCTATTTTTAGAGATTACAAGGGCCATTTTCTTGGTGCTTTTGTTTCTAATCTTGAAATTCCTAGTTTAATTTCAACAGAGATATTGGCTGTTATTAAAGCTATTGAGCTTGCTTGGGTTCGAGATGGGAAACATGTCTGGTTAGAAGTTGACTCATCTTTGGTACTTGATTATATTCGCAGACCTTCTCTTGTGTCTTGGCCTCTTTGTATTCGATGGTTGAATTGCTTATACCAAGTCTCTTTGATGATCTTCAAGGTTACCCATATTTTTCGTGAATGGAATAAAATAGCTGATGCTCTGATGAATAACGGTACATTTTGTTCTGAATTAGTGTGGTAGGATGAACCTCTACCTTTTATATTATCGTATTATAATAATAATGTTTAATGTATGTCTCAATTTTCTATTAGCTAGTCTGTCATTTTAAAAAATGGAGACCATTTGAACTCAAAGCGGCCGGCCGACCATGATTTTCCGATTAACGTGTTAATTGGACATTTTTCCATTGTCACAGCCTCACAGGAACCAAACAAAAGAGAAGATACTTCTTTCCTTTTTGTGCATATAGGGGATGGAGCTACACAATAGGACACGGTTCATGCTAGTCAACACTAGACAACCTCGTGCACTTTCGATTTTCTTTTACCAAAAAGTCTTTTACTTTTTTAGAATTGGTCCATATTTTCTTCTTAATTGGGAGACATGTTTGAATGGAATTTGTCCATGGAAATGGTTAAGCTTTCAGTCCTTTCAACAATGTGAACATATGCTTGGGTTGTAAGAAAGGATTAGGAAAATGACACCACCTTTAGAGCATCTGCACCGATGTCTGGAATAGCACGAGCAGAGAGGTGTGAAGGCGGATTTGGGCAGAAAATAGCACGAGCGGCCTGAAATCGATGTGCAGCGGTGAGAAGAGAGGCTGGCGACCGCACGTTGACTAGCTCGGCGAGCAGCTGCTCGAGCGGAGCCCACACACGTGGGTGACCGAGACATGTCCAATTCGGCCGATCCCATGCTGGAAAACCGAGGCATGCCCAGAAAAGAGTTGTCGTTGTCGGAGGTTGCTAGAATCCGAGAAAACAGTCGGAGCTCTCAGATTTCAATCTCCTCCGATTGTGGATGCATATGTGATTTGATCACTGGGCTTTGTAGTAAACTATGAAAAGAAAAGAATGGGAACTGTCTCGTGGCCGGTGGTGGCTAGACGGTGGAGCTCTCCCGTGCGCTGCCGGTGAAGGTGAGAGAGAGCGAGGGAGAACAGAGAAGTCGAGAGAGAGAGGGAGGGATTTTGACCGAAGTCAACAATTCTACTCCTTTTAAAAGAAAATGAACAGTTGAGATTTTGAAATGGGAGATTGATCAATGGTTGGGAATTAATCTGGAATTTTAATTTTTAGAAAAATAATTTCCTAATTTCAAAAAAATTAGTATAATTTATCGGAACTTCGATAAATCGTAAAAAATAGCTCGATGCTCTGAAAAATATTTCGAAGACATCGGTGAACTCGTGTCGACACCTTCTTTATTCCGTCAAATAGCACAACATATAATGCAAACACACAACATTCAAACAAACAACATTCAAACACACACACACACACACATAAAACATAGAAATAAAAAATAGCACAACATATTTAGAGTCGTTCACCGGTCTCAATAAACCAATTGTGCTTAACTATGTCCTTCTGAAGCTCTCCATGGATATAAGAAGATTGAAGATCCACAAAGCGGTCCGAAACCGTTGTTCATTATACGGTCCATCTCTTCCAACTGGCTCAAATGGAATTCGATTACCATGTTCATCCATTGGCCCATCATAAACTATGAAAGCACTTGATGGGTTCTGTAGATCTTCTTCTACATTCTCCTCAAACTCTTCCTCCACAAATTCTTCCTCAACAATCATGTTATGCATTATGATGCAAGCCAACATAATGCTCTTCAACGTCGATTGGTGGTGACACCTCGCTGCATGACGAATAATTCCCCAACGAGATTGCAAGATGCCGAAGCACCTCTCTACATCTTTACGGTATGCCTCTTGTTTCTTGGCGAACAACTTTTGTGGCAGCTCTTGAGGATTGGAAATGGTTTTGACAAACGAGGAGTACCTCCGATATATTCCGTCAGCTAGATAATAAGTGTTGTTGTACGTCATACCGTTGACTTTATACCTCGCAATTGGGGATTGTCCGGTAAGGAGCGAATCAAATATATCAGATTGGTGCAGCACGTTCACATCATTTGGAGCACAGAGGTAAATATCACCATAAAGCTCGCACACTTGGATGCACCACTTCTTCATGCATTCTAGTGTTGTAGATTCACCCATCCTTGTGATTTCAGCACACTGATCTGCGGTAGAGCCGTACTCCAAAATTCGAAGAGCGCCGGTCATCTTTTGTTGTGGAAGAAGTCCGACCAGTCCGGCAGCATCTGATCTTTGACGCCAAAATTCGTCATGGTTGCAGAGATCCGTCATTATACGATTGAATAAATTCATGCTCATACGGTACCTCCGACGAAAGACTTGCTCATCGAAGACAGGGCGTTCGATGAAGTAATCTTCCATAAGATTATGTCCCCTCAACTCTCGCAGCCTTTCTACATTTTCACGGCGGCGAGGTGGCTCATCATTCACCATTGCATCAACCGTGACAGCTTCAGTGATGAAGGCATTAGCAATTTCGGCATTTCGTCGGCGTTGCTGTCGCCTCCTCCTGAAAAAATTGTCGAAAGTGAAGGGATTCATCTTATCTAAATTTGGGAATGTTTTCGGATAGAATGACAAGTGATTTGTAGATGGTGTGAGTGAGTATACAAGGAGCCGTATATATATATAGCTAATTCTGGATCATCTGATGTTTGAAGATAATGACACGTATCGTATACTCATTAGCCGGAAATCTCACTGGGAATCTTATCCAATTTTTTCAAAGACAACGACACGTGGAGCCGACACATGTCGACTAGTGATTGGTTGGAAATCTTACCGGAAATCTTATCCTGAATTTAAACCATAACGACACGTGGAGCAGACACGTGTCATCTATCGATTGGTCGAAAATCTCACCTGTAGTCCCGCTCAATTATTTAGACTATAACGACACGTACGTATACATATTGGTTGAAAATATAGTCATGAATTTTTTTAAAAAAAAATCCATAAATAGTAATAGGATGTGCTATTTTGTTCCACCGCTGCACGAAAAAACTGCACCTCCTATTACTCAAATAATAATAGCATTTGTTCAAATAGTGCTGGCTCCTCCTCAAAATAAGAGAAGCAAAAGAAACCACCGGTGCATATGTTGTTAGGAAAGGGCCTTCTCAGTGTTACAGAGACAATGGGATCGTGTCACTATCCACATCATTCAACTAAAAAAAATCATACTAGGGAGAAATGGTCCAGATCCCCAAGAAGCTTGTCAAAATTATGGGGCCCTCCTCCACCTAAAGCCAACGTGCCCATTGAATAGCTATGTTAAATCCCACAAGTTACTTGTATATGGAGGTGACCTTCGTTTAATGGGTCGTGCTGATTGTGATTTGTATTTGCATGGCATACATCAAGTGCAAGCTGTGTGGCCTCAGTGAGAATATGCTTGAGTCGTTGGTGTAGTGGTTATTTGGAGTTATCTGGTTTGTCTTTTGGGCTGCGCGGGCGGGCGGAGGAAACGGTAAAAGAAGGCTTTGTAATTTGTGGGAAGGAGAATCATGATGACTGCGGTTGGTACTAGTGCTTAAAGGTTTGGTTTCTAAGACAAGTGTATTCATCATTTTAAAGAACCCACAAAAGGGCCAATCCAAAGCTTTTTTGCTTTTGTTTTAGCTTGTATCTTTGTGTCTCGGCGTGCCTGCATGGCTGCAGGAAGATTGTAACAGTGTTGAAAACACAATTCACCAAAGAGGGAGTGCTTTTCTCCAGAAAGAAGTAAATGCTTGCAATGATGGGGGTTGGTGTAGTGGAAGACTTGAGTCTTTGATTTGTTGAGTGCTTTTTTTGACATACGGGTGATTTCTAGAAATGGGGTTTTGAATTTGATAGATCAGCCTGTTAGAAAGTGAAGTTTACATCTTTACTAGATTTTGCTTTGCTCGAAGAAGAAGAAGAAATATTTTGCTTGCTCCCATCACCATGGCAACCATGAGGTTGCTGCTGTTTCTGGCTTTGTTTTCAGGGATTCAAGTTGTGTTCTCCGATGACGGTATGGTCTGGATTATCATTGTTTCTTTGTTCATATCTTCATGTTTGTGGGATTTGGGATCTATGTAGTTTGTAATGTTGCAAACTAGGAGGGGTTTCGTTTCATCCGTTGACTTTTGCCTAGCGGGGGATCATTGTTTGTTGTTCATGTCTTCATGTTTCTGCTTCTGAATTAGAGTTTAGCTCATCTAATGCTAGTGTTCTTAAGGGTGTTCTGGAAATTAAGATGAAGATCTTAGACGCGCGTGAACTTTTATACTTGAAACTAGCTGATTGATTTACAAAGCGTGTGTTGTTGCAGCTGCTGCACTTGAATCCTTAAAGGCTACGTGGCGAAAGTATCCACCCAGCTGGGACCAGTCAAGCAATTACTGTGTGTGGGATGGAATAACCTGCAATCAGAAATCCAGTGTGACTGCAATGTGAGTATAGTTCTATGTTTATGTTTTGACTTTGTTGAACAAAATAGTAATTAGCGCCTGTGTTCTGCTTTTATTATGTGCAGGAAATTATCACTCATGGGCTTGGTAGGGGATCTTAGTGGCGGCGACATTGGGGGACTTACTGAATTAACAGTATTGTGAGTATGAAAATTCCTTTATGTACCTTCATTATGTTTCCAGTACATTTTGAATTGAACCACTGCAACAGTGCAACCCAATCAATATCCAAGCATAGGCAATTTTTCATTTTTTATGGAAGCTTATACATGTTAACAATGCAGGGACCTTTCATTCAACCCTGACCTTACCGGTCCTCTCTCTGCAGTTTTAGGGCAGCTGAAAAAATTAAATATTCTGTAAGAAGCAAGCAATTTTATTTTCTTCTTCCACCTTTGAATTTGAATATGCAATGCAAATATTGTTGAATAAGTATATATGACTCTGTTCATCGTTTAGGATCCTAGCTGGCTGCAAATTCAGTGGCAATATTCCCCATGAATTAGGCAATCTTGGAGAACTAACCTTCTTGTAAGAATTTCTGCTAGTACATAAACCAAATAGTAAGATTATCCTTTTCTTGTCTTGATAAGATCTCTGGTTCTTCAGGGCTCTGAATACAAATAGTTTGACTGGTGAGATACCTGCTTCTTTGGGTAATCTCTCCAAACTCTACTGGCTGGACCTTGCTGAAAATCAGTTGACTGGATCTATCCCAGTTTCAACCACGACATCCCCAGGTTTGGACCAACTAGTGACTGCTAAACATTTGTGAGTATCTTTCCCCTTGCCAACTCCTCCATTCTGATGGAGTATATTTTAATGGGAATGAAGCCATAGTATATTGCTTAAACCTTAAAATGATTTATGAACACGCAGCCATTTCAACAAGAACCAGCTTTCAGGTTCAATTCCAGCCAAACTATTCAGCGCTAAGATGAGCCTGATACATGTGTAAGTTGATTTCGTGATCCAATCTATCATTTTCTGTTATGTATATTCATCTATTCAGCATCGAGGTGGTCCTAATACACGTCTAAGTTGAATCCATGATCCAATAATATTTTCTGAGTTTTATTTATCTAATTGCTAGTCATTCTTCAATTGCAGTTTGTTTGATGGAAACAAATTGAGTGGGCCTATTCCATCAACAATAGGAGAACTTCAGTTTCTTGAGGCTCTGTGAGTAAAACACCTTGATTTCTCTTCCATATTCAAGTATCTGCTTCATGACAGTTATTGGACATATATATATTCTTGTATGCAACAGTCGGCTTGATAGAAATGCTCTGACGGGAACAGTCCCCGCAAATATTAGCAAACTTTCAAATGTCAATGAATTGTAAGTATAAAAGTTGTAATGCACTGATGTTCTCTTACCACAGTTTAAATTATGATTTATCAATTTTTACATGATTTTATATTCTCTTCCAGAAATTTGGCCTCCAACAATTTGACAGGTCCTTTGCCTGACTTGACTGGAATGAACTCCCTGAATTATGTGTGAGTAGATGGTTTTTAAAGCTATCGTTTTCAGTTTTGTGACAACTTATACTTCTAATGCAACTGTACTGATACTTCCTTATGGTTTACATTTCAGGGACCTTAGTAACAACTCATTTGACCCAACAGAAGCACCAAGTTGGTTCTCAGCTTTACCCGTACTCACCACTCTGTAAGTCCTTAGGTGGTTGCATAAAACTCTCATGTCTCTTTTTGGAATTTTTGTTGAAATTCTCTACTGTTATGTCACCCAGGGTGATAGAATATGGACCACTTCAAGGTACTGTGCCAGAGAAGCTTTTCAGCCTACAAGATATACAGACAGTGTAAGTTAATACGTTTAGTATATATTACTGAAGTTTAATTGTCATTTTATGAAAATGT
Source organism: Comarum palustre (assembly GCA_951800085.1). Classification (NCBI taxonomy): domain Eukaryota; kingdom Viridiplantae; phylum Streptophyta; class Magnoliopsida; order Rosales; family Rosaceae; genus Comarum; species Comarum palustre. The sequence goes on along the minus strand of OX637574.1, from coordinate 28,128,650 downwards.
CAACTCATAGAAAAATGTTTTTCCATCGACAGGAAACTGAGAAATAATGCATTTAACAACACATTGAACTTGGGTGATAGCATCAGTGCACAACTAGACCTTGTTGATCTGCAGAAGAATGATATATCCCTAGTCACTATGGGTTATGAGTACAAAAATTCCCTAATGTAAGTCAGTTCATGAGCCTTATCTTTAATCTTTTATGTTTTGTATCGTCACCAGGCCATCCCTCTTATTTGTCACTTTTCCATATTGCAGACTTGTAGGGAACCCTGTGTGCAACAGAACCACTGGTCAATCATATTGTGCGATTCCCACAACTGCAGTATATTCTACTACAGTGAATTGTGGAAATGCTAAATGCCCTAAGGATCAGAAGCTCAGCCCTCAGAGTTGTCAGTGTGCATGTCCGTTTGAAGGAATACTGTATTTTAGAGCACCGACTTTCAGGGAATTATCAGATGCAACTAAGTTTCACTCCCTAGAAATGAGCCTATGGTCGAAACTTGGCCTCAATCCTGGTTCAGTTTATCTACAGAACCCTTTTTTCAACGTTGATGACTATCTTCAAGTAAAGTTGGCACTCTTTCCATCTACAGGAACCTATTTTAATAGATCAGAGGTTCTGAGGATTGGTTTTGATTTGACCAATCAAACTTACAAACCGCCTGGGGGCTTTGGTCCCTATTTATTTATTGCAGCTCCTTATATTTTCGGGGGTAATTTGAGTCATACTTTTACTACGTATATATACAGACATAGTTATATATCTTTGGGTCATTAGAGTGAACTGACTAGAGAATCCAACTTGTTTCAGCCCCTCATGGGAAATCTGTAAGCACTGGTGTTGTCATTGGGATAGCAATTGGTTGTACCTTACTGGTTGTGGGCTTAGTGGCAGTCGGATTATATGCCATTCGTCAAAAGAAACGTGCAGAAAACGCCATTGGATTAAGCAGACCATTTGGTCAGTCATTGTTGATAATATGTTGCTGGAATGAAATTCTGGCATCAGTATGTTTCACAGGTGAAATATTAGTAATATGTTGGCTGATTTCATTATGCTTCTGTATCTTTCAGCTTCTTGGGCACCCAGTGGAAAAGATAGTGGGGGTGCACCACAGTTAAAGGGTGCAAGATGGTTTTCTTACGAGGAGCTTAAGAAGTGCACCAATAACTTTTCTGACAGTAATGAGATAGGATCTGGTGGCTACGGCAAGGTAAAGATTGAAGTATTCTATGGACAGCTTATCAAATTCTGCTTCAAGTTGCTGATGAAAGACTTGCTTTTCTTTTTCCTATTTGTTTGGTTATCTATAGGTTTACAGAGGTATGTTTGGTGATGGATTAGTAGTGGCAATCAAAAGAGCTCAGCAAGGATCTATGCAGGGTGGTCTTGAGTTCAAGACTGAAATTGAATTGCTCTCACGTGTTCATCACAAAAATCTTGTTGGTCTCGTCGGGTTTTGCTTTGAACAAGGAGAACAGATGCTGGTTTACGAATATATGCCTAATGGAACACTTAGGGAAAGTTTGTCAGGTCAGTTGTAGTTTGTAATATTTGCCTGGAGATAACCTGTCGAGTGGAAGACAGTATGCAATCATCAGTTTGTATAGTTTCAGATAGTTCACCTGCGTTTCTTTATGATATATTTTATGCGTGTGTATATTTTCAAGTATAAATGCATGATTTCTATTAATAATATACCTATTTATATCATGTAGTGATAGACTTTGTGACCTGTAGGGAGATCTGGCATTCATCTTGACTGGAAACGAAGACTCCGCATCACTCTTGGCTCAGCAAGAGGACTAGCTTACCTACATGAGCTTGCAAACCCTCCTATAATCCATAGAGATATCAAGACCACCAATATTCTATTGGATGAAAATTTAACAGCAAAGGTTGCAGATTTTGGCTTGTCCAAGCTGGTTTCTGACAGTGCAAAAGGGCATGTATCAACTCAGGTCAAAGGCACACTGGTAGGTTTTCCAGTAGCATTTCTTGTTATATCAATTATGACTAGTAAACACCAAATAGAAAGCTTTCATGTACAAAAAGATGATATAAGGATACTATGCTTTCTCCAATTCACTCCATACCAATTTGTTTTCTATTTGCTCTTTTCTTTCTCCATTATGTTCATTCAAATTGCCAAGTTTACGATTAGCCTCAAGTAAGCTAGGGCCGGGTAACACAATCCAGAGTTCTTATTGCAAGTTGCTATTTGTTTGCAGGGATATCTGGATCCTGAATACTACATGACTCAACAGTTAACTGAGAAGAGTGATGTATACAGTTTCGGAGTGGTTATGCTTGAGTTGATAACTGCAAAGCAACCGATTGAGAAGGGAAAATACATTGTCCGTGAGGTACGGATGGCAATGGACAAGGATGATGAAAAGCACTATGGGTTGAGGGAGTTAATAGACCGAAACATTAGAAACTCAGGACCACTTATAGGATTCGCGAGGTTCTTGGAGTTGGCCATGCAATGTGTCGAAGAATCAGCTGCAGATCGTCCAACAATGAGTGATCTTGTGAAGGCTGTTGAAACCATTCTACAGAATGATGGCATCAATACAAACTCGACATCAGCCTCTTCATCTGCCACAGACTTCAACTCTTCAAAAAGTGCTCCTAAACATCCATACAACGACGGTTTGCCAAAGGAAATGAGGGACAGTACTGGCGCCTTTGAATACAGTGGCGGATACGCACTGTCGGCTAAAATCGAACCAAAATAGCATTCAGTGCAGCAGAGCTGCTGATCATTTCATCTCTTCTAATTGTTCCTTCTGTATCCATATACATATTTTTTGATGTTTTTTGTATCCATATATATAGATAGTAGGAAAATAATATATATATATATATATATATATATATATATATAGTCCCTATCCAGTGTGAAGTTCTTTATTTGACTCATTTTTCAGTTATATTTTCACATCATCACCGTTCAATTTATAGAACCTAATGCATAGATCACTCTTGTCAAGTTTCATCCAAATTGGTGATCATTTGGGTACCGAATTGGATTAAATCAATGAATAGACCATAATTATGCCTAACAAGAACTTTCTATAAATAACGAATATAAAAACCCAGATGAAACTTTGCAGAAGTGATTTATGTATTAGGTTCTACAAACTGAACGGTGATGATGTGAAAATATAATAAAAAAGTGAGTTAATTAAAGAACTTCACACTTTAATGTCAGAGTGGAGCTTCACACTGGATAGAGACTGATATATATATATATATATATATAGCCTCTACATTTTTAGTGTCAAATATAGAGATGGCAATCACAATTTTACTACGAGTTCACTTTCTTTCACTAGCTACTTTCCAGAAACAGAATTTTCCATTTCTATCTACTTTGAGTACAGTTAGCCCCTCAAGCAAGAAAGGCCAAGTGCCGTTATTCATAATAGAGAAATAAACGAGCAGAACTCTGCCACTTCTGCAAAATTGTGAGCCATTTAATGCCTCTCAAATTCATCTGAACATTAATAACTCGTTCTACACAAATAAATGATTAATCATTAACTCATTTTGGCCATTACAATAAAATTTCACATAACTTTGACTATGTGAAAAAAAAAATTGTATCTTTTCTTACACTATCCCCTATATATATAGGCACTAGTTAATAAAAGAATACCATTATTTTTTAAAAAAATTCTTGTATGTATCAAAATATAAAAGAAACGAGCATTTATTAAAAAAATTTATATTTAAACTTTTATTTAAAAATAAATAAATAATATTATAAATACAATATAACCGCAACTTTATCGTTAAAAATGTACAGCGTTCACACTTAAACCAGTAAGTAAAGAATGAAAGAGAAGCTCACGGTTTTTGAGTCAAATTAGGGAATGCCGTACAGCCCAGGAGCCTTGATTTCAATCGCACTCGACTCCTATAGATTCAGAAAAAGACAGTAGCTTCCGTAACCGCACTGTTAGAATCTGAATGCCACGCGCCGGAGAATAAGAAGAACCGCCACCGCACCTTTCACGGCGTTTTGGTTTCTGGTCGTCGACGTGGTCGGTGGAATGAAATCGGATTAGAGATGGCGTACGCCGGAAAGAAGAGATGGAAAGGATTGGTGGTTGGAGTCTTAGGCTTGGTGTTGCTTTCTATGCTGGTTCCGCTTTTCTTCCTCCTCGGAATTCATAATGGCTTTCAAGGTGAGTGTGAACACTCTCCGCTTAGATCTGTGAGAGTCAGATCTGATTTCGATTCGATTAGCTGATTGCTTCTTTTTTTTGTGTTTTGCGATGTGCAGGTTATGGTTCGGAGCAGCCGAATTCGCCTACAGTAAGGACTATTGCCTCTTGTTTTGGTTAGGATTCGATTTCTGATTCCGGCATTGTTGGTGTTGATCATTGTTTTCGTGTGTTTGTGATTGCAGCATACTGCACCAATCCTCATCAAAGAAGCCGAGGTATGTTTTTCGTTTTCGATTGACATAGACTAGGGAGGGACACACACATTGCTTGTAGGATTGTTGTATGGGAGATTAAAGATAGTTGATTTCTTGCATGAGGATCATGTAAAGCATGTTGAGGATTTTGTGAAACAATTTGCACAGCCAATTTTTAAGGTTGGTTTCGTATTTGCTCTTATGGCTGCCAAGTGCATGCCTTTATTGTTGGTGGTCCTGTTATTTTGGGTCTGCTTAGGGTGATGATCACAATGCTCAACTAGTAATGGGAAATAAGCTTGAAATCGAGTCATCATGTAGATTCTTGATTCATTTACTGATGTTTGTATTTTCATTGGAAAAAGTAGACAGCTTTTGTGGTAAATTTCTGTAGCGTATTCTTAAGTTGGCCTTGTTGCCTGACAAACTATTTACAGGAATTTGTTAATACGCTTCAGGAATATTAAATCCTGATTAGAAACTAGAAAGGCAGGATAAGTGAAGGCGCTGTTAAATCCTGGCTGTATGCTTGCACCTGTGGTATTCATCAACTGCCTCATCTACCCTGGTTGTTGAGCCAGGATAGTCTTCAAGTTTCTAAAACCATGGCGCATTGCAAGTTTTCAACTTCAATGCAAAATAAGCTCTGAAACATCTGTGTCACTATTAAACATCACGGTGACAGGTCGTGTAAAATTTTCAGGTTTTTATCTGGTGTTTATACTATTAGGTATTGGCTACAGTTTACATAATTAATCAGCCAGTGTTTCCTGGATCCTGGGTCTAGTGACCTCTCATCCCTTAATCTGTGGTGGAGGTTAAGTGTCAAGGTTCAATTCAAGTTGATGCATGGATTGTGCACTTGTCATTATTATGCTGAATGAAAGGCAATAAAGGATTATTGGACAGTGTAAACACAATATGAAAGCTACCTTATTATGACACATCTACTTCACATGACTTTAAGGAAAGTGTAATGGTTCCGTTGCTACATATATGAATGTGCTATTAAGTTAAATTTCGCCATTGAATCTGTAAGGACACTAATTAAAGTTATGTACTGGCTATGTCATATCTTTCGTGTTATCACACAAGCTCAAGTATATGTTTCTTTTTTGTTTAACGGCTCTTTTCCCTACTCCCATGGTTGCTTCCTAATTAAAGTATTTGTATCTTGGGGCACCGATCTTCTGAGGTGCCGGTAGCATGGGTTAACTATTGATATGGGAATCAATTCCTTGACTTGATTCTGTACATTCCGGGCCTGTAGGTGTGATTGCAACTACTTTTTTATTTTTATTATTTTTAGTTTGAGTATATGACGTGTGCATCATAATGTTTGAAGAGCATTTTAGTAATAGTCATCGTCTTAACTACTGCATGATGTGTTTAGTTTTAAAATTCTATTTCTTCTTTGGGGGGATTGACAAACAAGCTTAGTGATTTGAAGTGGTGTGATATGGTATTTTAAAGTCATATGACCTAATTCTTTTCTCTTCCTTTTATTCCTTTTTTACCAGGATTTACCAAAGAATGTCTCACACAATGCCGAAAATAAAACCAAAATTGAAGCCACGTTTCAAAAGAATGAACAAGAAAAAGGTCTTTTGCAGCTAAATATTGTACACTGGTCTCTTTGATTGTCACTTGATAGATATTGACTGATATTTTTTTTCTGTTACAGAGTTTCGAGCCCCGCCCCAGCACATGCCACTATCCCCTTCTATAAACAATGTACAAATCAACCAATCCCTCTCTCTCTCTATGTGTGTGTGTGTATGTGTGTATTTGGGGTAACGATATTAACAGTTTTATGGTTCTTGAATAGTTGTCGTTTACAGTGTTGACTATTTGGAATTTTTTGTGACAGAACTACAAAGTGGAAAAGGTTGAAATGATTGATTACGCCAAAGGTGGTATTGATGAAAGTGGAAAAACATGTCAAGTGAAATTTGGGAGTTACTGCCTTTGGCGCCAAGAACATAAAGAAGACATGAAGGATTTTATGGTGAAGAAATTGAAGGATTCACTATTTGTGGCAAGAGCATATTTTCCTACTATTGCAAAACTTCCATCTCAACACAAGTTCTCCAGTGAAATGAAACAAAACATTCAAGAGCTGGAGAAAGTTCTTAGTGAAAGTACTACAGATGCAGATCTTCCATCACAGTAAGTCATGGATAATTATCATTTTCCTCCACTGTTCATCGTCAATGAGAGTCATGTAACATTACTACTATTAGACATCTATGGCTGTCGCAGACTACGTTTTAGGATCCCAAGCATTCATATTTCATTGTTTATTGTTGCCTATCATGCTGCTGTTTGATATTTCATTTATTTTTAGCAAGCCCTATACCAGTTTCCATAAATTTCTTCTGATTTTGAGTATTGCCAATGCGTCTGACTTTCCAACAACTAAGCATAATTCCAATTGATTTATCAGGATCAAGAAGAAGCTTAAGAGGATGCAAGCTGTGATAGCGAAAGCCAAAACCTTCCCTGTGGAATGTCATAATGTTGACAAGAAGCTGAGACAAATATTTGATATGACTGCTGATGAAGCTCACTTCCATATGAAACAAAGTGTCTTCCTCTATCAACTTGCAGTCCAGACAATGCCAAAGAGTCTTCACTGCTTGTCTATGAGACTGACTGTGGAATTTTTCAGAGATCCCGTTTATGATATGGAGTCTCTGGCGAGCAAATACAATGATCCTGCATTGCAGCACTATGTCATATTCTCCACCAATGTACTTGCTTCTTCAGTTGTAATCAACTCAACTGTAACACATGCGAAAGTATGTTTCAGAGATTCTTCCAAGTATATGAGACTGTAGCTCTCTTGCATGGTGATAAACACTGAATAATTAATTTGCTATGTTTCAGGAAAGTGGGAAATTGGTTTTTCATGTGCTGACGGATCAACAGAATTACTTTGCGTTGAAACTATGGTTCTCCAGAAATTCTTTTAAAGAAGCCATAGTTCAGGTCCTAAACTTGGAGGAGCTTGACAACCGCAAATTATTTCTGTCATTGCCTGTGGAGTTCCGTGTTTCCTTTGGCATTGGTGCCGAAGCTAGAACAGAATACTTATCTATTTTTTCTCATTCGCACTACCTTCTTCCTGAGATTTTCCAGAATTTGGAGAAAGTTGTGGTTTTGGATGAAGATGTTGTTGTACAGCAGGACTTGTCTGCACTTTGGAGCCTTAACATGAAAGGGAAGGTTAATGCTGCTGTACAGTTGTGCTCAGTGAAGTTGAGTAATCTTCTGACGAGCAGTTTTGATAAAACCTCATGTGCTTGGATGTCTGGATTGAATGTCATTGATCTAGTTAAGTGGAGAAAACTTGATCTCACTGAAACTTACCGAAGGTTTGTAAATGAGGTGAGTATCATTGCAACTTGTCCCTAATATTCTTTGAGCTATCGTGGTTTTGTTGACACCATATATTGAACATTTATAAACGTAGTGTAAAGAGAGTGAAAAGGAGGAAACATGTGAATGCTTGATCCAATACTTGTCTTTTATATGCGAGCTTCTGTGTATTATTCATGAGCCACTTAAAATATCTGATTTATGTGCTTCCTCATCTTAATGGCAGGCAAACACACAAGAGGGGCATGAAGCTGCTGCATTGCACGCAAGCTTGCTAACCTTTAAGGATTTGATTTATCCTCTTGATGGGGTGTGGGCTCTCTCCGGACTGGGTAACGACTATAACATAGATACGTCTGCAGTAACAAAAGCTGCAGTGCTGCACTACAACGGAAAGATGAAACCATGGCTTGATTTAGGGATCCCAAAATATAAGGTTTTCTGGAAGAAATATCTGAACCGAGAAGATCAGTTCTTAACTGACTGCAACGTGAATTCATAGTGTGAGCTGATTGCCCTTGTTTACTGGTAGAGGTTCTCTGAAGCATGGGGATTGAGAAGCACAAACCAGTCAATATCTATTCTGTGGGTGCCGAAAATTTTTTATCAGGCTTCCAGAGCATATTTGATTCTGTGGAAGCAATAGCCGCAATGAGTTTCAGATACAGTCGTAATTTTTTGGTAAATAAATGGACCTTAAAAAATTATATTCTTTTTGGAAGAGCAGAAGGGTGGAGCTCCCAGATGGCAGCTTAAGCTTCGAGTTAGTGTTTGGGGATGGAAGGTGATTTGATGGACAACCAAGTCCCAGGGAGTGATTTGAAGAAAAATTTTGCTTAGTGGAAAAGTCTGCAGTAAATAATTATGTACACACACTGCAAGGGTGCATTGTTTGTTTGTCCAAAAATGTGATTCAATTACCATTCAGTCATATAAACAGACTGTTAGGCGGGAAAGCTGCTGTCTTAATGCCTTTTAGAGAAATCATTCTTGCTTCACTTTTCAGGTTGCATTTTATTTTTGAGCTTTTGTTGATCTTCGGGTGTTTTCAAACCCCTATTTTTGTTTTTCCTCTATCCTGCATCAGTTCTGTGAAACAAATCAATTCAATTAGCCTTGCCAAAATTGGGCATTGTCAATTCCTTATTAGCATATGAAGCGGTTAGGCAAAATCATGTCAATTCGGCCACAAATTGATAGACAAAATTCATGCACTGGTTACAAAATGGGGAAATTTTGGCGTACAGGCCATGCCGACCGTTTTTTCCCGTTTGTTTCCCCTCCCCCCTCCTCCCCCTGCAACTCTCCTATGCGCGCGCATGAGGTGCAGATCTGTACAGTAGACTATCCCTACAAAATGGAGAAGAGAGACAGTCATCGGGCCCACCAAAATTGGCAAGCAATCACAGCTGCAATAGGCGGCACCCACGCACGTGGTTGCTTACCAGGCACATTTTTTTTATTCCAGGCACGTGTAATACACGCGCGTATTAAAAAAAGATAACTCTTGGCCGGCCAGTCACGGGATTCCACGTGGCACGTTGTTTGTTGTACGACTCTTTGAACCGCAAATTAAAGGTCTTTTAAAAAAACACTAAAAATTATACAAAATACACATTTTTTCTATAAATATCGCCTCTCTTCTTTACAATTTACACCACTTCTATCTCATTCTATACTCTCTCACAATTTCTTTGTGTAATTTGCAAATGGCTACTTGGCTTCCTTTTTTTCAAGATTTACAATTGTGTGTTTCTCGAAGATTTTAATGACGATCATTGCAAAAAATTGGTGTGTCAACTTCGAAGATTTTGGACATATGTCACTTTTTAGTTGGTCGAAAATCTCATCGGAAATCTACAATATTATTTGGGTGATAAGGACACTTGAAAATGTCACGTGTCGTTTGCTAATTGGTTGATTATCTTATATGAATTCAAAAAAAGAAATATTGAATCGATGAATAGTAATTGCTAAATTGATGGAACTGTACTGCTGCATCAAAATTAATATAAAAAAACTATTGACAATGAATAGTAATTGATGGAAGCAATTGAATTGATGGATTGATAGTTTGATGGAATGAGATAGATTGATAGTTTGATGGAATGAGATGGATGCATATACTCTTAAAGTTACAACTAATCTAAAATCCCATCAAGATTAATGGAATGTGGCACTCAAACAACAAGCGATCGAGATGAAACGCTCGGGACACTACAATTTTCGTCTGAATAATGCTGGTTTTACGATCGAGTGATTACCCATTGTCGACTTCCGACCCTTACTCCGGTATCAGGATTGTCTTGCTAGTACTCTTATCTAGCTCTTCATTTAACACCCAGGTTATCTTGATGCCAAGCACACATGTGACATAGATGAAACCTGAAAACCGAATTTTCTTCCAAAAACCTCCTGGTAGATAAGACTTCAACTAAACAAAATTTAAAACCGGCTAATGCATTACATATGATACATTCAAACACAGGCTCAGTAATGAAGGTTGGGGTTGGTAGTAGCATGATAAGGAGGTCTCCAAGCCGAAGCAGTGAGCAAACAAAGATCTTTCCAACCAAGCTTAAGAGTCCCATTGTCCTCCACCAATGTGTACCCATCAGAAGGGAACATCCCAAGCAGCAACGTCGCCTGTGTCGCGGCATTTCCAGCCAAAGATATGCCCCTAAAGCCACTCTGCTGGAACTTCTCCCTCCAATTATGGAAGGAACTTGACTTCTCCACTCCTCGATGGCCCTCCCACGGCTAGAACATTCCGTATCTCCCTCGACAAGAGCTGCTGCTCCCAAAGAATCGAACAAGGCCGAGTAGTAGTGTATGGACTCCACAAACCTCCCTAGGAAAGAACCGGCGTGGCTCAAGTCCTGCTCCACCACCGTCACTACTTTTGGTGCCAATCTGCAGTCAAATCAGTCATATCAAATCACTGAAACCAATAATGTACTTCAACTTCTTCCCCTACATACAATTTGGCTGGTTGGCTACTTTTAACCAAGAGTAAAACAGAAAAGGGGATTGGCTAGCTACAGCTTTATAGTCTGCAAACAAGAAAAAAGATATAGCGACCCGGGTTTACTAGAAGGAAATGAGACAAACCAAAAGTTGGATTAGCAACAATGGAGGCCAATGTAGGATTAAGCCATGAACTAATTGTATATTAATTAGTCAGCGCCTAGCTAATTAAAGTTGGAAACTTTAGCATGCAACATCGATCAAAAGCACCAAAAAAGGCGCAATGCAAAGCTTTTGATTTGATATGTCAATGTATATATTGGTGTTATTACCTCTGCAAAAGCCATAGCATGTTGGCGTCGGAGCCAGTGACGACGTCGTAAAGCGAATGCTGCAGCCAGTGGGCCGCGACGGCCTCTCTCTTGCTTATGTTGAATCGATCAGGGTCCAAGCTGCCTACCTTCTCCGCTACCGGCAAGAACTCGAAGGGAAGCCCTAGCTTATTGGCGAAGTCGGTAAGGCTGGTGGAGCTGTTTATGCCGTCGTCGATCCACCGTGGCCGAGGTGTCTTGATGGTCCATAACAGGAGTCAGTGTCGAACTAGAGTGATTTGGAGGAGCGGCTCTCTCCGGTGGGAAGAGAGGGAGTCCTGAAAAGCCGCAGAAGGTGGGGAGAGGAGCGGCGGCGGCGATCTGGGTGTTTTGAATGGGAGGAGGATGAGGGAGGGACAAGGGGTCATTACCCCAGGCTGGAGAGGAGGAAGAAGCTGCTGAAGCAGTTGATAAAACCCCACCACTACTACCACCACCACCTGACGTCATGAGGGACGAAGATGGTACTGGTAGATTGAGCATAGTGGTGGAGTAGTTGGAGACCATGTTCATTTTGTCATGGGTCGTGTTTGAATTTAGCATAACGCTCCGGTTACGCGAAACCCTTGTGTAATTATTATCAACACCATTCGTATTGTTGCTGCTGCTTCTGATTGAGCTAGGCTGCACATCAATCTCGGACGCCATTCTCTTCCTCACCATCTTCGACCGAGGAGGGTGGTTCTGCTGCTCAACGACGCTGCTTCCTTGTGTAATTTATACTGTTCTCATTTCTTGTTTGTTTCTCCCTTTTCTTCTCCCACTTTTGTCTCTGTCTTTTTATTTTCTTCTTCCTTTGTTAGGAAAAAAAATTGGAATTGACAGCACGCAAATTGATACAATATCGATCGTATATAGCTCACACCATACTGGTATTAACACTGAAAATAGCAATGTCTATAAGATTATGGTTGAAAGTGATTTTCAAATGTGTTGTTTTAATGACTGATTACATCCTTATATACAACAGCAATCCTATTCTTGTTCAACACGTCTATTTAGAATAGGAAAAATATTATCTGTATTTACTATTCTATATACGTGAAATCT